>CM074727.1:15415730-16615730 GCA_037306005.1 Rhinophrynus dorsalis | reverse complement strand
CTACTAGGAGTGGAAAATGCTTCTCATAAGAGAAGATAAAGCATATTTTCTTAAACTTTATTGATTCACTTGTATCAGACATATCGCCCTCTGATGGGAGAAAAACTGATGCAGTACCATTACTCAAAAAGGGGCAAGAGCTAAGTTTGTAAATTATACATCTGTAAGTTTGACATCCATAGTGTATAAGATACTAGAATGTTACTAATGAATAATATTCAGGATTATTTGATGACCAACAATATTTTCAGTAACAGTAAGAATGGATTTATGAAGGGGAAATCAAGTCAAACAAATGTATTTGAATTCTATGAAAGGGTAATTGGTAACATGGAAAGAGTAAAGCATGGTACCATGTTATCCATTGAAAGTGCAGGAGACTAGTGGAGTAAAAATTATACCTTTATTGGCCAGTCAGTTAGTCTCCTGAACTTGGATATGGGCATAACTGTGGATGCAGTGTACTTGGATTTTCCAAATGCCTTTCATACTGTGCCTCACAACAGGCTACTGCATGATTTAAAAGGTATCATTTCAGGATGTGATATCTATGCATGGATAGAAAACTGGGTAAATGATGGAATAAAGAGAGGTGTTGTAAGTGGAACCTTGTCAGGTTAGTGTAAAGTTGTAAGTGGAGTGCCTCAGAGTTCAGTCCTACACCCAGTGACCTTTAATTTGTTCATTATTGACCCTGATCTGACATTGCATGTAATTTTCACTCTGCAGTTTACAAAAGATTATATAAAGAAATTGTCACGGGAACAAGACCATTATAGCTTTGCCCCAAAAGAGACTGGACCTCCTAAAGGACTGGAATTCACAAATCCAAGGCTGGCGGACGGATTAAGGGACATTACTGCCAGCCATTTGAACAGGAAGCTGACCGGTGATTGACTAGTCCAAGTAAAAGGGCCTACATTTACTTTGGATGGGAAAAGTAGGCACCTCTCGGATTGGCCAGGGGTTTAAAGGGATTCTTATACACTATGGGCGACAAGCAATACCTTCGACGACCAATAGGTGTCTCTCTGCACAGTGCCATAGTGTCGAAAAGGTCTCATACATTATGTTGCTAGGCAGGTAGGACCCCTCCTGATTGGCCAGAACCCTGGGTGACATGTTTAAATGTCCCCCATAGACTTAACATGGGGAAAAGCAGGCGGCCCAGGGATTGGCCGGCAGGCTTCCTGCCCATAGCACCAGATAGGCTAAAGACTGGTGTAACGCCAGGATAGAGCATGTTATTCGCGGCCCTGGATTGGCCAAGTTTTGAAAAGGCTAATTCGAAAGATGCAAAAGATGCTTCCCATTAAAGTGCATTGTCTGGTTTTGTGTATTCCCATCCCCACTGTATAGTTAATTCAATACTGTCTGGCACCATTGTATCATGTCACCACCTACCCATTGTTCAATCACACTGTATGTTTATTCCCTTTGTACCATTGTCCCCCAATACTGTATAAAATGTGCACTATGTTTCACAATAAACTGTTATAGTTTGCCCTTACACTAGTCTTGCCTGGTGACTGGGGTGATCTTTGTTATACCGGCGGAAGTTTTTTCTGTTCCAGAGAGGAGGACGCTACGACTGACGGAGACACCCAGGCGGGGTGTCAGCTGGTGCCGTCACAGAAATACACACAAAACATGATGGGTTTTTTTTTCTGCACAAGGATTTGGATAAACCAAATAAATGGAGAATAAGTGGCAGATGAGGATTAATATAGATAAATGAAATACAGGCATTTGTGTTGCAGAAATAATCATGCTATGTACACTAAATGGGAAACTACTAGAGGAATCCTTGTTAGAGATGGATTTGGGAGTATTTGTATATAATAAACAACAATATTCCCATGTCACTCAGCTGCAACAACATCTAATAGGGTAATATCACATATAAAAAGGGGTAGAAATTCACAGGGTGGGAATTTAATTCTACCCCCTATATAAATCCTTGGTATAGCCTCATCCAGCATATAGAGTACATATTTAGGCATCCATTTTTTTTTCCCTTTAAATTATATTATTAACCCTTTCAGTGCCAGAGGGATATGCAACGCAATGCTTTGCATACCCATCTGGCGGTCAAAGTGTTAAATTGGACAAATGCAAAAACTGATACATTGGATATAAAGACAGACTAGACACATTGATACCTTTTCCTATAATTTAAACAAAAACAAACACGGGACATGATTATTAGTTACAAAATGGAGTGATACATTCTGGGAGCCAGGTCGCCATGCCGGCAAATAAATGCAACATGGAATAGACTTGTGCACGGCAACAATTTTTGGTAAAATTTGATTTTGGACAATTTTTTTATTTTTTTTTCCCCATTCGGAGGATCTGAATTTCGGACCAGACCTGTTCAACTCGGACAGAATTCGGCAATAGTCCGAATTAGTCATCCGAATTTAAAAAAAAAAAACTTTCAAATATTCAATAAAAAAATAAAATTAAACAAATAAAAATAAAAAAATATATTAAAACTAAATTAATAATAATATTAGATCTCTAATGAGACAGGAAGGGGTATTTTATAAACCCCTACACACTTATTAACCCTTAATAGGGCAAATTTGGGGTGAGCGGCAGAATGTAACATGGCTGTGTGATACAAATGAATCTACAACAAACACAAAATAAAGCCCATAATACATAGTACAAAAAACAAAGAGTTACCTGCGCTCTGTCCCAAATCCCTATGCACATTCAAATAATTGGAGGCTTTTAATTTCACTCCAATGGCCATTTGAATGTAAGCTCACCTGCCGCGCCAAGGCAAGCCTCATAGGTGAGTCCATCAGGACAAATACATTATTTTGAATGACTTTTCTTAAAGCGGAACTACCGCCTCTTAAACAATTTAAATTCAATAATTCCCCATTTGGCAACTAGCACCTTAGTAGCGGTAGTCGCCAGAATTATTACCTTATTCAAAAGAAATATGTATTCTTACCGGGCTGACAGCAGCTCGGAGAGCGGACATCTTGCTATAGCACCGTCCGCACGCCTGCACTGTCAGTCCCTTTTAGAGCCGAACGGCTTGTAGCAACGCCTCCTAGACCCCGGCTGGGACTGATAGAGGAGGCACGGACATCGCTATGGCAAGATGTCCGAGCTGCTGTCAGCCCAGTAAGAATGCATATTTCTTTTGAATAAGGTAATAATTCTGGCGACTAGCGCTACTAAGCTGCTATTCACCAGATGGGGAGTTATTGAAGTTAAAGTGTTTAAGAGGTGGTAGTTCCGCTTTAAGCTGCACCCATTATGTAACACATTATTACGGCCAAAACTATTAAAAAAAAAAAAAAAGTTTTTTTTTCATTTTGTATTTTTTTTTTTTAATAATAAATGAGAATTTATATATGTATATGTAACATCAAATTAAAGCCCTTTCTGCCCTTTAAAAAATGGTATACAATATGTGTTTGTGCAATAAATGAGAAAGATAGGAATTATGGTTGAACACACACATAGCAAAAATGCCAAAATTGCTTGTGTCCTTATGTGGTTAATATCTGCACTTTGCATGAACTGTAAAGCACCTGTTTTACCACATCTATTTTTAGCAGCATGTAGCAACATTGTAATAGTTTTAGGGGGGAAAGCGCCATCCGAATGTTACACCAAAATTTTTTTTGTGGGAGGACCTTGGCTTTCGGAAGGTCCGAATGATGCCGAATACACCTTATTCATTTGAATACCGAAATTGGTCGAACCGAATCGCTCAAGTCTAACATGAAGTCTAGACATAGTAAGGAGGGAGATATATAAGCACCATGTACGGTACAATGCAGATCTCTCACCTCGCTGGACTTCTATTAACCCTATGAGTGCCACACAGTGTCCAATGCATTGTACCGCACAGGGAATCCTCTGGTAAGAAAGTGGTTAATGACAGGATAACGGGGGTCGCACATCACTCACTCCCAGATGGGAACAGACACGACTTCACTTATCAGAGCTCCAGAGACTAAGATCTCACTTCTCCCTGCAGAGGCCGATATTTATTACATGTGAGGCTCATTGTGTGAAAAGTGTTTAACCCCTTAATGACTGGTGACGTGCCAGGAACATCACCGGTATCCTTGCCCAAAGGACCAATGACCATCCAGGCACATCATGGGTTAAATCATTGCAGAGCAACTCAGGGGACGCTGCAGTCATGCTGGAGAGGCTGAAACTGACTATTGCAGGACCGGAGCAGTCAGTTTCAGGCTTTCCCTGTTTTGCTGGTACATGTGATCGCTGCCGCACCGATCATCAGTGCCAGGTTTTCAATGACAAAGGCAACGTGTTCTGTACATTTCCTTTGTTACTGTTCTCTGCCTCTCTCTTCCTGTGATAGTAAGGGAGAAGCAGAGAACAGACTTCAAGGGAAATAAAAAGAGGTGAAGATGGGGGCATTAACCCCTTCACTGCTCTTGCTGGGGGGCAGGATTAACTGTAGGTCCCTTTATGACCTATAACGAATTAGAGGAAGACGAATTATTTAATTTATTTTATTTACAGACTCATTTTTACACATATCAAGATTTACACAAACATTAATATGAGTATTATTGTTGTGAAGCAAAGTAATACACTTATACACACCAGACAGTCTAATCTCCACAAAAGTGGGAAACCAGGGAGAGAAAGAGGGACATGGGGATTCTCAACCCAGAGGGACAGTGACCCCTAAAACTGTACATTTTGTAGGTATGAATGACAGTTAATTCCTTTTATCCAGTCTCCATAACAAATTAACCCATTGGACACACATTAGTGAATGATGTTCAGCCACATGGTGTGTAGTGTGGGATCATGACAGTGTTACATACTGGTGGGTTCTGTGCGTTTGATTTGAATCCTAGAGACTCACCAAATTCATTGCTTTGCAGTGTGTTGAGAATGCCTCTAGCATCAAAGGGATTAGTATTTCCTTAACTGTTTACAGACCAGAGGGAGGGGCAATGTATTCTGAAGCAAAGCGTTACCTTCCCCTCTGGTCCTTAAAGGGTTAATACCAGACAAAAGTACTGTCCAGACCTGAAAGAGGAAAGTGGGGGAAAGGGTGTGTGCGTGTGTGAGAGAGTCTGTGTAGATCTGTAAGAGACTATACTCAAAAGCTTTCCAACCTGTGGCTCTCTAGCCACCATATAACACCAACTTCATAACTCACTTTTATGTTATACACTGCAATCTAGGGGTAAAACTGTAACGGAAGGTGGGAAAGGACCGCGTCGCCTTCCGCCTTCGTTCCCGGGTCTCTCCTTCTCGACGCCGGACTGGCGCCATCGAGTGCACCGGTCGAGCAAATCAGCGTTCCGGAGGTCGACTCAAAGTGGAGTCGAACCTCGGGATGACCGACTCTGCCTCGAAGGATGCGGATGCCGGAGGGGTCACGACACTCGAACACCGTCGAACGGTCACAGAACCGGATTAGGGAAAAGTGTAGCAGGAACAAAAGTGGCTGTGTCCCAAGCCGTTCGAGCACTCCGGTGCTCGACTCGAAGGTTGAAGCTTAAGCAGGAGAACCACAAGGCAGAGTCCACGTTGCCGCCTGACAGGATAAGAAGTTCGGTATCGGGAACCTGGCAGCAGACGGACGAACGTTACAGGAACCTGGTTCGAATGGGCGGCAGAGTGGCCACTTTAACCATGGGAACAAACAGACTGCAGGACTCTGGTTCACTCCAAATGTAACACACTTTATTGAAAAACCATCACATCTTTTATACAGATACAACATAATAACAGAATAGGGATGGGAAGGGCCAGGCATTCTAATGCAGGCTTGGCCCAGGGACCAATCCGACACAATGGGCATATGACACATGGAACAAAAGACCAATGGTAACTGGAGACAAGGGGCCAATGGCAGAGGGTGACAAAGGGACAAATAGCAGTTAAGGAAAAAGGGCCAATGGCAGGTGGGCTACTGAACACAATACTGACGAGGGTAAGGCCAACATGATTGGTTAATGGCTAGACAAAGACAAAGGGTTGATGAGAGGGAATACACATTTAGGGACTAGGGCAGGGGTTGAAGCACGTACACACTAGTTTGAAATATGTGGCTTCAACCCTGGCCAATCAGTGCGCGCAGTGAGTCGTACGCCGGCCAATCCAGCGTCGACTCACTGCCTCCAGTTCCCGCGTTCGTGGCAGCATTGATGCCTCGAACAAAGGAACCGGGAAACCACCGGCTTTGGTGTTCGTGTATCCCTCGTACATATGACCTACTATACAACACATTAAACATACGACATTCGACAATATCTTCAGCATAAAACTTTTAACATAAAGATAGGAAAAAGCCCTCATCAAAGTTCAAATGAGGCCAAAGGGCCATAGTCTTTAGGTAAAGCGTTCGAGGTCCAGACAAGGGCCCAAGTAACGGATAACATCCGTTACAAAAACGTCAGTACAGAGGTATGGAGATAAGTCACATGACTCCACCCACAAATGCTGGCTATGAACTGAAGGTGGGGGTGCTGCTCTGTGATGGAGCCTGGCTCCTAAATTTATGGAAATACAACAAACACCTCTAAGAGCAACAATACCCTCTTTCAGACTCCTTTTGGATGGGTACTCACTACAAGGAGAAACTTCACCAGCTTCTTGGGATTCAAATACTTTATCACCCCCATTCTCCTCCCTGTCTTGTACAGGAATCTCCAAGGATAGAAAAGATACCTGGGCTCATAGTTAATCAGGAGACTGGTAGAGTAAAAATGATCCCTTTATTGACTGAGTGGCTTTAGATGAAAGCTTTCTAGACAACTAGATCTCTTATTATTCCTGAAGAAGAGAACTAAAGAAGAGGCCTGGTTGTCTTTAAAGTTTGCATTCAAAGCCATTCAGTTACCCAATAAAGGGATCATAGCTGACGAGGCTCAAAAAAGACATGAGTCCATCAAGTCCAGCCCACGCCAAAACACCCCTGTTGATCCACAGGAACGCAAAAAAAAAAAAAAACAATTGAAGCCAATTCTAATTAAGCACCAAGTGGGTAAAAAAATTCCTTACTGACTCTCAATGGCATTCAGTTCCCTGTATCAACAACCTGTCTGCATTGAAGCCAACTGTCATCATTCTCAACATTGTATCATTTTTACTCTACCAGTCTACTGCATTTTCTATGGCTAATATAGTTCCACACTTTACCCCTATTGCATTTATAAAGACTACATTTACTGGGATGTAGTAAAAATGTACAGATATACATCTCATTAAAAAACACATAATTATGAAACAACATTACAGGTTTCATTACAAAATAACGCAATCACTGCCACAACTCCCTCTTGCTTCGTTCTCCTCTCATCCATCTTAGTAAGTCCACAACCCACTGTGCTGACTGCAGTTGAACTGGTGAGGTGACACATGTAAATGTCCTTGTTTGTGGATCCTGGGAAGCAGAGTACAGTAATCCCTCGGACACTAGAGCAGTCTGCAACACCTCACAAACTAAAATTTTGGAGACATCTCTAGCATTCAAGGGGTTAATGCAAAATCCCCTTTCCTGTGAATATCCCCTCAATTATAACACCTGTCTCTCCATGTGCTGATAGGAGCATGTCCTGGCCGGAGAGTCTCCATCTTGTCTCACCACTGACATTGCACTCCATGCTCACCAGAACCAGCTCAGTTAGTGGTGGGACAGACCAAACAGAGACCCTCCAGCCAGGACCTGCGCCTATCAACACAAGGACAGACAGGCATCACAAGAAAATGAACTCTGCATTAACCCCTTCCATGCTTGTGATGTCTACAATGTGCTGCTGATCACTCTAGTAACCCAGGGGTTAAATGGGAGACATTCAGAGGAGTAAGTGACAGGATGATTTCCTCTCTCTTCTCACTATTTATCCTCCTCTTTATCCATTCTCTCCTCATCTCTTCTTCCATATTTCTCTCCTCACCTCTCACTACTGTGACCATCCCTGTCCTGTCTACTGTACACTCCAATGTACACACACACATATATATATATATATGTACTGAGATTTGTTGTTGTTGAAAAATGTGTGTGTGTAGCTGTGTTGTATTCAAACACACATTTATTTTGGAGGATAGAGGGGCCTCCCTTTGTATTCACATCATGGCAAATTCTGGAATGTAGGTTCCTCCTCCCATGACTAGAACCGCAATTCAATGATTTGTAAAATATAAAATCTTGCACTTAGAACACTTTCCACACCAAGAACATGGAAATGGCATCTACTCTATATGGCGCCTTTGATTATTAACAAGATACAACTTCCTAATAAAATATTCCCCACTTACAGAACATAGAAATTGTTTATCCTCCAATAAGTACAAAATATTTTACACAATGAGAACATGAAAATTACCATGTCTCATGTGTGTGTTTCATAATGTCTAACAAGACCATATCTATGTGTATAACATATCCCGCATACAGGACATGAATATGGTTTCTCTCCTGTATGAATCCTCTGATGTGTAACAAGACTTGATTTCTTAGTATAACATTTCCCACATTCAGAACATGAAAATGGTTTCTCTCCAGTATGAATCCTCTGATGTGTAACAAGACTTGATTTCCGAGTAAAACATTTCCCACATTCAGAACATGAAACTTGTTTTTCTCCTGTATGAATCTTCTGATGTGTAACAAGACTTGATTTCTTAGTAAAACATTTCCCACATTCAGAACATGTAAATGGTATCTCTCCTGTATGAATACTCTGATGTCTAACAAGACCTTCTGTATGTCTAAAACATTTACCACATTCAGTACATGAATATGGTTTCTCTCCTGTATGAACTCTCAAATGTGCAATAAGATATTGTTTCAAGGAAAAACATTTCCCACATTCAGCACATGAAATTTGTTTCTCTCCTGTATGAATCCTCTGATGTGTAACAAGATATGATTTCTGTGTAAACCATTTCCCACATTCAGAACATGAAAATGGTTTCTCTCTTGTGTGAATTCTCTGATGTCTAACAAGACTTGACATTAGCTTAAAACATTTCCCACATTCATTACATGAATATGGTTTCTCTACTGTATGACTCCTCTGATGTGTAAAAAGAATATATTTTTTGGCAAAACATTGCCCACATTCAGAACATGAAAATGGTTTCTCTCCTGTATGAATCCTCTGATGTGTAATAAGATTTGATTTCTGAGTAAAACATTGCCCACATTCAGAGCATGAAAATGGTTTCTCTCCTGTGTGAATCCTCTGATGTGTAACAAGACTTGAGATTTGTTTAAAACATTTCCCACATTCAGTACATGAATATGGTGTCTCTCCTGTATGAGCTCTCAAATGTGCTATAAGATATTGTTTCAAGGAAAAACATTTCCCACATTCAGTACATGAAAATTGTTTCTCTCCTGTATGAATCCTCTGATGTGTAACTAGACTTGATTTCAGACTAAAACAATTCCCACATTCAGAACATGAAAATGATTTCTCTTTTGTATGAATTTTCTGATGTGTAACAAGATCGGATTTTCTCGAAAAACATTTTCCACATTCAGAACATAAAAACTGTTTCACACCCGTATGAATCCTCTCATCTGTAAGAAGACTTGATTTGAAGGGAAAACATTTACAACATTCAGATGAGAAAAGTGCTTTTTCCTCTCTGCATAATTTATTGATATATGTATTTTGGGTAAAATATTTACCACACACAGTACAAACTGTTGCCTTTCCTTTGTGAGTTCTTTGGTGTGCAATGGTATTTTCTTCCCTGTGAGACTGGTGGTGATTAAGAAGCTCTGATTTAGAAATGAATTGCTTCCCACATTCAGTGCATACCAATGTCTTCCCTCCTGTGTCATTTCTTTGATTTAGAACACGTTTTGATTTTCTAGAAAATGGTTTCTGACATTCAGGATAAGACGATTCATTCAATAATATGTGATTTTTGTGATGTGTAACAAAGACAGATTTAGATTTAGAAGCTGCGCATTCTGTCCCTGTATTGTGTGTGAGACTAGACATATGGGTCTCTGTGAGATTGGTTCCTTCATGTGAGATGGATTTCTCAGACACAGATCTTTTTACACTGTTCCTTGCGGAATGTCTTCCAGTCATGTCTGTTCCCTGATGATTCTGCATTACACAGATCTCTTCCATCACATCTCCAGCTGTCAGTAAAGAATTTATAACATTTCCTTTAGTACAATACACTGTTGATCAGATTATAGAAAAAAATAGATGATCATATGCACAAAAATGGAGTAATTTTCTGGTAAACCAACAGCTTCAGAGGGGACAAATACAAAGGTCCACTGATATAAATATATTTTTAAAACCTTTAATGTTAAAGAGGTCTTCAGCAGATTACAAGGGCTTAAAAGTCCCTTATAAATTAGTGGAAACTGTATTTGTACTATATGGTGCATTTGATTTGTGCCAGAATTTCTCTAGTTCATTGGTACATCAGCCTCACTGTGAATTCCATGGGGACATATGTATAAAAACAAGAGAGGAGCAATTCTGGGGGCAAACCAACTGCACAAAAGGAGATAAGTAAACACTCCCAAAATTCTTCCTGGTTTAAATGGGGCTGTAATCCCCTGAATTCTAGAGATGTCTCCTAATGCAAAAAAAAGCACAAAATAACAATATAGTCAAAAGATATATCTTAGACCAGCTAATTAGCATTATTTTATTGTACAGATTATCTCTCACCTGTCCTGGTACTTGTAGGAATGAATATCTTCTTAGACACGTGGTGATCTCTTACATACGGCTCATCTCCTCTTTCTATCACCAGTATAACTGCAGGCTTCCCACTGATATAACCTGTGTATGGAGTTTAGATACAATGGGCTTAACAGAATATCTACTTATGAAAATAACATATGACACTGAAATTCCTCAATAAACATGAAATAATAAAACATTTTCCAACAGTTAAATGGTACATGTTTCCCATATGAAAGGTTTCCAGTATTCATGGTAATATTATTACCAAGTGATATAAGGGATCGGTAATTCTCCATCATGACATCCCTGTAAAGTCCCTTCTCTTCTTCTCTTAAACAGTCCCATTCCTCCTTGGAGAAGTAAACTGCAACATCATCAAATTCAATTTCATCCTGAAACATAAAAATTATTCAGACAGTGGATTATTTTTTTAGAAAAATCATCAGTATCGGAGTGAAATGAAGAAGTGTAAAGGGACATTTACACCAACATGACTTAGTGCACACACACACTAGTGGTGAAGTTATGAAAATCCAACTACACCTTGGGATTACAGGGGCGGGCTGGCTTGGAGGCAATTGCCCCAGGGCAGGGTAGAAGTCTGTGCCGGTGGGCAGATACCTCATAGTTGTCAAGGTAAAACATGTGATTGTGCATGAGCTGTAGTGAGGAATGGAAGTTTCCTATACTCACCACAAGTGATATGATATAATGTATTTCACTGCAACAGCACAGCAGCCATGACTGAGAGGGTAACTGCTGTGCTAGTAGTGTTGTCCTACAGCTGGAGAGCCACGGTTGGTAAGGCCTCAGGTGGGTTAGTACACAGTACTACAGTGTGAGACAGAGGCGGGATGTCCCTGGAAAGGCAGGGAACAAATGACCCTGGGACAGTATATTTCTCTCATAAAGCTGCCACCACAAGCCAGTAATCACTAAACAACCCCAGTCCCACTCCACACTGGCTGATTTCTTCCTTCTCTGCACCACACATCAGCCTGACAACCCAGTATCTCCTCTGTCTCTATTTATTTTAGTCTGTATGTGATTCTGTGTTTAGTAATCCATTAGGTGAG
Organism: Rhinophrynus dorsalis; assembly: GCA_037306005.1. Taxonomy (NCBI): domain Eukaryota; kingdom Metazoa; phylum Chordata; class Amphibia; order Anura; family Rhinophrynidae; genus Rhinophrynus; species Rhinophrynus dorsalis. Next base: position 16,603,957 of record CM074727.1, on the reverse strand, counting down.
AGGTGCAGGACTGTACCCATTGCTATACACACCTGTCAACTGTCCTACATTTCCAGTGAGAGACCCTGGTCCTGGCTTTCTGTCTCTGGATCCTGCTAACCATGATTTTAAAGTGGAACTCTCACCTCCCATAAAGTTATGTCTATCCAAATAGTTGTCTCCAATAAAGCTTCAATCCTCTTTTATTTATCCGTAGGGACACGGAGATATTAGCAGTTACCTCATGACATCATTGGTGGGATCACCTTGGTACATCTTTAAATGGCAAAATCTTTGTGACCATACAGTTTAAAAAAAATAAAAAAAAGTTTTGAATGTTTATTGGAGACAACTATTTGGATAGACATAACTTTATGGGAGGTGAGAGTTACACTTTAAATTTTAACATCAACCATCTGAGTGCCAGAGGGGTGAGAAATTCACTGTTTATTCCTCTGCACTCAACAGTTTAGCCACTTATTCTGAGTGCACTGTATAATTATAGACTACAACAGCGTTTCTAAATGTTAGTCCTAAGGACAGTAACAGTCCATACTGTCAGGATTTTCCTGCTTGTTCACAGTGGATCATTGTGATTAATCAACCTCTGCTTAAAGTGATAGTAATGTTTCACAGAAAAAGCATCAACAATAAATCTTTATAGTATTTGGGCCATGGAGAGTGTTATTTCAATGGTGTCAGATTTGTAGTTCAAGAGTAATTGAATGATAAAGTATCCCCCTCCTGCCCCTTTTACCTAGTGTAAGCCACCTACCCTCAGATGTGGAATCTGGTCTCTTGACCGGACAGATCACAGCAAGGGACAATATTCTTACTGTGAGTAGAAGGAAAACTTTGACCCTGTCTCTGTGAGTCAGAACTTATGCAATTAAGTTTTTAATAAAATCTAAGCCCTAGTAAGAAGTTATTTATAGACTGCAAGCTCTGCAGGTCAATTCTTCTTCCAAACTCTGTATGGTCTTTTGTGGCACTGAGGGGAATTTTCTTTGTGGTTTGCAAATTCTGGAATTAACTTTGAACATTAAAGGGTTAATGTCAAGAGATGTGAACAAAGGTTAAATACAAAAGTTGCCAGGCTACCATTGGGAAATATGTCAGAGGTTATGCAGTTTAGTTTTTAACCCTTTGAATGCCAGAGAGATATGGAACACATTCCTTTGCAATGCATTCTGTACCCCTCTGTCACTCAAAGGATTAACAGAATCTAAGCCCCAGTAAGAAGTTATTTTATAGACTGCAAGCTCTGCAGGTCAGTTCTTCTTCCAGACTCTGTATGGTCTTTTGTACATTACAAGCAGTGAGGGCAATTGTCTTTACAGTTTTCAAATTCTGGAATTAATTTTGAACATTAACTTTTTATGGTAAAGAGGGTAAACAATGCATTTCGAAGGAGTGTGTTGCACATCTCTCTGGTCATTAAAAGTTAAATATAAAAATTTGCCAATCTGCTCATGGGGTATATAAAATTGTTTCCCACATCCCCGTTGATTTAACCCTTTGAGTGCCAGTGGGGTACGGAATGCATTGCAAAGCAATGCATTCCGTACCCCTATGGCACTCAAAGGGTTAAATGGTGCGTTTACCCCCTTGATTGATAAGCGAGGTCTCCTGCACACTGAAAAGCAAATGGACCCCTCCCCAGTTTACTCTTGGTCCCAGAATACACAGAGAGGAGGTGAATGTTCCACAAATCAGACACATATAATATATACACCCAGTATACAGATCAGGGACAGGCAACCCGAGGCTCTCCAGCTGTTTGGACTACAACTCGCACCTTCCCCCTCTAGCGGGGATAATGGAAGTTGTAGTCCACAACAGCCTTATATTACCCACCCTTCATACACGGACACACAGAGGAGGAGAATGTCCCAGGACTGTGACAGATACACAAACAAACCAGTGAGAACAGGAAGAGAAAAGTGACCACTGACCATCCTACTGTCCGACTTCATAAAGAGATGAAACAGGAAATAGTGTCCCTGCGGAAACAAGAGAGCTGTGTATAAAGTTCCTATTAGGGAGCAGTGACATCTAGTGGTGAGAAGAGGTAATACAGGGGCAGAGGAATAGAGATCGACCGAAGCTTTTAGGCGCCAGATTTCAGAATTACAATACTCTGCACTGCCCCCTACAGCTGGAAAGCCTCATGTTTCCTTCCCTGGAGTGTGTCCTTGCAAAGAACCTTTCTAGTACCCAAGTGGTTAATTACAGGCTGTTAACTTTAGAATCCAAGGGGTTAATTACAGACTGTGTGCTGGATACATCTCGGTACCAGCAGTTTATTGTTTTGTTATGCAGATTTTTACATCAAATCACATCATGTAATCTCTTGATTTGTGATCTGACACAATTGCTCCACTTTAATCTCCAGTAAATCCACAATGTTGCTTCCAGAATCTGCACAGTCCTCTCCTGTGTAAAGTCCATAACAGATAATACTGGGTGAGATAAGCCTAAATATAATCACAAGAGGTTTGATACATGGTTTCAGGATAGGGTTGCCACCTTTCCTTCCAAAAAATACCGGCCATGGCATTCCCTCCATAGACTTAACATTGGACAGAAGCCAAGATTTTACCGGCCTGCCGGTAAAATACCGGCTGGGTGGCAACCCTATTTCAGGATTGTCTCTAGGAAACAGTGAGTTATGTCATAGTGGCAACTGTATCCTAGGTTTGGGTCTGTGTTATTGTGTCTAGTACAGTATATGGGCAACATGTGGTTCTTCAGGATTTTGAACTACAACTCTAGGAGGAAATGAACTAAGGTGTGATAGAAAGTATATGACTTCTTCAGTGTGGAAAACTCTCCAATTTATATGTATACACACAATGCTATAAGAAAATCAGTAGTTTAAATGGCATAATGTGTTTAACTATTACATATCCAGAACTTATTGATCACCAGACTGATCTTTATCAAAGTCACCACAGATTCACCCTGTTTCTCCACAACATTACAAAAAGGGCCAGTGATAATGCAGGATAAAATCCTCAAAGGGGCAAAACCAGAAAAAACATGGTGATTGGCATTTACTACAAGCCATATAATATTGGCGAGTTTGAAGAAGTCCAAACTGCTACTAGGAATGGAAAAGGCTTCTCATAATAGATGATAAAGCAGATTTGCTTAAACATTATTGATTCATTTGTATCAGGCATAGCGCCCTGTGACTGCAGAAAAACTGATGCAGTACCATTACTCAAAAGGGGGCAAGCGCTAAGTCTGGAAATTATAGACCTGTAAGTTTGACTTCCATAATGGGTAAGATACTAGAATGTTACTAATGGATATTATTCACGATTATGTGATGACCAACAATATTTTCAGTAACAGTAAGAATGGATTTATGAAGAGTAAATCAGGTCAAACAAATGTACTCGCATTCTATGAAAGGGTAATTGGTAAAATGGAAAGGGTAAAGCGTGGTACAGAATTAGGCATAGAAAATGCAGGAGACTAGTAGAGTAAAAATGATACCTTTGTTGGCCAGTCAGTTAGTTAGTCTCCTGAACTTGGACATGGGCATAGCTGTGGATGTAGTGTACTTGGATTTTCCAAATGCCTTTCATACTGTGCCTCACAACAGGCTACCGCATGATTTAAAAGGTATCATTTTGGGATGTGATATCTATGCATGGATAGAAAACCAGGTAAATGATGGAATGCAGAGGGGTGTTGTAAGTGGCACCTTGTCAGGTTAGTATAAAGTTGTAAGTGGAGTGCCTCAGAGTTCAGTCCTGCACCCAGTGACCTTGAAATTGTTCATTATTAACCTTGAACTGGACATTGCATGTAATTTTCACTCTCTGCAGTTTACAAAAGATTATATAAAGAAATACACACAGAACATAATGTGTTTTTTTCTGCAGAAGGATTTGGATGAACCAAATGAATGGAAGATAAGTGGCAGATGAGGATTAATGAAATAAATGAAATACAGGCATTTGGGATGCAGAAATAATCATGTTAGATATACACTAAATGGGAAACTACTAGAGGAATCCTTGTTAGAGATAGATTTGTATATAATAAACAACACTATGCCCAGGTCATTCAGCTGCTACAACATCTAATAGGGTAATATCACATATAAAAAGGGGAAGAAAATCACAGGATGGAAATTTAATTCTACCCTTATATAAATCCTTGGTAAGGCGTCATCCAGTATATAGATAACATATTTGGGCATACATTTTATTTATTTCTTTAAATTATATTATTAACCCTTTCAGTGCCAGAGAGATATGCAACGCAATGCTTTGCATACCCCTCTGGCACCCAAAGGGCTAAATTGGGCATATGCAAAACTGATAGATTGGATATAAAGACAGACTAGCCACATTGTGTTTGTTTAAATTATAGAAGAAAGGTATCAAACACAGGATATGATTATTAGTTACAAAATGGCGTGATAAATTCTTGGTGCCAGGTTGCCATGGAAACACAACATGGAGTCTAGACATAGTAAGGAGGGAGATATATAAACACCATGTATGGTACAATGCAGACTTCTCACCTCGCTGGAGTTCTGTTAACCCTTTGAGTGCCACACTGTGTCCAATGCATTGTACTGCACAGGGAATCCTCTGGTATGCAAGTGGTTAATGACAGGAGAACGGGGGTCACACATCACTCACTCCCAGATGGGAACAGACACGACTTCACTTATCAGAGCTCCAGAGACTAAGATCTCACTTCTCCCTGCAGAGGCCGATATTTATTACGTGAGGCTCCTTGTGTGAAAAGGTTTAACCCCTTAATGACTGGTGACGTGCCAGGAACATCACCGGTATCCTTGCCCAAAGGACCAATGACCATCCAGGCACATCATGGGTTAAATCATTGCAGAGCGACTCAGGGGATGCTGCAGTCATGCTGGAGAGGCTGAAACTGACTATTGCAGGACTGAAGCAGTCAGTTTCAGGCTTTCCCTGTTTTGCTGCTACATGTGATCGCTGCCGCACCGATCATCAGTGCCAGCTTTTCAATGACAAAGGCAACGTGTTCTGTACATTTCCTTTGTCACTGTTCTCTGCCTCTCTCTTCCTGTGACAGTAAGGGAGAAGCAGAGAATAGACTTCAACTGAAATAAAAAGAGGCAAAGATGGGGGCATTAACTCCTTCACTGCTGTTGCTGGGGCCAGGATTAAGTGTAGGTCCCTTTATGACTTACTGCCACCAAACGTCCGATTAAAGTAACGATTTAGAGCAAGACAAAGTATTTTATATACAGGATCATTTTTAAACATATCAAGATTTACACAAATATGAGTATTATTGTTGTAAAGTAAAATAATACACGTATACACACCAGTCTAATCTCCACAAAAGTGGGAAACCAGGGAGAGAAAGAGGGACATGGGGATTTTCAACCCAGAGGGATAGTTACCCTCAAAGGGATAGTAATACTTCGTTTTAACTTTATTTTATTTTGTAGGCATTAAAAAAAACATGAAGAATGATATATGTCTTATCTCTCAAACCTTAATGGTTTGAGAGATATTCACAAGCAAAGTTTCCCCTCCCGCCCCTTTTACCTAGTGTAAGCCATCTCTTCTCAGATGTGGAATCCAGTCCATAGACCAGATAACAGAAGGGGACAATCTTCTTCCTATGAGAACAATGAAAGCCCTGCCCCCCTTGACAAGCTTTTCAGGTTTTTCCCTTATCTTAATTGAAGATTGTCCCTCTCTGCAGTCTACCTGGGCACCTCCCTTCTGATCTGGCTGAGCAGTGTTACATCAGTAAAAGGGGCGGGAGGGGGAGACTTTGTCATTGAATTACTCTTGAACTACAACTCTGACAGAATTGAAATAACACTCTCCAAAGTCCAAATACTATGATGATTAATTAGAGCTGTTTTTATTATGAAACATTACTATCCCTTTAAAACTGTACATTTGGTAGGTATGAATGACAGTTCATTCCTTTTATCCAGTCTCCATAACAAATTAACCCACTGGACATACATTATCACAAGATAACCTATAACATTGTGGGTGTGTGTGTGGGGGGGTTATATTTTATGGTGGGTTATCCATCCCACTTGTGCTTAAAAAACGGTATATAATTTGTGTGGGTGCACGAAAGGATTTAGAGTAAAACTACTGTAGAACAAACACATACTCAAAAAAGTCAAAATTGCTTCTGTCCTTAACTACACACCACCTCAGATTTACCCAGTCCTTAAGGGGTTAAAGTAGAGCTCCCTGTATCCAAAGCCCCATTGTGACCAGATGGAGTAATTTAGGACTATAACATTTGAAATACTGATCACTATGTTGTACATTGTGTTGTAAGGAAGTCAGAATGGATCAAATATGACTTATAACAGGGGTTTGTCTGTGTTTATGTATGCATACATGCCTGCATTTATATAGATATAGACATGTGTATGTGTATATATATATATATATATATATATATATATATATATATATATATATATATATATGTGTGTGTATGTACAGATATATGAATGTTTATAGCTATAAATTCATGGGTAATAATCTGTATTATGGCTTGGAACAGTGGGAATTCTATTTCCTTAAAGGGATAGTAATACTTAAAATGTAAAAAAAAATATGTTGTAGGGCTTATCCCCCCCGAGTAAAACAAGCATACTCCCAATGCTGAAAGGTGTTTCATTCAAAAGTTGAATTTTTTAGGTGCAATATCACCGTGGCCTGAAATTGTAAAGTGGAGCTGTTGCTACACCATCCTATGGAGATTTATGGTCCCGGGACCAGAGCTGTCCATAGGATCGTGTAGCAACAGCGCCACTGTACAATTTCAGGCCACTGTGATATGGCACCTAAAAAATTCAACTTTGAAAATTAATAACTTTTGAATGAAACACCTTTCAGCAGTGGGAGTACTCCTGTTTTACTCAGGGGGATAAACCCTACAACATATTTTTTTTTACATTTTAAGTATTACTATCCCTTTAATTAAGAATTCAAGGCAATTTCAGCCTTCCCAAAGTCCAGGGGAACAAAGCATGAAATCAATAAAGGTTGCTTCAAAGGATTTGACAGGATGTACTTCCTTATTTAGGTGTTTGAGAACACAAATGAAGGTCTCTCCTAGTTACATAAGAAAAGAGTGAGGACAGATGTCCAAACAGTCTTTATGTTTCTTCTTGTTTGTCAGCTAAACAAAGAAATCAGATAAGAATCCAAATGCTTCTGATAAATCTGTTTCTGGAGTCTCCCCCCTACCACTACTGTCAGGGGGGGGGGCTGGCAATTTGTAGCCTGGAGGGCAGCTACAATCAAGTGACCCGATTTTACTATCATTCCAGCCCTCTGTCCCAGCCCACCCTCTTTTGTTAATTTTAAAATCGCCATTAACCCTTTGAGTGCCAGAGGGGTATCATACCTCTCTGTCACTCAAAGGGTTAGAGTTGTGAAGTAAGGCAAGCAGTACCACAGAGCTTACAATTGAAATGGGGTCACACTGGTGCAACTACAGAGCTTACAGTGTAAGTAAAGGTGCACTAGTGATACCCATACCTGGGAACTTTCAAGATGAGCTGACCCTGAGATCTTTGAAATATTAACCCTTGAAGCTTCCCATAATGTAGATTTTATGCGATATGTGCCTGCTTGCTCTAACACAGAGGTGCTCCGGTCTGTGTGCGAGGGACCTTTAACATGCTACAGTTTGGATAACTCACTGCCTGAACACAATCAAGACAAGCAGGACATCTCCCACTGTCTTTCTGGTACTAATGGCACCAGTTTAGAGGCTAAGGAAGCATTTAATTGGGGAAATTCATATAGTAGGTGACACAGACCTCTCTCACCCTGAGAATTTGGCCCTTCATCCTGAGACCCTGAGATTTGGGTCAAAACCCTGAGTCTCAGGGTCAAACCCTGAGAGTTCCCAGGTATGGTGATACCATAGAGCTTACAAGAGAAATGGGTTATGTACTAGTGTAGCTGCACTTGGATTGTAGCTCCATGTCAATTGTAAGCTCTGTGGTATCACTAGCGTAGCTACATTTGCAGCAAAAAGAGGGAGTGGCCCCCCAGCGCAGACATATGACTGGCCCAGGGGGTAATTGCCCCCCAGGCCAACCCTCCCCTGACTACTGTCTGTTTGGAGCCTGCATGAAATTGCAAGTGGGTGTGGTGAGTAAGGTCAGTGGAGCTGGGCAGACTAGATGGGCCTAAATGGTTCTTATCTGCCGTCAAATCGGTGGCGTAACAATAGGGGTTGCACCTGCGACCAGGCCTGTCACTCCAGGGGCCCGGCCGCCCCCTGCGACCCCCTTGCCAGCAGCAGTCGCTTAGCTGATCTCCCACTCGGCGCACCACTCTAGTAATACAGAGCGCTGGGAGATGACATAATCTCCCATCCTCTGCATTACTAGAGCGGCAAGCGGGAGCTTCAGTTACAGAGATCTGTGCCGAAGGAGGCACAGATCTGTCAAGCCACTCCGCTAGACCACCAGGGACTGGAGGTAGGGCCAGGGGTATTGTGAAAGGGGCGTTGTGGAGACGAAGGGGGCATTGTGGAAGGGGCAATGTGGGGATGAAGGAGCAATGTGGAGATGGGGGCATTGTGGAGATGAAGGGGGCATTGTGGAGATGAAGGGGGCATTGTGGAAGGGGCAATGTGGAGATGAAGGAGCAATGTGGAGATGGGGGCATTGTGGAGATGAAGGGGGCATTGTGGAGATGAAGGGGGCATTGTGGAAGGGGCGATGTGGAGATGAAGGGGGCATTGTGGAAGGGGCAATGTGGAGATGAAGGGGGGGCATTGTGGAGATGAAGGGGCATTGTGGAAGGGGCAATGTGGAGATGAAGGGGGGCATTGTGGAAGGGGCAATGTGGAGATGAAGGTGGCATTGTGGAAGGGGTGATGTGGAGATGAAGGGGGGCATTGTGGAAGGGGCAATGTGGAGATGGGGGCATTGTGGAGATGAAGGGGGCATTGTGGAGATGAAGGGGGCATTGTGGAAGGGGCAATGTGGAGATGAAGGGGGGGGCATTGTGGAGATGAAGGGGCATTGTGGAAGGGGCAATGTGGAGATGAAGGGGGCATTGTGGAAGGCGCAATGTGGAGATGAAGGGGGGCATTGTGGAAGGGGCAATGTGGAGATGAAGGCGGGGCATTGTGGAGATGAAGGGGCATTGTGGAAGGGGCAATGTGGAGATGAAGGGGGCATTGTGGAAGGGGCAATGTGGAGATGAAGGGGGCATTGTGGAGATGAAGGGGCATTGAGGAAGGGGCAATGTGGAGATGAGGGGGGGCATTGTGGAAGGGGCAATGTGGAGATGAAGGGGGCATTGTGGAAGGGGCAATGTGGAGATGAAGGGGGCATTGTGGAGATGAAGGGGCATTGTGGAAGGGGCAATGCAGAGATGAAAGGGGCATTGTGGAGATGAAGGGGCAATGTGGATATTGGGGGCCAATGTGGACGAGGGGGCCAATGTGGTCGGGGGGGGGCCCATGGCAATTCTTGCACCAGGGCCCGGTGGCTTCTAGTTATGCCTCTGCGTCAAATTCTATGTTTCTGTGAGCTAACCCAGTAAGTCTCAACCAGGGTGCCGTGCCATCATTTTAGGGTGCACCACGTTTTCTATGAAGATTAACAAAAATGGACTTTTAAATAAAGATCAATAGAAATTGTTCTTCACAATATGTTTAGTTTTGTTACTATGATGGTAAGACCTAATAATAACTGTGTATTTATGTATTGAACCCTTCTTATGCCCTTGATAAAGTACATTAAATATGTTAGGGGTGCCCAGAATGTTCTAGATTATATGACTCCTGCTGTGCCTCATTGACCAATCAAGGGAGGTTATTATGGACCAGTTAAAATGTCCCTTTTTCAAGCACTAATTTGTATTCTTATCTTGATAAGAGTCTGGAACTGTATATAATCAGTGTGTTTTATCAATAAAGCTGTTCTGTTCTACCCTCCTTAATACAAGTCTCGGCTGTATTTCTGGAGGGGGCTTGGGCTGGGGATTCTCACCTTAGCCACTGCAGGAGCAAATTCACTTGCCTTGCCGGTCTACTGGCGTAGGGCCTCTGGAAACCCCACCTAGGGTTCTGCAGCTAAATTCACTAGGTCTGCCAGGGGGCAGCATCCAGTTGTTCCTGCCTGAGTATCCAGGACCTCCAGTATGCAGCAGGGCTCCAGCCGACTGTGGAAGAGGGCAGCAGCAGCAGTGGTTCAGGAACCGATGACCCCGTAAGGGACCAGCATATCCTGGTACCGTCCTGGTCCACCTCTGCTATGATGGGGATGAGCGAGCTCTCAGTCACTGAAGCTCCAATAAGCAGCGCTTGTCCTGGTCCCAGCTGGGAGTGAATGATGTGCAGCCACATGGGGTGTAGTGTGGGATCATGACAGCGTTACATACTGGTGGGTTCTGTGCGTTTGATTTGAATAGTAGAGACTCACCAAATTCATTTCTTTGCAGTGTGTTGAGAATGCCTCTAGCATCAAAGGGATTAGTATTTTTTTAAACGTTTAGGGATGTATTCTCGAGCAAAGTGTTACCTTCCCCTCTGGTCCTTAAAGGGTTAATACCAGACAAAAGTACTGTCCAGGCCAGAAAGAGGAAAGTGGGGGAGAGAGTGTGTGTGTGTGTGAGAGACTATACCCAAGGGCTTTCCAACCTGTGGCTCTCTAGTCACCATATAACACCAACTTCATAACTCACTCGTACTTTAGACATGATCACTGCGATCTAGGGGTAAAATGTCAGTACAGAGGTATGGAGAGTCAAATGACTCCACCCACACAAATGCCGGCTATGAACTGAGGGGGGGGGGGGTGCTGCTCTGTCATAAAGCCGGGCTCCTAAATTTATGGAAAATACAACAAACACCTCTGACAGATACAATACCCTCATTTAGACCCCTTTTGGATGGTGTGACAGAACTGTGGCGACCATGGGAGATATTGGTGTGTTAGGGATATGGGATCTCATGTCTTCAGACTATTTCAATACATTGCTGGAATGCAGAGAAGGTGGGGGTTGGGCTTGGCTTCCACTATACTACAGTTCTGTGCTAAGGAATGTTAATTGATTCCTGCTGTGCTTCCTTGACCAATCAGAGGAGGTTATTGATGAGCCAGTTAAGAATGTATAAATTCAAGTCTTAATCTGCATTCTTATCATGATAAGGGTGCTGGTGACTGATTGGTCAAGCATAGAAACACTGTTCCAAGTCCTCATTTGCATGCTGATCTAGATAAGAGTCTCTGTAGTGTATATAAGCTGTGTGTTTGAGTCAATAAAAGTGAATTCTTCCCTTCATCAAGTCTCGGCTGATGTTTGGGAACAGGAGGATCAGTTTACTATTGGAGTGTTATTCTGAGGGAGAAAGGAACTATAAAAGAGGTATCCAGCTTATGATACAAGGCGTCACGTTACGATGGGTACTCTCTAGAAGGAGAGACTTCACCAGCTTCTTGTGAACCAAATATTTTTCTCACCCCCATTCTCCTCCCTGTCTTGTACAGGAATCTTCAAGGATAGAAAAGATACCTGGGCTCATAGTTATACAGGAGACTGGTAGAGTAAAAATGATCCCTTTATTGACTGAGTGGCTTTGTACGCAAGCTTGCTAGACAACTAGATCCCTTATTATTCATGAAGAAGAGACCTAGTTGTCTTTAACCCCTTAGCGACCCTTGACGTACCAGGACCGTCAAGGGTAAATTTGCTTTAAGGACCAGTGACGGTCCTGGTACGTCAAGTGTTAAATGGTAGCAGCGCGCCGCCGTGCACGCTGCTACCATTCATTCCAGGCTGAGACTGAGCGGTCCAGTACCGGACCATTCAGTCTCAGCCTCTGTCGGTTGTGCCAGGTCAAGTGATCGCTGCGTCAGCGATCACATGTACCGGCACTCTAAATCAGTGACTGAGGCAGTGCTACTTACTGCCTCTAGTGTCTCCTCTCTGCCAATGCGTCCCTTACATCAAAGTAAGGGACAGAGAAGCAGAGAGGAGACACCTAGTGGAAATAAAAAATACAGCAGCTGGGGGTGTTAACCCCTTCATTGCTGGTGCAGGAGGATGGCTAGATGCAGGTCAATTTCTGACCTGCTAAATTTTTTTTTTTTTTAAATAAAAACACCACACTTTTTTTTTTAACAAATAAAATATTTTATTTTTTAAAAAAACATCTCAAGAAACAAAATTGGAAGTGTGATTGTTGTGAAGCCATGTAATACACTTACACACACCGCCAAATGTAATGATCAAAAAAGTGGGAAAATAGGGTGGGAAAAAGGGACATGGGGATTTTCACCCAGGGGGGACAGTGGCCACTTTAAACTGCGCATTTTGTAGGTATGACTGACTGGTCATACCTTTCGTGCAGTCTCCATAAAAATTTAACCCTTTGCGCCCAATTGACCCCAAGAGAAAAAACAAAAATGGTGGGTTTTTTACATTTTTTTTTTTTACATTTTTCTTTAATTTTAATAAAGTAAATGGTGGGTTATCCATATAAATAGGGTATCAAATGAAAGCCCTATTTGTTTGTAAAAGAACAGTATATAATTTATGGGGGTGGAATAAAAGCCTAAGAGGGAAAACACTGTTGAACAAAGACATAGTCAAAAAGGTCAGAATTGCTCCGGTCCTTAAGTCAAATCCACCTCTGATTTTCCCGGTCCTTAAGGGGTTAAAGCTTGTATTCAAAGCCATTCAATTACCCAATAAAAGGATCATAGTTGATGAAGCTGAAAAAAAAAGATGTGTGTCCATCAAGTCCAGATATCTGCTGGAAAGAGTTAAAGGGATAGTAATACTTAAAAATTACTATCCCCAATCTTGTATGCAATACAAAACTGAGTAAAATGACACCAGCGGCATCTCTCAAACCTTTATGGTTTGAGAGATATCCGTTTTTGAAGTTCAGCAGTTTGCCTTTTCCCCTGACGTCAGCCTTCTAGCTGAGAGCAGGGGAATCCTCTCCTGGGATCAGCCAGCGGCTCTGCAGCAGTGCAGAGATCGCATTAATAAAAAATAAATCCTTTACTAAAATGGTCTTCTACGTGTGCTTGGTTTGCAAGCACACCTAGAAGACTTTTTACGTTAAGGATTTATTTTTTATTAACGTGGTCTCCACACTGCTGCAGAGCCGCCGCTGGTCCCGGGACCGGATTCCCTTGCTGTCAACTAGAAGGCTGACGTCAGGGGAGAGGGAACTTTGAAAGTGGATATCTCTCAAACCATAGAGTTTGAGAGATGCCGCTGGTGTCATTTTACTCCGTTTTTTATTGTCTACAAGATGAGGGATAGTAATTTTTAAGTATTACTATCCCTTTAAGCACTTAATGTAATGTTTAAAACTTCACCTTTGATAAAACATTAATGAAATTCAATGTTTCAGTCCGCCATTGGGACTTTCATCAGGAACAACAAAGTTACAGACTGGCTCACCGATCTGTCCTTTATATACTCTATTGTTAAACTTGGCGCCAGTATGATGCCCAAGGTGTTGCCATAGCAATCACAGGACGCAAACCCGCCACCCAATGATTACACAGACCTATAAAATCATTAATGCCACAACGTACATAAAAAGTAACAAACCAAATACGTGTTCAATTCAGAAAGAACACTATCAATGTGTGCATGTAACAACTTACATATAATATATCAGACTGAACTGTGCGTTCAGCCCGGAAGGAGAAAGTGATCTCAGCTTATAAAGCCAATACATTTCTCGTTTCGCCAGCTGAGCCTCCCTCTGTCCCTGCCCCGTGGTGCCTGTTTGACCAACTCAAAAAGAAAACATTTAAGTTCATTAACCTTGTGTTTGAACTGAATAAAATGCCTGGTTACTGGGGAACGTCTAAGCTGTTGATCATTCAGTGTATTGTTAAGACCCCTGACAATCGTAGATCTATGTTCCTGCATTCGTTCTTTGTTGTTCGTGATGAGAGCCCCAATGGCGGACTGAAACGTCGAATTTTATCAATGTTTTATTAAAGGGGAACTTTCACCTCCTCATTATCATTGTTGTATCCCTTCCTTTGTGTCCCCTCTGTCCATTGCGGTGTTTCTTTTTGCCTAAAAATCTGTTTAAATGAAGCAAAAAGATACTTGAATTGTGTACCTGATGACGTTAGCAGCCGCACAGCCGCGCACCGTACGGTGCAGAAGACACTCCCACAGCCTCAGCTCCTTTCACTTGCCCCAGCATCCTCCGATGACGGAGGCGTTCTGTTAGTAAGCTGGAGAGAGATCTCATTGGCTAGATATCGATCTCTTCCAGTCCCATCAGCTTCCTCCAATGCACAGGTAACTCAGCAAAGATTGACAGGGAAGCACGGGAACCATGACAGGATCCTGGGAAGCAGAGTACAGTAATCCCTTGTACACTAGAGTAGTCTGCAACACATTGCAAACCAAAGTTTGGGGCGATTTCTCTAGCATGCAAGGGGTTAATGCATAACACACTTTCCTGTGAATATCCCCTCAATTACAACACCTGTGTGGATAGGAGCATGTCCTGGCCGGAGAGTCTCCATCTTGTCTCACCACTGACATTACTCCTCCATGCTCACCAGAACCAGCTCATTTAGTGGTGGAACAGACCAAACAGAGACCCTCCAGCCAGGACCTGCTCCTATCAACACATGTAGAGACAGGCATCAAAAGGAACTCTGCATTAACCCCTTCCATGCTAGTGATGTCTACAATGTGCTGCTGATCACTAGTATCCAAGGGGTTAAATGGGAGACATTCAGAGGAGTAAGTGACAGGATGAAGATTTCCTCTCTCTTCTCACTATTTATCCTCCTCTTTATCCATTCTCTCCTCATCTCTTCTTCCATATTTCTCTCCTCACCTCTCACTACTGTAACCATCCCTGTCCTGTCTACTGTACACTTCTCTGTATACACACACACACATATTTATATATATATGTGCTAAGATATTTTTTTTTCCACACACACACACACATTTATTTTGGAGTATAGAGGGGTCTCCCTTTGTATTCACATCATGACATATTCTGGAATGGTAGGTTCCTCCTCCCATGACTACAATAGGAATTTGTTTATTTGTAAAATATAAAATCTTGCAGTTAGAACACTTTCCACACCAAGAACATGGAAATGGCGTCTACCCTATGTGGCTCCTTTGATTATTAACAACATACAACTTCCTAATAAAATATTTCCCACTTACAGAACATAGAAATGGTTTATCTTCCAATAACTAACAAGATATTTTCCAAGTAAAACATTTTCCTCAATGGGAACATGAAAATGATCAATTCTCATGTGTATGTTTCCTGATGTCTAACAAGACCAGATTTATATGTATAACATTTCCCACATACAGGACATGAATATGGTTTCTCTCCTGTGTGAATAATTTGATGTTTAACAAGAGTTGAATTCTAGTTAAAACATTTTCCACATTCAGAACATGAAAATAGCCTCTATCCTGTGTGAATCCTCTGATGACGAACAAGACCTGTTTTACGGGTAAAACATTTCCCACATTCAGAGCATGGAAATGGCTCCTCTTCCGTATGAATCATCTGATGTGTAACAAGACTTGATTTGTGAGTAAAACATTTCCCACATTCAGAACATGAAAATGGCTTCTCTCCTGTATGAATCATCTGATGTGTAACAAGATGTGATTTATACGTAAAACATTTCCCACATTCAGAACATTTAAATGGCTTCTCTCCTGTGTGAATTTTTGAATGTTTAACAAGATTTGATTTCAGATTAAAACATTTCCCACATACAGAACATGAAAATTGTTTCTCTCCTGTATGAACACTCTGATGTGAAACAAGATTTACTTTATGTTTAAAACATTTCCCACATTCAGAACATGAAACTTGTTTCTCTCCTGTTTGAATCCTCTGATGTGTAACAAGACTTGATTTGCGAATAAAACATTTCCCACATTCAGAACATGTAAATGGTTTCTCTCCTGTATGAATCCTCTGATGTGTAACAAGACTTGATTTGTGAATAAAACATTTCCCACATTCAGAACATGTAAATGGTTTCTCTCCTGTATGAATCCTCTGATGTGAAACAAGATGTGATTTAGATGTAAAACATTTCCCACATTCAGAACATCGAAATGGCTTCTCTCCTGTATGAATTCTTGAATGTTTATCAAGGTTTGCTTTCACACTAAAACATTTCCCACATTCAGTACAAGAAAATGGTTTCTCTCCAGTATGAACCCTTTGATGTGTAACAAGACAGTGTTTGTTAAGAAAACATTTCCCACATACAGAACATGAAAATGGTTTCTCTCCTGAATGAATATTCTGATGTCTAACAAGATTTACTTTATGTTTAAAACCCTTCCCACATTCAGAACATGAAAATGGTTTCTCTCCTGTGTGACTCCTCTGATGTGAAACAAGATGTGTTTTATTTATAAAACATTTCCCACATTCAGAACATGAAAATGGTTTCTCTCCTGTATGGATCCTCTGATGACGAACAAGTTTTGATTTATGTGTAAAACATTTCTCACATTTACTACAAGAATGAATCTTCTGATGACTAACAAGTTGTGATTTCTTTGTAAAACATTTTTCACATTCCGTAAAAGAAAATGATTTCTCTCCTTTATGGATCCTCTGATGTTCACCATGGAAAGATTCCATAGTAAAGCATTCTCCACATTCAGAACATGAAAATGATTTCTCTCCTGTGTGAATCATCTCATCTGTAAAAAGACTTGATTTGAAGGTAAAACATTTCCAGCATTCAGAAGAGGAACGTGCTTTTTCCTCTCTGCACAATTTATTGATATATGTATTTTTACCACACACGGTACAAACTGTTGCCTTTCCTTTGTGAGTTCTTTGGTGTGCTATGGTATTTTCTTCCCTATGAGACCTGTGGTGATTAAGAAGCTCTGATTTAGAAATGAATTGCTTCCCACATTCAGTGCATACCAATGTCTTCTCTCCTGTGTCATTTCTTTGATTTTGAACAAGTTTTGATTTACTAGAAAATGGTTTCTGACATTCAGGATAAGACGACTCATTCAATAATACGTGATTTTTGTGATGTGTAACAAAGACAGATTTAGAGTCAAACCATTCCCGACATTGAGAGTAGTTGTACTGTATCTCAGAGGTAAATGCCATTTGGTGAGATGCAGACACAGATTCATCATTTTCACTGTAATTAGAGGTCATTACTGGATGGTTATTTGGCATTTCTTGTAATTTGGCACTTTCTATGTAACTTTTATAAATAAAAGCTGCACATTGTGTCCCTGTATTGCGTGTGAGACTAGAAATATGGGGCTCTGTGAGATTGGCTCCTTCACGTGAGATGGATTTCTCAGACGTAGACCTTTTTACACTGTTACTTGTGGAATGTCCTCCAGTTATGTCTGTTCCCTGATGACTCTGCATTACACAGATCTCTTCCATCACATCTCCTCCTAAACCTATGGAGGGAGAACGTCCTTCAGGGGTGTTTCTGCACATGGATCTGTCTGTATAAAATAAACCAACTGTCAGCAAATAATTAAAACATTATGTTACCAAATAGCATTTCCTTTAGTACAATACACTGTTCATCAGACAATAGAAAAAATAGAGGGTCATATGCACAAAAATTTAGTCATTTTCCAGTAATCCAAGAGCATCAGAGGGGACAAATACAAAGGTCCACTGATATAAATATGTTTTTAAACCCTTTAATGTTAAAGAGGTCCTCAGCAGACTGCAAGGGGTTAAAGGTCCATTATAAATTAGTGGGGACTGTTTTTGTACCATATGGTGCAGTTGGGTTGTGCCAGAATTCCTCTAGTTCATTGGTACATCAGCCTCACTGTGAATTCCATGGGGTGTATGTATAAAGACAAGGGAGGAGAAATTCTGGGGTAAATCAACTGCACAATAGGGGATAAATAATAACTCCCAAAATTCTTCCTGGTTTAAACGGGGCTGTAATCCCCTGAATTCTAGAGATGTCTCCTAATGCAAACAAAAGCACAATATAGTAAAAAAATGTATCTTAGACCAGCTAATTAGCATTAGTTTACTGTACAGATTATCTCTCACCTGTCCTGGTACTTGTAGGAATGAATGTCTTCTTAGACACCTGGTGATCTCTTACATATGGCTCTTCTCCTCTTTCTATCACCAGTATAACTGCAGGCTTCCCACTGATATAACCTGCGTATGGAGTTTAGATAAATGGGCTTAACAGAATTAATATCTATTTTTGAAAATAACATTTCCCATATGAAAGTTTTCTGGCATTTAGGGTGATATTGTTACCTAGAGATATAAGGGATCGGTAATTCTCCATCATGACATCCCTGTACAGTCCCTTCTCTTCTTCTCTTAAACAGTCCCATTCCTCCTTGGAGAAGTAAACTGCAACTTCATCAAATTCAAGTTGGTCCTGAAAAATAAAAATTATTCAGACAGTGGATTATTTTGTAGAAAAATCACCAGTCTCAGTGTGAAATGAAGAAGTGTAAAGGGACAATTACACCAACATGACTTAGTACACACACACACTGAGACTGATGTAGTCAGTAATAGTGGTGAAGGTCTAAAAATCCAACACACTTTAGGGATTACAGGAGCTGGCTGGCTTGGGGGCAATTGCCCCAGGGCAGGGTAGAAGTCTGGGCCGGTGGGCAGATGCCTCATAGTTGTCAAGATAAAATCTGTGATTGTACATGAGCTGTAGTGTGCAATGGAAGTTTCCTATACTCACCACAAGTTATATGATATAATGTATTTCACTGCAGCAGCACAGCAGATATCTGTGAGCCATGACTGAGATGATAACTGCTGTGCTAGTAGTGTAGTACTACAGCTGGAGAGCCACGGTTGGTAAATCTTCGGGTGGTTAGTACACAGTACTACAGTGTGAGACAGAGGTGGGCTGTCCTGGAAAGGCAGGGAACAAATGCCCCTGGGACAGTATATTTCTCTTATAAAGCTGCCACCACAAGCAGTAATCACTAAACTCCCCTGTCTCTATTTATTTTACTCTGTATGTCATTCTGTGTTTAGTAATCCATTAGGTGAGTAGTGCAGGACTGTACCCATTGCTATACACACCTGCCAACTGTCCTAGGGTTACCTGGATCCTGCTAACCCTGCTTTTAAACTGGAACTCTCACCTCCCATAAAGTTATGTCTATCCAAACAGTCGTCTCCAATAAAGCTTCAATCCTCTTTAATTTATCTGTATGAACACGGAGATATTAGCAGGTAAAGATTTACCTCATGACGTCAATGGTGGGATCACCATGTTACAGCTCAATCACCTCCCCTCCTACTCCATGTTGTGTGAATGAACAGGCTCTCACTTTGCCTCCACATGACTTGGACATGCATTGGAAAGAGAGTGCGCCAGGTCACATGAAGATTTGGGAGTTTATGAAGGAGGAGGGAACGAGGCACAACACGGGAGGAGCAGGGGAGGTGACTGACAGGCTTCCAGTACTGAGCTGTACCGCAGTGATCACACCAGTGACATCATCAGGTAAATCTTTAAATGACAAAACCTTTGTGACCATAGAGATCTAAAAAATTAAGATTGAATCCTTATTGGAGACAACTGTTTGAATAGACATAACTTTATGGGAGGTGAGAGTTACACTTTAAATTTTAACATCAACCGTCTGAATGCCAGAGGGGTGAGAAATGCCCCGTTTATTCCTCTGCACTCAACAGCTTAGCCACTTATTCTGTATGCACTGTATAATTATAGGCTATAACAACGTTACTTAATGTTAGTCTTAAGGACAGTAACAGTCCATATTGTCAGGATTTTCCTGCTTGTTCACAGTGGATCATTGTGATTAATCACCCTCTGCTTAAAGGGATAGTAATACTTTGTTTTATCTTTATTTTATTTTGTAGGCAATAAAAAAAACCCATTAAGAACGATACAAGTGTTATCTCTCAATCCTTTATGGTTTAAGAGATATATTCACAAGCAAAGTACCCCTCCCCCATTCAGCCAGATCAGAAGGGAGGTGCCCAGGTAGACTGCAGAGAGGGACAATCTTCAATCAAGATAAGGGAAAAAGCTGAAAAACTTGTCAAGGGGGGCAGGGCTTTCATTGTTCTCATAGGAAGAAGATTGTCCCCTTCTGTTATCTGTCTGGTCTTACAACCTGATTCACATCTGAGAAGAGATGGCTTACACTAGGTAAAAGGGGCGGGAGGGGGAAACTTTGCTTGTGAATATCTCTTAAACCATAAAGGTTTGAGAGATAAGACTTATATCGTTCTTCATGTTTTTTTAATGCCTACAAAATAAAATAAAGATAAAACGAAGTATTACTATCCCTTTAAAGTGATAGTAATGTTTCACAAAAAAGCAGTACTGATTAATCTTCATAGTATTTGGGCCATGGAGAGTGTTATGTCAATAATGTCAGAGTTGTAGTTCAAGAGTAATTGAATGATAAAGTATCCCCCTCCCGCCCCTTTTACCTAGTGTAAGCCACCTATTCTCAGATGTGAAATCTGGTCTCTTGACCGGACAGCTCAAAGCAAGGGACAATATTCTTACTGTGAGTAGAAGTAAAGCCCTGCCCCCCTTTACAGGTTTTTCCTTATGCTCACTGGCGATTATCCCTCGCTGCGATCCATCCGGACAGTCTTGCTGATCTGGCTGAGCAGTGTTACATCAGTAAAAAGGGGGGGGGGCACTTTATCATTCAATTACTCTTGAACTACAACTCTGACAATATTTAAATAACACTCTCCATGGCCCAAATACTATGAAAATTAATTGGAACTGCTTTTTTGTGTGAAACATTACTACTCCTTTAAGAAGGAATATCCTTCCTATATAATAAAAGGCCAGAAAGTGTGTCACGATGCAGTCATGCATAGTAGAGACTGCCAGTGTTCGGGCAGTCTCTACTGCGCATGATTGCATCGTGTGAGTGAGGCATCGTGATCGCGCGGAGCAGTGAGGTAATGGCAGTACGCAGAGCAGGTCCGGGTAGTGTTAACCCTTTGAGTGCCAGAGGGGTACGCAAAGCATTGCTTTGCAATGCATTGCATACCCTCTGGCAATCAAAGGTTTATGAGGCCGGTCCTGCTCTGCGTACTGCCGTTACCTCACTGCTCCCCGGCCGGTGCACACGGGCTTTTACACTAGTATTAAATAATTGAATAAAAATAAATATAACGCTCACTGATCAGACACAGTACTGAAGAACCAGTCTGCAGATGAACAAAAGTATGTGAACCTGCAAAAGACACCTGTTACAATTAGAGGTCTGGAATTTCAGAATAAAGATAAAGACACACTGCTGTGAAAACTATGAACTACAGTTTATTAAACATGCAATAATTAAACAGGTTATGAGATAAACATCCTGCCAGAGTTCACATAAGTATGAGAGACATACCAACTCTGGGATATAAAAAGAGAAGTTAAAAGAGAACTTAAAAGATACTTAGCTACGGGGAGCTGCACATCAGTGTGGGAGAGCCATCCACACTAAACTCCGTAGTATCGTTACACAGGTGAACAGTCACACAGACCTGACGTCCCAAATGGCTAAACAGCAACACACAGGTTTGGATGAGGTAAATCTCTACCTCTCAGACTTGAGACCCGGTACACACTCCCTAAGTCTCCAAAATGGCTCTAAGCTCTGCTGTGTTGAGTAAAGGGTGAAATACAGACTACGCCCTTGGATGTCTAACACTCCGCATGCGTATGTGCTTGGTTACAGAAGGCTGAATGTTGGAGACATCACTACCTGTCTCTCATAAACACTACGTAAGCTAGCATCGCCTGCCCCTCTGCTGTTGCCAGCCAAAACTGCAGAGAATTAACCCTGAACTAACCATGAGGAGATCACCAAAAAAAAAAAAAACATCCCTTACAGAGATCCCTATCATGAACCGAGACCCATGAAGGTCAAGAATATATCAAATAGTAACAACTAGTGGATATAATAGAAAGTAAAACATGCAATTACAAAATCTCAGATGAAGGTGTTGGTAGATATTGCAAATGCTAAAGAGTAATATCACATTACAGTGATTAATGATAATCGAGTGTTGTCTCCTTAAAGGGATAGTAATACTTTGTTTTAACTTTATTTTATTTTGTAGGCATTAAAAAAACATGAAGAATGATATAAGTCTTATCTCTCAAACCTTTATGGTTTATGAGATACTCACAAGCAAAGTTCCCCTCCCCGCCCCTTTTACCTAGTGTAAGCCATCTCTTCTCAGATGTGGAATCCAGTCCGTAGACCAGACAGATAACAGCAGGGGGCAATCTTCTTCCTATGAGAACAATGAAAGCCCTTCCCCCCTTGACAAGTTTTTCAGCTTTTTCCCTTATCTTAATTGAAGATTGTCCCTCTCTGAAGTCTACCTGGGCACCTCCCTTCTGATCTGGTTGAACAGGAGGGGGATACTTTGTTTGTGAATATCTCTTAAACCATAAAGGACTGAGAGATAAGACTTATATCGTTCTTCATGTTTTTTTAATGCCTACAAAATAAAATAAAGTTAAAATGAAGTATTACTATCCCTTTAAGATCACAGACGAGAACGTTCCAAAAGCTTAGATAACATGTGTGAGCAACATTTGTATCATCAAAAAGCTTACAGTGTAGCTTGATATGATTATTATATAAGAGAAGCGGAGAACGCCTGGACAATACGAGGGACGGACTATGCCAATTGGAGACCCGTGACTGGAGGTCTGATCCAGCGAAAGTGACGTTCCCCGAGGCGGTAGTAGCCTCTCTATTTGTGAGTACCCATTTCAAAGTTGTATACGTCTGATGCTACTTGCAACATAGATAACGCTTAGAGGAGTGGTGCGCTGTTCTGTCTCTTTTGACTTCCGCATAATGGGCAGAGCACAGCTCATCTTCTCCTCCCACCTCCCTCCCAGCTGTCCCAGGAAGCGTGTTCACACTTCCCTTCAGTGTGATGTGAATAGCTTCTATTGCTATACCAAGCCCCAGTTAGCATTATACTAACATCAGTATAATGTTAACCGGAGCTTGATAGAAAGATAGAAGCCATTCACGCCACACCGAAGGGACGTGTGAACTCGCTCCCTTGGGCAGCTGGGAGGAGAATCAGGCAGTGAGCAAGAGCTTTGCCGGTTATTCAGCGTGCTGCATTATGCTGACCGTAAAAGCTTCAAGATTAGATATCTTTAAAAGTACTTACTTTTAGAGAAAAAAAAAAAACATCCTTCTTACTACTACTTTCTTAACAAAACGTATGGTAAAAAATGCTTTGAGGAGATACATCCCCTTTAAAGTTATACCAAAAAATATTACATACAGATAGATGGAACAGTGGAAGGTATAGATGGTACAGCTGATAGAAGACTGAATGGAAGCGAATGTAGTTGGACCAAGACAGTGATGGACATGGATGAATGAGATGATGAAGAATATGGATGATGGAGTCAGTAACAGATATAGTGATAATAAATGCAGGTCAGTCAGTTCTTATGTCCCTAGTGACAGTCTACACACACTCCCTGTCTGATTCTCTGTGCTCCTGAAAAGAATCCCAGAGTCCTCTTGGGCCGGACGTTGGTAAGAGATAAAAGACAAGACAGACAGGGAAACAAGAGAGGTAAGTGTAGTGTGTTAGTACAGAATCTATTCACAATAAAAATAAGGGAATATAGGTGCACGTTATGAAATACATACATACATGTGTTGATATTTCTCCAGCTAACCAGGCACGTGCAAACATAGACACCAAGGGGGGCTTGAGCACCTGCCCTTTTTGTCCAAAGTGCCCTCATGCCCTTTTAACAAAAAAAAAAAAAATAAATAATCAGTCCGCTTTTATCAATAAGTGCCCTTTTTTTCATTTGAGCCCCTGCCCCCCAAAATGTCTGTGCTCGTCCCTGCAGCTAACCTTGTATTCCCGCCATGATATGACAGGCTTTATAGGATTCTATATAAAGTGCAAGTAATGCAGATCACTTGTCCATTAAAGGGATAGTAATACTTCGTTTTATCTTCATTTTATTTTGTAGGCATTAAAAAAACATGAAGAACGATATAAGTCTTATCTCTCAAACCTTTATGGTTTAAGAGATATTCACAAACAAAGTACCCCCCCCCCCCCCTTCAGCCAGATCAGAAGGGAGGTGACCAGGTAGACTGCAGAGAGGGACAATCTTCAATTAAGATAAGGGAAAAAGCTGAAAAACTTGTCAAGGGGGGAAGGGCTTTCATTGTTTTCATACAAAGAAGATTGTCTCCTTCTGTTATCTGTCTGGTCTTACAACCAGATTCACATCTGAGAAGAGATGGCTTACACTAGGAAAAAGGGAGGGGAGACTTTGCTTGTGAATATCTCTTAAGCCATAAAGGATTGAGAGATAAGACTTATATCGTTCTTCATGTTTTTTTAATGCCTACAAAATAAAATAAAGTTAAAACGAAGTATTACTATCCCTTTAAATTACAAGCTCTGTCACTCTCTATGGATTGCAAGCGCTTTGGCCAGGTCTCTGTGAGTCCAAAGTTCTGCAATTTAGTTTTTAATATAATCTAAGCCTTACTAAGAATTTATTTTATAGACTGAAAGCTCTGCAGGTCAGTTATTCTTCCGAACTCTGTACGGTCTTTTGTAGATTACAAGCACTGTAATCTTTGTAGTTTGCAAATTCTGGAATTTTGAACATTAACTCTTTAGGGTCAAGAGGGTAAACAATGAATTTAAAAGGAATGTGTTGCACATCTCTCTGGTCATTAAAAACAAAAGTTGCCAGTCTGCTCATGGGGAATATAAAAATGTTTCCCAAATCCTCGTTGATTTAAATGGTGCGTTTAACCCCTTGAATGCTAGAGAGGTCTCTTACACAGTTTAAAGCAAACGGAACCCCTCCCCAGATTGCTCCTGACCCCATAATACACAGAGATGATGTGAATGTTCCACAACTCAGACACATATAAACATATACACCCAGTATATACAGATTAGGGGACAGGCAACCCGAGGTTATCCAGCTGTTTGGACTACAATTCGCACCTTTCCCCTCTAGGGGGGACAATGGGAGTTGTAGTCCACAGCAGCCTTATGTTACCCACCCATCATACACGGACACACAGAGACGAAAAATATCCCAGGACTGTATCAGATCAACAAACAAACCAGTGAAAACAAAGACTGAAAAGTGACCACTGACCATCCTACTGTCCGATACCACGAGAAGAAGAAACAGGAAATAGTGTCCGTGCGGAAACAAGAGAGCTGTGTGTAACGTTCCTATTAGGGAGCAGTGACATCTCGTGGTGAGAAGAGGTAATACAGGGACAGTGGATTAGAGATCAGCTGAAGATGTTAGGTGCTAGATTTCCGCCTTGCAACGCTCTGCAACTGTCCCCTACAGCTGGGAAGCCTCATATTTCCGTCCCCTTCCATGAAGTGTGTCTTTGCAGAGGACCTCTCTAGTACCCAAGGGGTTAATTACAGGCTGTTAACGCTGTGTGTTCTGGATACATCTCTGTACCAGCAGTTTATTATTTTCATATGCAGGTTTTCACATAACAAATCATGTAATCTCTAGATTTGTCTTCTGATACAATTGCTCCATTTTACTAATCTCCAGGAAATTCCCAATGTTCCTTCCAGAATCAGCACAGTCTGTGTCTGCTCCTGTGTAAAGTCCACAACAGGTAACACTAGGTGCCCTAAGCCTAAATATAATCACAAGAGGCTTGATAGATGGTTTCAGGATTGTCTCTAGGAAACAGTGAGTTATGCCATAGTGGCAACTGTATCCTAGGTTTGGGTCTGTGTTGTTGTGTCTAGTACATTATATGGGCAACATGTGGTTCTTCAGGATTTTTAACTATAACTCCAGGAGGAAATGAACTAAGGTGTGATAGAAAGTACATGACTTCTTCAGTGTGAAAAACTGTCCAATTTGTATGTATACACACATTGCGATAAGAAAATCAGTAGTTTAAATGGCATAACATGTTTAACTATTACATACCCAGAACTTATTTTATTGATCACTTATTACCAGACTGATCTTTATCAATTATTACCTGTTATATTACAATACACGTACACTATTACATTGTGTTACACAATATACAACACAATGAACTATGTTTCAAAGGCTATAGTCCCAGTAAAATGTCACTACAGATTTACTCAGTTTCTCCACAACATTACAAAACGGACCAGTGATAATGGAGATTAAATCCCCTAAGGGGCAACACCAGAAAAAAAGATGGTGATTGGCATTTGCTACATGAAGAAGCCCACACACTGCTTCTAGGAATGGAAAAGGCTTCTCATAAGAGATGATAGAGCAGATTTTCTTCAACTTTATTGAGTCACTTGTATCAGGCATAGCGCCCTGTGATTGGAGACAAACTGATGCAGTACCATTATTCAAAAGGGGGCAAAAACTAAGTCTTGAAATTATAGACCTGTAAGTTCGACTTCCATAATGACTAACAGGGCTCAAAATTTCAAGTCCTGAGCTACTAGCCAGGCCTGAAAAGTTACTCGCCACCAATTTCCACGTCTAGCCCCACCCATATCCGTGCCTTTAACCACACCCATCTCAAGTTCTCTTTGATGAAATGACACTGCTGCCCACACCCTATCCACCTCCTCACTGTGTCCACCCTGTCCACACACTGCCCACACTGTGTCCACCCTGTCCACACACTGCCCACACTGTGTCCACCCTGTCCACACACTGCCCACACTGTGTCCACACTCTGCCCACACTGTGTCCACCCTGTCCAAACCATGCCCACACTGTGTCCACCCTGTCCAAACCCTGCCCACCCTCACACACTGCCCACACTGTGTCCACCCTCACCCTCTGTCCACACTTTGCCAACCCTCACACCCTGTCCCCACACTGCCCACCCTCACCACATACTGCCCACACCCTGTTCACACAGCCGACACTGCCCCCCCACACACACTGTCCACCCCCACACTGTCCATATTGTCCACCTCCACACTGCCCCCACACACTGTCCACCCCCACATTGTCCTCCTCACCACACTGGTCACACCGTAGTCCTCCACACATTACAAACAAAAAAAGAGAGTAGAATATCTGAGAGTAGCTGTTTAAATGCACTTACTAGAGAGCAACTTGTCTCTCCAGCCCCTCTGTGTGCATCATTGTCTCCTTCCCCATCCCCTGTGTCACTGTCCCCTTCCCCAGCCCCTCTGAGTGTCTGTGTCCCCTTCCCTAGCCCCTCTGTGTGTGTCACTGTCCCCTTACCCTCTGTGTGTGTGTGACACTGTTCCCTTCCCCAGCCCCTCTGTGTGTGTGCCTCTGTCCCTTTCGCGAGCCCCTTTGAGTGCCTGTGTCCCCTTCCCCAGTTCCTCTGTGATTGTCATTGTCCCCTTCCCCAGGCCCTTTCATGTGTCTCTTTCCCCCTTTCGCTCCTGCTCGCCTCCTTCCTTGTAGCGTGGCCGAGCGAACCGCGGTAGAAGATCTTCTGTATCCTATACCCAGTCTGACAGGAAGCTGTTCATTGCTCCTAGTGAGCACTTCCTGTCAGACTGGGATACAGAAGATCCTCAACCCGCGGTCTGCGTGGCCATGCTACAAGAAGTGATTGGCAGGAGAGGGAGCGCTGTGTTGTGTGCTTCCCTCTTACCAGTTATCTGGAGCCCGGATATTGTGCCCCCTGGGCCGGTGCACCGTAGGCGGCTGCCTAATTCTCTGGACGCGGGGCACAGACGTGTCGGCACTCAAAGGGTTAATGTATACGCTGTGCTGCTCTGCAATATAATGCAAAATAAAGGCATTATTCAGTCTGGCTTCTTATTATATTTGTGTGTTAACCCTTGCACTCAAAAGGTTTACACAAACATCGTAAGAAGCCATTTTGAAGAATGCCTTTACTTTTCGTTATATTGCAGAGCAGCACAGCGTGTACCTTAACCCTTTGAGTGCCTTTTTTTTTTTTTGATGGTGCTATCCTCGTCTCCTCCTGGCAGCCTGATGCCTCCGGTGTCATTGGACTGAGACCAGGCATGGAAGACAGGCACTAAGGTGGGCGGGACAGCGGGACTTCAATTTCCACTCGCCCCCACTCAATTTCTACTCGCCAAATGCGAGGAGGCGAGTGGAAATTTTGAGCCCTGTTGATTAAGATACTACATATTCATGATTATGTGATGACCAACGATATTTTAAGTAACACTAAGAATGGATTTATGAAGGGTGAATCAAGTCAAACAAACGTACTTGCATTCTATGAAAGGGGAAGTGGTAACACGGAAAGGGTAAAGTGTGGTACCGTGTTATCCACTGAAAGTGCAGGAGACTAGTAGAGTAAAAATGATACCTTTATTGGCAAGTCAGTTAATTAGTCTCCTGAACTTGGACAAGGGCATAGCTTTGGATGTAGTGTACTTGGATTTTGAAAAAAGCCTATCATACTGTGCCTCACAACAGGCTACCGCATGATTTAAAGGGTATAACATCACGCGGCAAGTCCGCCTGCAGATTCCTGGGCCTCGGCAGCCTATGCATCCGGTCTAGGAGCAAATCCTGATCAGTAAAAATCGGAAATAAACTAGAAAGAAAGTTCATCACCCAGTCACGTAGGTCAGTAGGTTGAACATCCTCAGGTACTCCTCGGATCAGTATGTTATTGCTCCTGGAGCGATCTTCAAGGTTGTTTACTTTATCCCAGAGATATTGCACCTCTTTCTGAAGATCTGAGTGCTGGACCGCGAGTGTATTATGAGAGCTGATCACCTCGTCCAATTTAGTCTCCATATGGGACGTGCGCTCTCCCAATTCATTCATTTCTTTCCGGAATTCTGCGACAATCAATTTTTTATCTCCTTTTATCTGCATCCGCAGCTTTTTTAGCATTGCTTTAATTTCACCCATCGGCGGGTCAAGTTGACATGAAGACGTGGAAGCAGCTTCATCCAGCTCTGAAAGTGCATCATCATCATACACATGGGGCCATCTTGGGATTGAGACCCTGATATTTTCTGGCCTTTCCTTTTCTCTTTAGGGATAAGATATTTGAGCATTTGCTCTTGACTTCGTTTCCCTCTAGAGTTAGACATGGTCTGAGAGTAAAGTCAAGCCCGGGAACAAGCATATCTTAAGTCTGTAGCCTGATTTCTCCCCAACCCTCGCAGGAGCTCCCTTACAGTGCTGCCAGTCTCTTGGCGTGCTAGGACACGCCCAGGGTTAAGATCTTTTTAATCATGGAGTAATGGCAATAATACAGTGTATGGCATAATTTGAGGTTAACTCCGGGGGTGGTATGCACATATAATGTAATGCAGAGTGATATGGCGCGCCATCCCTAATATATGCAAAAGATTAAGTTCTTATCCATTAGACATTCAGTATGGAGAGGATTGGGCTGTAGTCTATCAAACTACAACTGCATATGGAGATTTGCGCAGCAGGTAGCTAAGTAATGTGACTTTTTTATTTCTCGGTATATACAGAGTCTTGTTAGGATACAATTTAGTGAAAGGTACATTTAAGTCTGTTGTGGTTGATGATAATGTCAAACTTCCAATTAGTATGATATATAAAGCAGAAAAAACAGCCAATATAATGAACATAAAGATTCAAAAGTAAATTATATACCCCATATGTCATGTGTCAATCACTGTGGTTTTCTTTTAAAATTGTACACTTTTTATAAGTTTGTTTTTATATATTGTAACATATTGAGTATAATAAGGATTTTTTCTTTATGCATCAATAACAGAATTCATTAAGGACTAGTAGCCCTTCAGCACGGTAGCGTACTGTTAACATAGTGTTAATTTCTTTGGTTGAGAACAGGTATATGCTGTAGAGAAAGTGTTGATTGACCTATGTGAATCAGAGCCAGTGTATTCACTGGCTCAGTTGAAAGCGATAGCTAATTGGCTAGTTTGAATACAAACCGTTTGTTTTTGATGTATAAAGAAAGCCTTGTTGTAATGTGTAATAGGTCTATGAGTAAGCACGGAAGTGCGAAACGCGTGAGACTAAAACCCCTGGTGTCTTGTGTTCCATGTTCTAATAAAGAAAGTGATTTAATCATGAATCATTGAGTGCAGCGGATATCTTCTGCGTACCTTGCAGGTCTCCAGCACATCCGAAAGCACAGTAAAAGTCCCATTTAGGCTGATATTCATACACTATTATTTCATTATTACTTTCTTCCACACATATTCATTATTTTACTCACCACCAGGAAATACATAGTAATTTAGGCTGAAAAAAGACTTGCGTCCATCTAGTTCAACCCTTTTCCTATTCCTGTTTACCATCGTTGATCCAAAAGAAGGCAAACCCCCCCCCCACACACAATATAGCAATTTCAAATTCTACCCTGAATGGGGGGAAAAAAATCCTTCTTGATTCCAAATGGCAATCAAATTTCTCCTTGGATCAACAAACCCTAACTAAATATTAATCCCAATACTAACGTACATAGCCCTCTATGTTATGCTCTTTTAAAGGAGCAGTAAAAAATTTTTATGAAAAAATATATATTGTAGGGATTTTCCTACTGAGTAAAATAAGGGTACTCCAACTGCCAAGAGATTCATATTTCCAGAGTTATTACAATTTAAACCCATGTTTTTTTTACATTAGCAGTACCCTCTAGTGGTCAAATTCTAATTCGATTTCCTGTTAGATTCTAATGGAGAGGAAAGTCAGAGAGATACAGTTATCCACAGAATGTGATAGAAACCACCTGTCACTTACTGTCAGTTAGAACTATCAGGAAGTAAACACAGTAAATTCGCTTCCTGTCAGTTAGAACTATCAGGAAGTAAACACAGTAAATTCACTTCATGATTATTTAAATTGCTATAAATTTTGAATAAAACATCTGACAGCAGTGGGAGTGAACTTGTTTTGTTCGGCAGGAAATGCTCTGTAAAATATGTGTTTTCATAAAAAAAAGTTTACTGCTCCTTTAAATAAGTATCCAGGCCCTTTTTAAAGGCATCTAATGTATTCGATAGCACCACCTCCTCAGGCAGTGAATTCCATACCTTTATTGTCCTTACTGTAAAGAAGCCCTTCCACTGTTGTAGATTAAATCTCTAAGCGGGTGGCCCCTTGTCCTTTGTACTGTTCTGTTAATGAACAGGTCTATGGAGAGCCCTTTGTATGGGCCCTGAACATATTTATATAGTGTTTTCATAATAATTGTGTCTATGTGCCTGTGTGTGCACACACGCGAATGTGTCTTGCATGTGTATGTGTGTATAGAACATGATGGGCAATGCCATCCCACATTGCTAGTAAAGTATATATAAACAATAAGAAACATAAGGTTGAATCCTAGAAATAGCACTTGATCAAATATATATAGTCTTAAAACTAAAGTATTAAAAATAAACAAAGTACCCATAAAACGCAAATACTTATTCACAAAGGTATAAAAAATTACCATCTAGAGCAAATGGACAATAATAAGGTGCAATCACATCAACTGTAAACATACCACATAAATATATTTCCCCCAAATTCCCCCCACAAAATAGAGAAAGATATAGGATTTACCCCTATTACATTGATAAAGGCCCCATCCTATATAATAATTTGCTAAATCGTGTGTAACCCCGCGTCATGCGCAGTAGACACTGCTGCGCGTGCTGCAGTCATGCGCAGTAGAGACTGCCCGCGCTGCGTCAGATACAGAGCGGGGCGCTCTGAAGAAGCGTCCCGCTCTGTATCAGTCACGGCGCGGGCAGTTTCTACTGAGCGTGACTGCACCGCAACCGGCTGCCAGTGGCATTGTGGCCCGTGTAACAGGCTCTTCAACTAGTTTAATGATATAAAACATCTCATTAAAAAACATATAATTATGAAACAGCGCTACGTGTTTCATTACAAAATAACAATCACAACCATGACTCCCTCTTGCTTCGTTCTCCTCTCATCCATCACAGTAAGTCCACAATCCACTGTGCTGACTGCATGTGAACTGGTGAGGTGACACATGTAAATCTCCTTGTTTGTGGATCCTGGGAAGCAGAGTACAGTAATACCTTGAACACCAGAGTAGTCTACAACACACTGCAAAGAAAATGTTTAGAAACATCTGTAGTATGCAAGGGGTTAATGCAAAATCCCCTTTCCTGTGAAAATCCCCTCATTTACAAAACCTGTCTCTTCATGTGTCGATAGGATCATGTCCTGGCCGGAGAGTCTCCATCTTGTCTCACCACTGACATGGCTTCCTCCATGCTCACCAGAACCAGCTCAGTTAGTGGTGGGACAGACCAAACAGAGACCGTTCAGCCAGGACCTGCTCCTATCAACACATGTAGAGACAGGCATCACAAGAAAAGGAACTCTGCATCAACCCCTTGCATGCTAGAGATGTCTCCAGTGTGCTGCTGATCACTCTAGTATCCCAGGGGTTAAATGGGAGACATTCAGAGGAGTCTCCTCTCTCTTCTCATTATTTATCCACCTCTTTATCCATTCTCTCCCCAAACACTCCACTGTACACACACACATTATATATACAGGGCTCAAAATTTCCACTCGCCACTAGCAAATGGCAAGTGAAAATTTAGCCCTGGCGAGTAGAAATTCAGCCCTGGTGGGTATCCACCAGGGCTGAATTTCTACTCGCCAGGGCTAAATTTTCACTCGCCATTGGTTAGTGGCGAGTGGAAATTTTGACACACATATATATATATATATATATATACACACACACACAGTACTTTGCAAAAGTCTTAGGTGTGAAAAAATGCTGTAAAGTAAGAATGCTTTAAAAAAATAGACATGATAATAGTTTATGTTCATCATATTCATGTTTTGAAGGCAAAAGGTGGTCACGCCAAATATTGATTTGATTTAGATGTTTCTTCTGTTCTCTCACAATGCATTTAATTGATAAAAATAAACTATTAACGTCTATTTTCGAATGCATTCTTACTTTACAGCATTTTTCACACCTGACTAAGACTTTTGCACAGTACTGTATATATACTGAGACTTTTTGTTGTTCAAAAATAGTGTGTATATGTACTAGGGTTGCATCGATACCGATACTGGTATCGGTATCGATACCAGCATTTGCACGAGTACTTGTACTCGCGCAAATGTGGCCGATGCCAGCACCGATACCCTGTGTCAGGGTCGGTGCTGCAGAGAGGGAGCCCGGGGAGCTGCTCACAATGCTCCCCGGTCACCTCTCTCACTCCTGTAGCTGGAGTGTTGCCGCGGGTTACCGTGGCAACGCTCCGACGCTGACCTCTGCCGGGGCTCGCGAGAGAACAGTGAGTACCCGGCAGAGGAGAGTAAGAGAGGCAAGATGGGGCAGCGGGTGGTGAAAGAGGCAGAGAGTGGGGTCAAGAGGGAGAAAGGATCAAGAAGAGGCAAAAAGGAGGGGGGAATGAGGAGGGAGAGAGAGAGAGGTAAAAGAGTGGGATCAAGAGTCAAGGAGGGGGAGAAAGGGGGATCAAAAGGGAGAGAAAAAGCCAAGGAAAAGGAGGGAGCTCAAGAGGGGGAGAATGAAGCAAAAGATGGGAATCAAGAGGGGGAGAAAGAATCAAAAGGGAAGAATCAAGAGGTGGTGTATGTGTGTGTGTATATGTATATATATATATATATATAAAATTCAAGTACTCACCGCTACTTTTTTTTGCGGTCATTTGCCAGTTTTCCAAGTACCTAAAGCATATAGGTACTTGGAAAACTGGCAAATGACCGCAAAAAAAAGTATCGGTAATTGGTATCGGTGAGTACTTGAAAAAAGTATCGGTACTCGTACTCGGTCTTCAAAAATCGGTATCGGTGCATCTCTAATATGTACTATATTCAAACACATTTATTTTGGAGGATAGGAGGCAGGAAAAATGTTCTTGCACCTGGGCCTCACTTTGTTAGTTACATCACGGCATATTGGGCATTTGTAGGATCCTCCCATGTCTTCCACAGGAATTCAATGATTTGTAAAGTATTTGCCACATCCAGAACATGAAAACAGAACAGACCATGTGTAACCCTTTTATAATATATACACATAATAAATATAAAAATATAAAATCTTGTACTTGGAACACTTCCCACAGCAAGAACATTGAAATAGCTTCTATCCTGTGTGGCCTCATTGATTATTAACAAGATACAACTTCCTGATAAATATTTCCCACTGACATGACATAAAAATGGTTTCTCCTCTGATACGTAACAAGGCATTTTTCAAGTAAAACAGTTTCCACAATGGAAACATTAAAATTATCATCTCTCAGGTGTGCGATTTCAAATGTCTAACAAGACCAGGTGGGAGAATCTCTTAAGTGGTGATAAAGTGGAGAGGACTTCTCCAGTTTATCACTTCTCCAATGTAGTCTATTCACTAAGACAGTGGCTCTCAATCTTTTTTTGCTTGGGGCACCCCTAACACTCAATCTAGAACATTCGGGGCACCCCTAACATTTTTAATGTAATTTATCAAGTGCATAATGAAGGGTACAATATATAAATATACAGTTATTATTAGGCCTTATAATCATAACAACAAAACTAAACATATTGTGCATAACAATTTCTATAAATCTTTATTTAAAATTCCACTGTTGTTAGTCTTTATAGAAAATACAGGGCACCCCAAACTGATGTCCATGGCACACCAAAGTGCCACGGCACCCTGGTTGAGAATCACTGCACTAAGATCTCCAAAGTTGAAGAAATCATAGTGAATAAGAGCCCTGTTCCCACTGTCGGGTATCCCGGAACTTTCACCGGTAGGCATCTAGGGTAACTATATACCGGCAAGCAGGCACAGTTTAACCTCAGCATAATCGCGGCTGACTTCATCAGGTAGGGCTTGACTGCACGTCCAGACAGCTTTCCCACCAAAATTGTTACCTAGTCTATCTGATCAACCTCATGAAGGGCACACTGCCTCTCAAAATCTTGAAGGTACCCATCTACGTCTCCTGTGCTCTCTTCAAACACCTTGAAGGCTTGACGATCCTGGATCCACAGCTCTGTGGAGATCCTGAATCTCTCAGGCCTCTGTCCAGTTCTGCTATCCTCATGTGTTCCTCCCTTTCTGCTGTCCTCTCCCGAGTCACCATGGCCATGTCTCTATCCAGCACCTCAGCAAATGGGTTGGGGCCATAAAAAGCAAGCCGGATCTTGGCAGCTTGGGTGAAGGCATCCTCTGTAGGGCTCTCCCCGGATCCCATGCTGGTCTGCAGGCTTGCAATCCCAAAATGATAGACGGTCCATCTGCATTAAAGCCTCAACCAAATCAGTCTTCCTGGGTCCACTTGCTTCTCCGCCTCTGGCAGCTAGGATCTCTTTTGAGTTGCATCGTTTCAGCTGCTTGTGGACCTCCTCCATACACCTGCCACTGGCTCCAGCCAAATCTTCCGATGGAGATTGTCCCGGTGGTGGTTTGGATCCCTATTGGAAGAGAGCATCCCACCCCTGCTATCAAATGTGACGGTACCAGAATTTACCAAAACCTTTTGGGGTAGTCTGTTCCTGAACCACCGCTGCTGCTGCCCCTCTTCCACGGCTGGCTGTAAGCCCTGCTACTTCCTGGAGGTCCTGGATACTCAGGTAGGAACAACTGAATGCTGTAGTTAATTTAGCTGCAGAACCCTAGGTAGGTTTTCCAGAAGTCCTACGCCAGTAGACCTGCGAGGCAAGTGAATTCGCTCCTGCAGTGGCTAAGGTGAGAATCCCCAGCCCAAGCCCCCTCCAGAAATACAGCTGAGACTTGTATTAAGGAGGGTAGAACAGAACAGCTTTATTGGTGAAACACACTGCTTATATACACTTCCATATACTCTTATTAAGATTAGAATGTAAACTAGGGCTTGGGACAGTGTTGGTATGTTTGACCAATCAAGGAATGGCTTACATTTCCAGACACCTAGATAAGAATATAAAGCAGGGCTTGAAAAAGGAACATTCTAACTGGACCATAATAATCTCCCCTGATTGGTCAAAGAAGCACAGGAGGAATCAATTAACATTCCAACCATTTCTTAGCACACGTTACACAGATATGGAGTATACTGTAAGCAAGCCAGAGTGCTGGGCTTAACATTTATTTTCTCTGCACTCTGGCTCCCAACTGCCAAATCCCTCTACAGGACTTACAGTATTACACAACACCCACACTATTACATTATTTCACACAATGTACAATATAGTAATCAAAATTTGAAATGTTATAGTCCTAAATCACTCCATCTGATGATATTCCTGTATGAATTATCTGGTGTGTAGCAAGACCTATTTTATGGGTAAAACATTTCCCACATACAGAACATGAAAATGGTTTCACTCCTGTGTGAATCATCTGATGTCTAAGAAGACCTGCTTTCTGAATAAAACATCTCCCACATTCAGAACATGAAAATGGTTTCTCTCCTGTGTGAATCATCTGATGTCTAACAAGACCTGCTTTCTGAATAAAACATTTCCCACATTCAGAACATGAAAATGGTTTCTCTCCTGTATGAACCTTTTGATGACGAACAAGTTTTGATTTCTTTGGAAAACATTTCCCACATTCAGTACAAGAAAATGGTTTCTCTCCTGTATGAATCATCTGATGTTTACGAAGAGAAGATTTCTCAGTAAAACATTTCCCACATTCAGAACATGAAAATGGTTTCTCTCCTGTATGAATTCTCTCATGTATAAGAAGCCTTGATTTGAAGGAAAAATATTTCCCACATTCAGAACAGGAAAATGGTTTCTCTCCTCTGTGAATACACTGATGTGTATCAAGGTCTGTTTTCTGGGCAAAACATTTCCCACAATCAAAACATGAAAATGGTTTCTCTCCTGTGTGAGTTCTCTGATGTATAACAAGAACTGATTTCCTACTAAAACATTCCCCACATTCAGAACATGAAAATGGTTTCTCGCCTGTATGGATCCTCAGATGTTTACAAAGAGAAGATTCAGAGGTAAAACATTTTCCACATTCAAAACATGAAAATGCCTTTTTCTGTGTAAAAAAGACAGATTTAGAGGCAAACCATTCCTGATATTCAGAGCCGTTGTCTGATCTCTCAGTAGTAATTGCTATTTGGCGAGATGCAGATCCAGGTTCATCACTTCTACTGCAAATTGATCTCATTATTGGACGGTTATTTGGTATTTCTTCTGCTTGGGCACCTTCTATGTTACTTTTATAAAAAGAAGCTACATATTGTGTCCCTGTATTGTGTGTGAGACTAGACATATGGGGCTCTGTGAGATTGGCTCCTTCACGTGAGATGGATTTCTCAGACGTAGACCTTTTTACACTGTTACTTGCGGAATGTCCTCCAGTTATGTCTGTTCCCTGATGACTCTGCATTACACAGATCTCTTCCATCACATCTCCTCCTAAACCTATGGAGGGAGAACGTCCTTCAGGGGTATTTCTGCACATGGATCTGTCTGTATAAAATAAACCAACTGTCAACAAAGAATTTAAAATATTATGTTACCAAATAGCATTTCCTTTAGTACATTACACTGTTCTTCAGATTAAAGAAAAACACATAAAATGTCAAACTGAGTAATTTTTGGGTAAACCAACATTATCAGAGGGGGCAAATACAAAGGCCTAGTGATATAAATATCACATTAAACCCTTTAATGTTAAAGGGACAGTAATGTTTCATAATAAAAGCAGCTCTAATTAATCATTATAGTATTTGGGCCTTTGAGAGTGTTATTTCAGTACTGTCAGAGTTGTAGTTCAAGAGTAGTTGAATGATAAAGTATCCCCCTCCCGCCCCTTTTAGGTAGTGTAAGCCGCCTCCCCTCAGATGTGGAATCTGGTCTCTTGACCGGACAGGTCACAGCAAAGGACAATCTTCTTACTGTGATCATAAGGAAAACCCTGCCCCCCTTTACAGGTTTTTCCTTATGCTCACTGAAGATTGTCCCTCTCTGTGATCCCCCTCCCGCCCCTTTTACTGATATAACACTGCTCACCTCAGAGCAGCAGGGAGGTAGATTGCAGAGAGGGACAATCTTCAATTAAGATAAGGGAAAAAGCTGGAAAAACCTGTCAAGGTGGGCAGGGTTTTCATTGTTCTCACAGGAAGAAGACTGTCCCTTGCTGTTATCTGTCTGGACAAGCAACCAGATTCCACATCTGAGGGGAGGAGGCTTACACTAGGTAAAAGGGGTGGGAGGGGGATACTTTATCATTCAATTACTCTTGATCTACAACTCTGACAGTAGTGGAATAACACTCTCCATGGCCCAAATACTATGAAGATTAATAGGAGATGCTGCTTTTGTGAAACTACTATCCCTTTAAAGAAGTCTTCAGCAGATTGCAAGTGGTTAAAAGTCTCTTATAAATTAGTGGGAAGGGTATTTGTACCTTATGGTGCAGCTGGGTTGCTCCAGAATTTCTCTGGTTCATTGGTACATCAGCATCACCATGAATTCCATGGGGTGTATGTATAAATACAAGAGAGGAGCAGTTCTGGGGCAAACCAACTGCACAATAGGGGATAAAAAAAAAAACACTCCCGAAATTCTTACCTCTTTAAATATGTATTTAACCCCTTGAATGTTAGAGAGTTCTCCTAATACAAAAAAAGTACAAAAGTATAATTGTGTCAAAAATGTACCTCAGCTATTTAACTTTATCTAAATGTACAGATTATCACTCACCTGTCCTGGCACTTGTAGGAATTAATTTCTTCTTTGACGTGTGGTGATCTCCTACATACAACTCTTCTCCTCTTTCTATCAGCAGTATAACTGCAGGCTTCCCACTGATATAACCTGTGTATAGATATGATGGGTTTAACAGAATGCAAATCTATTTATGAAAATAAAATTTAACTTAGACTGAATTTACTGAAAATATATATGACATAAGAAATGTTTTTCCTACAGTTTCCCATATGAAAGGTTTTTGGTACTTATGGTGATATGGTTACCTAGAGATATGAGGGATCGGTAATTCTCCATCATGACATCCCTGTACAGTCCCTTCTCTTCTTCTCTTAAACAGTCCCACTCCTCCTTGGAGAAGTAAACTGCAACTTCATCAAATTCAATTTGGTCCTGAAACATAAAAATTATTCAGACAGTGGATTATTTTGTAGAAATATCATCAGTCTCATAGTGAAATGAAGAAGTGTAAAGGGACATTTACACCAACATGACTTAGTACACACACACTGAGACTGATGTAGTCAGTAATAGTGATGAAGTTCTGAAAATCCAACTACACCTTAGGGATTACAGGGGCGGGCTGGCTTGGGGGCAATTGCCCCAGGGCAGGGTAGAAGTCTAGGCCTGTGGGCAGATGCCCCATAGTTGTCAAGATAAAATCTGTGATTGTGCATGAAATGTAGTGAGGAATGGAAGTTTCCTATACTCACCACAAGTTATATGATATAATGTATTTCACTGCAGCAGCACAGCAGATATCTGTGACCCATGACTGAGAGGATAACTGCTGTGCTAGTAGTGTAGTACTACAGCTGGAGAGCCACGGTTGGTAAATCCTCGGGTGGTTAGTACACAGTACTACCGTGTGAGACAGAGGTGGGCTGTCCTGGAAAGGCAGGGAACAAATGCCCCTGGGACAGTATATTTCTCTCATAAAGCTGCCACCACAAGCAGTAATCACTAAACGACCCCAGTCCCACCACACACTGGCTGATTTCTTCCTTCTCTGCACCACACATCAGCCTGACAACCCAGTATCTCCCCTGTCTCTACTGATTTTAGTCTGTATTTGATTCTGTGTTTAGTAATCCATTAGGTGAGATTTCCAGTGAGAGACCCTTGTCGTGTCTTTCTGTCTCTGGATACTGCTAACCCTGCTTTTAAAGTGGAACTCTCACCTCCCATAAAGTTATCTCTATCCAAATAGTTGTCTCCAATAAAGCTTCAATCCTCTTTTATTTATCTGTATGGACACGGAGATATTAGCAGGTAAAGATTTACCTCATGATGTCACTGGTGAGATCACCACGGTACAGCTCAATAAACTCCCCTCCTCTTCCATGTTGTGTGAATGAACAGGCTCTCACTTTGCCTCCACATGACCTGGACACGAATTGGGGAGACAGTGCGCCAGGTCACATGAAGATTTGGGAGTTTATGAAGGAGAAGGGAACGAGGCACAACACGGGAGGAGCAGGGGAGGTGACTGACAGCCTTCTGGTACTGAGCTGTACCGCGGTGATCATGCCAGTGACGTCATCAGGTAAATCTTACAGTTTAAAATAAAATAAAAAAAATAAAAATAATTTTAAAAAAATTGAAGCTTTATTGGAGACAACACTTTGGATAGACATAACTTTATAGATTTGTGATTAATTGACTTCTGCTTAAAGGGAAAGTAATGTTTCACAATAAAAGCAGCTCCGATTAATCTTCATAGTATTTAGGTCACGGAGAGTGTTATTTCAATGCTGTCACAGTTGTAGTTCAAGAGTAATTGAATGATAAAGTATCCCCCTCCCACCCCTTTTACCTAGTGTAAGACACCTCCCCTCAGATGTGGAATCTGGTCTCTTCACCAAACAAGTCGCAGCAAGGGACAATCTTCTTACTGTGATCATAAGGAAAACTCTGCCCCCCCCAACAGGTTTTTCCCATATGATCACTGAAGATTGTCCCTCGCTTCGATCTATCCGGACAGCCTTGCTGCTCTGAGGTGAGCAATGTTACATCAGTAAAAGGGGCAGGAGGGGGATACTTTATCATTCAATTACTCTTGAACTACAACTCTTACAGTACTGAAATAACACTCTCCATGGCCCAAATACTATGAAGATTAATCAGCACTGCTTTTATTGTGGAACATTAGTATCCCTTTAAAAAACAATATATTAAATAATTGAATAACAATAAATGTAACGCTCACTGATTAGAGACAGCACTGAGGAACGTGAACCTGCAAAAGAGACCTCTATCATGAACTGAGACCCATGAAGGTCAAGAATATATCAAACAGTAACAACTAGTGGACATAATAGAAAGTAAAACATGCAATTACAAAATCTCAGATGAAGGTATTGGTAGACATTGCAAATACTAAAGAGTAATATCACATTACAGTGATTAATGATAATTGAGTGTTGTCTCCTTAAGTCACATCAGCTATAGCAGATATATCCCAGGAATAAAAGAAAAATCCAGATAAAACCAAAGCTCCCACATATACCAAATCACAAACAAAGTAAATAATATAATGCCTTCCTATATTGGTAGATATATCAATAACTTATTAGCAGGCACTAGATATTTAGTACATCAAGTTAAAGTGATACCAAAAAACACTACATACAGATAGATGGAACAGTGGAAGGTATAGATGGTACAGCTGATAGAAGACTGAATGGAAGCGAATGTTGTTGGACCAAGACAGTGATGGACATGGATGAATGAGATGATGAAGAATATGGATGATGGAGTCAGTAACAGATATAGTGATAATAAATGCAGGTCAGTCAGTTCTTATGTCCCTAGTGACAGTCTACACACACTCCCCGTCTGATTCTCTGTGCTCTTGAGAAGAATCCCAGAGTCCTCTTGGGCCGGACGTTGGTAAGAGATAAAAGACAAGACAGACAGGGAAACAAGAGAGCCAAGTGTAGTGGGTTAGTACAGAATCTATTCACAAGTTTTTTCTATGTCAATTTTAATTCTCTCTTCCTATTGTGAATACATTATCTACTAACCCCGGCACACTTAGATCTCGTTGCACTCTCTTTCTTGTCTTTTTCTTTTACCGGTCATTAATAACTGACCTATCACTGTGTCCTGAGGACTGAAAATGAGAATTGCTGAGCTATGAGCTTCCAAACGTATTAATATTGTTTATCATATGTATCATATGGGTGCCGCTGTACATGTGTGGTTCTAGGTCTCTTATATAGTACATGGTTATCTGTGGCATCTTTATCACTTATTTCTAAATTAAAGGGATAGTAATACCTAAAATGTAAAAAACAATATGTTGTAGGGTTTATCCCCCTGAGTAAAACAAGAGTACTCACACTGCTGAAAGATGTTTCATTCAAAAGTTATTAATTTTCAAAGTTGAATTTTTTAGGTGCAATATCACAGTGGCCTGAAATTGTACAGTGGCGCTGTTGCTACACGATTCTATGGACAGCTCTGGTCTCAGGACCATAAATCTCCATAGGATGGTGTAGCAACAGCGCCACTGTACAATTTCAGGCCACTGTGATATTGCACTTAAAAAATTCAACTTTGAAAATTAATAACTTTTGAATGAAACACCTTTCAGCAGTGGGAGTACTCTTGTTTTACTCAGGGGGATAAACCCTACAACATATTTTTTTTTTACATTTTAGGTATTACTATCCCTTTAACTCCTATTTTCATGAATATTTGAAGCTGGGGAAATGTAAAAAAAATCACTATTTTTTATATATTGCTACATTGTGGAAACATTTGTGCCCACCAGCCTAGGGACGAAAGCAAGTGACCCCTCAGTTCATGCGCCATATGTCTACTTTCCAAAATGACTACCTTTTCTTCATTTCCATTGTTGTTTTAACCATGTAAGTGCAGGTCTGTCACATTTAACAAAATATAACAAAACTGACAGATTTTGTAGGTGCAGTTTAGTGCCATTTGCACCCCCTACAGTATGTCAGCTCATATTTTCCTGGGCTGGCAGTAAGTAATGAATACAGTACAAAATGACATGGTTTTCAAATATATCATTATGGTTGAAGTAAAGGGATTTAAAAAGGACCTTTTTTCTGTATCACCATTCCTGGAAACATCTGTGCACACAAGTCTAGGACAGTGGTTCCCAACCCGTGCCCTCATGGCCCACTAACAGAGAAGGATTGAGGATTTCCTTGTCAGAGCA
This sequence comes from Rhinophrynus dorsalis, assembly GCA_037306005.1. Taxonomy (NCBI): domain Eukaryota; kingdom Metazoa; phylum Chordata; class Amphibia; order Anura; family Rhinophrynidae; genus Rhinophrynus; species Rhinophrynus dorsalis. The sequence continues at coordinate 16,561,127 of CM074727.1, read as the reverse complement.
CAGATGAGTTAATCAGGGCTCAGTCATTGTGATTAACTGAACTGCATTCTAGCAGGGAAATCCTCAAATCCTGGCCTGTTAGAGGGCCATGAGGGCACAGGTTGGGAACCACTGGTCTAGGGGCAGAAAGGCAAGTTACCATAATTTGAAGTGGTGGGTTGTGACACTGGTTTGTCAGACCATTCTACTCTATTATTCGGCCTGAAGCTTCACTCTTATCTTCCTGCTCCTGTGTTATATCTCCTCTCCTGTCTGCTGCTTTTTCAGCTGTCTCTTCCGGCAATTTTCTCCTGTGCTTGTGAAGCCTTCTTCTCTGCATCTCAGCTGTCTTTGCTGCCTGTAAGTCCTCCACCTCGTGGTGGCTGGCATTAACACTCTTGCCCTCTGGAGTTATATCTTCTCCACTTCTAGTGGTTGTTTTCCCTTCCTACTGGTGGCCCTTTCAAGTATATATTTCTCTCTGATGCTTTTGTTCCTTAAAGTCATATTCCCTTTTTCTGTTGGTAGCCTCCAAACTCATGTATTCCTGTTATGTGACAATGACTAGTAAACCTGACTATCCTGTACTGGGTCCGGCTCAGCTGGGCATCAGTAATTCGGCCTTGCGATTGGCAACATTTTCTCCTACAGAAACAACAACCCATGGGGGAGCATTTTACTTGAAAGGTTTCTAGATATCTAAGCAGATTTGCATGTCTATGTTTTTTTGTTTATTACCTCCCAAGTAGTGAAATGTAAAAACAAAACAAAAAAAACTTTTATTTTACTCTGAACTTGTACTTTTGCATACTTTTCAAAAATATACACTTTTGTGGTTATATATGCAAAATGCTTTTTTGGTATGAGTATACACATGTGTTGATATTTCTGCAGCTAAAGTTTTAGTCCCATCAAGATATGACAAGCTTTACAGGATTCTATATAAAGTGAAAGTAATGCAGATCACTTGTCCATTAAATTACAAGCATTGTCGCTCTCTATGGATTACAAGCCCTTTGGTCCTGTCTCTGCGAGAATAGAATCTAAGCCCCAGTAAGAATTTATTTTATAGACTGCAAGCTCTGCAGGTCAGTTATTCTTCCAAACTCTGTATAGTACTTTGTAGATTACAAGCACTGAGGGCAATTTTCGTTATAGTTTGCAAATTCTGGAATATATTTTGAACATTAACTCTTGAAGGTCAAGAGGGGGTAAACAATGCATTTCAAAGGAATGTGTTGCATGATCATTAAAAAGTTAAATACAAAAACGTGCCAGTCTGCTCATGGGGAATATAACATTGTTCCCAAATCCCCGTTAATTTAAATGGTGCGTTTAATCCCTTCATTGATGAGAGGTCTCTTACACACTGAAAACCAAATGAACCCCACTCCCCAGTTCACTCCTGGCCCCATAATACACAGAGAGGAGGTGAATGTTCCACAACTCAGACACATATAAACATATACACCCAGTATATACAGATCAGGGACAGGCAACCCGAGGCTCTCCAGCTGTTTGGACTACAACTCGCACCTTCCCCCTCTAGCGGGGATAATGGAAGTTGTAGTCCACAATAGCCTTATGTTACCCACCCTTCATACACGGACACACAAAGGAGGAGAACGTCCCAGGACTGTGACAGATACACAAACAAAAGAATAAGAACGGAGACTGAAAAGTGACCACTGACCATCCTACTGTGTAACATCACGAGGAGAAAAAACAGTAAATAGTGTCCGTGCGGAAACAAGAGAGCTGTGTGTAACGTTCCTATTAGGGAGCAGTGACATCTAGTGGTGACAAGAGGTAATACAGAGGCAATGGATTAGAGTTCAACAGAAGATGTTTTAGGCACCAGATTTCAGCCTTATAATGCTCTGCACGACTGCACTGCCCCCTACAACTGGAAAGCCTCATGTTTCCTTTCCCTTCCCAGGAGTGTGTCCTTGCAAAGGACCTCTCTAGTACCCAAATGGATAATTACAGGCTGTTAACTCTAGAATACAAGGTGTTAATTACAGACTGTGTGCTTGATACATCTCGGTACCAGCAGTTTATTATTTTCTTATGCAGATTTTCACATCACATCACATTACAAATCATGTAATCTCTAGATTTATCATTGTGACACAATTGCTCCATTTTAATAATCTACAGTAAATCCATAATTTTCCTTCCAGAATCCGCACAGTCTGATCCTGTGTAAAGTCCACGACAGGTAATACTGGGGGAGCTAATCCTGAATATAATCACAAGAGGCTTGATACATGGTTTCAGGATTGTCTCTACGAAACAGTGAGTTATGCCATAGTGGCAACTGAATCCTAGGTTTGGGTCTCTGTTGTTGTGTCTAGTACAGAGCATGAGCAACATGTGGTTCTTCAGGATTTTTAACTACAACTCCAGGAGGAAATGAAATAAGACATGATATAAAGTACATTACTTCTTCAGTGTGGAAAACTGTCCAATTTGTATGTATACACACAATGCTATAAGAAAACCAGTAGTTTAAATGGCATAATGTGTTTAACTATTACATACCCAGAACTTATTGATCACTTATTACCAGACTGATCTTTATCAAAGTCAGCACAGATTCACCCTGTTTCTCCACAACATTACAAAAGGGACCAGTGATAATGCAGGATAAAATCCTGAAAGGGGCAAAACCAGAAAAAAAGATGGTGATTGGCATTTGCTACAAGCCATCTAATATTGGCAAGTTTGAAGGAGTCCAAACTGTTACTACGAATGGAAAAGGCTTCTCATAATAGATGATAAAGCAGATTTGCTTAAACATTATTGAGTCACTTGTATCAGGCATAGCACCCTGTGACTGCAGAAAAACTGATGCAGTACCATTACTCAAAAGGGGTCAAGAGCTAAGTCTGGAAATTATAGACGTATAAGTTTGATGTTCATAATGAGTAAGATACTAGAATGCTACTAATGGATAATATTCATGATTATGTGGTGACTAACAATATTTTTGGTAACAGTAAGAATGAATGTATGAAGGGTAAATCAAGTCAAACAAATGGACTTGCATTCTATGAAAGGTAAGTGGTAACATGGAAAGGGTAAAGCGTGGTACTGTGTTATACATAGAAAGTGCAGGAGACTAGTAGAGTAAAAATGATACCTTTATTGGCTGCTCAGTTGTTTAGTCTCCTGAACTTGGACATAGGCATAGCTGTGGATGCAGTGTAGTTGGATTTTCCAAACACCTTTCATATTGTGCCCCACAACAGGCTGCTGCATGATTTAAAATGTATCATTTTGGGATGTGATATCTCTGTATGGATAGAAAACTGGGTAAATGATGGAATAAAGAGAGGTGTTGTAAGTGGCACCTTGTCAGGTTAGTGTAACGTTGTAAGTGGAGTGCCTCAGAGTTCAGTCCTGCACCCAGTGACCTTTAATTTGTTTATTATTGACCCTGATCTGGACATTGCATGTAATTTTCACTCTTTGCAGTTTACACAAGATTATATAAAGAAATTGTCACGGGAACAGGACCATTATAGCTTTGCCCAACTACCTAGCACTGTTTGGACTACAACTACATTGGCCCAAAAAGAGACTGGACCTCCTAAAGGACTGGAATTCACACACCCAAGGCTGGTGGCCAGATTAAGGACATTACCTCCAGCCATTTGAACAGAAAGCCGACCGGTGATTGGCTAGTCCGATTTAAAGGGCCTACATTGACTTTGGATGGGAAAAGTATCTGTCTCTCGGACTTGCCACGGGTTTAAAGTGACTCATATGGGAGAGTAAGGGTGTCGTCGACAAGCAATACCTTTGATGGCCAATAGGTGTCTCCCTGCACAGTGCCATTGTGTTGAAAAGGTCTCGTACATTATGTTGCTAGGCAGGTAGGACCCCTCCTGATTGGCCAGAACCCTGGGTGACACGTTTAAAGGTCCCCCATAGACTTAACATGGGGAAAAGTAGGCAGCCCAGGGATTGGCAGGTAGGCTTCCTGCCCATAGGCGTGCGCAGCCAGTTGCATTAGGGTGTGCACCCAAAAGCACAAACACAAGTGCGCGGTGTCCATCTAGGCACATTATGTGTTAAATGATCACAAAGCGCCTCAGGGGACACTGCAGTCATGCTGGAGAGGCTGAAACTGATTGTTGCAGGACTGGAGCAGTCAGTTTCAGGCTTTCCCTGTTTTGCTGGTACATGCGATCGCTGCCGCACCGATCATCAGTGCCAGGTTTTCAATGGCAAAGGCAACATGTTCTGTACATTTCCTTTGTCACTGTTCTCTTCCTTTCCCTTCCTGTGATAGTAAGGGAGAAGAAGACAATAGACTTCAACTGAAATAAAAAGAGGCAAAGATGGGGGCATTAACCCCTTAACTGCTGTTGCTGGGGGCAGAATTAAGTGTAGGTCCCTTTATGACTTACTGCCACCACACATCTGACTGAAGTAAATATTTAGAGCAAGACAAATTATTTTATTTACAGAATCATTTTTAAACATATTAAGATTTACACAAATATGAGTATTATTGTTGTGAAGCAAAGTAATACACTCATATACACCAGACAGTCTAATCTTCAAAATAAGTAGGAAACCAGGGAGAGAAAGAGAGACATGGGGGGTTTTGACCCAGAGGGACAGCGACCCCTACAACTGTACATTTTGTAGGTATGAAGACACTGCATTCCTTTTATCCAGTCTTCATAACAAATTAACCCACTGGACACACATTATCACAAGATAACCTATAAAATTGTTGGAGGGGGTTATATTTTATGGTGGGTTATTCATATAAATGTGGTATCAATAGAAGTCCCTACTTGTGCTTCAAGCGGAACTATCACCCCACAAAATCTTTAGCTTAACTAAGTCCCCATCTGGGGACTAGCTGCTTAGTAGTGCTAGTCGCCAGAATTATTACCTAACTTAATAGATTTATGCTCTCATCTATGAGTGACAGTAGCACGGACATCTTGCCATTGTGGCGTCTGCGCTGTCAGTCCCAGCCAGAGCCGGACGGCTCCTAGCAATGCCTCCTAGACCCGTCTGGGACTGACAGCGCAGGCGCACGGACGTCACAATGGCAATGTCCGCGCTCCGTGCTACTGTCAGCCATAGAAGAGAGCATAAATCTATTAAATAAGGTAATAATTCTGTCGACTAGAGCTACTAAGCAGCTAGTCGCCAGATGGGGACTTAGTTAAGCTCAAGATTTTGTGGGGTGATAGTTCCGCTTTAAAAAAACGGTATATAATTTGTGTGGGTGCAATAAAGGAATTAGTGTGAAAACTCTGTTGAACAACACATACTCGAAAAGGTCCTTAACTGCACACCACCTCACATCTGCCCAGTCCTTAAGGGGTTAATGCAGAGCCCCCTGTATCCAAAGCCCCATGTTATACACCTCTGCTATGATGGGGAGGAGCGAGCTCTCAGTCACTGATGCTCCAATAAGCAGCGCTTGTCCTGGTCCCAGCTGGGAGTGAATGATGTGCAGCCACATGGTGTGTAGTGTGGGATCAGGACAGTGTTACATACTGGTGGGTTCTGTGCGTTTGATTTCAATCCTAGAGACTCACCAAATTCATTTCTTTGCAGTGTGTTGAGAATGCCTCTAACATCAAAGGGATTAGTATTTCTTTTAACTGTTTACGGACCAGAGGGCGGGACAATGTAGTCTAAAGCAAAGCGTTACCTTCCCCTCTGGTCCTTAAAGGGTTAATACCAGACAAAAGTATTGTCCGGGCCAGAAAAAGGAAAGTGGGGGAGAGAGCCTGTGTAGTTCTGTAAGAGACTATCCCCAAGAGCTTTCCAACCTGTGGCTCTCTAGTCACCATATAACACCAAGTTCATAACTCACTCTTATGTTATACACTGCGATCTAGGGGTAAAATGTCAGTACAGAGGTATGGAGATAAGTCACATGACCCCACCCACAAATGATGGCTATGAACTGAAGGGGGGGTTGCTGCTCTGTGATGTAGCCGGGCTCCGAAATTTATGGAAATACAACAAACACCTCTAAGAGTGATAATACCCTCTTTCAGAACCCTTTCGGATGGGTACTCAATAGAAGAAGAAACTTTACCAGCTTCTTGGGATCCAAATACTTTCTCACCCCATGTCTCCTCCCTGTCTTGTACAGGAATCTCCAAGGATAGAAAATATAAAAGTACCTGGGCTTATAGTTATACAGGAGACTGGTAGAGTAAAAATGATCTATTTATTGACTGAGTGCTTTGGATGCAAGCTTTCTAGACAACTAGATCTCTTATTATTCCTGAAGAAGAGGCCTGGTTGTCTTTAAAGCTTGCATTAACAGCCATTCAGTTACCCAATAAAGGGATCATAGCTGATGATGCTGAAAAAAAGACATGAGTCCATCAAGACCAGTATCTCCACCATTATTGCCACACACACTTGCTCATCGTGAGGTGCTTCCAAACTGAATGTCTACTAATTGTTCTTCACAACAAGTCGAGCACGCTCTTCATTAAAATATCTCTCCGTGTTCGGACTTTCCTCGGGGACAACCAAAACATTACAAATATTGCCACACGAAGTCCAGCCCACGCCAAAACACCCCTGTTGATCCACAGGAAGGCAAAAAATACAATTGAAGCCAATTCTAATTAAGCACCAAGTGTGTAAAAAAAAATCCTTACTGACTCCAAATGGCAGTCAGATAGTTCCTTGGATCAACAACCTATCTGCATTGAAGCCAACTGTCATCATTCTCAACATTGTATCATTTTTACTCTACCAGCCTCCTGCATTTTCTATGGCTAATATAGTTCCACACTTTACCCCTATTACATTTATAAAAACTACATTTATTGGGATGTAGTAAAAATATTACAGATATACATCTCATTAAAAAACACATAATTATGAAACACCATTACAGGTTTCATTACAAAATAACTTCATCACAACCATGTCTCCCTCTTGCTTCGTTCTCCTCTCATCCATCTTAGTAAGTCCACAACCCACTGTACTGACTGCAGTTGAACTGGTGAGGTGACACATGTAAATCGCCTTGTTTGTAGATCCTGGGAAGCAGAGTACAGTAATCCCTTGGATGCTAGAACAGTCTGCAACACATTGCAAACCAAAGTTTTGGAGACATCTCTAGCATGCAAGGGGTTAATGCACAACACCCTTTCCTGTGAATATCCCCTCAATTACAACACCTGTCTCTCCATGTGCTGATAGGATCATGTCCTGGCCGGAGAGTCTCCATCTTGTCTCCCCACTGACATGGCTCCTCCATGCTCACCAGAACCAGCTCAGTTAGTGGTGGGACAGACCAAACAGAGACCCTCCAGCCAGGACCTGCTCCTATCAACACATGTAGAGACAGGCATCAAAAGGAACTCTGCATTAACCCCTTGCATGCTAGTGATGTCTAAAGTGTGCTGCTGATCACTCTAGTATCACAGGGGTTAAATGGGAGATATTCAGAGAAGTGACAGGATGAAGATTTCCTCTCTCTTCTCACTGTTTATCCTCCTCTTTATCCATTCTCTCCTCACCTCTTCTTCCATCTTTCTCTCCTCACCTCTCACTACTGTGACCATCCCTATCCTGTCTACTGTACACTCACTGTATACACACACATATATATGTATATATATATATGTACTGAGATTTTTTTTGTTATAAAAGTGCGTGTGTAGATGTACTATATTCACATACATTTACTTTGGAGGTTAGAGGGGCCTCCATTGTTAGTCATGTCATGGCACATTCTGGAATGGTAGGTTCCTCCTCCCATGACTACAATAGGAATTTGTTTATTTGTAAAATATAAAATCTTGCACTTAGAACACTTTCCACATCAAGAACACGGAAATGGCATCTACCCTATGTGGCTCCTTTGATTATTAACAAGATACAACTTCCTAATAAAATATTTCCCACTTACAGAACATAGAAAAGGTTTATACTTCAATAAATAACAATATATTTTCCAAGTGAAAGTTTCCACAATGAAAACATGAAAATTATCATTTCTCATGTGTGTGTTTCCTGATGGCTAACAAGACCAGATTTATATGTATAACATTTCCCACATACAGGACATGAAAATGGTTTCTCTCCTGTATGAATCTTCTGATGTCGAACAAGACCTGATTTCTGACTAAAACATTTCCCACATTCAGTACATGAATATGGTTTCTCTCCTGTGTGAATTCTCAAATGTGCAATAAGATATGGTTTCAAGGAAAAACATTTCCCACATTCAGAACATGAAACTTGTTTTTCTCCTGTATGAATCTTCTGATGTGTAACAAGACTTGATTTCTGAGTAAAACATTTCCCACATTCAGAACATGTAAATGGTATCTCTCCTGTATGAATACTCTGATGTCTAACAAGACTTTCTGTATGTTTAAAACATTTCCCACATTCAGTACATGAATATGGTTTCTCTCCCGTATGAATCCTCTGATGTGTAATAAGAATATATTTTTTGGCAAAACATTTTCCACATTCAGAACACGAAAATGGTTTCTCTCCTGTATGAATCCTCTGATGTGTAACAAGACTTGATTTGTGAATAAAATATTTCCCACATTCAGAACATGTAAATGGTTTCTCTCCTGTATGTGTCCTCTGATGTGTAACAAGATTTGCTTTTTCTTTAAAACATTTCCCACATTCAGAACATCGAAATGGATTCTCTCCTGTGTGAATTCTTGAATGTTTAACAAGATTTGCTTTCAGACTAAAACATTTCCCACATACAGAACATGAAAACGGTTTCTCTCCTGTATGAATACTCTGATGTCTAACAAGATTTGCTTTTTGTTTAAAACATTTACCACACTGAGAACAAGAAACTTGTTTTTCTCCTGTATGAATCATCCGATGTGTAACAAGACTTGATTTGTGAGTAAAACATTTCCCACATTCAGAACATGTAAATGGTTTCTCTCCTGTATGAATCCTCTGATGTGAAACAAGATTTGTTTTACATGTAAAACATTTCCCACATTCAGAACATGAAAATGATTTCTCTTTTGTATGAATTTTCTGATGTGTAACAAGATCAGATTTTCTCAAAAAACACTTTCCACATTCAGAACATGAAACCTGTTTCACTCCCGTATGAATCATCTCATCTCTAAGAAGACTTGGTTTGAAGGTAAAACATTTCCAACATTCAGAAGAGGAAAGTGCTTTTTCCTCTCTGCACAAGTTATTGATATATGTATTTTGGGTAAGATAGTTACTACACACAGTACAAACTGTTTCCTTTCCATTGTGAGTTCTTTGGTGTGCAACAGTATTTTCTTCCTTGTGAGACTGGTGGTGATTAAGAAGCTCTGATTTAGAAATGAATTGCTTCCCACATTCAGTGCATACCATTGTCTTCTCTCCTGTGTCATTTAGTTCATTTTGAACAAGTTTTGATTTACTAGAAAATGGTTTCTGACATTCAGGATAAGACGACTCATTCAATAATATGTGATTTTTGCAATGTCTATCAAAGACAGATTTAGATTTAAACCATTCCTGAGATTCAGCGCATTTGTACTGTCTCTCAGAGGTAAATGCTGTTTGGTGAGATGCAGATTTGTCACTTTCACTGCACTTAGAGGTCATTACTGGATTGCTATTTGGAAGTTCTTGTGCATGGGCACTTTCTATGTTACTTTTATAAAGAGAAGCTGCACATTGTGTCCCTGTATTGTGTGTGAGACTAGACATATGGTGCTCTGTGAGATTGGCTCCTTCATGTGAGATGGATTTCTCAGACGTAGACCTTTTTACACTGTTACTTGCGGAATGTCCTCCAGTTATGTCTGTTCCCAGATGATTCTGCATTACACAGATCTCTTCCATCACATCTCCTACTGAACCTATGGGGGAAGAACATCCTTCAGGGGTGTTTCTGAACTTGGATCTGTCTGTATAAAATAAACCAACTGTCAACAAAGAATTTAAAATATTATGTTACCAAATAGCATTTCCTTTAGTACAATACACTGTTGATCAGATAATAGAAAAAAATAGAGGGTCATATGCACAAAATTAGTGTAATTTTCAGGTAAACTAACAGCATCAGAGGGGACAAATAAAAAGGTCCACTGATATAAATCTATTTTTAAACCCTTTAATGTTAAAGAGGTCTTCACCAGATTGCAAGGGGTTAAAAGTCCCTTATAAATTAGTGGGGACTGTATTTGTACCATATGATGCAGTTGGTTTGTGCTAGAATTTCTCTAGTTCATCGGTACATCAGCCTCACTGTGAATTCCATGGGGCGTATGTATAAAGACAAGAGAGGAGCAATTCTGGGGCAAACCAACTGCACAAAATGAGATAAACACTCCCAAAATTCTTACTGGATTAAATGGGGCTGTAATTCCCTGAATTCTAGAGAGGTTTCCTAATGCAAACAAAAGCACAAAATAACAATAGTAAAAAAATTAATCTCAGACCAGCTATTTAGCTTTATTTTACTGTACAGATTTATCTCCCACCTGCCCTGGTACTTGTAGGAATGAATTTCTTCTTAGACACCTGGTGATCTCTTACATACGGCTCTTCTCCTCTTTCTATCACCAGTATAACTGCAGGCTTCCCAATGATATAACCTGTGTATGGAGTTTAGATACGGTGGGATTAACAGAATGAATATCTATTTATGAAAATAACATTTAATTGACACTGAATTTCCTGAAAAAAACATTAAATAATATTTTTTTTCAACAGTTAAATGGTACATGTTGCCTATATGAAAGGTTTCTGGTATTTAGGGTAATATTGTTACCTAGAGATATAAGGGATCGGTAATTCTCCATCATGATATCTCTGTAAAGTCCTTTCTCATCTTCTCTTAAACAGTCCCATTCCTCCTTGGAGAAGTAAACTGCAATTTCATCAAATTCAAGTTGGTTCTAAAAAAATAAAAAATTAGACTTAGTACACACACACTGAGACTGATGTATTCAGTAATAGTGGTGAAGTTCAAAAAATCCAACCACACCTTAGGGATTACAGGGGCGGGCTGGCTTGGGGGCAATTGCCCCAGTGCAGGGTAGACGTCTGGGCCAGTAGGCAGATGCCTCATAGCTGCCGAGGTAAAATCTGTGATTGTGCATGAAATGTAGTGAGGAATGGAATGGAAGTTTCCTATACTCACCACAAGTTATATGATATAATGTATTTCACTGCAGCAGCACAGCAGGTATCTGAGAGCCATGACTGAGAGGATAACTGCTGTACTAGTAATGTAGTACTACAGCTGGAGAGCCACAGTTGGTAAATTCAGCGTGAGACAGAGGTGGGCTGTCCCTGGAAAGGCAGGGAACAAATGCCCCTGGGACAGTATATTTCTCTCATAAAGCTGCCACCACAAGCAGTAATCACTAAACAACCTGAGTCCCACTACACACTGGCTGATTTTTTCCTTCTCTGCACCACACATTAGCCTGACAACCCAGTATCTCCTCTGTCTCTATTAATTTTAGTCTATATGTGATTCTGTGTTTAGTAATCCATTAGGTGAGAGGTGAGATTTCCAGTGAGAGACCCTGGTCCTGGCTTTCTGTCCCTGGATACTGCTAACCCTGCTTTTAAAGTGGAACTCTCACCTCCCATAGTTATGTCTATCCAAATAGTCGTGTTGTCATTTAAAGATTTACCTCATGACATCACTGGTGTGATCACCATGTTACAGCTCAATCACCTCCCCTCCTCCTCCATGTTGTGTGAATGAACGGGCTCTCACTTTGCCTCCACATGACCTGGACACGCATTGGGGAGAGAGTGCGCCAGGTCACATGAAGATTTAGGAGTCTATGAAGCAGGAAGGAATGAGACACAACACGGGAGGTGACTGACAGCCTTCCAGTACTGAGCTGTACCGCGGTGAACACTCCAGTTATGTCATCAGGTAAATCTTTAAATGCTAAAACCTTTGTGACCATACAGATCTAAAAAAAAAAAAAAAAAAAAAAAAAAAAAAAAAAAAATATATATATATATATATATATATATATATATATATATATATATATATATATATAAAATAATAATAATAATAAAAAAATATTGACGCTTTATTGGAGACAACTGTTTGGATACACATAACTTTATGGAAGGTGAGAGTTACACTTTAAATTTAAAGTTCAACCGTCTGAGTGCCAGAGGGGTGAGAAATGCCCTGTTTATTCCTCTGCACTCAACAGCTTAGCCACTTGTTCTGTATGCTGTATAATTATAGGCTACAACAACGTTACTTAATGTTAGTCCTAAGGACAGTAACAGTCCATATTGTCAGAATTTTCCTGCTTGTTCACAGTGGATCATTGTGATTAATCACCGTCTGATTAAAGTGATAGTAATGTTTCACAATAAAAACAACTCCAATTAATCGTCATAGTATTTGGGCCATGGAGAGTATTATTTTAATACTGACAGAGTTGTAGTTCAAGAGTAATTGAATGATAAAGTATCCCCCACCCACCCCTTTTAACTAATGTAACACTGCTAACCTCAGATGTGGAATCTGGTCTCTTGACCGGACAGGTTGCAGCAAAGGACAATCTTCTTACTGTGATCATAAGGAAAACCCTGCCCCCCTTGACAGGTTTTTCAGGTGTTCCCTTATGCCCACTGAAGATTGTCCCTCTCTGTGATCCATCCTGACAGTCTTGCTGCTCTGAGGTGAGCAGTGTTACATCAGTAAAATGGGCGGGAGGGGGAAAACTTGATAATTCAATTACTCTTGAACTAGAACTCAGACAGTATTGAAATAACACTCTCCATGACCCAAATACTATGAAGATCAACTTGATTTTTTTGTGAAACATTACTATCCCTTTAAGTAGGAATATATTAACCCCTTAATGACAGGGGGTTGTTTTTTTCCATTATAGTGAATGACTTCCTGGACTTACCAGGTAAGTCGTCTGTCACTAAGGGGTTAAATAATTGAATAAAAATAAATATAACATGCACTGATCAGAGACAGTACTGAAGAAACAGTCTGAAGATGGACTAAAGTAAGTATGTGAACCTGCAAAAGACACCCCTATCATGAACTGAGACCCATGAAGGTCAAGACTATATCAAACAGTAACAACTAGCTGATATAATAGAAAGTAAAACATGCAATTACAAAATCTCAGATGAAGGTATTGGTAGACATTGCAAATGCTAAAGAGTAATATCACATTACAATGATTAATGATAATCGAGTGTTGTTTCCATAATTCACATCAGCTATAGCAGATATATCCCAGGAATAAAAGAGGAATCCAGATAAAACCAAAGCTCCCACATATACCAAATCACAAACAAAGTAAATAATATAAAGCCTCCCTATTTCAATGGATAATAGGGATAAGTAGGTTTAATCAATAACAACTTATTAGCAGACTCTGAGATATACAGTCCATCAAGTTAAAAAAAAATACTACATACAGATAGATGGAACAGTGGAAGGTATAGATGGTACAGCTGATAGAAGACTGAATGGAAGCGAATGTAGTTGGACCAAGACAGTGATGGACATGGATGAATGAGATGATGAAGAATATGGATGATGGAGTCAGTAACAGATATAGTGATAATAAATGCAGGTCAGTCAGTTCTTATGTCTCTAGTGACAGTCTACACACACTCCCTGTCTGATTCTCTGTGCTCCTGAAAAGAATCCCAGAGTCCTCTTGGGCCGGACGTTGGTAAGAGATAAAAGACAAGACAGACAGGTAAACAAGAGAGCTAAGTGTAGTGTGTTTGTACAGAATCTATTCACAATAAAAATAAGGGAAAATAGGTGCATGTTATAAAAGAGATAGACAGGTTGATGCTACATAGCTACGCAAGTCAAATATAGATAATTAACATTGACATGTACACATTCAGGTTTTTCTATGTCAATTTTAATTCTCTCTTCCTATTGTGAATACATTATCTACTAACCCCGGTACACTTAGATCTCGTTGCGCTCTCTTTCTTGTCTCTTTCTTTTACCGGTCATTAATAACTGACCTATCACTGTGTCCTGAGGACTGAAGATGAGAATCGCTGAGCCCTGAGCTTCCGAATGTATTAATATTGTTTATCATATGTATCATATGGGTGCTGCTGTACATGTGTGGTTCTAGGTCTCTTATACAGTACATGGTTATCTGTGGCATTTTTATCACTTTTATGTGTATATTAACTCCTATTTCTAAGGATATTTGAATCTGGGGAAATGTTAAAAAACACTATTTTTTATATATTACCACATTGTGGAAACATTTGTGCCCAGCAGCCTAGGGAAGAAAGCAAGTGACCCCTCAGTTCATGCTCCATATGTCTACGTTCTAAAATGTCTACCTTTTCTTCATTCCTGTTGTTTTAACCATGTGAGTGCAGGTCTGTCACATTTAACAAAATATAACAAAATTGACTGATTTTGTAGGTGCAGTTTAGTGGCCTTTGCACCCCCCATACAGTATGTCAGCTCATACTAATGGGGTACAGTTTTCCAGGGCTGGCAGTAAGTAATGAATACAGTAGAAAATGACATGATTTTCAAAGACATCATTATGATTGAAGTAGGGGAGATGTAAAAAGGACATCTTTTCTGTATCAACATTTCTGGAAACATTTGTGCACACAAGTCTAGGGCAGTGGTTCCCAACCCGTGCCCTCATGACCCAATAACAGGCCAGGATTGAGGATTTACTGGCCAGAGCACAGGGGAGTTAATCAGGGCTCAGTCATTGTAATTAACTGAACTGCATTCTGGCAAGGAAAGCCTCAAATCCTGGCCTGTTAGAGGGCCATGAGTGCACAGGTTGGGAACCACTGGTCTAGGGGCAGAAAGGTAAGTTACCATCATTTGAAGTGGCGGGTTGTGACATTGGTTTGTTAGACCATTCTACTCTATTATTCAGCCTGCAGCTTCACTCTTATCTGCCTGCTCCTGTGTTATATCTCCTCTCCTGTCTGCTGCTTTTTCAGTTGTCTCTGCCTTCTCACCAGTCTGTAGGCAATTTGCTCCTGTCGTGCGGCCTTCTTCTCTGCATCTTGGCTGTCTTTGCCACCTGTGTGTAAGTCCTCCACCTTGTGGTGGCTGGCATTAATGCCCTTGCCCTCTGGGGTTATATCTTCTCCACTTCTAGTGGCTGTTTTCCCTGCCTCCTGGTGGCCCTTCCTGGTATATATTTCTCTCTGCTGCTTTTCTTCCTTAAACTCATATTTCCTTTTTCTGCTGGTATCCTCCAAACTCATGTATTCCTGTTATGTGAAAATGACTAGTAAACCTGACTATCCTGTACTGGATCTGGCTCAGCTGGGCATCAGTAATTCAGCCTTGCAATTGGCAACTGTAACGGATACCGTTGCCACCCAGCCTTGGGTGACTCCGTTAGTCGCCGCTTCCCTCACTCTGGAACAGGAAAACTCCACCAGCTTCTCCAAAGGTATCCCAATCGCCAGGCAGGACTAGTGTCAGGATAACAAGAACTCTCCCAGCATACCAGCAGCTTAACCTCACCAGACAACACTTGTGTAGGTTAAAACAAGAACTGCTTTATTGGAACCAAGACACACATATTTATACAGGTTAACACAAAAGGCCAAGAGGGGTGGAGGGGCTATACAATGGTGGGCTGAACAAAACACACAATGGTAAAGTGGTAATATGCATCTTTACAAAAGGGTCAATGGGTGGAGGGTGGTTTCAGTATAAACATGCAGTACACTGAACACAAGGGGAGTGTCAACACACGGTGTGATGAGACAATGGGTAGGTGACAACAAGATACAATAGGCCAGACCTGAGTGAGTTCACTATACAATGGGACAAAGGAATAGGGCTGGGTACAAGTGTAACAGAGGGACCAGAATACACAAAACAGGATGAGGTTCTGAAACATCACTAACATATTATTCTTTTGGGAAGTCTGATATCCTTTGACCAGGCTGGGCAGAATGTTCACTGGGTTTCTTGGTCACCCTGTACACCCAATAAGTACAGGGTGACTTAGCCCCAAGAGGGGACTGGGGGGCTGCTAAAAGATCGTCCATGGCAAGGGGCAATCAGGGCAGAGATTAGTCTGATGGGGAGGCCATACCCTGTTCCAGGACTAGGTCCATAGTCTGTGGACAGGAGGCTGGCCCTCAGGCCCCTCCAGGAGCCAGGGGCCCGGTGGTTCCTGTGACAGCAACATTTTCTCCTACAGAAACATCAACCCATGGGGGAGCATTTTACTTGAAAGGCATCTAGATACCTAAGCAGATATGCATGTCCATTACTTTTTTATTATTTTTTTAATTACCTCCCAAGTAATGAAAGGTAAAAAACAAAACATACAAACAAAAAAATGTTCTATTACTCTGAACTTGTAATTTTGCATACTTTTTAAAAATATACACTTTTGTGGGTATATATGCAAAGTGCTTTTTTGGTATGAGTATATATATATATATATATATATATATATATATACATGTGTTGATATTTCTCCCACCATTATATGACAGGCTTTATAGGAGTCTATTTAAAGTGTAAGTAATGCAGATCACAAGCTCTGTCGGTCTCTATAGATTGCAAGCCCTTTGGCCCCATCTCTGTGAGTCAGAAGTTCTGCAATTTAGTTTTTAACAGAATCTAAGTGTTAGTAATCAGTTATTTTATAGACTGCAAGCTCTGCAGGTCAATTATTCTTCCAAACTCTGTATGGTCTTTTGTAAATTACAAGCACTGAGGGTAAATTTTCTTTGTAGCTTGCAAATTCTGGAATTAATTTTGAACATTAACTCTTTAATGTTAAGAGGGGGTAAACAATGTATGTCAAATGAATGTGTTAGATGGTCATCAAAAGGTTAAATACAAAAAGTTACAAGTCTGCTCATGGGGAATATAAAAATGTTTACCAAATCCCTGTTGATTTAAATGGTGCATTTAACCTCTTGAACACTAGAGAGGTCTCTTACACACTGAAAAGCAAATGGACCCCCCTCTCCAGTTTGCTCTTGGACCCAGAATACACAGAGAGGATGTGAATGATCCACAACTCTGACACATATAAACATATACACCCAGTATACAGATCAGGGACAGGCAACCCGAGGCTCTCCAGCTGTTTGGACTACTACTCTCACCTTCCCCCTCTAGCGGGGATAATGGAAGTTGTAGTACACAACAGCCTTATGTTACCCATCCTTCATACACGGACACACAGAGGAGGAGAATGTCCCAGGACTGTGACAGATAAACAAACAAACCAGTGAGAAAAGTGACCACTTACCATCCTACTGTCCGACATCACGAAGAAAAGAAACAGGAAATAGCGTCCGTGTGGAAACTAGAGAGCTGTGTGTAACGTTCCTATTAGGGAGCAGTGACATCTAGTGGTGAGTAGAGGTAATACAGAGACAGAGGATTAGCGATCAAAAGAAGCTGTTAGGCGCCATATTTCAGCCTTGCAATGCTCTGCGCTGTGGAAAGCCTCATGTTTCCTTCCCCTTCTCAGGAGTGTGTCCTTGCAAAGGACCTCCCTAGTACCCAAGTGGTTAATTACAGGCTGTTACCTCTAGCATCCATGGGGTTAATTACAGGCTATTAACTCTGTATGTGCTGGATACATCTCGGTACCAGCAGTTTATTATTTTCTTATGGAGATGTTCACATCACATCATAAATCCTGTAATCTCTAGATTTGTCATGTGACACAATTGCTCCATTTTACTAATCTCCAGTAAAGCCATAATTTTCCTTCCAGAATCCGCACAGTCTGATCCTGTGTAAAGTCCACGACAGGTAATACTGGGGGAGCTAATCCTGAATATAATCACAAGAGGCTTGATACATGGTTTCAGGATTGTCTCTAGGAAACAGTGAGTTATACCATAGAGGCAACTGTATCCTAGGTTTGGGTCTATGTTGTAGTGTCTAGTACAGTATATGGGCAACATGTGGTTCTTCAGGATTTTGACCTACAACTCCAGGAGGAAATGAACTAAGATGTGATATAAATATATGACTTCTTCAGTGTGAAAAACTGTCCAATATGTATGTATACACACATTGGTATAAGAAAATCAGTAGTTTAAATGGCATAATGTGTTTAACTATTACATACCCAGAACATATAAATCACTTATTACCAGACTGATCTTTACCAAAGTCACCACAGATTCATTCTGTTTCTCCACAACATTACAAAAAGGACCAGTGATAATGCAGGATAAAATCCTCAAAGGGGCAAAACCAGAAAAAAAGATGGTGATTGGCATTTGCTACAAGCCATCTAATATTGGCAAGTTTGAAGAAGGCCAAACTGCTACTAGGAATGGAAAAGGCTTCTCATAAGAGATGATAAAGCAGATTTTCTTAAACATTATTGATTCACTTGTATCAGGCATAGCTCCCTGTTACTGAAGAAAAACCGATGCAGTACTATTACTCAAAAGGGGGCAAGCGCTAAGTCTGGAAATTATAGACCTGTGTTTGATGTCCGTAATGAGTAAGATACTAGAATGTTACTAATGGATAATATTCGTGATCAGGGCTTATAATTTTAAGTCCTTTGCTACTAGCCAGGCCTGAAAAGTTACTCTCCACTGCAAGCCAAAACATACCCACCAGGGCTGAATTTCTACTTGCCAGGGCTAAATTTTCACTTGCCATTGGCTAGTGGCGAGTGGAAATTTTGAGCCCTGTTCGTGATTATGTGATGACCAACAATATTTTCAGTAACAGTAAGAATGGATTTATGAAGGATAAATCAAGTCAAACAAATGTACTTGCATTCTATGAAAGAGTAAGTGGTAACATGGAAAGGGAAAAGTGTGGTACAGAATTAGGCATGCAGGAGACTAGTAGAGTAAAATGATACCTTTATTTATTTATTTTTAAGTCAATGTTTATTGAGGTTTTCTTAAATTTTACAACAGAAGTAATAATGATACAACATCTCAGTGTCAACATAGATTATAGGACCGGGGTAAGGCCCAGAATGCAAAAACACCATAACCCAATCCCAACCTCCAGGAAGGAGAGGGGGAATCTTCCACACAAAGCTTCGTGAGAAATAACATGTCAATAGTCAGTAAAGAGACAAACAAGCTAGAGACTGAGGAAAGAGAGAGGGGGACATAGAGAGAGAGGAAAAAAAAGGGGGAGGAAGAGGTGAGGATGCTAGAGAACCATCAGGACAGACCCAAAACAACAAGGAGAACAAAGTCAATGAAGTAGGAGGTCACAACAGAAGTCGGGAGCAGAGACATTGTCCACCCAAGGAAACCATATGCCAAGGTAGGAAGCAGAAGAATTGCAAGAGTACGCTGTCAGGTTTCCATCTT
The DNA here is from genome assembly GCA_037306005.1 of Rhinophrynus dorsalis. Taxonomy (NCBI): domain Eukaryota; kingdom Metazoa; phylum Chordata; class Amphibia; order Anura; family Rhinophrynidae; genus Rhinophrynus; species Rhinophrynus dorsalis. Next base: position 16,541,834 of record CM074727.1, on the reverse strand, counting down.
CAAAAGCTGCCGAATGCGAACCTACAATTGAGCAGTCCCCAGGGGAACAGATTTCCAATGGTAGGCAACATGACACCTAACTGCAACACAAATCCTACAGATAAGGTTTTGAGAAGAGAACGTTACGTGTAAAGCCCCATAGGGCCAATTCAAAAGTCCCGTCCAGGGATCTGCAGACAAGGGGACACCAAGTGTTACACTTAAGCACTGAAAAGCATACGTCCACAAAGAAGCCACAGAAGGACAGTCCCACCACATGTGTCTGTAAGCTCCCAGCTGACCACAACCCCAAAAACAGAGAGGAGAAAAGGAGGGATAAGTACGAGATAACTGTGAGGGGCAAAGATACCTCCGTGATAGCACTTTGTAGCTATTCTCTTTAATCAGCGTACATGGGTTCACACTCACTGTGTTATCGGTGATCTGCCAATTATCGGGCTCCAGAACCTCACCGAAGTCCGCTTCCCATTTGGACCGGTAAGCTGGGGCAAGGGGAAAAGTGACAGACATTAGATGAGACTATATCTTTGATATGACTCTTTTACAGCATACTGTGGAGGAACACAAAACTTCAAAGAAAGATCGTTGCGGGGGAGGAGAGCGGCCGAGGTAGGACTGGACAAAATGGAGGACTTGACAAAAATGAAAATATTCTCCCGGAGGGGCTTCAAATTTGTCACGGAAGGAGTCCCAGTCTAACAGGGTAGAGGACATCAGCAAATCTGTACTCTAGTGATCCCCTTGCGGATCCACGAGCGGAAACTATCCAACGAGAGCCCCGGAGAGAAGTTCGGATTGCCGAAAAGAGAGCAGAGCAAAGAAACGGGAATAGTCAATGTGTCCTTAAGACCATGCTGATGCCATATATGCAAAGTATGAGACAGGGATGGATCCGAAAAGACGCACCCCTGGGGTCTAGAGAAGGTCCGCCGCAGAACTCACTTTACACATGGGTCGTTTCAAGGCCACCCAGTGAGGCGGACCCATTACATCATGCAAATTCACCGCTTTCACGAACTGGGCCGCCTTATAGTAGGACCACAAATGAGGAACTGACAGGCCCCCCACAAAACGTTGTTCATAAAGGAGCAATGAGCGAAGACGAGGGTGTTTGGATGCCCATATATATTGCAAAATATTTTTCTGCTAGTGGAGCAGCTCCGGCCGTCTCACCGAGAGAGTCAAAGACCGAAAAAGATACAAGAGTTTGGGTTAAAGAGTCATCTTAACGGCATATTTCCGCCCTAGCCAGGGAATATGAAAGGAGTCCCAATGCGTCAAATCACCCCCAAGTAATTTAAGCAGGGGTGAGTAATTAGCTTCATACAGCCCAGACAAAGACTTGGTAATACGTATCCCCAAGGAGGTAATAAATTCCGGCTGCCAAACAAAATCAAAATTGAAGGCCAACAGCTTCACCAGTGGGGCCGGCAAAGAGATAGCAAGCGCCTCACACTTGGCGTTGTTAATTCATAAGCCAGAGATAGAGGAAAACACAGCTAGTAGTGAATAGAGATTTGGAAGAGAGGTCATTGGAGATGTAAGCGCTAGTAACATATCATCAGTGAACAAACCGAGTTTGTAAATTTCACCATTAACTAAAATGCCTTTAATACTGGGATTCAAACATATGGTACTGTCCAATGGTTCAATACAGAGTGCGAAAAGTAGGGGAGATAGCGGACAACCCTGCCGCGTCCCATTACTAATGGGAATGGTCTGGGACAAGGCGCCAGAGACAGAAACTACCGCTGTTGGAGGAGAATACAAAGCCTGAATACCAGAAAGGATGGAGCCGCCAAAGCCAAAGGACCTCAGCATCTCCCACATATAGCTCCAGTCCATCTGATCAAAGGCCTTCTCAGCATCAAGAGAAAGCAACATCAAAGGAGAAGAAGAAACAGAGCGCCCCACTTGGATCAAATTCATCAAGCGGCAGATCTTATCCGGAGCTTCACTACCGGGTTAAAGCCAACCTGATCCGGGTGGACCAAGGACCCGATCACAGCCACCATGCGACGGGCTAAGACTTTGGCATACAACTTGACATCAAAATTGATAAGCAAGATGGGCCTGTAGCTAGCGCAAGAGGTGGGGTCCTTGCCCTCTTTCGGAATCACCACAATCCTCGCGTTCAGCATCTCCGAAGGCGGAGCGGACCCAGCGAGAAAATCGTTAAACAATTTGGTCAAATGAGGAAAATGATACCTTTATTGGCTAGTCAGTTAGTTAGTCTCCTGAACTTGGTCAAGGGCATAGCTGTGGATGCAGTGTAGTTGGATTTTCCAAACGCCTTTCATACTGTGCTTCACAACAGGCTACTGAATGATTTAAAAGGTATCAATTCGGGATGTGATATCTGTGCATGGATAGAAAACCAGATAAATGATGGAATGCAGAGGGGTGTTGTAAGTGGCACCTTGTCAGGTTAGTGTAAAGTTGTAAGTGGAGTGCTTCAGAGTTCAGACCTGCACCCATTGCCCTTGAATTTGTTCATTAATGACCTTGAACTGGATATTAAATGTAATTTTCAATTTTTTGCTGATTACACAAGATTATATAAGGAAATACACACAGAACATGATGTGTTTTTTTCTGCAGAAGGATTTGGATGAACCAAATGAAAGGAGGATAAGTAGCAGATGAGGATTAATGTAGATAAATAAAATACAGGCATTTGGGATGCAGAAAAAATCACGTTAGATATATACCAAATGTGGAACTACTAGAGGAATCCTTGTTAGAGATGGATTTGGGAGTATTTGTATATAATAAACAACACTATGCCCATGTCACTCAGCTGCTACAACATCTAATAGGGTAATATCACATATAAAAAGGGGTAGAAATTCACAGGATGGGAATTTAATTTTACCCCTATATAAATGCTTACTAAGGCCTCATCCAGTATATAGAGAACATATATGGGCATACTTTTTTTTAAATATATTACTAAACTGGGCATATGCAAAACTGACAGATTGGATATAAAGACAGACTAGAAACATTGTGTTTGTTTAAATTATAAAAAAATTATCAAACACGGGACATGATTATTAGCTATAAAATGGCGTGATACATTCTGGGTGCCAGGTTGCCATGGAAACACAACATGGAGTCTAGACATAGTAAGGAGGGAGATATATAAGTACCATGTATGATACAATGCAGATGACTATCACGGTGCCTGTGAGTACTGTGCGACATTCTGACTTCCGGGTTTGTGCAGTGCTGTCTTTTATTGGTGCTTGCTGGCTAGCCCCTCCCAGGGCTAGCCTTTATATACGCCATTATGTCACCAAGCGGGTGCCCTTTCGTGGTGTCTCCGATATTCGTGACTCAGTGCTCCTGTTCCGTGTTGATCCGGCTTCTAGCTGATTACCGCTCTCTGTGTACCGACCCAGGCTGTGGCTAACTACCGCTCTCCGTGTACTGACCCAGGTTGTGGCTGGCTACCGCTCTTTGTGTACCGACCCAGGCTGTGGCTGACTACCGCTCTCTGTGTACCGACCCAGGTTGTGGCTGACTACCGCTCTCTGTGTACCAACCCAGGTTGTGGCTGACTACCGATGTCTGTGTACCGACCCAGGCTTTGGCTGACTACCGCTCTCCGTGCGTTAATCCAGGCACGACTGAATGGCTATCCTGTTGCCCTCGCTTTGCAGTCAGTACTACCTGTCACCAGCGGTTTACTGTTGGCTTCCGATTTCGCTCAGCCTGTTGCGATCCGTGGCCTCCGTTAAGCACTTCCTGTCAGTGCGAACCAGTCACTAAGCGGTTACTGTTGCCTTCCTACCTCACTCAGCCTGTACGGCAGTTGCCTCCAGACAGTGCTAGCCAGTCACTAAGCGGTTACTGTTGCCTCACTAGTCGCTCAACCTGTACTACGGTTGCCTCCTTTAGCACCTCCTGTCAGTGCTAACCAGTCACTAAGCGGTTAACTGTTGATTCACTAGTCGCTCAGCCTGTACTACGGTTGCCTCCGTTAGCACCTCCAGTCAGTGCTACTCAGTCACTAAGCGGTTAACTGTTGCCTTCCTATTTCTCTCAGCCTGTTGCGACCCGTGGCCTCCGTTAAGCACTTCCTGCCAGTGTGATCCGGTCACTAACGGTTACTGTTGCACCACAGCGCTCAGCCTGTACTACAGTTGCCTCCTTCAGCACTTTCAGTCTGTGCTATCGTGTCACTAGCCAGCCCGTGTTGCCCCAGTTATTAGGCTGCCTTACCCGGTATTCGGTAAGGCCGGTAGAGCCTCCTCAGTTCCTTGTTGTACCAGCTATTAGGCTGCCTTACCCGGTATTTGGTAAGGCCGGTAGAGCCTCCTCAGTACCTTGTTGTATCAGCTATTAGGCTGCCTTACCCGGTATTTGGTAAGGCCGGTAGAGCCTCCTCAGTACCTTGTTGTATCAGCTATTAGGCTGCCTTACCCGGTATTCGGTAAGGCCGGTAGAGCCTCACTATTGTATGTTATCTTATATGCCCTGTCCTGTGTCAAACTTTATTGCTGCTGCTTTGTAGAGTTTGGACCCGTGAAGGGCCTTGTGCGCTTTATTCTATCTAATAAAGCTTTCCTATTTTATCCTACCCAATTGTCTGAGTGTTCATTAAAACCGTGACAATCTCTCACCTAACGGGACTTCTATTAACCCTTTGAGTGCCACACAGTGTCCAATGCATTGTACTGCACAGGGAATCCTCTGATATGCAAGTGGTTAATGACAGGAGAACGGGGGTCGCACATCACTCACTCCCAGTCGGGATCAGACACGACTTCAGTCATCAGAACTCCAGAGACTAAGATCTCACTTCTCCCTGCGATATTTATTATATGTGAGGCTCATTGTGTAAAAAGTGTTTAACCATTTAGTGACGGGCCAGGAACATTACCAGTATCCTTGACCAAAGTACTGGTGACCATCCAGGCACATCATGGGTTAAATGACTGCAGAGCGCCTCAGGGGACGCTGCAGTCATGCTGGAGAGGCTGAAACTGATTGTTACAGGACCGGAGCAGTCAGTTTCAGGCTTTCCCTGTTTTGCTGGTACATGTGATCGCTGCCGCACCGATCATCAGTGTCAGCTTTTCAATGACAAAGGCAACGTGTTCTGTACATTTCATTTGTCACTGTTCTCTGCCTCTCTCTTCCTGTGATAGTAAGGGAGAAGCAGAGAACAGACTTCAACTGAAATAAAAAGAGACAAAAATGGGGGCATTAACCCCCTCACTGCTGTTGCTGGGGGCAGGATTAAGTGTAGGTCCCTTTATGACTTACTGACACCAAACGTCTGATTAAATTAATGATTTAGAGCAAGACAAAGTACTTTATTTACAGACTCATTTTTAAACATATCAAGATTTACACAAACATTAATATGAGTTTTATTGTTGTGAAGCAAAGTAATACACTTATACACACCAGACAGTCTAATCTCCACAAAAGTGAGAAGCAAGGGAGAGAAAGAGGGACATGGGGATTTTCAACCCAGAAGGACAGTGACCCCTAAAACTGTACATTTGATAGGTATGAATGACATTTCTTTCCTTTTATCCAGTCTCCATAACAAATTAACCCATTGGACACACATTATCACAAGATAACCTATAAAATAAATGTTGTATCAATAGAAATCCCTACTTGTGCTTAAAAAAACGGTATATAATTTGCGTGGGTGCAATAAAGGAATTAGAGTGAAAATACTGTTGAACAAACATACTCAAAAAGGTCTGAATTGCTCCGGTCCTTAACTGCACTCCACCTTAGATCTGCCCAGTCCTTAAGGGGTTAATGCAGACCCCACTGTATCCAAAGCCCCATGTTATACACCTCTGCTATGATGGGGAGGGGCGCGCTCTCAGTCACTGAAGCTCCAATAAGCAGCGCTTGTCCTGGTCCCAGCTGGGAGTGAATGATGTGCAGCCACATGGTGTGTAGTGTGGGATCATGACAGTGTTACATACTGGTGGGTTCTGTGCCTTGGATTTGAATCCTAGAGACTCACCAAATTCAATGCTTTGTAGTGTGTTGAGAATGCCTCTAGCATTAAAGGGATTAGTATTTCTTTAACTGTTTACAGACCAGAGGGAGGGGCAATGTATTCTAAAGCAAAGCGTTACCTTCCCCTCTGGTCCTTAAAGGGATAGTAATACTTCGTTTTAACTTTATTTTGGAGGCATTAAAACATGAAGAATGATATAAGTCTTATCTCTCAAACCTTTATGGTTTAAGAGATATTCACAAACAAAGTCCCCCCCCCCGTTCAACCAGATCAGACGGGAGGTGCCCAGGTAGACTGCAGAGAGGGACAATCTTCAATTAAGATAAGGGAAAAACCTGAAAAACTTGTCAAGGGGGGCAGGGCTTTCATTGTTCTCATAGGAAGAAGACTGTCCCCTTCTGTTATCTGTCTGGTTTATGGACTGGATTCCACATCTGAGAAGAGATGGCTTACACTAGGTAAAAGGGGCGGGAGGGGAAACCATAAAGGTTTGAGAGATAAGACTTATATCGTTCTTCATGTTTTTTAATGCCTACAAAATAAAATAAAGTTAAAATGAAGTATTACTATCCCTTTAAAGGGTTAAAGTGATGATAATACTTAGAAATAAGTATATTTCATTCAATATGTATTAAAAAACTAAATTACTCGCTCCAAGTCCTATCTCTCAGACCTCAGTGGTTTGAGAGATATAAGCTGGCCAAGTTCCTCTTTCCCTCCCCTGAGTTAGAGAAGCAGATCCCGATCAACAGGCCGTCCTGTGGCTCTTCAGCAGCTCTGAGATCACGCTAGTTAGGGAGAAATACTTCATTTCAATGGTCTACAACGTATGCTTGTAAACCAGGCCTACTACTGTCAGCCTCCAAATAAGTCGAAAATCTTTTAAACTGGGTAATATTTCTGGCCACTAGCGCTACTAAGCAGCTAGTCGCCAAATGAAGACTTAATCAAGATAAAGTTTTTGCGGAGTGGTAGTTCCCCTTTAAATAACTTTGTTGTTTTGGAGATAAGATACAAGGTATCCCCCTGAACTATGAATTGTTCCACTATAGAGAAAGTACTCGATAGATTATATCTTAAAAAACTCCTTAACCTACTATATGTATATATTTCTATAACTGATAAACCAAATTTATCCAGTAATTCTGTAAATGTTAACATGATTTTTTTGATACAAATCTAGTAGCGCTAGTCGCCAGATGAAGACTTAATCAAGATAAAGTTTTTGCGGGGTGGTAGTTCCCTTTAATAGTCAACAAGAGATGGAAAAGGCAGTTACAGCTCAGAAATGGGAGAACAATCTCGGGATACCTTTGGAATCTGAAGTATGGGAGGAGTTATGGATTCAAGTTAGAAAGGCTGCTCATTGCATAAATTTACATGAATTGTTCTATAAATTAATGCATCGTTGGTACATGGTTCCTTCCAGATTATATAAGATTGATCAGAAGTTATCAAATAAATGTTGGAGATGTGATTAGCAGGAGGGGACCATGTACCATATATGGTGAGAGTGTTCTAAATTAGCTGAACTTAAACAAGAAGTGAGGATTGGCTTTCAACAACTATTTCAGATAGATTTGGATCTATCTCCACAGACTTCTGTTTCATATCGAGATGCATTTGAAGGATAAAGCAAATAGATATCTGTCTGTGAGTGTTTTACTTGCGGTTAAGATGCCTATTGCCAGATACTGGAAAAGAGAGGATACTCCTTCTTGATCTGAAATTGTTAACCAAATTAATTATCAATATCGAATGGAAAGATACTACTACTGTATAAACTCAAGCTTGGAAATGTATAAAAAGATTTGGCACCCCTGGGCGTTATATGTGGCGACTGTTCAGTGATATAGACCTGGTCATTACAGAAAGCTCTTTCCAAAATCGCTTGGGGGAATGAAAGATGATATAGAGGTTGTTAACCACGGTGGATGTTGGCGTTGTTGTTGTCCCTTTCAATTTCTGAATGATAGAGTGTTGAGAAGAAGTGGAGAGAGGGAGGGTGGGACGACACCCACACCCGCCGCGGGAAGGATAGATGGATAGAGACTGTAGAAGTTTTTCTTGGTTTGTAGTTGGGAGTAGCAAATGGTGGATTGATAAGATAAATGTGTACACCTTTTGTGACTGCTGGTGAATGATAAAGAATAGAGACAATGTATATCTAAGGAATGAAACTGGACCATTAGTACTTAAAACAGACATTGAAATTGTAATAAGAATGTTCTTAAAGATGTAATATATGTATTTGTTTTATATGAGAAATAAGATAAATAAAAACAAAAAAAATGAGATGGGTGAGTTGATTAGGGAGGAAAAGGTTGAGGTTTTAAACACTTTCTTTGCATCAGTATATACAAGGGAGCAAGGAATGGTAGAAGAGCCTCAACAAGTAACAAATAAAATAATACAATTATCAGATATTGGGTTAACTCAAGAAGATGTCATGGGAAGACTGAACAAAATTAAGACTGACAAAGCCCTGGGTCCTGATGGTATACATCCAAGGGTTCTTCAGGAACTTAGTGCAGTGTTAGCAAAACCCCTATATTTACTCTTTAAAAATTCTCTCACCACAGGCTCTGTGCCACAGGATTGGTGAAGAGCCAACGTAGGGCCTCTGTTTAAGAAGGGAACTAAAACAGAACCTGGGAATTATAGACCTGTAAGTTTGACCTCTGTAGTGGGAAAACTGCTAGAAGGGATAAGGGACTATATGCAGGATTACAACACAAAAAATAAGATCATTAGCACGAATCAACATGGTTTTATGAAGAATAGATCATGCCAAACTAATCTTTTCAGCTTCTATGAGGAAGTAAGCAGCAACCTTGATAATGGCAAGGCAGTTGTTGTAGTATATCTAGACTTTGCAAAGGCATTTGATACAGTGCCACACAGAAAGCTGGGGTATAAAATATAGATATAGAAAGCAAAATATCAATATTTGCAGATGACACTAAATTATGCAAGGTAATTAATTCAGAACAGGATATTTTCTCTCTTCAGAGGGATTTACATACAATGTCAGATTGGGCAAACAAATGGAAAATGAAGTTTAATGTGGGGAAGTGTAAAGTCATGCATTTGGGAGGAAATAATCCCAAGGCTACTTATGAACTTAATGGAATCATTTTAGGGGACTCACTGCTAGAGAAAGACCTGGGAATCCTTGTCAACTACAAACTTGGATACAGTGACCAGTGTCAAACAGCAGTAGCAAAGGCAAACAAAATCCTGTCTTGCATAAAAAGAGGTACTGAAGCAAGAGTGGATAACATTATTTTGCCATAATACAAATCTCTGGTAAGACCTCACCTTGAGTATGCAGTGCAATTTAGGGCACCAGTTCTGAAAAAGTATATACTAGAACTAGAGAGGATACAGCAAAGAGCAACAAAATTAATTAAGGGATTGGAGGACTTGACGTATGAGGAACGACTAAACAAACTTGGTTTACTTACTGTAGAGAAAAGAAGACTAAGAGGAGACCTTATCACAATGTACAAGTATATGAGAGGTCAACACAATGATCTCTGCGGTGATCTATTTATTCCAAGGCCTGATCAGGTGACACCCCTTGAGATCAGAGGAAAGGAGGTTTAGAATTCAGCAGAGGAAGGGTTTTTTTTACAGTAAGGTCTGTTAAATTGTGGAATTCCTTGCCCAAGGAGGTGGTTATGGCAGATACAATGGATACACGTAAGAGAAGATCAGATAAAGACTAACTTAATTGGTAGCAGGAAAACTATAAAATTCTCAGTTACTGGGGTATGGGGAGAAGGTTGAACTTGATCGACTTGTGTCTTTAATCAACCTAATTTACTGTTACTACTGTGACCATCCCTTCCTGTCTACTGTACACTCCCCTGTATACACACTATATATATATATATATATATATATATGTACTGAGATTTTTTGTTATAAAAGTGCGTGTGTAGATATAGTATATTCACACACATTTATTTTGGAGGATAGAGGGGCCTCCCTTTGTATTCACATCATGGCATATTCTGGAATGGTAGGTTCCTCCTCCCATGACTACAATAGGAATTCACTTATTTGTAAAATATAAAATATTGCAATTAGAACACTTTCCACATCAAGAACATGGAAACGGCATCTACCCTATGTGGCTCCTTTTATTATTAACAAGATACAACTTCCTAATAAAATATTTCCCACTTACAGAACATAGAAATGGTTTATCCTCCAATAAGTAACAAGATATTTTCCAAGTAAAACAGTTTTCACTATGAGAACATGAAAATTATCTCTCATGTGTGTGTTACCTGATGTCTAACAAGACCACATTTATATGTATAACGTTTCCCACATACAGGACATGAAAATGGTTTCGCTCCTGTATGAATTATCTGAGGTTTAACAAGAGTTGAATTCAAGTGAAAACATTTTCCACATGAAGAACACGAAAATAGTTTCTATCCTGTGTGAATCCTCTGATGGCGAACAAGATGCGTTTTACGGGTAAAACATTTTCCACATTCAGAACATGGAAATGGCTTCTCTCCTGTATGAATCCTCTGATGTGAAACAAGATGTGGTTTACTGATAAAAGATTTCTCACATTCAGAACATTGAAATGGCTTCTCTCCTGTGTGAATTCTTAAATGTTTAACAAGATCTGATTTCAGAGTAAAACATTTCCCACATTCAGAACATGAAAATGGTTTCTCTCCAGTATGAACCCTTTGATGTGTAAGAAGACATGGTTTGCTACGAAAACATTTCCCACATACAGAACATGAAAATGGTTTCTCTCCAGTATGAACCCTTTGATGTATAACAAGATATGGTTTCATAGGAAAACATGCACCGCATACAGAACAAGAAAATGGTTTCTCTCCTGTATGAATACTGTGATGTCTAACAAGACTTGCTTTATGTTTAAAACATTTCCCACATTCAGAACATGAAAACTGTTTCTCTTCTGTATGAATCCTCTGATGTGTAACAAGACTTGATTTGCGAGAAAAACATTTCCCACATTCAGAACATGTAAATGGTTTCTCTCCTGTATGCATTCTCTGATGTATATTAAGTTTTTCTTTAGATGGAAAACATTTCCCACATTCAGAACATGAAAATGGCTTCTCTCCTGTATGAATCCTCTGATGTCTAACAAGATGTGTTTTATATGTAAAACATTTCCCACATTCAGAACATGAAATTGGTTTCTCTCCTGTATGAATCCTCTCTGATTTATGTGTAAAACATTTCTCACATTCAGTACAAGAATGAATCTTCTGTTGATGAACAAGTTGTGATTTCGTTGTAAAACATTTTTCACATTCCGTAACAGTATTTCTGCACATGGATCTGTCTGTATAAAAAAAATAAACCAACTGTCAGCAAAAAAATTGAAATATTATGTTACAAAATAGCATTTCCGTTAGTACAATACACTGTTGATCAGATTAAAGAAAAAAAAACATAAAGGTTTATATGCAAACAAATTGAGTAATTTTCAGGTAAACTAACAGCATCAGAGGGGATAAATATAAAGGCCCACTTATATAAATCTCATTTTAAAGTGTTAGTAATGTCCAAAAAAAAGTTTTTTTTGCATTTAGAAGAGCTTAAAAGATGAGCTAAATGCAAAAAAACATATCTCTCAAACCGCTATGGTTTAAGAAATACAGGCGTTTAAAGTTCGCTGTTTCCTACTGACAGCTGTAAAGCTGTCAGCAGGAGATTCGTGTCGGACGACACGGAGGCGCTTGAGAAGTGCCAAGATCTCGTTACTTACAAGGAATCCCCGACACGAATCTCCTGCTAACAGCTTTACAGCTGTCAGTAGGAAACAGCGAACTTTAAACGCCCGTATCTCTTAAACCATAGTGGTTTGAGAGATACTGTTTTTTACATTTAGCTCAGCTTTTTAAGCTCTTCTAAATGCAAAAAACTTTTTTGTGGACATTACTAACACTTTAAACCCTTTAATGTTAAAGAGGTCTGTAGCGAATTGCAAGGGGTTAAAAGTCCCTTAAAAAATAGAGGGAACTGTATTTGTACTATATGGTTCAGTTGGTTTGTGCCAGAATTTCTCTAGTTCATTAGTACATCAGTCTCACTGTGAATTCCATGGGACGTATGTATAAAGACAAGAGAGGAGCAATTCTGGGGTAAACCAACTGCACAATAGGGAATAAATTAACACTCCCAAAAGTCTTACTGGTTTAAATGGGGCTGTAATCCCCTGCATTCTAGAGAGGTTTCCTAATGCAAACAAAATCACAAAATAACAATACAGTGAAAATATTAATCTCAGACCAGCTATTTAGCATTATTTTACTGTACAGATTATCACTCACCTGTCCTGGTACTTGTAGGAATTAATGTCTTCTTAGACACCTGGTGATCTCTTACATACGGCTCTTCTCCTCTTTCTATCACCAGTATAACTGCAGGCTTCCCACTGATATAACCTGTGTATGGAGTTTATATACAATGGGTTTAAACAGAATGAATATCTATTTATGTAAATTAAATTTAACTGACACTGTATTTCCTGAACAAATATATGAAGTAAAAAAAAGTTTTTCCAACAGTTAAATACCAATCATGTTTCCCATATGAAAGGTTTCCTGTATTTAGGGTGATATTGGTACCTAGAGATATAAGGGATCTGTAATTCTCCATCATGACATCCCTGTACAGTCCCTTCTCTTCTTCTCTTAAACAGTCCCATTCCTCCTTGGAGAAGTAAACTGCAACTTCATCAAATTCAAGTTGGTCCTGAAAAATAAAAATTATTCAGACAGTGGATTATTTTGTAGAAAAATCACCAGTCTCAGTGTGAGATGAAGACACGTAAAGGGACATTTACACCAACATGACTTAGTACACACACACTGAGACTGATGTAGTCAGTAATAGTGATGAAGTTCTGAAAATCCAACTACACCTTAGGGATTACAGGGGCGGGCTGGCTTGAGGGGAATTGCCCCAGGGCAGGGTAGAAGTCTGGGCTGTGGGCAGATGCCCCATAGTTGCAAAGGTAAAATCTGTGATTGTGCATGAAATGTAGTGAGGAATGGACGTTTCTTGTACTCACCACAAGTGATATGATATAATGTATTTCACTGCAGAAGCACAGCAGATATCTGTGAGCCATGATTGAGAGGATAACTGCTGTGCTAGTAGTGTAGTACTACAGCTGGAGAGCCACGGTTGGTAAATCCTCGGGTGGTTAGTACACAGTACTACAGTGTGAGACAGAGGTGGGCTGTCCCTGGAAAGGCAGGGGAACAAATGCCCCTGGGACAGTATATTTCTCTCATATAGCTGCCACCACAAACAGTAATCATTAAACAACCCCAGTCCAACTCCACACTGGCTGATTTCTTCCTTCTCTGCACCACACATCAGCCTGACAACCCAGTATCTCCCCTGTCTCTATTGATTTTAGTCGGTATGTGATTCTGTGTTTAGTAATCCATTAGGTGAGAGGTGCAGGACTGTACCCACTGCTATACACACCTGCCAACTGTCCCAGTGAGAGACCCTGGTCATGTCTTCCTGTCTCTGGATCCTGCTAACCCTGCTTTTAAACTGGAACTCTCACCTCCCATAAAGTTATGTCTATCCAAATAGTCGTCTCCAATAAAGCTTCAATCCTCTTTTATTTTTTTATTTTTTTTAAAGATCTGTATGGTCACAAAGATTTTGTCATTTAAAGTGTTAGTAATATCTAAAAAAAAGTTTTTTTGCATTTAGAGGAGCTTAAAAAGCTGAGCTAAATGCAAAAAAAGTATCTCTCAAACCGCTATGGTTTAAGAGATACGGGTGTTTAAAGTTTGATTTCTCCTACTGACAGCTGTAAAGCTGTCAGCAGGAGATCCGTGTCGGTCGACACGCTGGTGCTTGAGAAGTGCCAAGATCTGGAATGGTCTAAAACGTGTGCAACTCAATCACCTCCCCTCCTCCTCCATGTTGTGTGAATGAACAGGCTCTCAGTTTGTCTCCACATGACCTGGACACGTATTGGGAAGAGAGTGCGCCAGGTCACATGAAGATTTGGGAGTTTATGAAGGAGGAGGGAACGAGGCACAACACGGGAGGAGTAGGGGAGGTGATTGACAGGCTTCCAGTACTGAGCTGTACCGCGGTGATCACGCCAGTGACATCATCAAGTAAATCTTTAAATGACAAAACCTTTGTGACCATACAGATCTAAAAAATTAAGATTGAATCCTTATTGCAGACAACTGTTTGGATAGACATAACTTTATGGGAGGTGAGAGTTACACTTTAAATTTTAACGTCAACCATCTGAGTGACAGAGGGGTGAGAAATGCCCTGTTTACTCCTCTGCACTCAACAGCTTAGCCACTTATTCTGTGTGCTGTATAATTATAGGCTATAACAACGTTACTTAATGTTAGTCCTAAGGACAGTAACAGTCCATATTGTCAGAATTTCCTACTTGTTCACAGTGGATCATTGTGATTAATCAACCTCTGATTAAAGTGATAGTAATGTTTCACCAAAAAAGCATCAACAATAAATCTTCATAGTATTTGGGCCATGGAGAGAGTTATTTCAATACTGACAGCTGTAGTTCAAGAGTAATTGAATGATAAAGTATCCCACTCCCGCCCCTTTTACCTAGTGTAAGCCCCTCCCCTTCAGATGTGGAATCTGGTCTCATGACTGGACAGTTTGCATCAAGGGACAATCTTCTTACTGTGATCATAAGGAAAACCCTGCCCCCCTTGACAAGTTTTTCCTTAAGCTCATAGAAGATTGTCCCTCTCTGCGATCCATCCGGACAGTTTTGCTGCTCTGAGGTAAAAGGGGAAGGAGGGGGAAACTTTATCATTCAATTACTCTTGAACTACAACTCTGACAGTATTGAAATACCCTCTCCATGGCCCAAAATCTATGAAGATTAATTGGAACTGCTTTTCTGTGAAACATTACTATTCCTTTAGGTAGGAATATATCTAAATAATTGAGTAACCTCTCACAAGCAGGGTGCCCTGATCCTTCTGCTCTCCACATCTGATTTGTACCATTTAATTTTCTTTATCTATTCCCTTTTGTACAGCGCTGCGGAATTAGTTGGCCCTATATAAAGTATAATAATAATAATAATAAAAATAAATATAACGCTCACTGATCAGAGACAATACTGAAGAAACAATCCGAAGATGGACTAAAGTAATTATGTGAACCTGAAAAAAACATCCTTATCATGAACTGAGACCCATGAAGGTCAAGAATATATCAAACAGTAACAACTAGTGGATATAATAGAAAGTAAAACATGCAATTACACAATCTCAGATGAAGGTATTGGTAGACATTGTAAATGCTAAAGAGTAATATGACATTACAGTGATTAATAATAATCGAGTGTTGTCTCCTTAAAGGGATAGTAATACTTCGTTTTAACTTTATTTTATTTTGTAGGCATTAAAAAACCATGAAGAACGATATAAGTCTTATCTCTCAAACCTTTATGGTTTGAGAGATATTCACAAGCAAAGTTTCCCCTCCCGCCCCTTTTACCTAGTGTAAGCCATCTCTTCTCAGATGGGGAATCCAGTCCATAGACCAGACAGATAACAGCAGGGGACAATCTTCTTCCTATGAGAACAATGAAAGCCCTGCCCCACTTCACAAGCTTTTCAGTTTTTTCCCTTATCTTAACTGAAGATTGTCCCTCTCTGCAGTCTACCTGGGCACCTCCCTTCTGATCTGGCTGAGCAGTGTTACATCAGTAAAAGGGGTGGGAGGGGGATACTTTGTCATTGAATTACTCCTGAACTACAACTCTAACAGAATTGAAATAACACTCTCCAAAGTCCAAATACTAAGATGATTAATTAGAGCCGCTTTTATTATGAAACATTACTATCCCTTTAAGTCACATCAGCTATAGCAGATATATCCCAGAAATAAAAGAGAAATCCAGATAAAACCAAAGCTCCCACATACACCAAATCACAAAGTAAATAATATAATGTATCAGTGGATAATAGTAATAAGTAGGTTTAATCAATAACAACCTATTAGCAGACACTGAGATATATAGCCCATCAAGTTAAAAAAAAACACTACATACAGATAGATGGAACAGTGGAAGGTATAGATGGTACAGCTGATAGAAGACTGAACTGAAGTGAATGTAGCTGGTCCAAGACAGTGATGGACATGGATGAATGAGATGATGAAGAATATGGATGATGGCGTCAGTAACATATATAGTGATAATAAATGCAGGTCAGTCAGTTCTTATGTCCCTAGTGACAGTCTACACACACTCCCCGTCTGATTCTCTGTGCTCCTGAAAAGAATCCCAGAGTCCTCTTGGGCCGGACGTTGGTAAGAGATAAAAGACAAGACAGACAGGGAAACAAGAGAGCTAAGTGTAGTGGGTTAGTACAAAATCTATTCACAATAAAAATAAGGGAAAATAGGTGCATGTTATAAAGGATATAGACAGGTTGATGCTACATAGCTACACAAGTCAAATATAGATCATTAAAATTGACATATACACATGAATGTTTTTTCTATGTCAATTTTAATTCTCTCTTTCTATCATGAATACATTATCTACTAACCCCGGTACACTTAGATCTCGTTGCACTCTCTTTCTGACCTATCACTGTGTCCTGAGGACTGAAGATGAGAATCACTGAGCTATGAGCTTCCGAACGTATTAATATTGTTTATTTAGCAGAGTGTATGTATCATATGGGTGCTGCTGTACATGTGTGGTTCTAGGTCTCTTATACAGTACATGGTTATCTGTGGCATCTTTATCACTTTTATTTGTAAATTAAGCCGTATTTTTCAGGATATTTGAAGCTGGGGAAAAGTTAAAAGTCCCTAATCCTATATAATAATTTGCTAATGTATGTTTGTCAGAAGCTGTCATGCGCAGTACAGAAGGCTGTAAGCGCTGCAATCATGAGCAGTACAGACTGCCCGCACCATGGTTGATAACCAAGCAGGGTGCTCCGAACTCAGACCGTAGTGCTCTCTGCGCACGACTATGGTCTGAATTCGAAGCGCCCCGTTCTGTTATCAGCCGCGGCGTGGGCAGTCTCTACTGTGCATGACTGCACCACGGCTGTTGCTGCCTGGCACTGTGGCCTGTGTACACGGGCTGTTCAACTAGTTTTTTTTTTATATATTGCCACGTTGTGGAAACATTTGTGCCCAGCAGCCTAGGGAAGAAAGCAAGTGACCCCTCAGTTCATGTGCCATGTGTATACTTTCTAAAATGACTACCTTTTCTTCATTTCTGTTGTTTTAACCATGTAAGTGCAGATGTCACATTTAACAAAATATAACAAAACTGACAGATTTTGTAGGTGCAGTTTAGTGCCCTTTGCACCCCCTACAGTGTGTCAGCTCATACTAATGGGGTACAATTTTTTCAGGGCTGGCAGTAAGCAATGAATACAGTAGAAAATTCCGTGGGTTTCAAAGACATCATTATGATTGAAGTAGGGGAGATGTAAAAAGGACATTATTTTTTCTGTATCACTATTTCTGGAAACATTTGTACACACAAGTCTAGGGCTGTGGTTCCCAACCCGTGCCCTCATGACCCAATAACAGGGCAGGATTGAGGATTTCCTTGCCAGAGCACAGGTGAGTTAATCAGGGCTCAGTCACTGTGATTAACTGAACTGCATTCTGGCAAGGAAATCCTCAATTCCTGGCCAGTTAGAGGGCCACAAAGGCACAGGTTGGGAACCTCTGGTCTAGGGGCAGAAAGGTAAGTTACCATCATTTGAAGTGGTGGGTTGTGACATTGGTTTGTCAGACCATTCTACTCTATTATTCAGCCTGCAGCTTCACTCTTATATGCCTGCTCCTGTGTTATATCTCCTCTCCTGTCTGCTGCTTTTTCAGCTGTGTCTGCCTCCCCAACAGTCTGTAGGCAATTTTCTGCTGTCCTTGTGCGGCTTTCTTCTCTGCATCTTGGCAGCTGTCTTTGCCGCCTGTGTGTAAGTCCTCCACCTTGTGGTGGCTGGCATGAATACTCTTGCCCTCTGGGGTTATATCTTCTCCACTTCTAATGGTTGTTTTCCCTGCCTCCTGGTAGCCCTTTCTGGTATATATTTCTCTCTGCTGATTTTTTTCCTTAATACTTAACATGTAAAAAAAATATATGTTGTAGGGTTTATGTCCCAGAACAAAAACAAAGTGTACTCCCACTGCTGAGAGATAATTTATTGAAAAACTAGTTTTAAAGCCCGTGTACACGGGCCAACACTGGAGGCGCTGCAGTCATGCACAGCAATGACTGCTTGCGGCGTGGTTGATACGGAGCGCCTCGCTCCGTACCAGCCGCAGCACAGGCAGTCTGTACTGCTCATGACAGCAGCACATGCAGCCATCTCTACTGCGCATGACGGCTTCTGACAAACATCCTTAGTGAATTATAATATAGGATTATAACAGCTCAAAATTGAATTTTTAGGTGCAATATCACAGTGGCCTGAAAATTTACAGTGGCGCTGTTGCTACACCATCCTATGGAGATTTATGGTCTACAGACCAGAGCACTCCATAGGATGGTGTAGCAACAGCACCACTGTACATTTTCAGGCCACTGTGATATTGCACCTAAAAATTCAAATTTGAGCTATTATACTTTTTTTAACAAAATATCTCTCAGCAGTGGGAGTACCCTTTTTTACTCAGGGGGATAAACCCTACAACATATATTTTTTTACATTTTAAGTATAACTATCCTTTCAAAGTCATATTCTATTTTTCTGTTGGTAGCCTCTAAACTCATGTATTCCTGTTATGTGAAAATTACTAGTAAACCTGACTATCCTGTACTGGGTCCGGCTCAGCTGGGCATCAGTAATTCGGCTTGCAATTGGCAACATTTTCTCCTACAGAAACATCAACCCATGGGGGAGCATTTTATTTGAAAGGCATCTAGATACCTAAGCAGATATGCATGTCTATGTTTTTTTTATTACCTCCCAAGTAGTGAAAGGTAAAAACAAAAGTTTTGTTTTCTTTTTCTCTGAACTTGTAGTTTTGCATACTTTTCAAAAATATACACTTTTGTGGGTATATATGCAAAAAGTTGTTTTGGTATGAGTATATACATGTGTTGATATTTCTCCAGCTAACCTTGTATTCACGCCATTATATGACAGGTTTTATAGGATTCTATATAAAGTGCAAGTAATGCAGATCACTTGTCCATTAAATTACAAGCTCTGTTGCTCTCTATGGATTACAAGCCCTTTGGCCTTGTCTCTGTGAGTCAGAAGTTATGCAGTTTAGTTTTTAACACTCTGAGTGCCAGAGAGGTACGGTACACATTCCTTTGCAATGTGTTCCGTACCCCTCTGGCACTCAAAGGGTTAACATAATCTAAGCCCTAGTAAGAATTTTATTTTATAGACTGCAAGCTCTGCAGGTCAGTTCTTCTTCCAGACTCTGTATGGTCTTTTGTAGATTATAAGCAGTGAGGGCAATTTTTTTTTTTGTAGAATGAATTTTGAACATTAACTCTTTAAGGTCAAGAGGGGGTAAACAATGTATTTCAAAGGAATGGGTTGCATGGTCATTAAAAAAGTTAAATACAAAAATTTGCCAGTGTACACATGGGGAATACAACATTGTTTCCCTAATCCCCTTTGAGTTAAATGGTGCGTTTAACCCCTTGAATACCAGAGAGGTTTACACACTGAAAAGCAAATGGACCCCCCCAGTTTACTCTTGGTCCCAGAATACACAGAGAGGAGGTGAATGATCCACAACTCAGACACATATCAACATATACACCCAGTATACAGATGAGGGACAGGCAACCCGATGCTCTCCAGCTGTTTGGACTATAACTCGCACCTTCCCCCTCTAGCGAGGATAATGGAAGTTGTAGTCCACAACACCCTTATGTTACCCACCCTTCATACACGGACACACAGAGGAGGAGAATGTCCCAGGACTGTGACAGATACACAAACAAACAAGTGAAAACAAAGAAGAAAAGTGACCACTGACCATCCTACTGTCCGACATCAGGAGGAGATTAAACAGGAAATAGTGTCCGTGCGGAAACAAGAGAGCTGTGTGTAACGTTCCTATCAGGGAGCAGTGACATCTAGTGGTGATAAGAGGTAGTACAGGGGCAGTGGATTAGAGATCGGCAGAACCAAATGGCACCAGATTTCAGCCTTACAATACTCTGCACTATCCCCTACAGCTGGAAAGCCTCATGTTTCCTTCCCCTTCCCTGGAGTGTTTCCTTATAAAGAACCTCTGTAGTACTCAAGTGGTCAATTACAGGCTGTTAATTCTAGAATTTAAGGGGTTAATTACAGAGCGCTAACTCTGTGTGTGCTGGATACATCTTGACACCAGCAGTTTATTATTTTCTTATGCAGATTTTCACATTACAAATCCTGTAATCTCTACATTTGTTATGTGACACAATTACTCCATTTTACTAATATCCAGTAAATCCACAATGTTGCTTCCAGAATCCGCACAGTCGGCTCCTGTGTAAAGTCCAGGACAGGTAATACTGGGGGAGCTAATCCTGAATATAATGACAAGAGGCTTGATACATGGTTTCAGGAATGTCTCTAGGAAACAGTGAGTTATACCATAGAGGCAACTGTATCCTAGGTTTGGGTCTGTGTTGTTGTGTCTAGTACAGTATATGGGCAACATGTGGTTCTTCAGGATTTTGAACTACAACTCCAGGAGGAAATGAACTAAGGTGTGATAGAAAGTATATGACTTCTTCAGTGTGAAACATTTTCCAATTTATATGTATACACTCATTGCTATAAGAAAATCGGTAGTTTAAATGGCATAATGTGTTTAACTATTACATACCCAGAACTTATTGATCACTTATTACCAGACTGATCTTTATCAAAGTCACCACAGATTCACCCTGTTTCTCCACAACATTACAAAAGGGACCAGTGATAATGCAGGATAAAATCCTCAAAGGGGCAAAACCAGAAAAAAGATGGTGATTGGCATTTGCTACAAGTCATCTAATATTGGAGAGTTTGAAGAAGTCCAAACTGCTACTAGGAATGGAAAAGGCTTCTCATAAGAGATGATAAAGCAAATTTGCTTAAACATTATTGATTCACTTGTATCAGGCATAGCGCCCTGTGACTACAGAAAAACTGATGCAGTACCATTACTCAAAAGGGGGCAAGAGCTAAGTCTGGAAATTACAGACCTGTAAGTTTGACTTCCATAATGGGTAAGATACTAGAATGTTACTAATAGATAATATTCATGATTATGTGATGACCAACAATATTTTCAGTAACAGTAAGAATGAATTTATGAAGAGTAAATCAGGTCAAACAAAGGTACTTGCATTCTATTAAAGGGTAAGTGGTAACATGGAAAGGGTAAAGCGTGGTACTGTGTTATTCATAGAAATTGCAGGAGACTAGTAGAGTAAAAATGATACCTTTATTGGCCAGTCAGTTAGTCTCCTGAACTTGGACATGGGCATAGCTGTGGATGCAGTGTACTTGGATTTTCCAAACACCTTTCATATTGTGCCCCACAACAGGCTACTGCATGATTTAAAAGGTATCAGTACAGGATGTGATATCTCTGCATGGATAGAAAACCAGGTAAATGACGGAATGCAAAGGGGTGTTGTAAGTAGCACCTTGTCAGGTTAGTGTAAAGTTAAAAGTGGAGTGCCTCAAAGTTCAGTCCTGCACCCAGTGCCCTTGAATTTGTTCATTATTGACCTTGAACTTGACATCGAATGTAATTTTCATTCTTTGAAGTTTACACAAGATTATATAAGGAAATTGTCACTGGAACAGGACCATCATAGCTTTGCCCAACTACCTGGCACTGTTTGGACTATGACTACATCGGCCGCAAAAGAGATTGAACCTCCTATAGGACTAGAATTCACACACTCAAGGCTGGTGGCCGGATTAAGGGACATTACTGCCAGCCATTTGAACAGGAAGCCGACCAGGAGTTAAAGGGCCTACATTGACTTTGGATGGGAAAAGTAGCCGTCCCTCGGATTGGCCACAGGTTTAAAGGGACTCTTACATACTATGGGCAAGGAAGGTTGTCATCGACAAGCAATACCTTTGATAACCAATAGGTGTCTCCCTGCACATTGCCATAGTGTCGAAAAGGTCTCATACAATATATTGCTAGGCAGGTAGGCACCCTCCTGATTGGCAAGAACACGTTTAAAGGTACCCCATAGACTTAACATGGGGGAAAAGTAGGCGGCCGGCAGGCTTCCCACCCATAACACCGGATAGGCTAAAGACTGGTGTGTCTCGGGAGGCCAGGATTGGCCAAGTTATTCACGGCCCTGGATTGGACAAGGTTGAAGCGTCTAATTCGAAAGGTGCAAAAGATGCTTCCCATTAACGTGCATTGTCTGGTTTTGTGTATTCCAGCCCCTGTAGGACAATTGTACCCAGACTTATCCTTTTGTTACAGTCTATGCCCTCCACCCATCCCCACTGTATAGTTAATTCGATACGGTCTGGCACCATTGTATCATGTCACCACCTACCCAATGTTCAATCACACTGTATGTTTATTCCCTTTGTACCATTGTCCCCCAATACTGTATAAAATGTGCACTATGTTTCACAATAAACACTTCTAGTTTGCCCTTACACTAGTCTTGCCTGGTGACTGGGGTGATCTGTGTTATACCGGCGGAGGTTTTTTCTGTTCCAGAGAGGAGGACGCTACAAATGACAGAGATATCCAGGCGGGGTGTCAGCTGGTGCCGTCACAGAGATACAAACAGAAAATGATGTTTTTTTTCTGCATAAGGATTTGGATAAACCAAATAAATGGAGAATAAGTGGCAGATGCGGATTAATATAGATAAATGAAATACAGGCATTTGGGTTGCAGAAGTAATCATGTTAGATATACACTAAATGGGAAACTACTAGATTAATCCTTGTTAGAGATAGATTTGTATATAATAAACAACACTATGCCCAGGTCACTCAGCTGCTACAACATCTAATAGGGTAATATCACATATAAAAAGGGGTAGAAATTCACAGGATAGAAATTTAATTCTACCCCTATATAAATTCTTGGTAAGGCCTCATCCAGTATATAGATAACATATTTGGGCATACATTTTATTTATTTCTTTAAATTGTATTATTAACCCTTTCAGTGCCAGAGAGATATGCAACGCATTGCTTTGCATACCCCTCTGGCACTCAAAGGGCTAAATTGGACATATGCAAAACTGATACATTGCATATAAAGACAGACTAGCCACATTGTGTTTGTTTAAATTATAGAAAAAGGTATCAAACACGGTTCATGATTATTAGTTACAAAATGGCGTGATAAATTCTTGGTGCCAGGTCGCCATGGAAACACAACATGGAGTCTAGACATAGTAAGGAGGGCGATATATAAGCACCATGTATGATACAATGCAGACCTCTCACTTCGCTGGAGTTCTATTAACCCTTTGAGTGCCACACAGTGTCCAATGCATTGTACTGCACAGGGAATCCTCTGGTATGCAAGTGGTTAATGACAGGAGAACGGGGGTCGCACATCACTCACTCCCAGATGGGAACAGACACGACTTCACTTATCAGAGTTCCAGAGACTAAGATCTCACTTCTCCCTGCAAAGGCCAATATTTATTACATGTGAGGCTCATTGTGTGAAAAGTGTTTAACCCCTTAATGACTGGTGACGTGCCAGGAACATCACCGGTATGCTTGCCCAAAGGACCAATGACCATCAAGGCACATCATGGGTTAAATCATTGCAGAACGACTCAGGGGACGCTGCAGTCATGCTGGAGAGGCTGAAACTGATTGTTGCAGGACCGGAGCAGTCAGTTTCAGGCTTTCCCTGTTTTGCTGGTACATGTGATCGCTGCCGCACCGATCATCAGTGCCAGATTTTCAATGACAAAGGCAACGTGTTCTGTACATTTCCTTTGTCATTGTTCTCTGTCTCTCTCTTCCTGTGATAGTAAGGGAGAAGCAGAGAATAGACTTCAACTGAAATAAAAAGATGAAGATGGGGGCATTAACCTCTTCACTGCTCTTGCTGGGGGGGGGGGGCAGGATTAAGTGTAGGTCCCTTTATGACTTACTGCCACCAAACTTCTGATTAAAGTAAAGAATTAGAGGAAAACAAATTATTTTAATTTTTTTAATTTATTGTATTTACAGACTCATTTTTAAACATATGAATATTTACAGAAATATTAACATGAGTTTTATTGTTGTGAAGCAAAGTAATACACTTACACACACCAGTCTAATCTCCACAAAAGTGAGAAACTAGGGAGAGACAGAGGGACATGGGGGTTTTCAACCCAGAGGGACAGTGATCCCTAAAACTGTACATTTGGTAGGTATGAAGACACTGCATTCCTTTTATCCAGTCTCCATAACAAATTAAACCATTGGACACACATTATCACAAGATAAATTAATGGTGGGTTATCCATATAAATGTTGTATCAATAGATACATATTTTGACGACTTACTGTATTCAGCTGTGATTTATATGTCAATTTGATAAAATGACTATCAAGTTGCCCAATTCAATATACTTCCAATGAAGACTCATTATATCTATATGAGAAGGTGTTGGTGAAGTTGTCTTTAAGATATTTAAAACCATCTCTATGTGGCTATGAAGTTGCCTTTAAGATTTAAAGGCTAGGTTTCCACTCTACTTGTGGATAGTTGTTTGACTTCAATTGTATTGTTGGGTTTCTTGAGGCATTGAGAGGGAAAGGAACTGCACATTCAGATGTCCTCAATGGGATATTTAATTATAATTTTTGTAAGATTAATAAATGTACATATTTTTGATACTAAATTTTTGTTACGTATTGTACTTTCATTGGATACTATTTTGGAGGTCGTTGAGTGCATCATTTAAGATCCAATCTTTCTCTATTCATTTCAATGTTTGATTATTAACAAGATACAACATCCTAATAAAATATTTCCCACTTACAGAACATAAAAATGGTTTCTCCTAAAATAATTAACAAGATATTTACCAAGAAAAAGAATTTCCACAATGAAAACATAAAAAATGATCAACTCTCATGCGTGGGTTTTCTGATGAGAAACAAGACCAAATTTCGTCCTAAAACATTTCCCACATACAGAACATGAAAATGGTTTCTCCCCTGTGTGAATCCTCTGATGTGTAACAAGACTTGATTTCACAGTAAAACATTTCCCACAACCAGAACAGGAAAATGGTTTCTCTCCTGCATGAACACTCTGATGTGTAACAAGACTTGATTTCACAGTAAAACATTTCCCACATTCACAACATGAAAATGGTTTCTCTCCTGTATGAATCTTCTGATGTGTAACAAGAACAAATTTCGTCCTAAAACATTTCCCACATTCACAACATGAAAATGGTTTCTCTCCTGTATGAATCCTCTGATGTGTAACAAGATCTTTTTTTTGGTTAAAACATTTCCCACATTCGGAACATGAAAATTGTTTCTCTCCTGTATGAATCTTATGATGATTAACAAGAGCAGATTTCCCAGTAAAACATTTTCCACATTCAGAACATGAAAATGGTTTCTCTCCTGTGTGAATCCTCTGATGTATAACAAGACCTGGTTTTTGGCTAAAACATTTTCCACATACAGAACATGAAAATGGTTTCTCTCCTGTATGAATCCTCTGATGTGTAACAAGACCAATTTTATGGTTAAAACATTTACCACATTCGGAACAGGAAAATTGTTTCTCTCCTCTATGAATCTTCTGATGTGTAACAAGAATAAATTTCGTCCTAAAACATTTCCCACATACAGAACATGAAAATGGTTTCTCTCCTGTATGAATCCTCTGATGTCTAACAAAAGCTGTTTTTTGGCTAAAACTTTTCCCACATACCGAACATGAAAATGGTTTCTCTCCTGTGTGAATCTTCTGATGTGAAACAAGTTGTGTTTTATATGTAAAACATTTCCCACATTCAGAACATGAAAATGGTTTCTCCCCAGTGTGAATTCTCTGATGTTGACCAAGGGACGATTTAGCAGAAAAACATTTTCCACATTCAGAACATGAAAATGGTTTCTTCCCTGTGTGACCACTTTGATGTGTAACAAGAAATGATTTATCCCTAAAACATTTCCCACATTCAGTTATGTCTGTTCCCTGATGACTCTGCATTACACAGATCTCTTCCATCACATCTCCTCCTAAACCTATGGAGGGGGAACGTCCTTCAGGGGTATTTCTGCACATGGATCTGTCTGTATAAAATAAACCAACTGTCAGCAAATAATTTAAAATATTATGTTACCAAATAGCATTTCCTTTAATACAATACACTGTTCATCAGATTATAGAAAAAAACATGAAGGGTTATATGCATAAAAATGGAGTAATTTTCAGGTAAACCATCAGAATCAGAGGGGACAAATACAAAGGTCCACTGGTATATATCTCTATTTATAACCTTTATTGTTAAAGAAGTCTTCAGCAGATTGCAAGGGGTTAAAAGTCTGTTATAAATTAGTGGGGACTGTATTTGTACCATATGGTGCAGTTGGGTTGTGCCAGAATTTCTCTAGTTCACTGGTACATCAGCCTCACTGTGAATTCCATGGGGCGTATGTATAAAGACAAGAGAGGAGCAATTCTGGGGTAAACCAACTGCACAACAGGGGATAAATAAACACTCCCATTATTCTTACTGGTTTAAATAGTGATGTAATTCCCTGAATTATAGAGAGGTCTCCTAATGCAAACAAAAGCAAAAAATAACAATATAGGCAAAATATTAATCTCAGACCAGCTATTTAGCATTATTTTAATGTACAAATTCTCTCTCACCTGTCCTGGTACTTGTATGAATGAACTTCTTCTTAGACACGTTGTGATCTCTCACATACGGCTCTTCTCCTTTTTCTATCACCAGTATAACTGCAGGCTTCCCACTGATATAACCTGTGTATGGAGTTTAGATACGATGGGTTTAACAGAATGAATATCTATTCATGAAAATTAAATGTAACTTACAGTGAATTTCCTAAACAAATATATGAAATAAGAAAATGTTTTTCCACCATTTAAATGGTAATCATGTTTTTCATAAGAAAGGTTTCTTGTATTTAGGGTGATATTATTACCGAGAGATATAAGGGTTCGGTAATTCTCCATCATGACATCCCTGTACAGTCCCTTCTCTTCTTCTCTTAAACAGTCCCACTCCTCCTTGGAGAAGTAAACTGCAACTTCATCAAACTCAAGTTGGTCCTGAAAAATAAAAATTATTCAGACAGTGGATTATTTTGTAGAAAAATCATCAGTCTCAGAGTGAAATGAAGACGTGTAAAGGGACATTTACACCAACATGACTTAGTACACACACACTGAGACTGATGTAGTCAGTAATAGTGGTGAAGGTCTGAAAATCCAACTACACCTTAGGGATTACAGGGGCGGGCTGGCTTGGAGACAATTGCCCCAGGACAGGGCTGAAGTCTGGGCCGATGGGCAGATGCCCCATAGTTGCAAAGGTAAAATCTGTGATTGTGCATGAGCTGTAGTGAGGAATGGAAGTTTCCTGTACTCACCACAAGTTATATGATATAATGTATTTCACTGCAGCAGCACAGCAGATATCTGTGAGCCATGACTGAGATGATAACTGCTGTGCTAGTAGTGTAGTACTACAGCTGGAGAGCCACAGTTGGTAAATCCTCGGGTGGTTAGTACACAGTACTACAGTGTGAGACAGAGGTGGGCTGTCCCTGGAAAGGCAGGGAACAAATGCCCCTGGGACAGTATATGTTTCTCATAAAGCTGCCACCACAAGCAGTAATCACTAAACAACCCCAGTTCCACTCCACACTGGCTGATTTCTTCCTCTCTGCACCACACATCAGTCTGACAACCCAGTATCTCCCCTGTCTCCATTGATTTTAGTCTGTATGTGATTCTGTGTTTAGTAATCCATTAGGTGAGTAGTGCAGGACTGTATCCATTGCTATACACACCTGCAAACTGTCCCAGATTTCCAGTGAGAGACCCTGGTCCTGGCTTCCTGTCTCTGGATATTGCTAACCCTGATTTTAAAGTGGAACTCTCACCTCCCATAAAGTTATTTCTATCCAAACAGTTGTATGCAATAAAGCTTCAATCCTCTTTTATTTATCTGTATGAACACGGAGATATTAGCAGGTAAAGATTTACCTCATGACATCACTGGTGGGATCATCACGGTACAACTCAATCACCTCCCCTCCTCCTCCATGTTGTGTGAATGAACAGGCTCTCACTTTGCCTCCACATGACCTGGACAGGCATTGGGCAGACAGTGCGCCAGGTCACATGAAGATTTGGGAGTTTATGAAGGAGAAGGGAACGAGGCACAACCCGGAAGGAGCAGGGGAGGTGACTGACAGCCTTCCAGTACTGAGCTGTACCGCGGTGATCACAACAGTGACATCATCAGGTAAATCTTTAAATGACAAAATCCTTGTGACCATAGAGATCTTAAAAAAAAAAAAAAAAGATTGAAGCTAGAGGGGTGAGAAATGCACTATTTATCCCTCTGCACTCAACAGCTTAGCCACTTACTCTGTGCACTGTATACTTATAGGCTACAACAGCTTCTTATCATCAGTCCTAAGGACAGTAACAGTCCATATTGTCAGGATTTTCCTGGTTTTTCACACTGGATCATTGTGATTAATCGACCTGATTAACGTGATAGTAATGTTTCACAAAAAAAGCATCTCTGATTAATCTTCATAGTATTTGGGCCATGGAGAGTGTTATTTCAATACTGTCAGAGTGTTAGTTCAAAAGTAATTGAATGATAAATTATCCCCCTCCCCCCCCCTTTTACCAAGTATAATCCTCCTCCCCTCAGTTGTGGAATCTGCTCGCTTGACCGGACAGGTTGCAGCAAGGGACAATCTTCTTACTGTGAGCATAAGGAAACCACTGCTCCTCTTGACAGGTTTTTCAGGTTTTTCCTTATGCTCACTGATGATTGTCCCTCGCTGTGATCCATCCAGACGGTCTTGCTGCTCTGTGGTGAGCAGTGTTACATCAGTAAAAGGGGCGGGAGGGGGACACTTGAACATTCAATTAATCTTGAACTAGAACTCAGACAGTATTGAAATAACACTCTCCATGACCCATATAATATGAAGATTAATCAACGTGCTTTTTTTTTTTTTTTTAAAAACATTACTATCCCTTTAAGTAGGAATATATATTAAATAATTCAATAAAAATAAATATAATGCTCACTGATTAGAGACAGTACTGAAGAACCAGTCCGAAGATGGACAAAAGTAATTATGTGAACCTGAAAAAGACACCCTTAGCATAAACTGAGACCCATGAAGGTCAAGAATATATCAAACAGTAACAACTAGTGGATATAATAGAAAGTAAAACATGCAATTACAAAATCTCAGATGAAGGTATTGGTAGACATTGTAAATGCTAAAGAGTAATATCACATTACAGTGATTAATGATAACTGAGTGTTGTCTTCTTAAAAGGATAGTAATACTTAATTTTATCTTTATTTTATTTTGTAGGCATTAAAAAAACATGAAGAAAGATATAAGGTTTGAGAGATATTCACAAGCAAAGTTTGCCCTCCCGCCCCTTTTACCTAGTGTAAGCCATCTCTTCTCAGATGTGGAATCCAGTCCATAGACCAGACAGATAACAGAAGGGGACAATCTTCTTCCTATGAGAACAATGGAAGCCCTGCCCCCCTTGACACGTTTTTCAGGTTTTCCCTTATCTTAATTGAAGATTGTCCCTCTCTGCAGTCTACCTGGGCACCTCCCTTCTGATCTGACTGAGCAGTGTTATATCCGTAAAAGGGGCAGGAGGGGGATACTTTATCATTGAATTACTCTTGAACTACAACTCTGACAGAATTGAAATAACACTCTCCAAAGTCCAAATACTATGATGATTAATTAGAGCTGCTTTTATTATGAAGCATTACTATCCCTTTAAAGGGATAGTAATAATTAAAAATGACTAATCCCCATATTGTAGCTATGCTAAAAAGAAATTGATTGCCCCTAGTGTCATTTCTCAAACCATTATGGTTTGAGAGATAATAGCTCGCAAAGTTCCCCTCCCCCCCCTTTCCCTGAAGTTATCGTTGTAGCGGACTGCAAGGGAAGCTGTCTCATGAACGTCTTATGTGCATCAGGCAGCTCTGCAGCAGAGCCAAGATTGCATTTATAAAAAATAATTATTTCAATGAAATGGTCTTCTACGTGTGCTTGGTTTGCATGCACATGTAGAAGACCGTTTCAGTGAAAGATTTCTTTTTTTATAAACGCGATCTCGGCTCTGCTGCAGAGCCGACTGATGCACATAAGACCGGATATCCCTGCAGTCAGCTAGAACGCTGACTTCAGGGAAAGGGGACTTCAGGGAAAGGGGACGGAGGGGGGAACTTTGACCTTGTGCTTAGGGTCATTGTCGTGCTGGAAAGTCCAAGAGAGTCCCATGCGCAGCTTTTGTGCAGAAGAATGCAAATTGAGTGCCAGTATTTTCTGATAACATGCCGCATTCATCTTGACATCAGTTTTCACAAGATTCCCCATTCCTTTAGAGCAGTGGTTCTCAACCTGTGGGTCGGGGCCCCTTTGGGGGTCGAATGATGATTTGCCAGGGGTCGCCTAATACCATCAGATATTTATATTTCGATTCATAACAGTAGCAAAATTACAGTGATGAAGGAGCAACGAAAATAATTTTACTGTTAGGGGTCACCACAACTTGGGAAATTTTATCAAAGGGTCACGGCACTAGAAAGGTTGAGAACCACTGCTTTAGAGCTCAGACAACCCCAAAACATCAGTGAGCCACCACCATGCTTCACAGTGGGGATGGTATTCTTTTCGCTATAGGCCTTGTTGACCCCTCTGCAAACATAGCGCTTATGGTTGTGACCATAAACTCTGTTTTGGTCTCGTCACTCCAAATTACAGTGTGCCAGAAGCTGTGAGGTGTGTGAAGGTGTTGTCGGGCATATTGTAACCGGGCTTTTTTTGTGGCATTGGCGCAGTAAAGGCTTCTTTCTCGCAACTCGACCACGCAGCTAATATTTTTTCAAGAATCGTCGTATTGTGCTCCTTGAAGCAGTTTTCCCAGAGCAGCCTGTATTTCTCCTGAGCTTACCTGTGGGTTTTTCTTTGCATCCCGAACAAATCATCTGGCAGTTGTGGCTGAAATCTTCCTTGCTCTACCTGACCTCGGCTTGGTATCAAGAGATCCCCAGTGGTTGAACTGTACCGACTGGCATTTTCAAGGCTTTGGATATCTTTTTACATCTTTATAAAGTCCCATTACCTTGTTAATCAGGTCTTTTGACAGTTCTTTTCTGTTACCCATGGCTCAGTATCTAGCCTGCTCAGTGCATCCATGTGAGAGCTAACAAACTCATTGGCTATTTATACACAGACACTAATTACAATTTAAAAAGCCACAGGTGTGGGAAATTAACCTTCAATTGCCATTTTACCCTGGGTGTGTCACCTTGTGTGTCTGTAACAAGGCCAGACATTAAAGGGTATGTCAATTCTTGATCAGGGCCATTTGGGTGATTTCTGCTATCATTAAGACTTAAAGGGATAGTAATACTTAAAATGTAAAAAAAAATATGTTGTAGGGGTCTCTTATATAGTACATGAATATCTGTGGCATCTTTATCACTTTTATTTGTAAATTAACTCCTATTTCTAAGGATATTTGAAGCTGGGGAAATGTTAAAAAAATCCTTGTTTTTTATTTATGTATTGCCAAATTGTGGAAACATTTGTGCCCACCAGCCTACGGAAGCAAGTGATCCCGTCAGTTCATGCGCCATGTGTCTGCTTGTAAGTGCAGGTCTGTCACATTTAACAAAATATAACAAAACTGACAGATTTTGTGGGTGCAGTTTAGTGCCCTTTGCACCCCCTACAGTATATCAGCTCATACTAATGAGGTACAATTTTTCCTGGGCTGGTAGTAAGCAGGGTTGTGGAATTTATATCGCCCGACGCCCTGGGACATGTAGTTTAGCCCTGCTTCGGGCAAGCAGACAGAGACACATTGACTGCCGCTATCTAAATCAAGGTATCAGGGACAGGGAGACCTTCCAGCATCCCTGCAGACAAAACAAACCAAAACGCTTAGAGTGGAAGTGCCAGGACTCTTCCTGTTGTCCTGGCACATGCGCATGTGTGGGAGAGAGGGATTCGGTCACACTGTGGCGCACAGCGCTCACAAACTGTAAGTTAAAGCTCCCGCCCATGCCTCCTTTTGGCCAGTCAATCGTCGCCAGCATGAAGAAGTGGCAGGAACATCAAGGTAAAGAAAATATAAAAGAAATATACAATATTTAACTATTACCTTCCCTCAGCAGTCAGCTGCTGCTCCTCTCACTCCAAAACTTGTTTTAGCACACTGCATCATAATAACCTACCTTGGATAGCTCTCTGGCACTCAAGGGGTTAACACACACACAGAGCCACTAATTACATTACCAGTCTGTAGAGGGCAGCACACTGTATGCCAGTTTACAGTAATGCAGTTAGTTCTGCTGCAGACCACATCACTGGACAAATGTCCATATTTATGAAACCAAACTGTAGCTATTGTGGACTAAACAAACTGCACCATACGGGGGCAAAAAATACTAACTTCCCATACACTTAAATACAGCTTTTTAACCCATCCAATGCTAGGTATCCAATGCATTTATTTGCAATGTGTTGGACACCCCTAGCATTCAAGGGGTTAAATGTCCAATTTAAATTATTATCAAATGTATTTTTACCCCTTATGATGCAGTTGCTTTACTCCAGGATGCTTTAAAGTTCATGAGAACTTCCACTCACACAGTGTCCCACAACCGAGTGAAACACGTTGCTCTCTTTGCAGAGAATGGGCCACAAAAATATATGCGGGGGGGGGGGGGGGGCTAATTTGGGATCCTGTCTAGGGCCCTGTGGAGTCCTAACCCAGCTCTACAAGCATTCTTATATGGTTTCACTGTGATTCAGGATCCCAGGGCACCCACAGTAACACCTAATGACTGTATGGTGATGACAAGAGTTCTCCACCTTATGCCACACAAGCAATAGAAGGCATCGATTGGCTGAGCAAGTCAGCTGTGGCTCTCAGCTTATCGCCCGCTACCCCTGGTATAGAATAAGGTGGAGTGTAACTTGTCATCACCACACAGTCATGAGAGTGTTACTATAGGTGCCCTGGAACCCTGACTCACTGCTAAACCATACAAAAACAGGGAATCCAAGTACCATACAAACTCAAAGGAACACTATAGCGTTAGCAATACAAATGCGTATTCCTTACGCTATAGTTACCTGGTGGCCATTTATTTTGTGTATCAGGACAAGTAGATTGTCATGAGGGACAAGTAGATTGGGCTCCCATTTTAGTCCCTTGGACAAGTAGTTTTTTTTTTATAATTTCCACACCTCTGAGTAAGTAATGAATAGAGTAGAAAATTCCATGGTTTTCAGAGATATAATTATGGTTGAAGTAGGGGAGATGTAAAAAGGACATCTTTTCTGTATCACCGTTTCTGGAAACATTTGTGCACACAAGTCTAGGACAGTGGTTCCCAACCCGTGCCCTTATGGCCCACTGACAGAGAAGGATTGAGGATTTACTAGCCAGAGCACAGGTGAGTTAATCAGGGTCAGTCATTGTGATTAACTGAACTGCATTCTGGCAAAGAAATCCTCAAATCCTGTCCTGTTATAGGGCCATGAGGGCACAGGTTGGGAACCACTGTTCATGTAGCAGAAAGGTAAGTTACCATCATTTGAAGTGGTGGGTTGTGACATTGGTTTGTCAGACAATTCTACTCTATTATTCAGCCTGCAGCTTCAGTCACATGTACCTGCTCCTGTGTTATATCTCCTCTCCTGTCTGCTGATTTTTCAGCTGTGTCTGCCTCCGCACCAGTCTGTAGACAACTTTCTCCTGTGCGTGTTTGGCTTTCTTCTCTGTTTCTCGACTGTCTGCCGCCTGTAAGTCCTCCACCTTGTGGTGGCTGGCATCAATGCTCTTGCCCTTTGAGTTTATATCTTCTCCACTTCTAGTGGTTGTTTTCCCTGCCTCTTGATAGCACTTTCTGGTATATACTTCTCTCTGCTGCTTTCTTTCCTTAAAGTCATATTTCCTTTTTCTGTTGTAGCCTCCAAACTCATGTATTCCTGTTATGTGAAAATGACTAGTAAACCTGACTATCCTGTACTGGGTCCGGCTCAGCTGGGCATCAGTAATTCAGCCTTGCAATTGGCAACATTTTCTCCTACAGAAACATCAACCCATGGGGGAGCATTTTACTTGAAAGGCATCTAGATACCTACGCAGATATGCATGTCCATGAATTAATTTATTACCTCCCAAGTAGTGAAAGGTTAAAAAAAAAACAAAAAAAAAAAAAAAAAAACTTTTCATTTCTCTGAACTTGTAACTTTGCATACTTTTCAAAAATATACACTTTTGTGGGTATATATGCAAAATGTGTTTGTAAGAATGAGTATATAAATGTGTGTGTTGATATTTCTCCAGCTGACCTTGTATTCACACCAAGATATGACAGGCTTTATAGGATTCTATGTAAAGTGCAAGTAATGCAGATCACTTGTCCCATCAATTACACGCTGTCGCTCTCTATGGATTGCAAGCCCTTTGGCCCGGTCTCTGTGAGTCAGAAGTTCTGCAGTTTAGTTTTTAATAGAATCTAAGTCTTAGTAATCAGTTATTTTACAGACTGCAAGCTCTGCAGGTCAATTTTTCTTCCAAACGCTGTACAATCTGCTGTAGATTACAAGCACTGAGGGCACTTTTCTTTGTGGTTTGTGGAATTCATTTTGAACAATAACCCTTTATGGTCAAGAGAGGGTGAACAATGCATTTCAAAGCAATGTGCTGCACATTCCACTAGTTCTTAAAAGGTTAAACACAAAAGTTGCTAGTCTGCTCATGGGAATATAAAATATTTCCCAAATTCTCATTGATTTAAATGGTGCTTTTAACCCCTTGAATGCTAGAGAGGTCTCTTACACACTTATAGCCATACCTGGGAACTCCCAGGGTTTGACCTTGAGACTCAGGGTTTTGACCCAACTCTCAGGGTCTCAGGATGAAGGGCCAAATTCTCAGGGTGAGAGAGGTCTGTGTCACCTACTATATGAATTTCCCCAATTAAATGTTTCCCTAGCCTCTAAACTGGTGCAATTAGTACCAGAAAGAAAGTGGGAGATGTCCTGCTTGTCTTGTTTGTGTTCAGGCAGTGAGTTATCTAAACTGCAACATGTTAAAAGTCCCTCGCACACGGACCGGAGCACCTCTGTGTTAGAGCAAGAAGGCACATATCGCATATAGGGTGACTACGGGTCCCGGAACGTCCGGGACTGTCCCTTATTTCAGGGCTATGTCCCTGGTCCCCTTCAACCGGGACAATGAAGTGTCCCGGAATGAAGCCAAGCCGCCCTGGATGTCAGCCTGCAAGCGGTGTGTCATATCATGGACGCCGCTCGCGGAGTCCATGATATGACACACCGCTTGCAGGCTGACATCCAGGGCGGCAATGCAGCTTACCTGGAGGCAAGCGCTCTAGTAATACAGAGCGCTGGGAGATGGCATCATCTCCCAGCGCTCTGCATTACTGAGCACAGCGCGCGGGAGCTTCAGCTCTGTGCCGGAGGAGGCACAGAGCACTTTCCACGCCGCTAGACCACCAGGGACTTAAGGTTTGAAGGGGCAACTAGGGTCAGCTCATCTTGAAAGTTCCCAGGTATGTTTATAGCAAATGGACCCCTCCTCAGTTTGCTCCTGGACCCACAATACACAGAGAGGAGGTGAATGATCCACAACTAAGACACATATAATATATACACCCAGTATACAGATAAGGGACAGGCAACCCGGGGGTATCCAACTGTTTGGACTACAACTCACATCTTCCCCCTCTAGCGGGGATAATGGAAGTTGCAGTCCACAACAGCCTTATATTATCCACCCTTCATACTCGGACACACAGAGGAGGAGAATGTCCCAGGACTGTGACAGATACACAAACAAACCAGTGAGAACATTGAAAAGTGACCACTGACCATCCTACTGTCCGACATCACGAGAAGAAGAAACAGAAAATAGTGTCCGTGTGGAAACAAGAGAGCTGTGTGTAACGTTCCTATCAGGGAGCAGTGACATCTAGTGGTGAGTAGAGGTAACACAGGGGCAGTGGATTAGAGATCAGCCTTGCAGTGCTCTGCTCTGTCCCCTACCAATAAAAATTCCCGTTGGCGTAAATTGTGCATTTGGCCCCTTACTTCCCAATGCATTGGAAGTCACTAACATACAGCGGGTTAAAGGATAATTTCACCTAACAGAATTTTTTATTAGTTCCTACTGGTGCAGCTTTTTGCCCCAGTAGGGAGAACTTATTTGAATCGTAAAATAAAGGAGACTCTGGATTGGGTATGGACAACCTGTGGTCCTCCAGCCGTTGGCTGGAGAACATGCAAATCATAGTCCTAATCAGCTGGAAGGCCTCAGGTTTCTTTCCCCTTCTCTGGAGTGTGTGCTGGCAAAGGAACTTCTCTAGAACCCATGGGGTTAAAGGGATAGTAATACTTCGTTTTAACTTTATTTTATTTTGTAGGCATTAAAAAAAATATGAAGAACGATATAAGTCTTATCTCTCAAACCTTTATGGTTTGAGAGATATTCACAAGCAAAGTTTCCCCTCCCGCCCCTTTTACCTAGTGTAAGCCATCTCTTCTCAGATGTGGAATGCAGTCCGTAGACCAGACAGATAACAGCAGGGGACAATCTTCTTCCTATGAAAACAATGAAATCCCTGCCCCCCTTGACAAGCTTTTCAGGTTTTTCCCTTATCTTAATTGAACATTGTCCCTCTCTGCAGTCTACCTGGGCACATCCCTTCTGATCTGGCTGAGCAGTGGTACATCAGTAAAAGGGGCGGGAGGGGGACACTTTGCTTGTGAATATCTCTTAAACCATAAAGGTTTGAGAGATAAGACTTATATCATTCTTCGTGTTTTTTTAATGCCTACAAAATAAAATAAAGTTAAAATTAAGTATTACTATCCCTTTAAGTTCAGACTGTTAACTCTAGCACCCATAGCGGTTAATTACAGGCCCTTAACACTGTATGTGCTGGGTACATATAGGTACCAGCAGTTTATTATTTTCTTATGCAGGTTTTCACATCACACAAATCCTGTAATCTCCAGATTTGTGATCTGACACAATTGCTCAATTTTACTAATCTCCAGTAAATACACAATGTTGCTTCCAGAATCCGTACAGTCCGCTCCTGTGTAAAGTCCACGACAGGTAACACTGGGTGCGAAAAGACTAAATATAATCACAAGAGGCTTAATACATGGTTTCAGGAATATCTCTAGGAAACAGTGAGTTATGCCATAGTGGCAATTGCATCATGGGTTCTGATTCTCTCATGTTGTGTCAGAGGATGGGCAACAAGTGGTTCTTCGGGATTTTGAACTACAATTCCAGGAGGAAATTAACTAAGGTGTAATAGAGAGGATATGACTTCTTCAGTGTGAAAAGCAATCCAATTTGTATGTTGTCCAATATAGCCTATGTACTAAGATATCTCAAGTTGGAGAGACAGTGCATATATTAACTCAGGAATTGGAGATTTAATATCACTGGAGAAGTAATCTCCTCTTTTTTCGCACTTTAACGCATTTCCTCCCAGCAATTCTTACCTAGCCTTTATGGGAATAAACTCCCCCTTTCACACTGGTGATACCAATGCTGCAATAGTAAACGGCTCATTCTATAATGAAGTTAACCCACATGGATATATTTGGCTGACAATCATGTGAGTTGATCATCCCCCCTGTTATGGAATAGCCTGATTAGAGCAGGGGAAAGTGAGTACAGTTTACAGAAAACGGGTGATAAAAATGTATTAGGCAGCTCCTACAGTTGTACTGTTGCATATATGTCCAACAACAGCTGTTTTTCCTACACAAGTGTCTAAAGTCAATACTTGTTTTGTTAATAACCTTTTGCAAGATGGTGACCTGAAGACCACAGCATTTTATACTTGTAACAGTCTATAGAGCAGGGCCCTGGGGGACCAATCAGGGACTGTTATTTAAGGTTCACTCAGAGTGCCTCTTTTCAAGCATTCAGAGAAACACAAAAAATACACAAATTATACCTCAGGGGCTGATCTCCCATGTGTCCCTCTATAGGAGACATTAGGGGTGTATACCTCCCAAATGTCCCTTTTTAGGATATTCTAGAGGTCCATACCTCCCAAGTGTCCTTCTGTAGGAGGTATTAAAGGTGACAGGGACATAGTAAGAGGGACATGGCAGCACAGAACAGTGCACTGGTAGGGTGACCACGGGTCCCGGAATGTCCGGGATTGTACCTTATTTTAAGCCTATGTCCCGCGTCCTGGGTCATCTCCCACCGGGACAATGAAGTGTCCCGGAATGAAGCCAAGCCACCCACACAGCAGCACAAACAGTCACTCACTCACTCTGTCCCCCGTGGTCAGTGGTCACCCTAGGGGCAGACGCTGAAGGGTTGTAATACTATAGTCGTGATCGCACACTAGAGGGCAGTAGTGCATGAGTAGTGATTAGTAATTGGCTAGACATCGTTGCGGTAGCTGCGTGTGAGTAGCGATAGTGCTCTTAAGTAGCGGCACACATTTACTTAATATGGGTGTGTGGTTTTCACTGATATTGGTAAATTATGCGGTACGCATGTAGGGTGACCACATGTCCCAGAATGGCAGAACGTAAATGTGGTCACCCTATACGCTAGGCTGGTATCATATTGAAATAGGGCGACCAACAAAAAAGTCTTATTCCAAATGCTGCCTACTTCAAAACAGTGAGATCAGAATGTTTCTGCATGAAAAACACAACATTCTCATGCCGCAGGGTTAAATGTCATGTCGTGGAAATACAAGCATGTTCCAGGGCAAACAATGCCAACTCTCCATAGCAACTTTCACCTGTTAGGTGCCAAGCATGTGTCAGGGCAAGCCATGCCAACTACCCCCTTCAAATTTAATAGGAAATTTCAATTGCATGGCCTTTTATATAGGTGGACAGAACAACTGCCTGTTTCTCTATTTTCCCAGTATCCTCAAAAAAATATTAACTATTGTTGTAGAAATTTTGTTCACAGTAAGGATCTATTTATTTTTCAATCCTTTAGGTGCCAGATGGCTGCTCAATGTGTTGGTCACCACTCTGGAACTCAGTGGGACTAGAGTAGGCTGGTTGTGACAGGGGGGATATTGAAAGGTGTCAGCCTGAAAGTTAGTGTAGGATGGCAAAGTGCCTTTGCTCTGGTTCTAAGCATGTACAATTTAACCCTCTGAGTGCCAAAGTGGTATCCAACTCATTGCTCCACAGTGCGTTGGATACCCCTCTTGCACTCAAACGGTTAAAGATACCAAGTATGAATAGTTCAGTTATGGCTCTGGTTGCTTCAATTCCCATTGGTTGGAGATCGGAACGGCAAGACTGAATTATATTCTTTTGTTAATATGTATGTGTGTTCTATAAAAATGTCCCCAAAATAAATGTGTTAGTTTTGGAACTGAATCAGTGTGGTGTCCTTTACTTTAGGACATATTTAAAGGGTCCCCTTTGATCCCCATTACAGGAACTCTGTCCAGCAAAGACCGGCGCAGCTACCCATATACAACCGCTTCAAGAAGAGGGAAACCCAGAACGACAGGTAAAGAAAAACCTGGCGTCTTTAGCTTCTGTTACATTGGTGGTAGAGGTGGGATTATCTCTCTCCAGACTAAGAGATCCAAACCACCACCTGGGATCCAGCCAGCGAGAGATGGCAGAGGCAACCCGACACCTCACTGTCACTGCCCTACAGGACATCATCATGCAGCTGTGATGCAATGCCACTGGACTAAAAAAAACGGGGCTGCAGGCCATCCTCAGGGAATCGGATGAGGAGACTGCCCAGATCGTCAGAATCACTGACCTACCGCTGGACTCAAGCCCTAGGTCTAAGACCTCCATCTCCGTGGTTTGTGCTCAAGGCGACGAGCCCATGGAGCCAGTGACTCGGAAAGTGTAGAAGCGGCTGAGGTTGTGGAGACCCAGCCAACCGCCAGAGATCGTAATGCAGCTCCTAAAAGCAGCACAGGATGAGTACATAGAGGAGTTGAACCTGGGTTGTCCAGTTTTGTGCAGCCCTGCGAGAGAGCCTCGTTTGGACAACTGGGACGCAACTATCAAAGTTACGCATCAGTCCTTTAAGACCTTTGACTATTCCACAAGGGATATTGATGATTTCCTTCAGGATTTTGAGAGGCAATGTCACCTCCACAATGTAGACCCTCAGGAATGGGTCTCTGTGTTAGCAGGGAAGTTCACAGGACAAGCCACGGATGCTTACCTTACCATCCTGGATGCCTGGAGTGCAGCACTTCTTGGCTAGGTACGCCAGACACCTACTGCTGGTGGTTCAGGGAAGTCCACCGGCAGCCAAAGGATACACCTATGGAGTGGACTTACACAATGGGCCGAGCCTGCAGGAACAGGCTAGCAGGGATGTGGCACCAATTCCTTTGAAGAATGCTACCAACAGATTTTGCTGGAGCAATTTTTTACCTACTTGCCTCCCAACATCCAAGACTGGGTTTGGGATCAGGAGCCCAGCACTCTCATGGAAGCTGCCCAGCTGGCAGATACATTTGTGGACACCCAGTGAATGGCTCCTCGGTCCATCACTGGAAATAATCTGGCCCCTCGTACCCCTGGTTACCTGACTCTACCAGGGTTGGGGCTCTTGCCCACATCTAAAGGCCATTCACCTCCCCATCGACCCGCAATGCTATGGGTGCTGGCATCCACAGCAGAGACAGTGCCCTGTTGTCAGGGTTCTTATCCTTCCTCCTGCAGGGTGTCATGATGTCACTGCAATCTCCGCGTCTCAGAGAGCCGCTTCCACGTCCATGTTCTCTCCTCTCACGAGACTGCCTCTCCAGTTCTGGCAGTCTCGAGAGAATATGCGAGCATCCTCCAGGTTGTTGGGAAGCCATAGACACGCGCATACTTATTTATTGGGCAAGCTACAGGGCTTATGTCTGCCCCACCCACTGCTTGGGCTTTATCTTCCCCCAGTTGGGTGCTTCTCATTGACCGTGCGTGGTGCCTATGTGCTCCCTTGCTCCTTGGGTTTGTGCACCTATATTTACTTGGGTCTGTCCGACTACCTCCACTGGTTACCAATTTAGGCTTGTCTGACTACCTCTGCTGGTTATCGATTTGGGCTTCTCACTACCTCCTGTGGGGCTCGCTTTGGGTTGATATTTATTTCCGTTCCTGTGTTCCTTTTATTTTCAAATTGCGTAACCTGTTCTATTTTTATTATTTAATAAAGTTTATATTCCTTACTCTCAGTCTGGCTCATTGACTCCTGACACCTATAGCACACACCGGGCCCTCTGGCCATCAACATTCCCCTCAGTTTAAGGCCTCCGCTCAGACCCACCATCCTTTTTCACGGCAGGCCCACTGTGTATATCTAATGGGGTACCTCTGACAGACCTGAAGGAGCAACATCCAGGGGACTACTTTTAGCCTGACCCGGTGGAGATGCCTTGGCCCAGGGCCAAACCCACAAGATGGGGCTGCTATCATGAGGTAACCCTGGCCCCAGAACCCATACCAGACAACCGCCGTCATCACGTACAGCCAGTCCAACTGAATGGATATCACACAGAAGGGCTGAGAGACATGGGAGCCACCCTTACCCTGGTCCCACCTCGATGCTTGCCCAGATGTCACAGTTCCAATGAAGTGGTGGAAG
This sequence comes from Rhinophrynus dorsalis, assembly GCA_037306005.1. Taxonomy (NCBI): domain Eukaryota; kingdom Metazoa; phylum Chordata; class Amphibia; order Anura; family Rhinophrynidae; genus Rhinophrynus; species Rhinophrynus dorsalis. Next base: position 16,499,917 of record CM074727.1, on the reverse strand, counting down.
TTTGTGTTGCGGGGCCAAGGTCTATCAGCTTTTGTTGTATCAGGTTCACCTGAACTGGGGCTCAGGCTGAGGGATTAAGACTGTGGGAGTGATGCCTGGATGCATCTGCCTAGAGCAGAGACAGGGGAAGTTGGCCCTAGTGGGCAGAGGTTTATATGGGAAGACGGCCTTCTCTATAGAAAGCCCCTAGTCCCCTGTCAAGGCACCAATGAGGTCCCCCACCCAACACTTCACAATGCTTTCCTGACCCTGGTCCATGAAGTACCTCCGGCCGGACACCTAGGAGTCCGCCAGAGACTTCTTCCAGCCCCATCTGTCCAGGGATGTCCATGTCTTTTGCTGCACCTGTGACATTTGTCAATGGGTCAGGAAAAGAGGGGGACAGGCCCCCAGACCCTGCCCATTATAGGAGAACTGTTCCAGAGGGTAGCCATTAACATAGTGGGCCCCTTGGCTCAAAACAGCCGCACCAGGAAAAAGTCTATACAAACGGTGGGGGACTTTGCCACCCAGTACCCGGAGGCTGTCGCTCTGGCCAATATTACAGCAAAAACTGTAGTCGATGCACTAGTCCATGTCTTCACCCTGGTGGGTTTCCCCATTGAGATACTGTCGGATCAGGGCACCCAATTTACATCCGACTTGCTAAAGCAAGTGTGGAGGTTGTGCAGGATGAAGCCCATCCACACCACAGCAGATCACCCTCAGACCAATGGCCTCTGTGAAAGGTTCAGTGGAACCTGATGCTCTGAGCATTCATGGAGTTGCACCAGGACTGGGAACACTACCTGCTTCATCTCCCATTTGCATACTGAGAGGTATTTCAGGAGTCCGGGCTTCTCCCCCTTTGAACTGGTATTCGGGTGGAAAGTCCGGGGACCCCTGAATATCATCCAAGAATACAGGGAAGGCAAGTTTGACTCCAAGGAAACCCTGGCAGTCACTTATATTGTGGAGTTAACAAAGCTGATACTCACTGCTCCAAATTTTAAAGGGGAAAATTCACATGAGAAAAACTTTCGTGCATGGGCTTCAATCAGTACAACTAGATTAGCTTTGGGGATTTTTTAATTCTACTTACCTACTATTGAAGATATGAATAGTTAAAATCGGGCACTTCTCCATTCTGCGGCACCCTGTCTGCGGCTTCCCTTCATAGCGGCATTTATATGGACTATCGTTACAGCAGGCTCCATTTGCCATGCCAGTGAGCTTGGGAAGGGAAGAGTGAAATCGCTCCCTGGGGCAGCTGGGAGAGAGGTGGGAAGTCCTGCAGCTTTGTGCCGCACAAGAAGACACAGGAGGAGGTGCTACAACGGAACCGCCGTGCTTCACCAGCCAAGAAGAATCAACCCGTATTCAATAAAACACAATTTTATTCTTCCATAATAAAAACACCATTCCATAAAATAACAGGTGGTAAATCTTAGGCTAAGATTAAGTGATACATTCACGAAACGCGTTAGGTGCTTCGTTTTCTAGTACATCTACCTTTTGTAGTCCATTAACAACCTGTTATTTTATGAAATTATGTTTTTATTATGGAAGAATAAAATTGTGTTTTATTGAATACGGGTTGATTCTTCTTGGCTGGTGAAGCACGGCGGTTCCGTTGTAGCACCTCCTCCTGTGTCTTCTCGTTTGCTGAAGTCCGTGGCCAGGACTGTGGGGGTAGCTCCGGGTCCGCACCGGCAGTTGCCGTGGTGAGTAGTTACATTGTGTGAAAGGAGTTTTCCTTAATATAGACAGGCATTAAGTAGCGATCTCTCATTTTTCTCTTTATTGTAATTTTGGCTTTGTGCCGCACATACAGGGTGCCGCAGAATGTGGAAGTGCCCAATTTTAACTCTTCATATCTTCAATAGTAGGTAAGTAGAATAAAAAAACAAACAAACCCAAAGCTAATCTAGTTGTACTGATTGAAGCCCATAAACACGTTTTTCTCATGTAAAATATTCCCCTTTAATCACCCTTTCTTGGTTCACACAGACGCCTCCAAATATGGCCTAGGAGCGGTGCTGAGTCAAGTCTCCTGCCTGAGCTGCAAGCTTTTGGAGCGGGAGGTGGGGTACGGGTAAGGATGTTTGCCTCTGGTGTGGGCACTCAAGCAATTCCATCCGGAACCTCTATGGTAGGGATTACACGGTAGTCACAGACCATAACCCTTTGGTTTGGCTCAGGCGCGTGTCAGGGGACAATGGGCATCTTTAACTTCGTTATAATAATATTCATGATTATGTGATGACCAACAACATTTTAGTAACAATAAGAATGGGTTTATGAAGGGTAAATCAAGTCAAAGAAATTTGCTTGCATTTTATGAACGGGTTAGTGGTAACATGAACAAGGGTAAAGAGTGGTACCATATTAGCCATAGAAAATGCAGGAGACTAGCAGAGTAACAATGATAAATTTACTGGCTAGTCAGTTAGCCAACAAAGGTATCATTTTTACTCTACTAGTCTCCTGAACTTGGACATGGGTATAGCTGTGGATGTAGTGTAGTTGGATTTCACAAAGGCCTTTCATAAGGTGCCTCACAACAGACTACTATATGATTTAAAAGGTATCATTATGGGATGTGATATCTGTGCATGGATAGAAAACCAGGTAAATGATGGAATGCAGAGAGGTGTTGTAAGTGGTACCTTGTCAGGTTAGTGTAAAGTTGTAAGTGGAGTGCCTCAGAGTTCAGTCCTACACCCAGTGACCTTGAATTTGTTCATTAATGACCTTGAACTGGATATTAAATGTAATTTTCAATATTTGCTGTTTACACAAGATTATATAAGGAAATACACAAAAACACAATTTTATTTTTTCAGCAGAAGGATTTGGATAAACCACATGAAAGGAGAATAAGTGACAGATGATAAATGAAATACAGGTATTTGGGATGCAGAAATAATCATGTTAGATAGACACTAAATGGGAAATTACTTGGGGAATCCTTGTTAGAGATGGATTTGGGAGTATTTGTATATAATAAACAGCAGTAAGCCCATGTCACTCAGCTGCTACAACATCTAATAGGGTAATATCACATATCAAAAGGGGTAGAAATTCACAGGATATGGAATTTAATTCTACCCCTATATAAATCCTTGGTAAGACCTCATCCAGTATATAGAAAACATATTTTGGCATCCATTTTTTTTTTTTTTACCTAGCTGGACTTCTATTAACCTTTGAGAGCCACATGGTGTCCAATGCATTGTACTGCACAGGGAATCCTCTGATATGCAAGTGGTTAATGACGGGGGTCGCACATCACTCACTCCCAGTTGGGATCAGACACGACTTCACTTATCAGAGATCCAGAGACTAAGATCTCACTTCTCCCTGCAGAGGCCGATATTTATTACATGTGAGGCTCATTGTGTGAAAAAGTGTTTTAATCTCTTAATGACTGATGACGTGCCAGGAACATCACATGGCGCCTTAGGGGACGCTGCAGTCATGCTGGAGAGGCTGAAACTGACAGCTGCAGGACCGGAGTAGTCAGTTTCAGGCTTTCCCTGTTTTGCTGGTACATGTGATCGCTGCTGCACCGATCATCAGTGTCAGCTTTTCAATGACAAAGGCAACGTGTTCTGTACATTTCCTTTGTCACTGTTCTCTGCCTCTCTCTTCCTGTGATAGTAAGGGAGAAGCAGAGAATAGACTTCAGCTGAAATAAAAAGAGGCAAAGATGGGGGCATTAACCCCTTCACTGCTCTTGCTGGGGGCAGGATTAAGTGTAGGTCCCTTTATGACTTACTGACACCAAACGTCCGATTAAAGTAACGATTTAGAGCAAAACAAAGTACTTTATTTACAGACTCATTTTTAAACATATCAAGATTTACACAAACATTAATATGAGTTTTATTGTTGTGAAGCAAAGTAATACACTTATACACAACAGACAGTCTAATGTCCACAAAAGTAGGAAACCAGGAAGAGAAAGAGGGACATGGGGATGTTCAACCCAGAGGGACAGTGACCCCTAAAACTGTACACTTTGTAGGTATGAAGACACTGCATTCCTTTAATCCAGTCTCCATAACAAATTAACCCATTGGACACACATTATCACAAGATAACCTATAAAATTGTGTGGGGGTCCTTAACTGCACACCACCTCAGATCTGCCCAGTCCTTAAGGGGTTAATCCAAAGCGCCATGTTATACACCTCTGCTATGATGAGGAGGAACGAGCTCTCAGTCACTGAAGCACCAATAAGCAGCGCTTGTCCTGGTCCCAGCTGGGAGTGAATGATGTGCAGCCACATGGTGTGTAGTGTGGGATCATGACAGTGTTACATACTGGTGGGTTCTGTGCGTTTGATTTGAATCCTAGAGACTCACCAAATTCAATGCTTTGCAATGTGTTGAGAATGCCTCTAGCATCAAAGGGATTAGTATTTCTTTAACTGTTTACAGACCAGAGGGAAGGGCAATGTATTCTGAAACAAAACATTACCTTCCCCTCTGATCCTTAAAAGGATAGTAATGTTTCACAAAAACAGCAGCTCCAATTAATCTTCATAGTATTTGAGCCATAGAGAGTGTTATATCAATACTGTCAGAGTTGTGGTTAAAGACTAATTGTAGGATAAAGTTTTCCCCTCCCGCCCCTTTTACCTAGTGTAAGCCATCTCTTCTCAGATGTGGAATCCAGTCCATAGACCAGACAGATAACAACAGGGGACAATCTTCTTCCTATGAGAACAATGAAAGCCCTGCCCCCCTTGACAGGTTTTTCAGGTTTTTCCCTTATCTTAATTGAAGATTGTCCCTCTCTGCAATCTACCTGGATACTCCCTTTTGCTCTGGCTGAGCAGTGTTACATCAGTAAAAGGGACGGGAGGGGGATATTTTGTCATTGAATTACTCTTGAACTACAACTCTGACAGAATTGAAATAACACTCTCCAAAGTCCAAATACTATGATGATTAATTAGAGCTGCGTTTATTATGAAACTTTACTATCCCTTTAAAGGGGTTAACACCAGAGAAAACTACTGTCCGGGCCAGAAAGCGGGGGACAAAGTTTGTGTGTGTGAGAGTCTGTGTAGTTCTGTAAGAGACTATACCCAAGGGCTTTCCAACCTGTGGCTCTCTAGCCACCACATAACACCAACTTAATAACTCGCTCTTATGTTATACATGCTCACTGCGTTCTAGGGGTAAAATGTCAGTACAGGGAGACCCCCACCCACAAATGACGACCTCAGAGGTGGGAAAGGCCAGACAGAGACCCTCCAGCCAGGACCTGCTCCTATCAACACATGGAGAGACAGGCATCACAAGAAAAGGAACTCAGCGTTAACCCCTTGCATGCTAGTGATGTCCATAATGTGTTGCTGATCACTCTAGTATCCCAGGGGTTAAATGAGAGACATTCAGAGGAGTGACAGGATGAAGATTTCCTCTCTCTTCTCACTATTTATCCACCTCTTTATCCATTCTCTCCTCATCTCTTCTTCCATCTTTCTCTCCTCACCTCTCACTACTGTAACAATCCCTGTCCTGTCTACTGTACACTCACTGTATACACACACACATATATATATATATATATATATATATATATATATGTATATATATATGTGCTGAGATTTTTTGTTATAAAAGTGCATGTGTAGATGTACTATATTCACACACACATTTATTTAGGAGGATAGAGGGGCCTCCCTTTGTAATCACATCATGACATATTCTGGAATGGTAGGTTCCTCCTCCCATGACTACAATAGGAATTTGTTTATTTGTAAAATATAAAATCTTGCACTTAGAACCCTTTTCACACCAAGAACATGGAAATGGTGTCAACCTTATGTGGCTCCTTTGATTATTAACAAGATACAACTTCCTAAAAAAATATTTCCCACTTACAGAACATAGAAATGGTTTATCCTCCAATAAGTAAAAAAAATATTTTCCAAGTAAAACAGTTTCCGCAATGAGAACAAGAAAATTATCATCTCTCATGTGTGTGTTACCTGATGTCTAACAAGATCAGATTTCTGTACATAACATTTCCCACATACAGAACATGAAAATGGTTTCTCTCCTGTATGAATCATCTGATGTGAAACAAGACGTGACTTCAGAGTGAAACATTTCCCACATTCAGAACATGAAAATGGTTTCTCTCCTGTATGAATCATCTGATGTCTAACAAAATTTGATCTATCATTAAAACATTTCCCACATTCAGAACAAGAAAATGGTTTCTCTCCTATATGAATCCTCTGATGTCTAACAAGATGTGACTTCAGAGTGAAACATTTCCCACATTCAGAACATGAAAATGGTTTCTCTCCTGTATGCCTTCTCTGATGTAAAACAAGAAGTGATTTCTGTGCATAACATTTGCCACATTCAGAACATGAAAATGGTTTCTCTCCTGTATGGATCCCCCGATGAAGAACAAGATCTGATTTATATGTAAAACATGCCCCACATTCAGAACATGAAAATGGTTTCTCTCCTGTATGCACTCTCTGATGTGTAACAAGAAGTGATTTCTGTACATAACATTTCCCACATACAGAACATGAAAATGGTTTCTCTCCTGTATGAATCTTCTGATGTCTAACAAAATTTGATCTATCATTAAAACATCTCCCACATTCAGAACATGAAAATGGTTTCTCTCCTGTATGCACTCTCTGATGTAAAACAAGCTGTCTTTTTTCTGTAAAACATTTCCCACATTCAGAACATGAAAATGGTTTGTATCTTGTATGAATCTTCTGATGTGAAACAAGCCGTTTTTTTAATGTAAAACATTTCCCACATACAGAACATGAAAATGGTTTCTCTCCTGTATGAATCCTCTGATGTGTAACAAGAATTGATTTTTCAGTAAAACATTTCCCACATTCAGAACATAAAAATGGTTTCTCTCCTGTATGCACTCTCTGATGTGTAACAAGAAGTGATTTCTGTACATAACATTTCCCACATTCAGAACATGAAAATGGTTTCTCTCCTATATGAATCCTCTGATGTCTAACGAGATGCGACTTCAGAGTGAAACATTTCCCACATGCAGAACATGAAAATGGTTTCTCTCCTGTATGCCTTCTCTGATGTAAAACAAGAAGTGATTTATGTGCATAACATTTCCCACATTCAGAACATGAAAATGGTTTCTCTCCTGTATGAATCATCTGATGTCTAACAAGATATGACTTCAGAGTGAAACATTTCCCACATTCAGAACATGAAAATGGTTTCTCTCCTGTATGCATTCTCTGATGCATAACAAGTTGTGCTTTATATGTCAAACATTTCCCACATACAGAACATGAAAATGGTTTCTCTCCTGTATGAAGCCTCTGATGTGTAACAAGATATGATTTTTTAGTAAAACATTTCCCACATTCAGAACATGAAAATGGTTTCTCTTCTGTATGAATCCTCTGATGTGAAACAAACCGTTTTTTATATGTAAAACCTTTCCCACATTCAGAACATGAAAATGGTTTCTCTCCTGTATGCATTCTCTGATGCATAACAAGTTGTGTTTTAGATGTGAAACATTTCCCACATGAAGAACATGACAATGATTTCTCTCCTGTATGAATCCTCTGATGTGTAAGAAGAAATGATTTTTGAGTAAAACAGTTCCCACATTCCGAACGTGAAAATGGTTTCTCTCCTGTATGAATCCTCTGATGTTCACCAAGGAAAGATTCCATAGTAAAACATTCCCCACATTCAGAACATGAAAATGATTTCTCTTCTGTATGAATTTTCTGATGTGTAACAAGATCAGATTTTCTCAAAAAACATTTTCCACATTCAGAACATGAAAACTGTTTCACACCCGTATGAATCCTCTCATCTGTAAGAAGACTTGGTTTGGAGGTAAAACATTTCCAGCATTCAGAAGAGGAAAGTGCTTTTTCCTCTCTGCACAAGTTATTGATATATGTATTTTGAGTAAAATATTTACCACACAGAGTACAAACTGTTTCCTTTCCTTTGTGAGTGTTTTGGTGCGCAACGGTGTTTTCTTCCCTGTGAGACGCGTGGTGATTAAGAAGCTCTGATTTAGAACTGAATTGCTTCCCACATTCAGTGCATACCATTGTCTTCTCTCCTGTGTCATTTCTTTGATTTTGAACAAGTTTTGATTTACTAGAAAATGGTTTCTTAAATTCAGGATAAGCCGACTCGTTCAATAATATGTGATTTTTGTGATGTGTAACAAACACAGGTTTAGAGTCAAACCATTCCTGACATTCAGAGTAGTTGTACTGTATCTCAGAGGTAAGTGCTGTTTGGTGAGATGCAGACACAGATTCATCACTTTCACTGTAATTAAAACTTATTACTGGACAGTTATTTTGCATTTCTTGTGCTTGGGCACTTTCTATGTTACTTTTATAAATATAAGCTACAAACTGTGTCCCTGTATTGTGTGTGAGACTAGACATATGGGGCTCTGTGAGATTGGCTCCTTCACGTGAGATGAATTTCTCAGACGTAGACCTTTTTACACTGTTACTTGCGGAATGTCCTCCAGTTATGTCTGTTCCCTGATGACTCTGCATTACACAGATCTCTTCCATCACATCTCCTCCTAAACCTATGGAGGGAGAATGCCCTTCAGGGGTATTTCTGCACTTGGATCTGTCTGTATAAAATAAACCAACTGTCAGAAAAAGAATTTAAACTATTATGTTACCAAATAGCATTTCCTTTAGTACAATACACTGTTGATCAGATAATAGAAAAAACAGAGTGTCATATGCACAAAAATGGGGTAATTTTCAGGTAAACCAACAGAATCAGAGGGGACAAATACAAAGGTCCAATGGTGTAAATCTCTATTTATAACCTTTATTGTTAAAGAGGTCTTCAGCAGATTGCAAGGGGTTAAAAGTCTGTTATAAATTAGTAGGAACTGTATTTGTACCATATGGTGCAGTTGGGTTGTGCCAGAATTTCTCTAGTTCATCGGTACATCAGCCTCACTGTGAATTCCATGGGGCGTATGTATAAAGACAAGAGAGGAGCAATTCAGGGGCAAACCAACTGCACAATAGGGGATAAATAAACACTCCCAAAATTCTTACTGGATTAAATGGGGCTGTAATTCCCTGAATTCTAGAGAGGTCTCCTAATGCAAACAAAAGCACAAAATAACAATATAGTCAAAATATTAATCTCAGGTCAGTTATTTAGCATAATTTTACTGTACAGATAATCACTCACCTGTCCTGGTACTTGTAGGAATGAATATCTTCTTAGACACGTGGTGATCTCTTACATACGGCTCTTCTCCTCTTTCTATCACCAGTATAACTGCAGGCTTCCCACTGATATACCCTGTGTATGTGGAATTAGATACAATGGGTTTAACAGAATGAATTTATTTTTACGAAAATAAAATTTAACTGACACTGAATTTCCTGAATATATGAAATAAAAAATTTTTTCCAACAGTTAAATACTAATCATGTTTCCCTTATGAAAGTTTTCTTGTATTTAGGGTGATGATATTACCTAGAGATATGAGGGTTCGATAATTCTCCATCATGACATCTCTGTAAAGTCTCTTTTCTTCTTCTCTTAAGGAGTCCCATTCCTCCTTGGAGAAGTAAATTGCAACTTCATCAAATTCAATTTCGTCCTGAAACATAAAAATTATTCAGACAGTGGATTATTTTGTAGAAAAATCATCAGTCTCATAGTGAAATGAAGAAGTGTAAAGGGACAATTACACCAACATGACTTAGTACACACACAGTGAGACTGATGTAGTCAGTAAGTTCTGAAAATCCAACTACACCTTAGGGATTACAGGGGCTGGCTGGTTTGGAGGCAATTGCCCCAGGGCAGGGTAGAAGTCTGGGCCGGTGGGCAGATGCCCCATAGTTGTCAAGGTAAAATCTGTAATTGTGCATGAGCTGTAGTGAGCAATGGAAGTTTCCTATACTCACCACAAGTGATATGGTATAATGAGTTTCACTGCAGCAGCACAGCAGATATCTGTGAGTCATGACTGAGATGATAACTGCTGTGCTAGTAGTGTAGTACTACAGCTGGAGAGCCACGGTTGGTAAATCCTCAGGTGGTTAATACACAGCACTACAGTGTGAGACAGAGGTGGGCTGTCCCTGGAAAGGCAGGGAACAAATGCCCCTGGGACAGTATATTTCTCTCAAAAAGCAGCCACCACAAGCAGTAATCACTAAACAACCCCAGTCCAACTCCACACTGGCTGATTTCTTCCTTCTCCTCACCACACATCAGCCTGACAACCCAGTATCTCCCCTGTCTCTACTGATTTTAGTCTGTATGTGATTCTGTGTTTAGTAATCCATTAGGTGAGAGGTGCAGGACTGTACCCATTGCTATACACACCTGCCAACTGTCCCAGATTTCCAGTGAGAGACCCTGGTCCTGGCTTCCTGTCTCTGGATCCTGCTAACCCTGATTTTAAACTGGAACTCTCACCTCCCATAAAGTTATTTCTATCCAAACAGTCGTATGCAATAAAGCTTCAATCCTCTTTTATTTATCTGTATGGACACAGAGATATTAGCAGGTAAAGATTTACCTCATGACGTCACTGGTGGGATCACCACGGTACAACTCAATCACCTCCCCTCCTCCTCCATGTTGTGTGAATGAACGGGCTCTCACTTTGCCTCCACATGACCTGGACACGCATTGGGAAGAGAGTGCGCCAGGTAACATGAAGATTTGGGATTCTATGAAGGGAACGAGGCACAACACGGGAGGAGCAGGGGAGGTGACTGACAGCCTTCCGGCAGGGCCGGATTTGCCATTAGGCAAAGTAGGCACCTGCCTACAGGCGCACGCCAATGAGGGGCACCTGACATTTGGATTTTTTTTTTAAATATTCTTTAAAAATGTGAGGGCAATGTGGCGATGATGGGGGCAATGTGAGGGCAATATGGAAATGATGGGGGGGGCAACGTGGAGATTAGGAGCATTGTGGAGGTATCCAGTGCAGATGGCTCACAGGGGGGGGGGCGCTTCAAATTTCTGTGCCTACAGGCTCCTGAGATGTAAATCCAGCCCTGCCTTCCGGTACTGAGCTGTACAGCTGTGATCACACCAGTGACATCATCAGGTAAATCTTACAGTTAAAAAAAAAAAATTGAAGCTTTATTGGAGACAACTCTTTGGATAGACATAACTTTATGGATTTGTGATTAATAGACCTCTGCTTAAAGTGATAGTAATGTTTCACAAAAACAGTAGCTCAGATTAATCTTCATAGTATTTGGGCCATGGAGAGTGTTACTTCAATACTGTGAGAGTTGCGGTTCAAGAATAATTGAATGATAAAGTATCCCCCTCCCGCCCATTTTACCTAGTGTAAGCTACCTCCCCTCAGATGTGGAAACTGGGCTCTTGCCTGGACAGGTTGCAGCAAGGGACAATCTTCTTACTGTGAGCATAAGGAAAACCTTTCCGCCCTTGACAACAGGATTTTCAGGTTTTTCCTTATGCTCAGTGAAGATTGTCCCTCCCTGTGATCCATCTGGATAGTCTTGCTGATATGAGGTGAGCAGTATTACATCAGTAAAAAGGGGGGGATACTTTATCATTCAATTATTCTTGAACTAGAACTCTGACAGTATTGAAATAACACTCTCCATGACCAAAATACTATGAAGATTAATCAAACTGCTTTTTTCTGTGAAAAATTACTATCCCTTTAAGTAGGAATATGCTTGTGACGGTACCAGTGGACCCCCTGTCTGGGTGTCCCCGTCAGTCGCTGCTTCCTTCAATCCTGAGCAAGGCTGCAATGCTGGAATATCACCCTTTTCCCACAGTCACCAGGCAAGACTAGTATACTGTTTTAGAATCAGCTCACTTTATTGAATGGAACACATAGCTTATATACACTTACAGAGACTCTTATCAAGCTCAGCATGTAAACAAGGACTTGACACAGTGTTTCTACACTTGACCAATCAGCCACCAACACCCTTATCAAGATAAGCACGCAAATTAGGCCTTGAAAAAGGGACATTCTCACTGGATCATAATTAACCTCCCCTTATTGGTCAAGGAAGAACAGCAGGAATCAACCAACATTCCAATCCTTCCCCAGCCCAACACAGACCCGGATATTGTAAGCAAATTAGGGCTGCAACAACGAATCGATAAAATCGATAAAAATCGATAATGAGAATCGTTGCCAACGATTCTCATTATCGATTCGTTGGGCAGCGATTAGTTGTGCCGCCCAGCAGCCCCACAGCCGCTGGATGCTGTCTTCTTACTTCCCGCATTGATGACATCCGGGACGCAACCACGCCAAACGCGGAGACGCCGCGTGGAGCTTGCAGGTATTTTCTTCCTCTGTTCTGAGGCCAGTTTAAAACTGGCGCCCAGACTGAGGAAGAAAACCCCTGCACTCTCAACGCGGCGTCTCCGCGTTTTGGTGTGGTTGCGCCCCGGATGTCATCAATGCGGGAAAGAGTGAAAAAGAGGTACGGGGGAGAGACATACAAGGGGGGGAGAGAGAGAAGCACAAGGGGGAGAGAAAGAGATGCACAAGGGGTAGAGAAAGAGATGCACAAGGGGTAGAGAAAGAGATGCACAAGGGGGAGAGAGAGAGAGAAGCACAAGGGGGAGAGAGAGAGAAGCACAAGGGGGAGAAACAGGCACAAGGGGGAGAGAGAGAAGTACATGGAGGAGAAAGAGGCACAAGGGGGAGAGAGAGAGAGAAGTACATGGGGGAGAAAGAGGCACAAGGGGGAGAGAGAGAAGTACATGGGGGAGAAAGAGGCACAAGGGGGAGAGAGAGAGAAGTACATGGGGGAGAAAGAGGCACAAGGGGGAGAGAGAGAAGTACATGGAGGAGAAAGAGGCACAAGGGGGAGAGAGAGAGAGGTACACGGGGGAGAAAGAGGCACAAGGGGGAGAGAGAGAGAAGTACACGGGGGAGAAAGAGGCACAAGGGGGAAAGAGAGAGAAGTACATGGGGGAGAAAGAGGCACAAGGGGGAGAGAGAGAAGTACATGGGGGAGAAAGAGGCACAAGGGGGAGAGAGAGAGAAGTACACGGGGGAGAAAGAGGCACAAGGGGGAGAGAGAGAGAGAAGTACACGGGGGAGAAAGAGGCACAAGGGGGAGAGAGAGAAGTACAAGGGGGGAGAGAGAGAAGTACAAGGGGGGAGAAATAGAGGCGCAAGGGGGAGAAAGAGGTGCACAGACCCCATAGTAATATAAAAGTAAAGTTTTTTATTCTGCTGTTGGTTTTTAACACTGTTTGTTCATTAAATCAGTTAAAATAATGAAAAATTAGCATATTGTTTTTTTTATCCGATTAATCGAAAAAATAATCGGCCAACTAATCGATTATCAAAATAATCGTTAGTTGCAGCCCTAAAGCAAATCCCAACCCCCACTCTCTCTGTACTCTATCTCCCTAATACCAAAACCTGTTACAGACTTTATAGTATAATACCACACACTATTACATTATAACACACAATATACAATACAATGAGTTATATTTCACAAGTTACAGTCCCAAATCACTCCATCTGGTGACACCTACTTTTCCCCAACCAGTCCAAGGGCAGTTCTGTTACTGTGACACCCAGTGCCCCTGAGACGCACAGGGTGACTTAGACCCACGAGGGGGCAGGGAAGCTGGGAAAGTCACTTCCCCGTGCATAGAGTCCATAGTCTGTACGAAGGGGACTGGCCCCCAGGCCCCTTCAGGAGCCAAGGGCCCCTTGGTTTCCATGACAATGCTATATAACAATGTTTGTCAGAAGCCATCATGAGCAGTAGAGACTGACTGAATGAGCCGCAGCTGATAAGGAGCGGAGCGCTCCGAATTTGGACTGGAGTCCTCCCTGAGCACCTTTCTGGGACCTCTTGGTGGTGAGAGAGGCTCTGGGCACCAGCCGAGGCTGCAAGGTGGCACTGTGGCACATGTACACAGGCTTTCAAACCAGTATTAAATAATTGAATAAAAATAAATATAACGCTCACTGATCAGAGACAGTATTGAGGAACCAGTCTGAAGATGGACTAAAGTAAGTACTTCAACCTGCAAAAGACACCCCTATCATGAACTGAGTCCCATGAAGGTCACAAATATGTCACATAGTAACAACTAGTGGATACAACAGAAAGTAAAACATGCAATTACACAATCTCAGACGAAGGTATTGGTAGATATTGCAAATGCTAAAGAGTAATATCACATTACAGTGATTAATGATAATCGAGTGTTGTCACCATAATTCACATCAGCTATAGCAGATATATCCCAGTAATAAAAGAGAAATCCAGATAAAACCAAAGCTCCCACATATACTAAATCACAAAGTAAATAATATTATGCCTCCCTGTATCAGTGGATAATTGGGATAAGTAGGTTTAATCAATAACAACCTATTAGCAGACACTGAGATATATAGTCCATCAAGTTAAAAAAAATACTACATACAGATAGACGGAACAGTGAAAAGTATCAATCGTATAGTTAATAGAAGACTGAATGGAAGCGAATGTAGTTGGACCAAGACAGTGATGGACATGGATGAATGAGATGATGAAGAATATGGATGATGGAGTCAGTAACAGATATAGTGATAATAAATGCAGGTCAGTCAGTTCTTATGTCCCTAGTGACAGTCTACACACACTCCCCGTCTGATTCTCTGTGCTCCTGAAAAGAATCCCAGAGTCCTCTTGGGCCGGAGGTTGGTAAGAGATAAAAGACAAGACAGACAGGGAAACAAGAGAGCTAAGTGTAGTGGGTTAGTACAAAATCTATTCACAATAAAAATAAGGGAATATAGGTGCATGTTATAAAAGATATAGACAGGTTGATGCTACATAGCTACGCAAGTTAAATATAGATATTTAAAACTGACGTGTACACATATTAAGGTTTTTTCTATGTCAGTTTTAAAGGGATAGTAATGGTTTGTTTAAAGGAGCAGTAAACTTTTTTATGAAAAAATATATATTGTAGGGATTTTCCTATTGAGTAAAATAAGGGTACTCCCACTGCAGAGAGATTTATATTTCCGGAGTTATTACAGTTTAAACCCATGTTTGTTTGTTTTTTTACATTAGCAGTGCCCTCTAGTGGTCAAATTCTAATTAGATTTCCTGTTAGATTCTAATGGAGAGGAAAGTCAGAGACATACAGTTCTCCATAGAATGTGATAGAAACTGCCTGTCACTTCCTGTCAGTTAGAACTATCAGGAAGTAAACACACAGTAAATTCACTTCCTGTCAGTTAGAACTATCAGGAAGTAAACACAGTAAATTCACTTCCTGGTTATTTGAACTGTTATACATTTTGAACAAAACACCTGACAGCGATAGGAGTGACCTTGTTTTATTCAGCAGGAAATGCTTTATAAAATATGTGTTTTCATAAAAAAAAGTTTACTGTTCCTTTAAAGTTTAACTAATATTATAGTGCTTCAAAAATGAAATACAATGCCCGCAGTCCTATCTCTCAAACCTTTATGGTTTGAGAGAAAATCGTACTGAAAGTCCCCCCCCTCCCCTTTCCCTGATGCCAGCATCTAGCTGACTTCAGGGGAATCCGGTCCCGGGACCGGACTAGGCTCTTCAGCAGAGCCACGATTGCGTTATTGGCAAAGAACTCCTTCACTGCAATGGTCTGGTACGTGTGCTTGGAGAGCCGCTGGATGATCCCAGGACCGAATTCCCCTTGACGCTGACGTCAGGGAAAGGGGAGGGAGGGGGGAACTTTCAGTACGATTTTCTCTCAAACCATAAAGGTTTAAGAGATAGGACTGGGGGCATTCTATTTCATTTTTGAAGCACTACAATATTAATTCAAGTTTAAACAAACCATTACTATCCCTTTAATTATAATTTTTTATTGTGAATACATTATCTACTAACCCCGGTACACTTAGATCTCATTGTGCTCTCTTTCTTGTCTCTTTCTATTACCGGTCATTAATAACTGACCTATCACTGTGTCCTGAGGACTGAAGATGAGAATCACTGAGCTATGAGCTTCCAAATGTATTAATATTGTTTATTTAGCAGAGTGTATGTATCATATGGGTGCTACTGTACATGTGTGGTTCTAGGTCTCTTATACAGTACATGGATATCTGTGGCATCTTTATCACTTTTATTTGTATATTTCTCAGGATATTTGAAGCTGGGGAAATGCTAAAAGTCCCCATCTTTTCTCTCTCTCATATATAAGAGAAAAGCTCATTGCATAATTTATGTCTCCTCAGGAGACACACACACCCAGGGGTGGCAGTAAGGAGGAGTTACCAGACAAGACACAAAAATGTAAAATGCAATACACCTTTATTAATGAAACAAAAACAGAAGCATGACCCAAGAGCATAAACTAAAAGACACGCCAGGATCAGGAACCAAGTCAGGTATTCAGCCAAGCTGGAGTCAGGAAACCAGAAGTCTGCAATGTCAGGAACAAGCCAAGGGTCTGGAACACAGCAAACAGGAGCGCAGGAAAATCTACAGCAGCCAGCAGCAACAGGTCAGCAAACAAACACAAGGACAATGGGGAAGTCCTGTTTATACAGCAAGGTGGCAGCTTAAAGAAAAGATTGGGTGAGAGGGGGTATTCTTCTACATGTATTAAGAAAACTTACAATAGAGCGCTTCACACAGACAGGCATACACTACTTATACAAAAACCTAAGTCTGGAGGTAAAACCAAAGCACTCTTTATTACAGATTATGGTGCGAACTCTAATCATATACGATATATCCTCAATAAACACGTGTCACAGTACCTTGTTTCCAGCCCTGCCGCTTCAGCGACGCTCGGCGTCTCTCCACGTGTCATCTGCAGGCAAGAGGCTTCAAGCATGCTGCAGGCCTCTGTTTTATGTGTGTTTGTTTCCTGTAGTCTCCTCCTACCTACTTCCTCCCTCTAGCTGCTCCACCTACCTACTTCCTGTGGAGGGGTTTAAAGGGCAGACTGAGTCCTGACTCAGTCACCCTTACGTTGGTGTTCTAGCAGTTCATTATCTTGTGTTCCTGATTCCTGTGTATGATCCGGCTTGTCTGTCCATCCATTCTGGTGTTGACCTGTGGCTCTGTCTGACTATTCTCCTTGTGCGTTCTGATTTGGCTCAGATATCCTTTCTGGTGCAAACCTGTGGCTCTGACTGACTACCCACTCTGTGTATGACCTAGGTTTGTCTGACTACCCACTCTGGTGTTGACCTGGGGCTCTGTCCACTGTGCATCCAGCATTCCATCGCTTCAGTGGGTATCCTATCTGGTGAGAACCTGTGGCTCTGGCTGACTACCCGCTCTGTGCATGACCTAGGCTTGTCTGACTACCCACTCTGGTGTTGACCTGGGGCTCTGTCCACTGTGCATCCAGCATTCCATCGCTTCAGTGGGTATCCTATCTGGTGAGAACCTGTGGCTCTGGCTGACTACCCGCTCTGTGTATGACCTAGGCTTGTCTGACTACCCACTCTGGTGTTGACCTGGGGCTCTGTCCACTGCGCATCCAGCATCCCATCGCTTCAGTGGATATCCTATCTGGTACAAACTGCTGACTACCCGCTCCGTGTATGACCTTGGCTCGTCTGACTATCCTATCTGGTGCAAACTAGAAGGCCCTGTCTGTTCGCTCCTAGGGTTGGTTCTGTTATTCAGACATCCTTCCTAGTATTGACCTGGGGCTCTAGCTGACTCCCAGCTACTGACTGCAGGCTGAGTCAGTATCACTCTTGGGCGTTACGTTACCGCGAGACTCCAGTAGGCTGAGGCCTAGTCTCGGACATGGTGGTGATATTGGGAGACTGCTATTCCTGTTACAGTACTCGCCTTTTCGATCACCCACTGTGTATATATATTCATATTGGATTACTGTTATTATTCTCATAATAAAGGTTATATTAACTATACCATCTGACTCCTGGTTTTGTATCACAGTGCCCGTGATTGCTGCAGTTCCTTGTCTGTCACCAGTAGGGGGCTGCTATTGGCTGTCTGCAGATAGCCCGCCTTTCATTGCCAATTTAAACCTGGATTGGGCACCCTTTGGTTGCCCTTTCGTGTTGTTTCTGACCTTCTTGCTATCACTATGCCAGTGATAGCTGGGCTCTGTTCCAGTGTTCCTGAGTTCCTGTTCTCATGTGTTCCTGAGTTCCTGATCTCTACTGTTCCAGTGTTTCCTGCATGCTGAAGTACTTCCAGTCCTGGTTCCGGCCTAGTCTCTGGTGTTGCAGTTCCTGCTGAACTTCTTCTCAGCTGTTTCCTGACCTGACTGATCGTTGCTGGTTCCTGTCATCGCATCGCCTGTCTCCTGGCGACCTCCTGCCTGGTCGCGTCGGCGACATCGCTTGTTACACCAGTGTGCGGTCACTGGTTTGCTCCAAAGCCTATCAGCTATACAATTCTGTGTTGGTCCCAGCGTGCGGACGCTGGTTTGCTCCTAAGCCTTACGGCTATACTAACTCGCTTGTTACACCAGTGTGCGGTCACTGGTTTGCTCCTAAGCCTATCGGCTATACAATCCTGTGTTGGTCCCAGCGTGCGGACGCTGGTTTGCTCCAAAGCCTTGCGGCTAGACAAACTCGCTTGTTACACCAGTGTGCGGTCACTGGTTTGCTCCAAAGCCTATCAGCTATACAATTCTGTGTTGGTCCCAGCGTGCGGACGCTGGTTTGCTCCAAAGCCTTGCGGCTATACAAACTCGCTTGTTACACCAGTGTGCGGTCACTGGTTTGCTCCAAAGCCTATCAGCTATACAATTCTGTGTTGGTCCCAGCGTGCGGACGCTGGTTTGCTCCAAAGCCTTACGGCTATACTAACTCGCTTGTTACACCAGTGTGCGGTCACTGGTTTGCTCCAAAGCCTATCAGCTATACAATTCAGTGTTGGTCCCAGCGTGCGGACGCTGGTTTGCTCCAAAGCCTTGCGGCTTTACGATTCCCCTGTTAGTCTCAGTGTGTGTACACTGGGTTGCTTACGATCCTGTCAATTTGCCATTACCATCTGACTGCTGCTACTATCTCTGGGCTGCCCTGCCCGGTATTGGTAAGACCGGTAGAACCTTTTGCCACATTCCATCTGAGGTTGCCTTACCCGGTATTGGCAGGGCCGGTAGAGCCTACATTATGAATCTATTGAGGCTGCCTTGCCCGGTAATTTGGTAAGACCGGTAGAACCGTTATGCGATTCCATCTGCAGGTTGCCTTACCCGGTATTGGCAAGGCCGGTAGAGCCTAACATTCTATTACTTCAGACTGTCCTGTCCGGTATATTGACAGGACCGGTAGAGTCTGCCTTCTGTCTGGTTATATTCTGAATATACCTGTATGTATGTGATTGCCATCCTACGTTATCAATTTATTATTTCAATAAAATTGATTTTTACCTAAAACTTGTGTCTGAGAGTCATAATAAACCGTGACATTTTGCTTGCCAACTGTAACAACATGAGGATATTCTGACAAGTGAGAAGGCTTTAAAAGAAGTGGTGGGAGACTTCCTACCTGTTACCTTTAGGAGATCTCCCAATCGTAAAGACAAACTTACGAAAACCCACCTCACTACAGCTAAGAGAAAATATCCAGCACAGGGTTCTTTTCAGTGCTATAATTGTAGCACATGTAGGTACATGAAACAGACTTATTCGGTACGAGATCATTTTCAGAAAACTAATGTGATAAAAGGATATATAAACTGTCAAACTACAGCAGTGATTTACTGCCTAGAATGTGGCTGTCCCAAAAGATATGTTGGAATGACAAAAAGAACTATGTATGAAAGAATTCGAGAGCATATCAGAGATGTGACAAATGCTAAGAGAGACCTATTAAATGGGAAGAAATTGTCACCAGTAGCACGTCACTTCCTAGATGCTCACAGTGCCAGTTTCGACAATTTCATTGTTGAGGGTTGGATAAAGTTTCTTTAGGAATAAGAGGTGGAAATTTGGTACAGGCACTTTTAAAAATAGAGTGTCAATGGATTTTCAATCTAAATGGGCTACAACCAGTGGGTATGAATGAAACCCAAAATTATTGTGTTTTTCTTTAACTAATGTCGTAACATTATGAACATTACATGATACCTATAATATTTGCTGCTGTTAGTAAGCACTTTGCCCCAAGTGTAGATACTTTTATTGGTTCTATGAGGTAGTGACAACACAAGTCTAATTTTGGATTTCCCTAATGTTAAATGGTGATACTATATATTAGGGATGGCCCCTTTAAGAGACTAATTGTTATCGTACGGGGGGGGGGGATTTTTTCCTCAAATAATACTCAAGTGCACTAACAGTGTGGGTTGATCCACCATTATACCTACTTTTGCTATGTCTTTTTCCCTTTCCAATAAAATAGTCCTCTGAGATGATTGGTAGGGTCACTGGAATTTCATTTTCTAGGCACTGTACCTTTAAAAATAATTCTTTACTAAATAAAAAAGGAAATTCTGGGTTTGCGTTTATCTAACCCAGCAAAATAGTGTGTTTATAGTGTGTAGGATTTTATGATATGTTTGACCCTCTTTCATATGTATATTTTCAGTGGGAATAAATTCTTCCTATTTCCCCAATAGCTGACATATTGTATATATATATATGCTATGATACACAGTATTTCGACATAAGCGGTTAGAGAGGTGTCTCTTTCCCTTAGGGCTTTGGTATGGAGGGGATCGTTATGTTGTAACACAAGTATATTAGACAATATGGTAAACAAGCAAAGAGCTTTTCTCGCTGGGGTGATTTAGCTGTGGATAGGTCATTTTATAATCTGATACTTGATTGGTGATTCCACTGATAAGCAGGCATAGGGCTATAAGAAACCGGCTCTTTGTTTGAGTAGCTGTTTGCCTCAGATGAAGTCTGGTTATCCAGGCAAAACGCGTCAGGCTATGATCACAATGTGGAACTAGTGATTATTGATACTAGAATAATTGTACTAAGCCGACTACTACTTAGGATTCAGATGGTGATCTTAATAACTGCATGATAGGGATCAACGCCAATAGAACTTAATCTCCTACAATAGTGTAGGAAGATGTGTACTCATGTGAGATGCAAGTTATGGGGTGCCTTACTAACCTGTGCTCTATAAGATTTCTTTATTTACTGCATATATTGGTGGTACACGAGTTATCACGGTGTGGCAATACAAGGTCGCTTGTTCACAACAAGCACAAGCATTTCCTTGTAATACTGGGACGGTTATACAGACCAGAATAATGATGTCTGTTATTGTAACACTAGTTGAAGAGACCGTTACACGGGCCACAGTGCCACTGGCAGCCGGTCGCGAGGCAGTCATGCGCAGTAGAGACTGCCCACGCTACGGCTGACACAGTGCCAGTCGGTCGCGGTGCAGTCATGCTCAGTAGAGACTGCCTGCGCCCCCGCTGATACAGAGCGGGAAGCTCCTTCAGAGCACCACACTCTGTATCAGCCTCATCACTGGCGGTCTCTACTGCGCATGATTGTGGCGTTACACACGTTTTAGTGAATTATTATACAGGATATTAGATATCAGAGTACTTCATGAATGGCACTAGCGTCTACTCACATAGGGTCACTAAGAGGATAAGAATTATGACAGCGGTAACAAATGCTGATGGCAATAAGAACGCAAGTAATGGTGTGCCCTTTAAACCATTGCTCGTTTTAACCGGTTAGATTGCTGTGCATACCATTGGTACACGAGTTATCAAAGTGCAGCAACACAAGGGTGCTTGTACATTATGAGTGCAAACGTTCCTTTGTCAATAATAAGACCAGTAATAGGATCAGTATGCTACTGCCCAGTGATTTATTGTAGCAATTTGGATAGGTGTTGATACACTAGGCACCAGCGTTCATCTGTAAATTCACAGTGGGAGTTGATCATTAGTGATTAGTAACCTGTGAGTCAGTCCAACTATCCAACAGATGCCATCCAGTCTAGATTAGTGAGAGCTTAGACTGATACGGAGTACACTTTGCAGGTATTCTACACACTTTATCTATTGTGATATTGATCTGTTTTACTTGGTTAGTTTCATTACTTAACCAGTTAAGATCAATCACTATCAAGACAGGAGTAATTTTGGAATTGATTCCTGAAAATATCCGACTAATTATTGAGAGTCTGCTACAGTGTAACATTATATCACATACTAGTATTTCCACAATGTTTTTATTTTCTTTCTTTTCTTCCTTTCTTTTGGTTTTCAAATTTCACTATTAAAGTATTGGAGATTTTATACTGTCCTGTTATCCTAGGTAGCTAGTAATATACGGGATGTGTTACTTGAGTGCCATTGAAGTGGTTCTTTTCTTTCTTTTGTTGTTAAAGTATGTTAATTTGGTGTTGACAGAGCACGGACTTATGTTCAATAGAAGGAGGAGGCCGACAGTGAGCTCCACAATGGATCGGAAGCAGACTATGGTCGACTGTAAACAGTATTATGAGAGGAGGCAGAAATGTTAAAATACATGCATATTTAGTGAAAGGGGGAAGGACAAGGACACAGAAGTGCTTATCTTTCCTGAGGGCCAAAGCTCCCTCCGCTGCTCGATTCCGCGTCACTCCCCTCCATCACCAGGCACAATGTGAGCAGCCAGAGGGTCCTGGATGAAGCCACATAACGACGTCAGTTCGCTGGTGGCGAGAGAGAGAGAGTGAGAGCATATGTGTGTGTGTGTGTGTGTTTTGTAGGAGCGAGTGGCAGCCATTTTTTGATAGTGGTGGGTGGGCTGGATAGTGGGGGCAGGCAAACTCCCTGCATGATTTTCACACAAAATCACGCCTCATTGAATCACCCAGTGGGAGCAGTAACTCCTCCTTACTGTCGCCCCTGGGTGTGTTTTGCTTTATATGTATGTATATATATATATATATATATGTTATCAAATATCAAGTGTTTAAACATAACCTGCATCACACAATATAGCAAGGGAAGGGTTAACCAGCACCTAAAGAGACAGCAGAAATGTTATGGTCTCCAAAAAGAAAAGCTATGTCACTCTTTCTTTCCCCTCCCATCTTCCTGCACATATTGATAAGCAGAGACACTCACAGCTCATTCTTTCCCCCCCTTCACATAGATTGATAAGATATTTTGCTAAGTTAGGTTAAATCATAGTGTATTGCATTTGCTGAGAACTAATGTTTTGTTATTTCCAAATATGCAAAGCTTGTAATTCTAATAGGGGGTGGAAACTGATTATGTTATTTGGGTGGAGGAGCAATATTAATGCTTTACTATTGGACTAACGAAATATGCAATGTTGTAGTTTACTGAATATGTAATTTTTGCAATTCTTGTTTTCTGTTAAACCAATCATCTTATTGCTCAAGGGTGTGCTATTAGTATATTAGATACCCCCTCTGCTCATAATTTTTAGAAAAGAACAAGTTTTCTTTCCATGCTAATGTGCTGTGCTGTTCTCTCTATATTCGAATAAAGAAAAGATTCCTGTTTGTTCTCCTCCAATCTTGTCTCTTCATTGGCAGAGCGGCAAGAGTACAGGCGTTTTTCTAACATATATATATATAAAGTGCAAGTAATGCAGATCACTTGTCCAATCAAATACAAGCTCTGTCACTCGCTATGGATTGCAAGCCCTTTGGCCCTGTCTCTGTAACTCAGAAATTATGCAAATTAGGTTTTAATAGAATCTAAGCCCTAGTAAGAATTTATTTTATAGACTGCAAGCTCTGCTGGTCAGTTATTCTTCCAAACTCTGTATGGTCTTTTGTAGATTACAAGCAGTGAGGGCAATTTTCCTTGTAGTTTGCAAATTCTGGAATTAATTTCGAACATTAACTCTTTAAGGTCAAGAGGGTAAATAATACATTTAACAGGAATTCGTTGCACATCTCCTTTTTTCAATAAAAGGTTAAACACAAAAGGTGCCAGTCTGCTCATGGGGAATATAAAAAGATTTCCCAAAATTCTCATTGATTTAATTGGTGCATTTAACCCCTTGAATGCTAGACAGGTCTCTTACACACTGAAAAGCAAATGGACCGCTCCTCAGTTTGCTCTTGGCCCCAAAATACACAGAGAGGAGGTGAATGTTCCACAACTCAGTCACATATAAACATATACACCCAGTATACAGCTCAGGGACAGGCAACCAGAGGCTCTCTAGCTGTTTGGACTACAACTCTCACCTTCCCCCTCTAGCGGGGATAATGGAAGTTGTAGTCCACAACAGCCTTATATTACTCATCCGTCATACACGGACACAGAGAGGAAGAGAATGTCCCAGGACTGTGACAGATACACAAACAAACCAGTGAAAACAAAGAAGAAAAGTGACCACTGACCATCCTACTGTCCGACATCACGAGAAGAAGAAACAGGAAATAGTGTCCGTGTGGAAACAAGAGAGCTGTGTGTAACGTTCCTATCAGGGAGCAGTGACATCTAGTGGTGAGTAGAGGTAATACAGGGACAGTGGATTAGAGCTCAGCCTAGCAATGCTCTGCTCTGTCCCCTACTTATAAAAATTCCCTTTGAGTTAAATTCGGCATTTGGCCCCTTACTTCCCAATGCATTGAAAGTCCCTAACAAACAACGGGTTAAAGGACAATGTCACCCAACAGAATTTTTTATTAGTTCCTACTAGAGCAGCTATTTCCCCCAGTAAGGAGAACTTATATGAATCCTAAAATAGAGGAGACGCTGGATAGGGGATGGATAATCTGTGGTCCTCCAGCCGTTGGCTGGGGAACATGCAAATCATAGTCCTAAACAGTTGGAAGGCATACCTCCCAAGTGTCCCTCTTTAGGAGGGACAGTCCCTCTTTTACACCTAATTCCCTCTGTCCCTCTTTCCCACCCTGATGTCCCTCTTTTTAGGAGATCAGACTGTGTGGTGTGTATATAAGTGTATAATTTTGCTCTACAGCAATAAAACTCACATTATTGTTTGTTTAAATGTCAGTATATGTGTTTATAAACGAGTCTGTGTAAATAAAATACTTTGGTCTTGTTCTAAATCATTTATTAGGTTACACAAGGAGGTGTGACAATAGGTCAAGAAATAGCTTAAAAATTCCTGGTAATGCCCCGCCCACCAGCCACGCCCCCAAAAACACCCCCTAAAACACAAGTGTCCCTCTTTGGCAATTTGAAATGTTGGGAGGTATGGGAAGGCCTCAGGTTTCCGTCCCCTCCTCTGGATTGTGTGCTGGCAAAGGAACTTCTCTAGCATCCAGAGGCGTAACTAGAAGCCACCGGGCCCTGGTGCAAGAGTTGCCATGGGCCCCCCCGACCTCATTGGCCCCCTCATCCACATTGGCCACCTCCACATTGCCCCCAAACTCCACATTGCCCCTTCATCTCCACAATGCCCCCTTCATCTCCACATTGCCACTTCCTCAAAACCCCTTCATCTCCACAATGACCCCTTTCTCAATGCCCCCTTCATCTCCACATTGCCCCTTCCTCAATGCCCCCTTCATCTCCACATTGCCCCCTCCATCTCCACATTGCCCCTTCCACAATGCCCCCTTCATCTCCACATTGCCCCTTCCATAATGCTCCCTTCATCTCCAAATTGCCCCTTCATCTCCACAATGCCCCCTTCATCTCCACATTGGTCCTTCCACAATGCCCCCTTCATCTCCACAATGCCCCTTCCACAATGCCCCCTTCATCTCCACAATGCCCCTTCCACAATATCCCCATCTCCAATTCATCTCCACATTTCCCCTTCCACAATGCCCCCATCTTCACAATGCCCCCTTCATCTCCACATTGCCCCTTCCACTCCACATTGCCCCTTCATCTCCACATTGCCCCTTCCACAATGCCCCCTTCATCTCCACATTGCCCCTTCCACAATGCCCCCTTCATCGCCACAATGCCCCTTCTACATTGCCCTTTCCACAATGCCCCCTTCATTTCCACAATGCCCCCATCTCCAATTCATCTCCACAGTTCCCCTTCCACAATACCCCCATCTCCACATTTCCCCTTTATCTCCACATTTCCCCTTCATCTCCACACTGCCCCTTCCACAATACCCCTGGCCCTATCTCCAGTCCCTGGTGGTCTAGCGGCGTGGCTTGACAGATGTGTGGCCTCCTTCGGCACAGATCTCTAGAACTGAAGCTCCCGCGCGCTGCTCTAGTAATGCAGAGGCTGGGAGATGATCTCCCAGCTCTCTGTATTACTAGAGCAGCGCGCCGAGTGGGAGATCAGCTAAGCGACTGCTGCGTGCGAGGGGGATGCAGGGGGCGGCCGGGCCCGGTCGCAGGCGCAACCCGCATTGTTACACCACTGCTAGCATCCACAGAGTTATGTTCAGGCTGTTAACTCTAGCACCCAGGCGGTTAATTACAGGCATACCTGGGAACTTTCAAAATTAGCTGACCCTGAGGACACTGAAATATTAACCCTTGTAGGTTCGCATTGTGCAGATTTTATGCAGTATGTACCTATTTGCTCTCTCCCAGAGGTACTCTAGTCAGTACAACTTAAAGATCTCACTGACTAAACACAAACAAGACAAGCAGGACATCTCCCCGTGTCTTTCTGGTACAAATGGATGCAATTTAGAGTAAGCTGACCTTTAACCGGGGACACATAGGAAATAGCCATTTTGCAGTACTTCACTGAAATCAATGCAGTCAGCAGTATGTATTTTTCCTATGCGTCCCCGGTTAAAGGTGATGTCTGGTCAGCCTAATTTAGAGACTCAAGAAACATATAATTGGTGCAGATCATATAGTATATAACTCTAGACTTTCTCACCCTGAGATTCTGGCCCTTCACCTTAAAAGTGTTAGTAATGTCCAAAAAAAGGGTTTTTTGCATTTAGAAGAGCATAAAAAGCTGAGCTAAATGCAAAAAACGTATCTCTCAAACCGCTATGGTTTAAGAAATACAGACGTTTAAAGTTCGCTGTCTCCTACTGACAGCTGTAAAGCTGTCAGCAGGAGATTCGTGTCGGTCGACACGGAGGCGCTTGAGAAGTGCCGCAATCTCGTTACTTACACGGAATCCCTTCATTGGAATGGTCTAAAATGTGTGCCTGAACACCAAGCAGAAGTTTTAGACCATTCCAATGAAGGGATTCCTTGTAAGTAACGAGATTGCAGCACTTCTCAAGCGCCTCCGTGTCAACCGACACGAATCTCCTGCTGACAGCTTTACAGCTGTCAGTAGGAGACAGCGAACTTTAAACGCCTGTATCTCTTAAACCATAGCGGTTTGAGAGATACTTTTTTTGCATTTAGCTCAGCTTTTTAAGCTCTTCTAAATGCAAAAAACTTTTTTTGGACATTACTAACACTTTAACCCTTTGAGTGCCGGAGTGGTACGGAATGCATTGCTTTGCAATGCATTCCGTACCACTCCGGCACTCAAAGGGTTAAAGGGACAGTAATACTTAAAATGTAAAAAAAAAAATATGTTGCAGGTTTATCCCCCTGAGTAAAACAAGAGTACTCCCACTGCTGAAAGGTGTTTCATTCCAAAGTTATTAATTTTCAAAGTTGAATTTTTTTAGGTGCAATATCACAGTGGCCTGAAATTGTACAGTGGCGCTGTTGCTACACCATCCTATGGACAGCTCTGGTATTTAAGACTTATATCGTTCTTCATGTTTTTTTAATGCCTATAAAATAAAGATAAAACAAAGTATTACTATCCCTTTAAGTGTGCAGACTGTGTTACATGTAGGCACATGGTGAGCGGTGCGAGTTTAAAGGTACCTAGGTGTAATGTCATGCTCACCATTCGAGATTATATTACTTGTTCTTCATCGTATGTCATCTATTTATTACTATGCCCGTGTGACGTGTTATGTGGGGAAAACCAGCAGACCATTCAAGGAGCGAATGAGAGAGCATTGCTCCTTGATAATCAGAGGATTGAACAACACAGTAACTGATCTGTTATTGAAATGATCTCCAGTGGCCAGACATTTCATTAACCCCTTAAGGACCGGGAAAATCTGAGGTCGTTTTCCCTTAAGGACCGGAGCAATTCTGACCTTTTTGACTATGTCTTTGTTCAACAGTGTTTTCCCTCTTAGGCTTTTATTCCACCCCATAAATGATGTACTGTGTTTTTTAAAGCACAAATAGGGCTTTCATTTGATACCCTATTTATATGGATAACCCACCATTCACTTTATTAAAATTAAAAAAAAGGTAAAAAAATTGTAAAAAAAAAACATTTTTGATTATTCTCTTGGGATCAATTGGGCACAAAGGGTTACATTTTTACGGAGACTGCATGAAAAGTACGACCGGTCAGTCATACCTACAAAATGCACAGTTTAAAGTGGCCACTGTCCCCCCTGGGTGAAAATCCCCATGTCCCTTTTTCCCACCCTATTTTGATGCTTTTTTATCCCTGGCATTTGGTGGTGTATGTAAGTGTATTACATGGCTCCACAACAATCACACTTGCAGTATTGTTTAATTATATGTTTTGTTTTTTTTAAATAAAAAATTTTTTTTGTAAAAAAAAAAAAGTGTGTTGTTTTTTTTTGTTTTTTTTAAAGTATATAATAGCAGGTCAAAAAATGACCTGCATTTAACCAGTCTCCTGCACCAGCAGTGAAGGGGTTAATACCCCCAGCTGCTGTATTTTTTTTAACCACTATGTGTCTCCCGTTTACTTCTGTCTCCCTTACTTTGATAGGAAGGGAGACAGAGGCAGACAAGACAGGCACAGACAGCATGCTTTGCACGCTGCCCCTGTCTGTCACTATGCCGGTACATGTGATCGCTGCTACGGCGATCACATGAACTGGCACAAGCAGGAAGGGCTGAGACTGAACGCCCCGGTCTCGGAGCGCTCAGTCTCAGCCTGGAATTAATGATTAATTTAAGGGTATAACAACCCATGACGGTGTAGGACCGTCATGGGTCCTTAAGGGGTTAAGATGAAACATAATGTCAAGGACCTTAGATGTTTTCCATTTGAAATTGTT
This sequence comes from Rhinophrynus dorsalis, assembly GCA_037306005.1. Classification (NCBI taxonomy): domain Eukaryota; kingdom Metazoa; phylum Chordata; class Amphibia; order Anura; family Rhinophrynidae; genus Rhinophrynus; species Rhinophrynus dorsalis. The sequence goes on along the minus strand of CM074727.1, from coordinate 16,470,990 downwards.
AAACAAGCTCCGAGAGGTGGTGACAGAGAAGTTGCATTAGCCAGAAGGGAGATGTTTTGGATATACATGCTGAGGTCCTTAGCGCCTAATGGACTCAATGAGCAGTTCAGTTTGATTAGTTTTATCTAAGTGAATTGCATTTTTAATGTTGTTGTAATAATATGTAGCAATTATAATATGTAACAGGTTTAATTGTTCAGATGGGTTGGATACATGTATTGTTCTGAGGTTTGGCGAGGTGCAGCGTCTGGGGTTGCTATGGTTGCAGCTTAGAGCTGCACTGGCGCCAAACTCAAAGTCAGACAATAAGAGAATCAGTTGGTTAGGCAATCAGTAATGTAGTAGTCCCTGAAGAAAGTCCCAGGGTGGACTGAAACGTCGGACTCATACCGACAGAATATTTTAATATGTTTGGATCAATAAATTGAGTTTTTAACTGAGTGCTCGGCTGGTCATCTATCTTTATGCAAGTATACTTTATCAAGCCTGAAGCACCACAGAACACTACTAGCGTGTGTAGCAACATCTTGGAGATAATAAATACTGAGCGGGACCAGGTACTGCAGCTAATGAGAATAGCAGTGTGGGAGACTGAAAGAATGTCGCCAGGAAGCACGGGAACCGTGATAACACACCACACAGTTTGATCTCCTAAACACAGGGACACCAGGGTGATACACTTATATACATACCACAGTCTGATCTCCTACACACAGGGACACCAGGGTGATACACTTCTATACACACACCACACAGTCTGATCTCCTAAACACAGGGACACCGGGGTGATACACTTATATACACACCACACAGTCTGATCTCCTAAACACAGGGACATCAGGGTGATACACTTCTATACACACCACACAGTCTGATCTCCTAAACACAGGGACACCGGGGTGATACACTTCTATACACACCACACAGTCTGATCTCCTAAACACAGGGACACCAGGGTGATACACTTATATACACACACCACACAGTCTGATCTCCTAAACACAGGGACACCAGGGTGATACACTTATATACACACCACACAGTCTGATCTCCTAAACACAGGGACACCAGGGTGATACACTTATATACACACCATACAGTCTGGTCTCCTAAACACAGGGACACCGGGGTGATACACTTATATACACATCACACAGTCTGATCTCCTAAACACAGGGACACCAGGGTGATACACTTATATACAAACCATACAGTCTGATCTCCTAAACACAGGGACACCAGGGTGATACACTTATATACACACCACACAGTCTGATCTCCTAAACACAGGGACACCAGGGTGATACACTTCTATACACACCACACAGTCTGATCTCCTAAACACAGGGACACCAGGGTGATACACTTCTATACACACCACACAGTCTGATGTCCTAAACACAGGGACACCAGGGTGATACACTTCTATACACACCACACAGTCTGATCTCCTAAACACAGGGACATCAGGGTGATACACTTCTATACACACCACCCAGTCTGATCTCCTAAACACTGGGACACCAGGGTGATACACTTCTATACACACCACACAGTCTGATCTCCTAAACACAGGGACACCAGGGTGATACACTTATATACACACCACACAGTCTGATCTCCTAAACACAGGGACATCAGGGTGATACACTTCTATACACACCACACAGTCTGATCTCCTAAACACAGGGACATCAGGGTGATACACTTCTATACACACCACACAGTCTGATCTCCTAAACACAGGGACACCGGGTGATACACTTCTATACACACCACACAGTCTGATCTCCTAAACACAGGGACACCAGGGTGATACACTTATATACACACACCACACAGTCTGATCTCCTAAACACAGGGACACCGGGGTGATACACTTATATACACATCACACAGTCTGATCTCCTAAACACAGGGACACCAGGGTGATACACTTATATACACACCATACAGTCTGATCTCCTAAACACAGGGACACCAGGGTGATACACTTATATACACACCACACAGTCTGATCTCCTAAACACAGGGACACCAGGGTGATACACTTATATACACACCACACTGTCTGATCTCCTAAACACAGGGGCACCAGGGTGATACACATCTATACACACCACACAGTCTGATGTCCTAAACACAGGGACACCAGGGTGATACACTTCTATACACACCACACAGTCTGATCTCCTAAACACAGGGACACCAGGGTGATACACTTCTATACACACCAAACAGTCTGATGTCCTAAACACAGGGACACCAGGGTGATACACTTATATACACACCACACAGTCTGATCTCCTAAACACAGGGACACCAGGGAGATACACTTATATACACACCACACAGTCTGATCTCTTAAACACAGGAACACCAGGGTGATACACTTCTATACACACCACACAGTCTGATCTCCTAAACACAGGGACACCAGGGTGATACACTTATATACACACCACACAGTCTGATCTCCTAAACACAGGGACACCAGGGTGATACACTTCTATACACACCACACAGTCTGATCTCCTAAACACAGGGACACCAGGGTGATACACTTATATACACACCACACAGTCTAATCTCCTAAACACAGGGACACCAGGGTGATACACTTCTATACACACCACACAGTCTGATCTCCTAAACACAGGCACACAAGGGTGATACGCTTATGTACACACCACGCAGTCTGATCTCCTAAAAAGAGGGACATCAGGGTGGTAAAGAGGGACAGAGGGATTTGGGTCTAAAAGAGGGACACTTGGGAGGTATGCCATCAGCTCAGAATTTACACAAAATAGTGGGATCCTGGTACACCCATCTACTGTCCAAAGAGGTCTTGTCAGAAGTGGTCTTCATGGAAGACTTGTGGCCAAAAAGCCATACGTCTGATGTGGAAACAAGGCCAATCGATTCAATAATGCATGAAAACAGAGGAACTGGGGAACAGCTGAATGGCAGCAGGTGCTCTGGACTGATGAGTCAAAAATGTAAATATTTGGCTGTAGCAGAAGGCAGTTTGCTCGCTGAAGAGCGGTATAAGAATGAGTGTCTGCAGTATACAGATCAGGGACAGGCAACCCGAGGTTATCAAGCTGTTTGGACTACAACTCCCACATGCGGACACTATTTTCTGTTACACCTCTTCCTGGTGTCGGACAGTAGGATGGTCAGTGGTGACTTTTCTGTCTCTGTTCTCACTGATTTGTTTGTGTGTCTGACACAGTCCTGAGACATTCTCCTCCCCTGTGTGTCCGTGTATGAAGGGTGGGTAACCAAAGGCTGTTGTGGACTACAACAGTCCACAACAGCCTTTGGTTACCCACCCTTCATACACGGACACACAGGGGAGGAGAATGTCTCAGGACTGTGTCAGACACACAAACAAATCAGTGAGAACAGAGACAGAAAAGTGACCACTGACCATCCTACTGTCCTACACCAGGAAGAGGTGTAACAGAAAATAGTGTCCGCATGAAACAAGAGAGCTGTGCGTGTAACGTTCCTATTAGGGAACAGTGACATCTAGTGGGGAGAAGTGGTAATACAGGGACATAACAGAGTTCAGCAGAACCTGTTTGGCACCAGATTTCAGCCTTGCTCTGCGCCCTACGAAAAAAAATTCCTGTATTGGACATCGCTAGCATTCAATGGGTTAAAAGACAATTTAAACCAAAATAACTTTTTATTAGTTCCTTTTGGTACAGCTGTTTACCCCAGTAGGTAGAACTTATTTGAATTCAAAAATAGAGACTCTGTAGTGGGGATGGGCAACATGTGGTCCTCCTGGCAATCAAAGTCCTGAACAGCTGGAGGGCCCCAGGTTTCCCTCCCCTTCTCTGGAGTGTGTGCTGCTAAAGGACATATCTAAAATCAACAGTGTTACTTAAAGGCAGTTAACTCTAGCATCCAAGGGGTTAATGACAGGCTGTTAACACTGTATGTGCTGGATGCAGCTCAGTGCCAGCAGTTTATTATTTTCTTATGCAGGTTTTCACATCACATTACAAATCCTGTAATCTCTAGATTTGTCATGTGACACAATTGTTCCATTTTACTAATCTCCAGTAAATCCACAGTGTTCCTTCCAGAATCCGCAGTCTGCTCCTGTGTAAAGTCCATAACAGATAATACTGAGTGCCATAAGACTAAATATAATCACAAGAGGCTTGATACATGGTTTCAGGATTGTCTCTAGGAAACAGTGAGTTATACCATAGAGGCAACTGTATCCTAGGTTTGGGTCTCTGTTGTGTCTAGTACAGTATATGGGCAACATGTGGTTCTTCAGGATTTTGAACTACAACTCCAGAAGGAAATGAACTAAGATGTGATATTAAGTATATGACTTCTTTAGTGTGGAAAACTCTCCAATTTGTATGTATACACACAATTCTATAAGAAAATCAGTAGTTTAAATGGCATAATGTGTTTAACTATTACATATCCAGAACTTATTGATCACTTATTACCAGACTGATCTTTATCCGTCACCACAGATTCACCCTGTTTCTCCACATTACAAAAGGGACCAGTGATAATGCAGGATAAAATCCTCAAAGGGGCAAAACCAGAAAAAAGATGGTGATTGGCATTTGCTACAAGTCATCTAATATTGGCGAGTTTGAAGGAGTCCAAACTGCTACTAGGAATGGAAAAGGCTTCTCATAAGAGATGATAAAGCAAATTTGCTTAAACATTATTGATTCACTTGTATCAGGCATAGCTCCCTGTGACTGCAGAAAAACTGATGCAGTACCATTACTCAAAAGGGGGCAAGCGCTAAGTCTGGAAATTATAGACCTGTAATTTTGACTTCCATAATGGGTAAGATACTAGAATGTTACAAATAGATAATATTCACGATTATGTGGTGACCAACAATATTTTCAGTAACAGTAAGAATGGATTTATGAAGAGTAAATCAGGTCAAACAAACGTACTTGCATTCTATGAAAGGGTAAGTGGTAACATGGAAAGGGTAAAGCGTGGTACAGAATTAGGCATAGAAAATGCAGGAGACTAGTAGAGTAAAAATTATACTTTTATTGGCCAGTTAGTTAGTCTCCGGAACTTGGACATGGGCATAGCTGTGGATGCAGTGTACCTGGATTTTCCAAATGCCTTTCATACTGTGCCTCACAACAGGCTACCGCATGATTTAAAAGGTATCAGTTCGGGATGTGATATCTGTGCATGCATAAAAAAAACAGATAAATGATGGAATCCAGAGAGGTGTTGTAAGTGGCACCTTGTCAGGTTAGTGGTAAGTTGTAAGTGGAGTGCCTCAGAGTTCAGTCCTGCACCCAGTGACCTTTAATTTCTTCATTAATGACCTTGAACTGGATATTAAATGTAATTTTAAATTTTTTGCCGATTACACAAGATTATTTAAGGAAATACACACAAAACATCATGTTTTTTTTTCTGCATAAGTATTTGGATAAACCAAATGAATGAAGGATAAGTGGCAGATGAGGATTAATGTAGATAAATGAAATACAGGCATTTGGGTTGCAAATAATCATGTTAGATATACACTAAATAGGAAACTACTAGAGGAATCCTTGTTAGAGATGGATTTGTGAGTATTTGTATATAATAAACAACAGTATGCCCATGTCACTCAGCTGCTACAACATCTAATCCACTGTGTGTGTGTTGCATGTGTTTGTCTCTTACTCAGTGTGTATGTGTGCACGTGTGTTGCATGCATCTGTGTGTATATTCACTATGACACGTTTGTCAGAGTATTACGGCCAACACTGTATGTTTTCTAACATTCATTGCAAACAGTTTATACATTCCCTACATAACATGACGGGCAACGCCGTCTCACATTGCTAGTATCAAATAAACAAAAGGGGTAGAAATTCACAGGATGGAAATTTAATTTTACCCCTATATAAATGCTTACTAAGGCCTCACCCGGCATATAGAGAACATATATGGGCATACTTTTTTAAACTATATTACTAAATTGGACATATGCAAAACTGATAGATTGGATATAAAGACAGACTAGCCACACTGTGTTTGTTTAAATTATAGAAAAAGGTATCAAATACGGGATATAATTATTAGTTACAAAATGGCGTGATAAATTCTTGGTGCCAGGTCACCATGGAAACACAACATGGAGTCTAGACAAAGTATGTATGGCACAATGCAGATCTCTCACCCCGCTGGAGTTCTATTAACCCTTCGAGTGCCACACGGTGTCCAATGCATTGTACTGCACAGGGAATCCTCTGGTATGCAAATGGTTAATGACAGGAGAACGGGGGTCACACAGCACTCACTCCCAGATGGGAACAGACACGACTTCACTTATCAGAGCTCCAGAGACTAAGATCTCACTTCTCCCTGCAGAGGCCGATATTTATTACATGTGAGGCTCATTGTGTGAAATGACTGGTAATGTGCCAGGAACATCACTGGTATCCTTGCCCAAAGGACCAGTGACCATCCAGGCACATCATGGGTTAAATGATCACAGATCGCCTCAGGGGACACTGCAGTCATGCTGGAGAGGCTGAAACGGATTGTTACAGGACCGGAGCAGTCAGTTTCAGGCTTTCCCTGTTTTGCTGGTACATGTGATCGCTGCCGCACCGATCATCAGTGCCAGCTTTTCAATGACAAAGGCAACGTGTTCTGTACATTTCCTTTGTCACTGTTCTCTGCCTCTCTCTTCCTGTGATAGTAAGGGAGAAGCAGAGAACAGACTTCAACTGAAATAAAAAGAGGTGAAGATGGGGGCATTAACCCCTTCACTGCCGTTGCTGGGGGGCAAGATTAAGCGCAGGTCCCTTTATGACTTACTGCCACCAAACCTCCAATTAAAGTAACGATTTAGAGCAAGACAAAGTATTTTATTTACAGACTCATTTTTAAACATATCAAGATTTACACAAACATTAATATGAGTTTTATTGTTGTGAAGCAAAGTAATACACTTATACACACCAGACAGTCTAATCTCCACAAAAGTAGGAAACCAGGGAGAGAAAGAGGGACATGGGGATGTTCAACCCAGAGGGACAGTGATCCCTAAAACTGTACATTTTGTAGGTATGAAGACACTGCATTCCTTTTATCCAGTATCCATAACAAATTAACCCATTGGACACACATTATCACAAGATAACCTATAAAATTGTTGGGGGGGGTTATATTTTATGGTGGGTTATCCATATAAATGTTGTATCAATAGAAATCCCTACTTGTGCTTAAAAAAAACGGTATATAATTTGTGTGGGTGCAATAAAGGAATTAGTGTGAAAACTCTGTTGAACAAACACATACTCGAAAAGGTCCTTAACTGCACACCACCTCACATCTGCCCAGTCCTTAAGGGGTTAATGCAGAGCCCCCTGTATCCAAAGCCCCATGTTATACACCTCTGCTATGATGGAGATGAGCGAGCTCTCAGTCACTGAAGCACCAATAAGCAGCGCTTGTCCTGGTCCCAGCTGGGAGTGAATGATGTGCAGCCACATGGTGTGTAGTGTGGGATCATGACAGTGTTACATACTGGTGGGTTTTTTTGTGTTTGATTTGAATCCTAGAGACTCACCAAATTCATTTCTTTGCAGTGTGTTGAGAATGCCTCTAACATCAAAGGGATTAGTATTTCTTTTAACTGTTTACGGACCAGAGGGCGGGACAATGTAGTCTAAAGCAAAGCGTTACCTTCCCCTCTGGTCCTTAAAGGGTTAATACCAGTCAAAAGTTGTGTCCGGGCCAGAAAGAGGAAAGTGGGAGACTCTGTGCAGTTCTGTAAGAGACTATACCCAAGAGCTTCCCAACCTGTGGCTCTCTAGCCACCATATAACACCAACTTCATAACTCACTCTTATGTTATACACTGCGATCTAGGAGTAAAATGTCAGTACAGAGGTATGGAGATAAGTCACATGACTCCACCCACAAATGCCGACCTCGGCTAGTGGTGGGACAGACTAAACAGAGATCCTCCAGCCAGGACCTGCTCCTATCAACACATGGACAGACAGGCATCACAAGAAAAGGAACTCTGCATTAACCCCTTGCATGCTACAGATGTCTACAATGTGCTGCTGATCACTCTAGTAACCCAGGGGTTAAATGGGAGACATTCAGAGGAGTAAGTGACAGGATGATTTCCTCTCTCTTCTCACTATTTATCCACCTCTTTATCCATTCTCTCCTCATCTCTTCTTCCATCTTTCTCTCCTCACCTCTCACTACTGTAACCATCCCTGTCCTGTCTACTGTACACTTCTCTGTATACACACACACACACACATATATATATATATATATATATATATATATATATATATATATATACTGAGATTTTTTGTTATAAAAGTGTGTGTGTAGATATACTATATTCACACACACATTTATTTAGGAGGATAGAGGGGTCTCCCTTTGTATTCACATCATGGCATATTCTGGAATGGTAGGTTCCTCCTCCCGTGACTACAATAGGAATTCACTTATTTGTAAAATATAAATTCTTGTACTTAGAACACTTTCCACATCAAGAACATGGAAATGGCGTCTACTCTATATGGCTCCTTTGATTATTAACAAGATACAACTTCCTAATAAAATATTTCCCACTTACAGAACATAGAAATGGTTTATCCTCCAATAACTACAAGATATTTTCCAAGTAAAACAGTTTCCACAATGAAAACATGAAAATTATCATCTCTCATGTGTGTGTTACCTGATGTCTAACAAGACCATATTTATATGGATAACATTTCCCACATACAGGACATGAAAATGGTTTCGCTCCTGTATGCACTCTCTGATGCGTAACAAGTTGTTTTTTAAATGTAAAACATTTCCCACATTCAGAACATGAAAATGGTTTCTCTCCTGTATGGATCTTCTGGTGTGAACCAAGCTGTGATTTAGATATAAAACATTTCCCACATTCAGAACATGAAAATGGTTTTTCTCCTGTATGAATCATCTGATGTGTAACAAGACATGATTTCCGTTTAAAACAGTTCCCACATTCAGAACATGAAAACGGTTTCTCTCTTGTATGTACTTTCTGATGTCTAACAAAAGTTACTCTAGCAGTAAAACATTTCCCACATTCAGGACATGAAAATGGTTTCTCTCCTGTATGAAGCCTGTGATGTGTAACAAGATATGATTTCAGAGTAAAACACTTCCCACATACAGAACATGAAAATGGTTTCTCCCCTGTATGAATCCGCTGATGTGAAACAAGCTGTGTTTTATATGCAAAACATTTCTCACATTCAGAACATGAAAATGATTTCACTCCCGTATGAATTCTCTGATGATGAACAAGTTGTTGATGTTTAACAAGACCTGAATTCTGAGTAAAACATTTCCTACATTCAGAACATGAAAATGGTTTCTCTCCTGTATGAATTCTCTGATGTATAACAAGAACTTTTTTATATATAAAACCTTTCCCACATTCAGAACATGAAAATGGTTTTTCTCCTGTATGAGTCATCTGATGTGAAACAAGCTGTGTTTTATATATAAAACATTTCCCACATACAGAACAAGAATACGGTTTCACTCCTGTATGAATCATCTGATGTCTATCAAGATATGATTTCAGAGTAAAACATTTCCCACATTCAGAACATGAAAATGCCTTCTCTCCTATATGAATCCTCTGATGTCTAACAAGATGTGACTTCAGAGTGAAACATTTCCCACATTCAGAACATGAAAATAGGTTATCGCCTGTATGATTCCTCTGATGTGAAACAAGTTTTGATTTACGTGTAAAACATTTCCCACATTCAGAACATGAAAATGGTTTCTCTCCTGTATGGATCATCTCATGTCTAACAAGATCTGATTTCGCAGTAAAACATTTCCCACATTCAGAACACGAAAACAGGTTCTCTCCTGTATGAATCCTCTGATGTTTAACAAGTACCGATTTACCTTTAAAACATTTCCCACATTCAGAACATGAAAATGGTTTCTCTTTTGTATGAATTGTCTGATGTGTAATAAGTTGTGTTTTATATGGAAAGCATTTTCCACATTCAGAACATGAAAATGGTTGCTCTCCTGTATGCATTCTCTGATGTATAACAAGTTGTGTTTTATTTGTAAAGCCTTTCCCACATTTAGAACATGAAAATGGTTGCTCTCCTGTATGCATTCTCTGATGTATAACAAGTTGTGTTTTGTATGTAAAGCATTTCCCACATTCAGAACATGAAAATGGTTTCTCTCCTGTATGAATCCTCTGATGTCTAACAAGTTTTGATTTATGTTTAAAACATTTCCCACATTCAGTACAAGAATGAATCTTCCGATGATTAACAAGTTGTGATTTCTTTGTAAAACATTTTTCACATTCCGTAAAAGAAAATGCTCTCTCTCCTTTATGGATCCTTTGATGTTCACCATGGAAAGATTCCATAGTAAAACATTCCCCACATTCAGAACATGAAAATGATTTCTCTACTGTATGAATTTTCTGATGTGTAACAAGATCAGATTTTCTCAAAAAACATTTTCCACATTCAGAACATGAAAACTGTTTCACATCCGTATGAATCCTCTCATCTGTAAAAAGACTTGGTTTGGAGGTAAAACATTTCCAGCATTCAGAAGAGGAAAGTGCTTTTTCCTCTCTGCACAATTTATTGATATATGTATTTTGGGTAAAATTTTTACCACACAGAGTACAAACTGTTGCCTTTCCTTTGTGAGTTCTTTGGTGTGCAACGGTATTTTCTTCCCTGTGAGACCCGTGGTGATTAAGAAGCTCTGATTTAGAACTGAATTGCTTCCCACATTCAGTGCATACCATTGTCTTCTCTCCTGTGTCATTTTGTTCATTTTGAACAAGTTTTGATTTACTAGAAAATGGTTTCTTAGATTCAGGATAAGAAGACTCGTTCAATAATATGTGATTTTTGTGATGTGTAACAAAGACAGGTTTAGAGTCAAACAACTCCTGACATTCAGAGTAGTTGTGCTGTATCTCAGAGGTAAATGCTGTTTGGTGAGATGCAGACACAGATTCATCATTTTCACTGTAATTAAAACTTATTACTGGGCAGTTATTTTGCATTTCTTGTACTTGGGCACTTTCTATGTTACTTTTATAAAGAGAAGTTGCACATTGTGTTCCTGTATTGTGTGTGAGACTAGACATATGGGGCTCTGTGAGATTGACTCCTTCACGTGATATGGATTTCTCAGACGTAGACCTTTTTACACTGTTACTTGCGGAATGTCCTCCAGTTATGTCTGTTCCCTGATGATTCTGCATTACACAGATCTCTCCCATCACATCTCCTCTTAAACCTATGGAGGGAGAACATCCTTCAGGGGTATTTCTGAACTTGGATCTGTCTGTATAAAATAAACCAACTGTCAACAAAGAATTTAAAATATTATGTTACCAAATAGCATTTCCTTTAGTACAATACACTGTTCATCAGATTATAGAAAAAAAACCAGACTGACATGCACAAAAATTGAGAAATTTTCAGGACAAATACAAAGGCCCACTGATATAAATCTCTTTTTAAACCCGTTAATATTAAAGAGGTCTTCAGCAGATTGAAAGGGGTTAAAAGTCCCTTACAAATACAGTTCCCACTAATTTATATCATATGGTGCGGTTGGGTTGTGCCAGAATTTCTCTAGTTCACTGGTACATCAGCCTCACTGTGAATTCCATGGGGCGCATGTATAATGACAAGAAAGGAGCAATTCTGGAGCAAACCAACTGCACAATAGGGGATAAATAAACACTCCCAAAATTCTTACTGGATTAAATGGGGCTGTAATCCCCTGAATTCTGAGATGTCTTCTAATGCAAACAAAAGCACAAAATAACAATATAATCAAAAATGTATCTGAGATCAGCTATTTAGCATTATTTTACTGTACAGATAATCACTCACCTGTCCTGGTACTTGTAGGAATTAATGTCTTCTTAGACACCTGGTGATCTCTTACATACGGCTCTTCTCCTCTTTCTATCACCACTATAACTGCAGGCTTCCCACTGATATAACCTGTGTATGGAGATTTAGATACGATGGGTTTAACAGAATGAATATCTATTTATGAAAATTAAATTTAATGGACACTGAATTTTCTGAACAAATATTTGAAATAAGAATAGTTTTCCAACAGTTAAATGCTAATCATGTTTCCCATATGAAAGATTTCCTGTATTTAGGGTAATATTGTTACCTAGAGATATAAGGGATCGGTAATTCTCCATCATGACATCCCTGTACAGTCCCTTCTCTTCTTCTCTTAAACAGTCCCATTCCTCCTTGGAGAAGTAAACTGCAACTTCATCAAATTCAATTTCATCCTGAAAAATAAAAATTATTCAGACAGTGGATTATTTTGTAGAAAAATAATCAGTCTCATAGTGAAATGAAGAAGTGTAAAGGGACAATTACACCAACATGACTTACTACACACACACTGAGACTGATGTAGTCAGTAATAGTGGTGACGTTTAGGGCTGCAACAACTAATCAATATTATCGATAAAAATCGATTATGAGAATCGTTGTCAACGATTCTCATAATCGATTAGTTGCAGCCCCAGACTGCCGCCGCCGCCAGTGTCAATATGGCAAGATCCATCGGGCCGTGATGACATACAGACAGAGAAGAGGGCAGAGGCACCGGAAGAGAAGCGCTTGTTGCCAGCAGACTATCGTTACTGTCTGGCAGCAAGCGCTTCTCTTCCGGTGCCTCTGCCCTCTTCCCCTTCTCTGTATGTATGTCATCACGGACTGCAGGGGCGCGTGATGATGCGGGCGGGCAGGAGGGAACTCAGAGCCAGCCAGCCACAGGGGACCGGATGCCACTCAAATTACCCCCCAGCCCGCCAACTCAACGCAGCAGTGAGATGGAGAGCGACAGTGACAGTCTAGAGGTACAAAGGGGAGAAAGAGAGGTGCAAGGGGGGAGAAAGAAGTACAAGGGAGAGAAAGTGTGGCACAAGGGGGAGAAAGAAGTACAAGGGGGAGAAAGTGAGGCACAGGGGGGAGAAAGAAGTACAAGGGGGAGAAAGTGAGGCACAGGGGGGAGAAAGGTACAAGGGGGGAGAAAGAGAGGCACAAGGGGGGGGAGAAAGGCACAAGGGGGGAGAAAGAGAGGCACAAGGGGGGGGAGAAAGAGAGGCAAAGGGGGGGAGAAAGAGAGGCAAAGGGGGGGGAGAAAGAAGTACAAGGGGGGGGAGAAAGAGAGGTGCATAGACCCCATAGTAAAATAATAGCAATGACACATGTTAAATGTGTAAAGTTTTTTATTCTGCTGTTTGTTTTTAACACTCAGTTTGTTCATTAAATCATTTTAAATAATGAAAAATTAGCATATTGTTTTTTATCCGATTAATCGAAAAAATAATTGGACAACTAATCGATTATCAAAATAATCGTTAGTTGCAGCCCTAGTGACGTTCTGAAAATCCAACTACACCTTAGGGATTACAGGGGCAGGCTGGCTTGAGGGGAATTGCCCCAGGACAGGGTAAAAGTCTGGGCCCGTGGGCAGATGCCCCATAGTTGTCAAGGTAAAATCTGTGATTGTGCATGAGCTGTAGTGAGCAATGGAAGTTTCCTATACTCACCACAAGTGATATGATATAATGTATTTTGCTGCAGCAGCACAGCAGATATCTGTGACCCATGACTGAGATGATAACTGCTGTGTTAGTGTAGTACTACAGCTGGAGAGCCACGGTTGGTAAATCCTCGGGTGGTTAGTACACAGTACTACAGTGTGAGACAGAGAAGGGCTGTCCTGCAAAGGCAGGGGAACAAATGCCCCTGGGACAGTATATTTCTCTCATAAAGCTGCCACCACAAGCAGTAATCACTAAACAACCCCAGTCCAACTCCACACTGGCTGATTTCTTCCTTCTCTGCACCACACATCAGCCTGACAACCCAGTATCTCCCCTGTCTCTACTGATTTTAGTCTGTATGTGATTCTGTGTTTAGTAATCCATTAGGTGAGAGGTGCAGGACTGTACCCATTGCTATACACACCTACCAACTGTCCCAGATTTCCAGTGAGAGACCCTGGTCCTGGCTTCCTGTCTCTGGATATTGCTAACCCTGATTTTAAAGTGGAACTCTCACCTCCCATAAAGTTATGTCTATCCAAACAGTCGTTTGCAATAAAGCCTCAATCCTCTTTTATTTATCTGTATGGACACGGAGATATTAGCAGGTAAAGATTTACCTCATGACGTCACTGGTGTGATCACCACGGTACAACTCAATCACCTCCGCTCCTCCATGTTGTGTGAATGAACGGGCTCTCACTTTGCCTCCACAAGACCTGGACACGCATTGGGAAGAGAGTGCGCCAGGTCACATGAAGATTTGGGAGTTTATAATAATCCTTTATTTATATAGCGCACACAGATTCCGCAGCGCTTTACACTCATATTGGTTCCTGTCCCCATTGGGGCTCACAATCTAAATTGTATGTTTTTTGGAGTGTGGGAGGAAACCGGAGTACCCGGAGGAAACCCACGCAAACACAGTGAGAACATACAAACTCACTGCAGATGTTGTCCTTGGTGGGATTTGAACCCAGGACCCCAGTGCTGCAAGGCAACAGTGCTAACCACTGAGCCACTGTGTTGCCCATAAAAGCATAAGTTTATAAAGGAGGAGGGAAATAGGCACAACACGGGAGGAGCAGGGGAGGTGACTGACAGACTTCCAGTACTGAGCTGTACTGCGGTGAACACTCCAGTTATGTCATCAGGTAAATCTTTAAATGACAAAACCTTTGTGACCATACCGATCTAAAAAAAAAAAAAAGATTGAAGTTAGAGGGGTGAGAAATGCCACTTCTGTATGCTGTATAATTATAGGATACAACAGTTTCTTAATATTAGTCCTAAGGACAGTAACAGTCCATATTGTCAGGATTTTCCTGCTTGTTCACAGTGGATCATTGTGATTAATCGACCTCTGATTAAAGTGATAGTAATGTTTCACAAAAAAAGCATCAACAATAAATCTTCATAGTATTTGGGCCATGGAGAGAGTTATTTCAATACTGTCAGAGTTGTAGTTCAAGAGTAACTGAATGATAAAGTATCCCCTCCCACCCCTTTTACCTAGTGTAAGCCACCTACCCTCAGTTGTGGAATCTACTCGCTTGACCGGACAGGTTGTAGAAAGGGACAATCTTCTTAAAGAAAGCATAAGGAAAACCCTGCCCACCTTGACAGGTTTTTCAGGTGTTCCCTTATGCCCACTGAAGATTGTCCCTCGCTGTGATGCATCCTGATAGTCTTGCTGCTCTGAGGTGAGCAGTGTTACACCAGTAAAAGGTGGCAGGAGTGGGACACTTGACCATTCAATTACTCTTGAACTAGAACACAGACAGTATTGAAATAACACTCTCTATGACGCAAATACTATGAAGATTAATCAACTTGATTTTTCTGTGAAACATTACTATCCCTTTAAGTAGGAATATATTAAATAATTGAATAAAAATAAATATAACGCTCACTGATCAGAGACAGTACTGAAGAAACAGTCTGAAGATGGACAAAAGTATGTGAACCTGCAAAAGACACCCCTATCATGAACTGAGACCCATGAAGGTCAAGAATATATCAAACAGTAACAACTAGTTGATGTAATAGAAAGTAAAACATGCAATTACAAAATCTCAGATGAAGGTATTGGTAAACACTGCAAATGCTAAAGAGTAATATGACATTACAATGATTAATGATAATTGAGTGTTGTCTCCTTAAGTCACATCAGCTATAGCAGATATATCCCAGGAATAAAAGAGGAATCCAGATAAAACCAAAGCTCCCACATATATCAAATCACAAACAAAGTAAATAATATAATGCCTCCCTATATGAGTGGATAATTGGGATAAGTAGGTTTAATCAATAACAACCTATTAGCAGACTCTTGAGATATATAGTCCATCAAGTTAAAAAAAAATACTACATACAGATAGACTGAACAGTGAAAGGTATCGATGGTACAGCTGATAGAAGACTGAACTGAAGTGAATGTAGTTGGACCAAGACAGTGATGGACATGGATGAATGAGATGATGAAGAATATGGATGATGGAGTCAGTAACATATATAGTGATAATAAATGCAGGTCAGTCAGTTCTTATGTCCCTAGTGACAGTCTACACACACTCCCCGTCTGATTCTCTGTGCTCCTGAAAAGAATCCCAGAGTCCTCTTGGGCAGGAGGTTGGTAAGAGATAAAAGACAAGACAGACAGGGAAACCAGAGAGCTAAGTGTAGTGGGTTAGTACAGAATCTATTCACAATAAAAATAAGGGAAAATAGGTGCATGTTATAAAAGATATAGACAGGTTGATGCTACATAGCTACACAAGTCAAATATAGATCATTAAAATTGATATGTACACATTCATGTTTTTTATATGTCAATTTTAATTCTCTCTTCCTATTGTGAATACATTATCTACTAACCCCGGCACACTTAGATCTCGTTGCGCTCTCTTTCTTGTCTCTTTCTTTTACCGGTCATTAATAAATGACCTATCACTGTGTCCTGAGGACTGAAGATGAGAATCGCTGAGCTATGAGCTTCCAAATTTATTAATATTGTTTATTTAGCAGAGTGTATGTATCATATGGGTGCTGCTGTACATGTGTGGTTCTAGGTCTCTTATACAGTACATGGATATCTGTGGCATCTTTATCACTTTTATTTGTAAATAAACTCCTATTTCTAAGGATATTTGAAGCTGAGGAAATATTAAAAATCCCTATTTATATATATATATATATATATATATATATATATATATATATATAGTACTGGAATTGTACTTTTGGAAGTTTTGACCAGCTTCTATTGGTTTAAGCACCCCTCCCACCCCCAGGTGCAAAGCTCATTGTCTCTAGGACACTATATCATGCCTGTCAGAGAGTCTCTCTCCATTAATGAGTAAAGCTGACCAAGACTCAGCTCTCAGGATAAAGTAAATTAAGGTTAGTTAATGCCTAAAGTAGGAGAGATTCAGCTCATAAGACAAAGCATATTAAGGTTAGGTACTTGCCAAAATCAGGTACCTTGGCGTTGGTGGCAAGCTTAGCATTCTATGGCCATATAATGTAACTAAATCCTCATCTTTAATATAGTAGTGATATGTAGGCACAATGCCGTAGAGTAAAGGGTTAATAGTGATGAAAATTTGGATGTGCACCAATACTTTGTATATTTGCTTTTAGCTATTTTGGTCAAAATTGGTTGCACTCCAGCAATTTTAAATGTGTGTTTTTTCTTTGGGTGTGCTTACCAAAATCTGGACTGGAATTATATATATATATATACATATTGCCAAATTGTGGAAACATTTGTGCCCACCATCCTAGGGAAGAAAGCAAGTGACCCCTCAGTTCATGCACCGTATGTCTACTTTACAAAATGACTACATTTTCTTCATTTCTGTAGTTGTTTTAACCATGTAAGTGCAGGTCTGTCACATTTAACAAAATATAACAAAATGGACTGATTTTGTAGGTGCAGTTTAGTGCCCTCTGCACCCCAAACAGTATGTCAGCTCATACTAATGGGATAAAGTTTTTCCAGGGCTGGCAGTAAGTAATGAATACAGTAGAAAATTCCATGGTTTTCAAAGATATCATTATGATTGAAGTAGGGGAGATGTAAAAAAAAAAAAAAAAAAAAAAAAGATTTTAGTCTTACCTGTTAAATCCTTTTCTCTCAGTCCATACAGGTTACTCCCTTCCCTCCTTGGCTGCAGCAAGCCAACCAGCTACAGAATGATTTGAGACACTAACTAGGACTAGATAGTAGAAGGGAAGAAGACTCCTGTGAGCATGACCCCGAAGGACCCCCACGGTCTGCCACAGGAGAACCAAGCATGGTATCACAGTGCCCGTGCTATTGCTGCTGACATTTTGACAGTGCTATTTCCTCATACCTTTTTATTGGCTAACGTGGTCTTGCTCCGCCCAGTGATAGCCCTTAAATACTGAGCCCTGTCACTTCTGCAGTGCCCTTTCGTGGTGTGCCCGTTGCTAAGCGCTTGTTCCGTTATTCGTGTGAATCCTGTGTATGACCCGGACTGCCTAACTACTCTGCCTGTTTAAGTTCCTGCTATGTGTACCGACCCAGATTGGCTGACGTTCCTGCTCTGTGTATCGACCCGGCCTGGCTGACGTTCCTGCTCTGTGTACCGACCCGGCCTGGCTGACGTTCCTGCTCTGTGTACCGACCCGGATTGGCTGCCATTCTTGCTCTGTGTATTGACCCGGCCTGGCTGCCGTAACTGCTCTGTGTACAGACCCGGATTGGCTGCCGTTCCTGCTCTGTGTACAGACCCAGATTGGCTGCTGTTCCTGCTCTGTGTATCGACCCGGACTGGCTGACACTCCAGCCCTGGGTTATCACCTAGGCCCAGGTTCACTACTCCTTCCGGTGATCCGCTTTGGAGTTGTATTTCGGTGCTCTCTCTCTGTCTTGGACAGACCCTCTGGTTGCCTGACTTGTCCAAGTTGATCTATCCGTGATGGGTAAGAGCTTGGATGCAGGTCTGAACTTGCTGATGAAGAAAGTCTGCCTAGGTGCTTTCAAAAGCAAATTGTCCATGTAAGGAGTCACTCTGATGCCGTCCCGGTGGAGGACGGATATCAAGGCCCCCAGAACCCGTTGGAACACCTGAGGAGCCGTTGTCGGACCACATGGAAGAGCTGAGAACGGAAAATGGCCTCTGTCGCAGGCAAACCGAATGTACTGCCTGCTCTCCGGATGAATTGAGATGTGTAAATAAACATCCTGTAGACCCAGAGAAGCAAGGAACTCCCCCGGAGACATGGCAGCAATCACTGTACGCAAAGATTCCTGGCGATAGTGAGTCCTGATCACAAAGGAGTTTAAATACTTCAAATCCGAAATAGGGTGACATCCGCCATCCTTTTTGGCGACCACAAAGAGGTTCGAATAGAACCCCGAACCCCTGTCTGGAAGGGGCACCGGCTCCAGGACCTACTTGTCCAGTAGAGCCTGAACAGAGCCGAACAGACGACGTTTCTCAGTACCCTGAGGAGTATGAGAAATACGAAAGCGAACAGGAGGAAGAGAATAGAAAGGGATCCTGTATCCATCTTTCACCACCTGTAAAACCCATGGGTCCTACACGGAATCCTCCCAAATGCTGTGAGAGAGTCGCAGATGACCACCCACAGCAGGGTGCGAACCTGGGTTCGGCGAGTCATGCCAAAGCAGTCTTGGAAGCCTTGGGCTTGGACGAGACCTTGGGCTTCCATCGCTGTTTGGGCTTGGAGGAGGTACGCGGAGCTAAGGGAACCACCTGGTTCGCCAGACGTGTCTCATTCTGAAAGGAACAAAAATACCGATTACGCTTAAGCTGCATTTTCTTCTTAGGGACCAAGGGTAGAAGAGTACTTTTACCCCCAGTGGCCTCGCTGATCAATTCCTTAAGATCAGGCCCAAACAAGGAGGTACCCTGAAAGTCTTGCTTTCTCTGCCCTTTCTTAGAAGCAGGGTCAGCAGACCAAATCTTGAGCCAAAGGGCTTGCCTGGCCACCACAGACATAGTAGAAATCCTAGCCATCATGTGGACGGCATCAAAGGCGGCAGCAGAAACATAG
The DNA here is from genome assembly GCA_037306005.1 of Rhinophrynus dorsalis. Classification (NCBI taxonomy): domain Eukaryota; kingdom Metazoa; phylum Chordata; class Amphibia; order Anura; family Rhinophrynidae; genus Rhinophrynus; species Rhinophrynus dorsalis. The sequence continues at coordinate 16,451,315 of CM074727.1, read as the reverse complement.
TGTTGCTCTTCAGAGATATTGGCAAGAAGACACAATTTCTCCGAAGTATGCGCATCCTGACGGACAGCTGTAGGGAGTTGCTCAGTCCAGACTGCAATAGCCCGGTTGACACACGCAATAGCGGTACCAACAGTGGCAAAAATGGACTTGAGAGAAATCTCAAGTTTCTTGTCAGTCCAGTCCTTCAGAGCAGGAGCATCAGAGATCGGCAAGGCAGTAGACTTAGATAATCTGGAGATAGGTGCATCCACCTTGGGGGGGATGAACCCCTTAGCAAGCGCAGGTTCAGAAAAGGGGTAAAGCTTGGCAAATTTCCTGGAAGCAGTCTTGTCTGGTGATTTCCACTCCTCAGACACCAGACGGTCAAGAGTGGGGTTAGGAGGAAAATAAGTAAGGGGCTTTGCAGGCTCCTGAAAAACATTAGAGGGATCAGAAGGAACCTCTTGAACCAAGGGAATGTTAAGGGTGGTTAATTCAGCTCTGATCAGACCCTCAGCAGAGAGGTCAGGATCAGCTTCAAACGGGTCCCCAAGACACCGAGAAGACTCCAGAACTGAACCATCCTCAATATCTGAATCCAACAGCAGTTCCTCCTCAGAGGAATCTGACACATCATGTGCCCCCTGTGGTTTAGGCAGGGAAGATCTGATATTAGAGGGGGTCTGCCATGTCTGAAGGGCCGCCTGTATCTGGGATGGAAAGAGTTGTAATGTGGACCTAACGGCCCTAGTCGCAGCCTTAAACTCTTGCACCCAAGCTGGCTCAGCAGCATGGCTGGAGGTCCCTGGGTTGCTGTCAGGAACTTCAGAACATGCTGGGCATAAGTGACCAGAGAACTCACTAGGTAGCCCTGAATGACAGGAAGAGCAATGCGGGATACGGAGACAGTAGCCTCCTTAGTCTTAGGTCTAGCCTCTAGCTCCAGCAGTATAGATATACTCACAGTGTCAAAATAACCAGCTGTGCAGTACATCACCCAATTACAGTGTGTAAGATTAAAATTTCACCCCAGAAATGCTAAATACAGACTTATCTGGCAGGCGAAGGGTTAATCTGCAGAGGAGAGAAGGAGAGTGCAAGCCCTGCGTATGATACTTGCTAGAAATGCCCACAAAATGGCTGCCGCGACGGGAGCCAATCAGAAAATAGGCACAAAGCAAGTGCTCATGGGAAATGTAGTTTTCCCCAAAAAAAGTATCCTAAACAGTGCCCAAAGCCCCCTGAGCCCCCCAACACACTTGAACTATAAACCGGATGATAGAGCAAGGGTAGACAAGTAAAATGAGCCATCTCTGAAGTCGCTAGGTTAAACGGTTGCAGAGATACGTCCCAAACAGTGTAGTCCCATAGAGGTGAATGGAGCAATGGCATCTATGCGGTAAAGCACGTCTTAACCCTTTGAGTGCCAGAGTGGTACGGAATGCATGCATTCCGTACCACTCTGGCACTCAAGGGGTTAAAGGCGCCGTACACAATTTTTACCCAAATGAAAGTAAATCCTGAAAAAGTGTAAAACATCAAGGGAACATGTGTAGACACTCAGAAAACACTAGTCCAGTAGGAAAAAGTGCCATAACCCCCCCCATATAAAATGCCAAACCAGCAGTGAAAGGGTTAAGTTACCACATACACCTGCTCCAAACATCCAACAGACATACAGATATACCCAATGAGTTCTGGAGTGTACAATAGTAACTCCAGAATACACCCATGTGCAGAGGGGCACTGTGGGACAAGTGGACCTGCAGCACTCAAAGGGTAGCTCACCTTTCCTGCAGATCTTCTGTCTTCAGATTACCATGCAGCAATCTGAAGTGGGTAACTCCTAGGGAAGCACTTGAAATCAAGATTTCCCCCCTCAGGGCTTAAGGTCCACAAAAAGCACCTGGATACTGAGCTAGCCACATTGAAGGGCATTTGTCAGTCATGGTAATCCGCCTAAAGGTGGTATTCCATATCTGACAGAAAAATAAAAAAAAAAAACTAAAACTATAGCAGAACTGTTCTCTACCTGGTGTTGTCGCACCAAAGGAACAAATCATGCTGGATCTGGTTGGCTAGCTGCAGCCAAGAAGGGAAGGGAGGCTCCACCCCCTGCATACAGAGTTACCAGTAACCTGTATTGGAAGACTGAGAAATGACATTATTTTCTCTGTATCACCATTTCTGGAAACATTTGTACACACAAGTCTAGGGCAGTGGTTCCCAACCCGTGCCCTCATGGCCCACTAACAGGCCAGGATTTGAGGATTTCATTGCCAGAGCACAGGTGAGTTAATCAGGGTCAGTCATTGTGATTAACTGAACTGCATTCTGGCAAAGAAATCCTCAATTCCTGGCCAGTTAGAGGGCCACAAAGGCACGGGTTGGGAACCTCTGGTCTAGGGGCAGAAAGGTAAGTTACCATCATTTGAAGTGGTGGGTTGTGACATTGGTTTGTCAGACAATTATACTCTATTATTCAGTCTGCAGCTTCACTCTTATCTTCCTGCTCCTGTGTTATATCTCCTCTCCTGTCCGCTGCTTTTTCAACTGTGTCTGCCTCCGCACCAGTCTGTAGACAACTTTCTCCTGTGCTTGTTTGGATTTTCTTCTCTGCATCTCGGCTGTCTTTGCCGCCTAGAAGTCCTCCACCTTGTGGTGGCTGGCATCAATGCTCTTACCCTATGGGGTTATATCTTCTCCACTTCTAGTGGTTGTTTTTCCTGCCTCCTGGTGGCCCTTCCTGGTATATATTTCTCTCTGCTGCTTTTTTTTTCCCTTAAAGTCATATTTCCTTTCTCTGTTGGTAGCCTCCAACACTATTCCCTTTTTGTGAAAATCACTAGTAAACCTGACTATCCTGTACTGGGTCCGGCTCATCTGGGCATCAGTAATTCGGTCTTGCAATTGGTAACATTTTCTCCTACAGAAACAACCCATGGGGGAGCATTTTACTTGAAAGGCATCTAGATACCTAAACAGATATGCACGTCCATGTTTTTTTTTTTTATTACCTTCCAAGTAGTTAAAGGTTAAAAAAATGGTGCTTCAACAAAGTATTAGTTTAAGGGTGTGCACACTTAAGCAACCAGGTTATTGTGAGTTTCTTTTATTTTTTCTCCCTCAACGATTTCAGTTTGTTTTGCAATTGAATTGTTCACGTTATTGGTCACATTAAAGGTGTAAAAAGTTCTGACATGAATTAGCTTTGTCTCATTCTTTAAAGGGATAGTAATACTTCGTTTTAACTTTATTTTATTTTGTAGGCATTAAAAACACATGAAGAATGATATAAGTTTTATCTCTCAAACCTTTATGGTTTAAGAGCTATTCACAAGCAAAGTTCCCCTCCCCGCCCCTTTTACCTAGTGTAAGCCATCTCTTCTCAGATGTGAGTCTAGTTGTAAGACCAGACAGATAACAGAAGGGGACAATCTTCTTACAATGAAAACAATGAAAGCCCTTCCCCCCTTGACAAGTTTTTCAGCTTTTTTCCTTATCTTAATTGAAGACTGTCCCTCTCTGCAGTCTACCTGGGCACCTCCCTTCTGATCTGGCTGAACAGGGGGGGTATACTTTGCTTGTGAATATCTCTTAAACCATAAATGTTTGAGAGATAAGACATATCGTTCTTCATGTTTTTTTAATGCCTACAAAATAAAATAAAGATAAAATGAAGTATTACTATCCCTTTAAGGCTGTCACTGTGTTTCTGCTTCCCTACTAACACACTACTGCGCTCCTACTAATGACTACAGGTTTACACCACACAGTGTGATCTCCTCCAACAAAATAACATCCAAATAACTCTTACTTCACTTGATTCCCTTCCCTACAAACTTTCCTACCTGCACTGAGCCATGTCTGCAGGTTGCCTAGCAACCACCCCACCTCCTCCACTATACAGGAAGTTGTGAGGAACCAAAACCTGTTTAAGTCTCAGTATGGAATATTGTATGTGTGTCACTGTGGGTTATGTGTGTGTATCTAAGTATGACATGTGTATGTGTGTCTCACTATGACATCTGTATGTGTGTCTCAGTATGGAATATGTATGTGTGTCTCACTATGAGATCTGTATATGTGTCTGTGTGGAATGTGTGTGTGTCTCTCAGTATGGAATATGTGTGTCTCACTATGAGATCTGTATGTGTGTCTCAATATGGAATGTGTATATGTCTCACTATGAGATCTATATGTGTGTGCGTCTCACTATGACATCTGTGGGTCTCAGTATGGAATGTGTGTGTGTCTCACTATGAGATCTGTATGTGTGTGTTTCACTATGAGATCTGTATGTGTGTGTTTCACTATGAGATCTGTATGTGTATCTAAGTATGGAACGTGTATGTCTCACTATGAGATCTGTATGTGTGTCTCTGTATGGAATATGTGTCTGTGTGTGTCTCACTACGTGATCTGTATGTGTGCCTCAGTATGGAATATGTGTGTGTGTCTCTCACTATGAGATCTGTAAATGTGTTTCAGTATGGAATGTGTCTCACTATGTATGTGTATGTCTCACTATGATATCTGTATGTGTGCGCATGTCTCACTATCAGATCTGTGTGAGTGTGTCTCACTATGACATCTTTATGTGTGTCTCAGTATGGAGTGTGTGTGTGTGTGTGTGTGTGTGTGTGTGTGTGTGTGTGTGTGTGTGTGTGTGTGTGTGTGTGTCACTATCAGATCTGTATGTGTGTCTCAAGTATGGAATGTGTGTGTCTAACTATGAGATCTGTATGTGTGTGTTATGTGTGTGTGTGTGTTTCACTATGACATCTGTATATGTATCTAAGTATCGATTGTGTATGTGTGTGACTCACTATGAAATCTGTATGTCTGTCTCATTACGGAATGTGTGTATCTCACTATGGGATATGTGTGTCTGACTACGGCGTGTCTGTCTCACTATGGGATGTGGATGTGTAGTATGTGTGTGTCTGTCTCACTATGGCATGTGTGTGTCTCACTATGGCCACAGCTGGGAACTTTTGAAATACCATCACTCACATGTCTGATATTAACCCTTGAAGCCCAGTGGGAAAAAGAGTACATTGCATTACCTGTTGCACTGTCAGAGAGGTAGGCAATGCATTGCAAATTAATAACAAATATACACTTATGGATGGTTATATGTGTGTGTATGCCTCACTATGTGTACAGTGGATATAAAAAGTCTACACACCCCTGTTAAAAGGCCAGGTTCTTGTGATTTTAACCCCATTGCGACAATTGATTTACCAGGTACATCCTGCAAAAACTGTCACTTAGTGACAGAGGTCGTACCTGGTAAGTCCCGGAAGTCCGGGTTTCCATGTGGCTGCACACCGCTCGGGGACTCCGGAATCGTTTAGGAAAAAAAAAATGTTAGTGGGGCGTTAAGGCGACAGCCGCATACGGACGCAGCTGTCACTAAGGAGTTAAAGAATGAGACAAAGATAAATCATGTCAGAACTTTTTCCACCTTTAATGTGACCTATAACGTGAACAATTCAGTTGCAAAACAAACAAATTGTTGAGGAGGAAAAATAAAAAACTCACAATAACCTGTTTGCATAGGTGTGCACACCCTCTTGTAACTGGGGATGTGGCTGTGTTCAGAATTAACCAATCGCATTCAATCTCATGTTACATAGAAGTCATTACACATCTGCCATCATTTAAATGACTGATTAATCACAAATAAAGTTCAGCCGTTCTAGTAGGATTTTCCTCACATTTGTTTAGTTGCATCTCAGAGCAAAAGCCATGATCCGCCGAGAGCTTCCAAAGCATCAGAGGGATCTCATTGTTGAAAGATATCAGTCAGGAGAAGGGTACAAAAGGATTTCCAAAGCATTAGATATACCATGGAACACAGTGAAGACAGTCATCATCAAGTGGAGAAGCTATATGGCACAACAGAGACATTACCAAGAACTGGACATCCCTCTAAAATTAATGAGAAGATGAGAAGAAAACTGGTCAGGGAGGCTTCCAAGGGGCCTACTGCAACATTAAATGAACTCCATGAATTTCTGGCAAGTACTGGTTGTGTGCTACATGTGTCAACAATCTCCCGTATGCTTCATATGAATGGGCTATGGGGTAGGGTGGCAAGACGGAAGCCTTTTCTTGCAAAGAAAAACATCCAAGCCCGGCTGAAGTTTGCAGTAACAAACATCAAGTTCCCCAAAAGCACTTGGGAAAATGTGTTATGGTCTGATGAAACCAAGGTTGAACTTTTTGGCCATAATTCCAACGAACACCATACCCACAGTGAAGCATGGTGGTGGTAGCATCATGCTTTGGGGCTGTTTTTCCTCAGCTGGAACCGGGGCCTTAGGGTGGAGGGAACTATGAACAGTTCCAAATACCAGACAATTTTTGCACAAAACCTTCAGGCGTCTGTTACAAAGCTGAAGATGAAGTTCACTTTTCAGCACAACAACGACCCAAAGCACACATCAAAATCCACAAAAGCATGGCTTCACCAGAAGAAGATTAACGTTTTGAAATGGCGCAGCCAGAGCCCAGACCTGAACCCAATTGAACATCTGTGGGGTGATCTGAAGAGGGCTGTGCGCAGGAGATGTCCTCGCAATCTGACAGATTTGGAGCACTTTTGCAAAGAAGAGTGGGCAAATATTGCCAAGTCAAGATGTGCCATGCTAATAAACTCCTACCCAAAAAGACTGATTTCTGTAATAAAATCAAATGGTGCTTCAACAAAGTATTAGTTTAAGGGTGTGCACACTTAAAGGGATAGTAATACTTAATTTTAACTTTATTTTATTTTGTAGGCATTAAAAAAACATGAAGAATGATATAAGTCTTATCTCTGAAACCTTTATGGTTTAAGAGATATTCACAAACAAAGTATCCCCCCCCTGTTCAACCAAATCAGAAGGGAGATGCCCAGGTAGACTGCAGAGAGGGACAATCTTCAATTAAGATAATGGAAAAAGCTGAAAAACTTATCAAGGGGGGAAGGGCTTTCATTGTTTTCATACAAAGAAAATTGTCCCCTTCTGTTATCTGTACTGTCATACAACCAGACTCACATCTGAGAAGAGATTGTTTACACTAGGTAAAAGGGGCGGGGAGGGGATACTTTGCTTGTGAATATCTCATAAACCATAAAGGTTTGAGCGATAAGACTTATATCATTCTTCATGTTTTTTTAATGCCTACAAAATAAAATAAAGTTAAAACGAAGTGTTACTATCCCTTTAAGCAACCAGGTTATTGTGAGTTTATTTTATTTTTTCCCCCTCAACGATTTCAGCTTGTCTTGCAATTGAATTGTTCACGTTATTGGTCACATTAAAGGTGTAAAAAGTTCTGACATGATTTAGCTTTGTCTCATTCTTTAAAGGGATAGTAATACTTTGTTTTATCTTTATTTTATTTTGTAGGCATTAAAAAAATATGAAGAATGATATGTCTTATCTCACAAACCTTTATGGTTTAAAAGATATTCACAAGCAAAGTTTCCCCTCCCGCCCCTTTTACCTAGTGTAAGCCATCACTTCTCAGATGGGGAATCTGGTTGTAAGACCAGACAGATAACAGAAGGGGACAGTCTTCTTACAATGAAAACAATAAAAGCCCTGCCCCCCTTCACAAGTTTTCAGGTTTTTCCCTCATCTTAATTGAAGATTGTCCCTCTCTGCGGTCTACCTGGGCACCTCCCTTCTGCTCTGGCTGAAAAGTGTTACATCAGTAAAAGGGGCGGGAGGGGGATACTTTGTCATTGAATTACTCTTGAACTACAACTCTGACAGAATTTAAATAACACTCTCCAAAGTCCAAATACTATGATGATTAATTAGAGCTGCTTTTATTATGAAACATTACTATCCCTTTAACATCATAAGAACCTGGCATTTTAACAGGGGTGTGTAGACTTTTTATATCCACTGTATATGTGTGTATCTCACTATGGGATGTGTGTGTATCACTATGCCATGTGTATGGGTATGTGTCTCTGCATGGTATGTGTATCTCTCTGTCTCACTATAGGTTGTGTGTCTCTCACAATGGGATGTGTGTGTCTGTGTATGGGATGTGTATATGTGTGTGTGTCTCACTAAGGTGGGGGGGTGTCTGTATGGGATGTGTATATGTGTGTGTCTCACATAGGCATGTGTGTGTGTGTGTGTGTGTCTGCATGGGCTGTGTATGTGTGTGCTCACTATGGAGTTTGTGTGTCTCACTATGGGATGTGCATGTGTGTGTATCTGTATGGGATGTGTATATGTGTGTGTGTCTCTGTATTGGATGGATGCGTGTGTGTGTGTCTCTTTATGGCATATGTATGTGTGTGTCTCTTTATGGCGTGTGTGTGCGTCTATGTATGGGATGTGTGTCTCACCATGGCATGTGTGTGTCTCACTACGGGATGTGTATATGTGTGTGTCACACTATGGGGTGTGTGTCTCTCTCACTATGGGGACACTATGGTAATTCCGGTCAGCGGGGGGGGGGGCAGCAGACAGTTAAAACAGAACGTGATCACATGCATTTTACAGAACTTTCATAAACAAAAACAGACAGGCAACGCCATCCCAAACTGTTAGTATAAAAATATTTCCCAAATTCTAATTGTTGAATACTAGAGATGTCTTTTACACACTGAAAAGCAAGTGGAGCCCCCTTCCCAGTTTACTCTTGGTCCCAGAATACACACAGACAGGATGTGAATGTTCCACAACTCAGACACGTATACAGATCAGGGACAGGCAACCCGAGGCTCTCCAGCTGTTTGGACTACAAATCGCGCCTTCCCGCTCTAGCGGGGATAATGGAAGTTGTAGTCCACAGTAGCCTTATGTTACCCTCCCTTCATACACGGACACACAGAGTAGAAGAATGTCCCAGGACTGTGACAGATACACAAACAAACAAACCAGCGAGAACAAAGAAAAGTGACCACTGACCATCTTACTGGCCGACATCTCGAGGAGAAGAAACAGGAAATAGTGTCCGTGTGGAAACAAGAGAGCTGTGTGTAACGTTCCTATCAGTGAGCAGTGACATCTAGTGGTGAGAAGAGGTAATACAGGGACAGTGGATTAGATTTCAGCCTTGCAATGCTCTGCCCCCTACTAATAAAATTCCCGTTGCCGTAAATTGGGCATTTGGCCCCCTTATTTCCCAAATACATTGGAAGTCACTAAGATACAACGGGTTAAAGGGCAATTTCACCCAACATAATTTTTTATTAGTTCTTGCTGGTGCAGCTGTTTGCCTCATTAGGGAGAATTTATTTTAATCCTAAAATAGAGGAGACTCTGGATTGTGGATGGACATGTGGCCCTCCAGCCGTTGGCTGAGGAACATGCAAATCATAGACCTAAACAGCTGGAAGGCCTCAGGTTTCCTTCCCCTTCTCTGGAGTGTGTGTGCTGGCAAAGGAACTTCTCTGGCATCCAAGGAGTTAAGGTCAGACTGTTAACTCTAGCACCCTTTTGGTTAATTACATTACAGGCCCTCAACACATATAGGTACCAGCAGTTTATTATTTTCTTATGCAGGGTTTTCAAATGACACAAATCCTGTAATCTCCAGATTTGTGATTGGACATAATTGCGCCATTTTACTAATCTCCAGTAAATCCACAATGTTCTTTCCAGAATCCTCGCAGTCTGCTCTTGTGTAAAGTCCACGACAGGTAATACTGGGTGCGATAAGACTAAATATAATCATAAGAGGCTTGATACATGGTTTCAGGAATGTCTCTAGGAAACAGTGAGTTATGCCATAGCAGCAATTTTATCATAGGGCCTGATGCTCTGTTGTTGTGTCTAATACAGAGGATGGGCAACAAGTGGCTCTTCAGGATTTTGAACTACAACTCCAGAAAGAGATTAACTAAGGTGTGATATAGAAGATATGACTTCTTCAGTGTGAAAAACTCTCCAATTTGTATGTATCCTATATAGCCTATGTACTAAGATATCTCAAGTTAGAGAGACAGTACATATATCAACACAGGCATTTGAGATTTATTATCACTGGTGAAGTCATCTCCTCTTTATCGCACTTTAACGCATACCCTCCCAGCAATTCTTATCTAGCCATTATGGGAGTAGACTCCCCCTTTAACACTGGTGATACCAATGCTGCAATAGTAAACTGCTCATTCTATAATGAAGTTAACCCACATGGATATATTTGGCTGACAGACATGTGAGTTGATCATCCCCCCTGTTATGGAATAGCCTGGGCAGAGCAGGAGAAAGTGAGGACAGAAAACGGGTGATGAAAATGTATTAAGCAGCTCCTACATATACATACATATATGTCCAACAATAGCTGGTTTTCCCACACACGGTCAAGTATCTAAAGTTAATACTTGTTTTGTTAATAACCTTTAACAAGATGGTGACCTGAAGACCACAGCATTTTATACTTGTAACAGTCTATAGAGCAGGGCCCTGGGGGACCAATCAGGTACTGTTACTTAAGGTCCACTCAGAGTGTCTCTTTTCAAGCATTCAGGGGAACACATAAAAATACACAAATTAAAACACAGGGGCTTATCTCCCAAGTGTCCCTCTATAGGAGATATTAGGGGTCTATACCTCCCAAGTGTCCCTCTTTAGGAGATATTAGGGGTCTATACCTCCCAAGTGTCCCCAGGGCCGGATTTACATCTCAGGAGCCTGTAGACACAGAAAGCTGAAGCGCCCCCCCCCCGCCAAAAAAAAAAAAAAAGTTCAAAAAGTTTTGACTGAAATATTTTTATTCAGTCACAAAAAAGACCATAGAAAGGCATTATTCCACCCATTCTGTATACACCTACTTTGACCACAACTTGAAACACTGAGATTAAGTGTAACCCTTTGAGAGCCAGAGAAGTATACATTTCAAAGTAATACATTGGATACCTTTCTGGCACTCAAAGCGTTAACACCAAGAATAAAGGCCCATATTTATAAAATCAAATTGGAGTTATTCCCAGAGTAAACCAACTATACCATTGGGGATATAATACCATGGGGGATATAATAACATGCCCTAAATTTTCATGCACTTGAATAGAGCTTTTTAACCCCTAGAATACAAGATTGGTCTCCAATGCATTACAAAGCATTTTGGAACCTCTCTAACATCCAATTGGTTAAAAGACCAATTTAACTTATCAGGAATGTTTATTTGTTCCCTGTGGTGCATTTGGATTACTCTAGAATGACTGCAATTTGCTTTTATAAATATGGGCCATAGGATCTGTAAAAGACAATTGCTGTAATTCTAGGACAAACCAACTGCATTATAGGAGGAAATACACCCCAGTGATTTAACCCTAGAATGATAGAGGCACAGCATGTGTTGTATAGCTCTCTCCATTTAAATCAAGTGGAATTTTTGGACTTTTTATTTCCCCCATTGTGAAGTTGGTTTGCCCCAGAAATGCACCAGCCAACATGCGTCTATACGCCAGACCCAGGGATTCTGAAGCAGAAAAGGGTAATGTCAATTGGAAACGTGAAGAATAAGGTTAGGTTTCAAAAGGATACCCGCTCTGCCTCTTATACCTCTTGAAAACAGCAGGAAGCCAGAGTGGGTGTCTCATACCCGGCGCAGGCTTACCTCAAGGCCTGGCCAGGGGTTAAATAAACGGTCCGTGCAGGCTTCGGTGGAGGTGCAGCTTCTAGACAGAGTCTGACTGTACAGGCAGAGCCAGAGGAGGCAGCTGAGTAGCTCCTCCGTCTGTGTGTGAAGCGGCTGTGTTGAAGTTGGTGTTCGTCGTGGGCTCGCTCCCTGCAGGCTGCACTGAGCGTGGTAGGAAGCGGGGCAGTTCTGAACTTCCAGCAAGTGAAGTGAGGACAATGACTAATGTAGGGCTGCAACTAACGATTATTTTGATAATCGATTAGTTGGCCGATTATTTTTTCGATTAATTGATTAATCGGATAAAAAAATGCTAATTTTTCATTATTTAAACTGATTTAATGAACAGTGTTAAAAACAAACAGCAGAATAAAAAACTTAACACATTAACATGTGTCATTGTTATTATTTTACTATGGGGTCTATGCACCTCTTTCTCCCCCCTTGTACTTCTCTCTCTCCCCCTTGTGCCTCTACTTCTCCCCCCTTGTACTTCTCTCCCCCCCTTGTGCCTCTATTTCTCCCCCCTTGTACTTCTCTACCCCCCTTGTGCCTCTCTCCCCCATGTACCTCTTTCTCCCCCATGTACTTCTCTCTCCCCCTTGTGCCTCTTTCACCCCATGTACTTCTCTCTCCCCCTTGTGCCTCTTTCACCCCATGTACTTCTCTCTCCCCCTTGTGCCTCTTTCACCCCCATGTACTTCTCTCTCTCTCCCCCTTGTGCCTCTTTCACCCCCATATACTTCTCTCTCTCCCCCTTGTGCCTCTTTCACCCCCATATACTTCTCTATCTCCCCCTTGTGCCTCTTTCACCCCATATACTTCTCTCTCTCCCCCTTGTGCCTCTCTCCCCCATGTACTTCTCTCTTTCTCTCCCCCTTGTGCCTCTCTCCCCCTTGTGCCTCTCTCCCCCATGTACTTCTCTCTCTCCCCCCCTTGTGCCTCTCTCCCCCATGTACTTCTCTCTCTCTCTCCCCCTTGTGCCTCTCTCCCCCATGTACTTCTCTCTCTCTCCCCCCCTTGTGCCTCTCTCCCCCATGTACTTCTCTCTCTCTCCCCCCCTTGTGCCTCTCTCCCCCATGTACTTCTCTCTCTCTCCCCCCCTTGTGCCTCTCTCCCCCATGTACTTCTCTCTTTCGCTCCCCCTTGTGCCTCTCTCCCCCATGTACTTCTCTCTCTCTCTCCCCCTTGTGCCTCTCTCCCCCATGTACTTCTCTCTCTCTCTCTCTCCCCCTTGTGCCTCTCTCCCCCATGTACTTCTCTCTCTCTCCCCCCCTTGTGCCTCTCTCCCCCATATACTTCTCTCTCTCCCCAGTGTGCCTCTCTCCCCCATGTACTTCTCTCTTTCTCTCCCCCTTGTGCCTCTCTCCCCCTTGTGCCTCTCTCCCCCATGTACTTCTCTCTCTCCCCCCCTTGTGCCTCTCTCCCCCATGTACTTCTCTCTCTCTCTCCCCCTTGTGCCTCTCTCCCCCATGTACTTCTCTCTCTCTCCCCCCCTTGTGCCTCTCTCCCCCATGTACTTCTCTCTCTCTCCCCCCCTTGTGCCTCTCTCCCCCATGTACTTCTCTCTCTCTCCCCCCCTTGTGCCTCTCTCCCCCATGTACTTCTCTCTTTCGCTCCCCCTTGTGCCTCTCTCCCCCATGTACTTCTCTCTCTCTCTCCCCCTTGTGCCTCTCTCCCCCATGTACTTCTCTCTCTCTCTCTCTCCCCCTTGTGCCTCTCTCCCCCATGTACTTCTCTCTCTCTCCCCCCCTTGTGCCTCTCTCCCCCATGTACTTCTCTCTCTCTCTCCCCCTTGTGCCTCTCTCCCCCATGTACTTCTCTCTCTCCCCCTTGTGCCTCTTTCACCCCCATATACTTCTCTCTCTCCCCCTTGTGCCTCTTTCACCCCATATACTTCTCTCTCTCCCCCTTGTGCCTCTCTCCCCCATGTACTTCTCTCTTTCTCTCCCCCTTGTGCCTCTCTCCCCCATGTACTTCTCTCTCTCTCCCCCCCTTGTGCCTCTCTCCCCCATGTACTTCTCTCTCTCTCTCCCCCTTGTGCCTCTCTCCCCCATGTACTTCTCTCTCTCTCCCCCCTTGTGCCTCTCTCCCCCATGTACTTCTCTCTCTCTCCCCCCCTTGTGCCTCTCTCCCCCATGTACTTCTCTCTTTCGCTCCCCCTTGTGCCTCTCTCCCCCATGTACTTCTCTCTTTCTCTCCCCCTTGTGCCTCTCTCCCCCATGTACTTCTCTCTCTCTCTCCCCCTTGTGCCTCTCTCCCCCATGTACTTCTCTCTCTCTCTCCCCCTTGTGCCTCTATCTCTCCCCCATGTACTTCTCTCTCTCTCCCCCCCTTGTGCCTCTCTCCCCCATGTACGTCTCTCTCTCTCCCCCCCTTGTGCCTCTCTCCCCCATGTACGTCTCTCGCTCTCCCCCCCTTGTGCCTCTCTCCCCCATGTACTTCTCTCTTTCTCTCCCCCTTGTGCCTCTCTCCCCCATGTACTTCTCTCTTTCTCTCCCCCTTGTGCCTCTCTCCCCCATGTACTTCTCTCTTTCTCTCCCCCTTGTGCCTCTCTCCCCCATGTACTTCTCTCTTTCTCTCCCCCTTGTGCCTCTCTCCCCCATGTACTTCTCTCTTTCTCTCCCCCTTGTGCCTCTATCTCTCCCCCATGTACTTCTCTCTTTCTCTCCCCCTTGTGCCTCTATCTCTCCCCCATGTACTTCTCTCTTTCTCTCCCCTTGTGCCTCTCTCCCCCATGTACTTCTCTCTTTCTCTCCCCCTTGTGCCTCTGTCTCTCCCCCGTACCTCTTTTTCACTTTCCTGCACTGATGACATCCGGAGCGCAACCACTCCAAACGCGGAGACGCCGCATGGAGTGTGAAGGGGTTTTCTTCCTCTGTCTGGGCGCCAGTTTTAAACTGGCCTCAGAACAGAGGAAGAAAATACCTGCACACTCCACGCGGCGTCTCCGCGTTTGGAGTGGTTGCGCTCCGGATGTCATCAGTGCAGGAAGACAGCAGTATCCGGCGGCTGTGGGGCTGCTGGGCGGCACAACTAATCCTGTGTTTTCGAGTTCCGTGTCACAGAGTCGGCTGGTGCAGCATCCCGATTCCCCCCCCCCCCCCAAGGAAAAGGCTGGTTAATTGTAAAATGAAATAATAAAAAAAAAAGTTAAGCACAAAAAATAATGTAAAAAAAAAAAAACAGTCCAAAAAAAAAAAGTGTAAAAAAAACCCAAAACTATCCCAATGACAGGCGCCCCTCTGTGGGGTGCGCCTGTAGGCAGATGCCTACTCTGCCTTATTATAAATCCGGCCCTGAGTGTCCCTCTTTAGGAGATATTAGGGGTCCATACCTCTCAAGTGCCCCTCTTTAGGAGATATTAGGGGTATATACCTCCCAAGTGTCCCTCTTTAAGATATACTAGGGGTCCATACCTCCCAAACTTCCCTCTTTAGGATATTCTATGGGTCCATACCTCCCAAGTGTCCCTCTTTAGGAGATATTAAAGGTGACAGGGACATAGTAAGAGGGACATGACAGCATAGAACAGTGCGCTGTGCTGGTATCCTATTGAAATGTCGTCCTCTATTGGGCGCCCAACAAAAAAGGCTCAGGGGCCCGTGACCGAGGGGGGCCCACCTTTGTATAGAGTGACTCTAGTCCTGACTTCTATCACTGCAATAAGGCCCGGTGGCTTGCTGCTGTTTAGATGCCCTCTGCTTCCAAGAGAGTGCGACCATGAGGACATTACCGTCTGGCAGCAAGCAAAGCTATCAAGACTCAATGAAGAGAAGTAAGCACTCATCACTGCGCATGCATACGTCGTGTATGCATGCGCAGATGCGTATTGATGTCATCACTGCCTGCAGGATCACATGATGACAACCGGAGTAGAGAGGCGTAGAGGAAATTGTGTGGGGAGAGCAGGGCGCCCACGGCCCGCTAAGGAGGACACTCACACTCTCAGAAATCCATTACAGATGATGGCAGCAGTCAGAGAAGAAGCATACAAAAGACCCAGGCATGCCTGTCCCCCAGGCTATCAAAGGCAGCCAGTAGTAATACCCCTGACAGGGTTCTTTAAAGGGATAGTAATACTTAAAATGTAAAAAGAATATATGTTGTAGGGTTTATCCCCCTGAGTAAAACAAGAGTACTCCCACTGCTGAAAGGTGTTTCGTTCAAAAGTTATTAATTTTCAAAGTTGAATTTTTTAGGCGCAATATCACAGTGGCCTGAAATTGTACAGTGGCGCTGTTACTACACCATCCTATGGAGATTTATGGTCCCGGGACCAGAGCTGTCCATAGGATCGTGTAGCAACAGCGCCACTTTACAATTTCAGGCCACTGTGATATTGCACCTAAAAAATTCAACTTTGAAAATTAATAACTTTAGAATGAAACACCTTTCAGCAGTGGGAGTACTCTTGTTTTACTCAGGGGAATAAACCCTACAACATATTTTTTGACATTTTAAGTATTACTATCCCTTTAACGTGAATGCAGTAGAGTGAACTTAACCCTTTGAGTGCCAGAGGGCTACCAAACGCATTGCGGAGCAACGAGTTTTGTACCCCTCTGGCACTCAAAGCAATACAGAAGAAAGGGGAGGGAGCTCAAACAAAGGAACCACTAACCATTTAAAAATGATAAATTGGCAAATAACATACAGTATATACATGTAAAATCACTTTAAAAAGTTAACATAAGAAGGACCATAAAAAGAAAAAAAAATCCCTGTAAAAATGTTACAATATATATTCTAATATTTTATCAGGGATATCTTTTTTCCTTTTATGGTCCTCCTATATTTTGGCATTATTATCTTATGTAAACTTCATTTTAAAGTGATTTTACATATATATATATATATATATATATACTGTATGACATTTGCATGTTTATCATTTTTAAATACTAACTTTGCACTCCCTCCCATTTCCTCTGTTTTACTTCTAAATAGTAGTAGTAGTACCCCCTGCCCAAGCCATGCCAGTATCCCCCAGGCCAGCAACTACCCCACAGGCTAGCAAAAGTACCCCACCCCCTGGTGAGCCAAGTACCCTCCAGGACAGCCAATTATCCCCCAGGCCAGCAACTACGCCCCCAGGCCAGCAACTACGCCCCCAGGCCAGTAACTACAGCCCCAGGCCAGTAACTACACCCACAGGCCAGCAACTACGCCCCCAGGCCAGTAACTATGCCCACAGACCAGCAACTTCACCCCCAGGCCAGTAACTACAGCCCCAGGCCAGTAACTACACCCACAGGCCAGTAACTACACCCTCAGGCCAGTAACTACACCCACAGGCCAGTAACTACGCTCCCAGGCCAGTAATTACTCCCACAGGCCAGCAACTTCGCCACCAGGCCAGCAACTACACCCATAGGCCAGCAACTATGCCTACAGGCCAGCAACTACGCCCCCAGGCCAGTAACTACGCCCACAGGACAGCAACTATGCCCACAGACCAGCAACTACGCCCCCAGGCCAGCAAATAATCCCCAGGGCAGCCAAGTACTCCACCCAAGCCAGCAACTACCCTCCCCCCAGGCCAGCCAACTACCACCCAAGCCAACAACTACCCACAGGCCAGCCAAATTCTCCCAGGCCATCCACTACCCCTCAGGTAAACCAAGTAACCCCCCAGGCCAGTAACTGCCACCCAGACCAGCAAAGCAACTACTCCAGGCCAACCAGAAACTACCCCCAGGCCAGCCAGTAACCCCCCACCAGGCCAACCAGTACCCCCAACAGGCCATCAAAGTACCCTCCAGGTATAACAATTTATTTAAATTTATTTTTTTAAACCCGCTTCTTCAAATGACATCTGAGGATGTAGTGGGAGGTGGGGCTTAGGATGTCATGGGGCAAGGCTGATGATGTAATAGGGTGGGGCTTATGATGGTGTTGGGTGGGCTGATGATGTCATGGGGGTAGGGCTTAGGATGTCAGGTGGTGGGGGGGTGGGTGCCAAGACCTCTTTTTGGCCCTAGGTCCTTTCAGTCCGCCCCTGGTGGTGTCCTTTATTTTATTTTTGAAAGACGTGGCCCCCTGATTGGTTGCCTACTGTTCTATGTTAAAATTAATATATATATATATATATATATATATATATATATATATATATATATATATGTGTGTTCGATGGGTAGGCATCCCTCTCACTGGTCGCGGCTGGTCGAGCAATGTCATGCCAAAGAATGACATCGCTTCAACAAGTAGGATGCTTTGATTGGTCACCACTTGTCCCCATCGTGTTGCTCCTATGTCCAATGGCTGGGGGCCTGCGCTACGTGATTGAATTAGTATGTCTGGCCCGGGTAATATATTTAAAGTGTGCATACAATGCCGGCCAGGCCCGGATTGGTTAGTTTAGTTATGTCTCTTGTTGCTTTGATTCCCATTGGTTGGAGATCGGAAAGGCAAGATTGAATTACGTTCTTTTGTATGTGTGTGTTATAAAAATGTCCCAATGTCCCCAAAATAAATGTGTTAGTTTTGGAACTGAATCAGTGAGGTGTCCTTTATTTTAGGAAATATTTAAAGGGTCCCCTTTGATCCCCATTCCAGGAATTCTGTCCAGCAAAGACCGGCGCAGCTACCCCTATGCAGCCTCTTCAAGAAGAGGGAAACCCAGAAAGGCAGGTAAGGAAAAACCCGGCATCTTTAGCTTCCGTTACATTGGTGGCAGAGGTGGGATTATCTCTCTCTAGACTAAGAGATCCAAACCACCACCTGGGATCCAGCCGGTGAGCAATGACAGAGGCAACCTGACACCTCACTGTCACTGCCCTACAGGACATCATCATGCAGCTGTGATGCAATGCAACTGGACTAAAAAAAACGGGGCTGTTAGCCGTCCTCAGGGCATTGGATGAGGAGACTGCCCAGATCATCAGAATCACTGACCTACCGCTGGACTCAAGCCCTAGCCCTCCGTCTAAGACCTCCATCTCCGGGGTAGGCGCCCAAGGCGACAAGACCATGGAGCCATTGAGTTGGAAATTGTAGAAGCGGCTGAGGTTCTTGAGACCCAGCCAACCTCCAGAGATCGTAATTCAGCTCCTAAAAAGCAGCACAGGATGAATACATAGAGAAGTTGAACCTGGAGTACCCAGTTTTGTGCAGCCCTGCCAGTGAACCTCGTTCGGACCCCTGGGATGCAACTATCAAGCTTACACATCAGTCCTTTAAGACCTTTGAAAATTTCACAAGGGACATTGATGATTTCCTTCAGGATTTTGAGAGGCAATGTCACCTCCACAAAGTAGACCCTCTGGAATGGGTCTCTGTGTTAGTAGGGAATCCAAGAGTGGAACTCTCTGTTAGCAGGGAAGCTCACAGAACGAGCCACGGACGCTTACAGTGCCATCCTGGATGCCTGGAGTGCAGATTATCCAGAAGTAAGGCAGCACTTGTTGGCTAGGTATGTCAGACACCTACTGCTGGTAGTTCAGGGAAGCCCACCGGCAGCCATAGCATACACATACGGAGTGGGCTTACACAATAGACCGAGCCAAGGCTGCAGGGATGTGGAGCCAATTCCTTTGAAGGATGCTGCCAACAGATTTTGCTGGACCAATTCTTTACCTACGTGCCTCCCAACATCCGAGACTGGGTTCAGGATCAGGACCCAGCAGTCTCATGGAAGCTGCCCAGTTGGCAGATAAGTTTGTGGACACCCAGTGAATGGGGCCTCGGTTCATCACTGGCTATGATCCTGCCCCTCATACCACTGGTTACCTGACCCCACCAGGGTTGGGCTCCTTGCTCCAGACAGGGACCTTGCCAACACCCAGAGGTCTTTTGCCTCCCCATCGACCCACCAACTCTGGACTGCAATGCTATGGGTGCCGGCAACGGGATCATCTGCAGAGACAGTTCCCTATGGCACTGTTAGGGACCAGGAACCAGACAGACAGAACAATATAAAGTGCAAAACACCTTATTTAAAATAACAAAAGCAAACAAAGCAAAATCGTGATCCAGAAGTGTAAACCAAAAGACAAGCAGGGGAGGGCTGGCCTGGGGGGCAGGGGGGCAATTGCCCCCTGGGCCGGTCATATATCTGGGCTGGTGGGCCACTGCTCCTCACTAAATCTCCCAATTGCTGCTGTAAATGGAGCTACAATAGTGATACCACAGAGCTTACAATTGAAATGGAGCTACACAAACCACACCACAGAGGAGCAATCCAAATGGAGTTACACTAGTAGCATAACCCATTCCCTGGTAAGCTCTATAGTATAACTAGTGTAGCATTACTTAAATCGTAAGCTTTGTAGTAGCGCACTAGTGTATCCTCATTTCAGCTGTAAGCTATGTGGTATCAGTTGCCTTACTTCACAACATTAATGCCAATTTTAAAATTAACAAAAGGGGGTGGGCTGGGACAGTGGGCTTGAGCGATATAGAAATGGGCCACTTGACTGAATTTGCCCCCTGGGCCACAAGTTGCCAGCCCTCCCCTGGCCTTCTCCATTTCTACTGGTTGTTTCCCTGCCTCTTGGTGGCCATTTCTGGTATATATTTCTCTCTGCTGCTTTTTCAGTTGATAGCCTTCAAAATCAGGTATTTCTGTTTTGGGGAAATGACTAGTAAACCTCACTATTCTGTACTGGGTTCGGTTCAGTTAGGCGTCAGTAATTCAGCTTGTGGCTGGCAACTTTATCTCCTACATTTACATCAACTCACTGGGCAGTCATTAACTTGATAGTCATCTAGATACCTAAGCAGATAAGTCCACGATTTTATGGGGGGGGTTTATTACCTCCAAAATAGTGAAAGGCAAAAAAAATTGTAATCCAGTCTTTGGGTATAAACTGAAATGACACTTCGATTAACCTGTAATTTTGCATACTTTTCAAAAATATATATACGTTTGTGTGTACATATGCAGAATGTTTTTGTAGGTATGAGTGTATACATGTGTGTTGAGATTTCTCCAGTTAACCTTTCATTCCCACCACGATATGTTCATTCCTACCACAATATGACAGGCTTTATAGGATTCTATATAAAGTGCAAGTAATGCAGATCACTTGTCCCATCAATTACAAGCTATGTTGCTCTCTATGGATTGCAAGCCCTTTGGCCCCGTCTCTGTGAGTCAGAAGTTCTGCAATTTAGGTTTTATAGACTGTAAGTAATACTAATCACTTCTGTTTTAAACAGCAAACACTGCAGTTTAATTCTTCTTGCAAACTCTGTGGGATCTTTTGTATATTACAAGCATAGTATTATAGCTGATGAGGCTGAAAAAAAAGACATGCGTCCATCAAGTCCAGCCCATGTAAAAACATCCCTGTTGATCCAGACAAAAAACAAACAAACACTGAAGCTATTTCCAATTAAGCCCCAAGTGGGTAAAAAAAAAATCATTCCCGTCTCCAAATGGCAGTCATATAGTTCCCTGGATCAACAACTTATCTGCATTGAAGTCATTTGTCATAATTCTCAATGTTGTTCTGTGTTAGATAGGTATACATTGCTTTTTCAAAAGCAGTTACAGTATCTGCAAGCACAACATCCTGAGGCAAAAAATGCCATAGCTTTACTGCCCTTACTGTAAAAAAAATCCCTGCCTTTGTTTTAGATTAAATTTCCTTTCTTTTTTAATGAATGACCCCTCGTTCTTAGCTCAGCTCTTTGTGTAAATAATTAATTGGATAGTTGTTTGTATTGACCTTGAATACATTTGTAAATGGTAATCATATCACCCCTTAGATATCTCTTCTGTAATATAAACAACCCCAGTTTGGCTAGTCTATCTTTATAATGCAGATCCTCCAATCCCTTTATCAGTTTTGTTGCATGTCTCTGCACTTTTCCAGTTCAATAATGTCTTTTTAAGAACTGGTGCCTGTGATGAACAGGACTGTCACAGATCACATGGCGCAAGAGGCGGAGCCTCTCCTCCCCCTGGCAAGGATCATGTGGACACTAGAGAAAATAGATGGTCATGAAGCCTGTTTTCAAACTTCCCCCATAGCAAACGCAGAGGCAGATGATTATCAGATGAGATTGATGCTTTTATGGGAGGAGAATGGAATGTACACAGGGTTGCTGTTTGTGCTAACTACCGTCCCCCCTGGAGATTTCTAAAGTAGGTGACTAGAGTCTTACTCTTGTGTCCACCTCCCCCCTCCTTTCAGTATCCTTTCTCTGATTCTAACCCAAGCATGTCATGTTTGTCCATGTGACTGCCCCTTTAAGGTGCTCAGCCCTACAGTTACTCTTTCCATACCACTATAAAACAACACATACACATACCTCCCAACATTTCAAATTGCCAAAGAGGGACACTTGTGTTTTAGGGGGTGTTTCTGGGGGTGGGGCTGGTGGGTGGGGCATTACCAAGAATTTTTAGGCTATTTCTTGACCTACTGAGACCACCTTGTGTAACCTAATAAATGACTTATAACAAGACCAATGTATTTTATTTACACAGACTAATTTATAAACATATATACTGACCTTTAAACAAGCAATAATGTGAGTTTTATTGCTGTGGAGCAATGTGATACACTTATATATACACACCACACAGTCTGATCTCCTAAAAAGAGGGACATCAGGGTGGGAAAGAGGGACAGAGGGATTTGGGTCTAAAAGAGGGACTGTCCCTCCTAAAGAGGGACACTTGGCAGGCATGCATACACAATTCTTTTCTTTTGGCAGAATTGAAGTCTTTTATTTTCCTCATTTTACAGACTAATCTGTGCACAGCACAGAACCCAATGCAGCATTCCCCTCCCCAGCCAAGGGCCGATGGCCAAACCACGCCTGCACTTGACCACCGCCACAGCCAGATCTCGCCTGCATCTGGCTGCCCTCACTGGTGGAGCCCTATGCTCCACCCCAACCGTTCCTTACTGGGGAGGGCAGGCCGGACGTCTCCAAACCTTCCACCCTCCACCACTGATAGCAGCTGAGCCACCCCAACACCCAGCTGCTATCGCGAGGGAGTCCAAGGGGCATCCCCAAAACGTCTTTTAGTCCCCATGCCCCTCCCCCTTACACCTGCGCATACCTGGCGCTAGCCACCTTTCTTCTGGCACTCCCGCACGCCTGACCACAAAGTCATTGCCTGCTGCAGTACCCCAAACCAACCAGGTGGCTAGGCCTGCGCCCTTCCTGCCCTCGTCAAGCCTGACCACACAGTCAGTTCCCAGCTAGGCCAGCACAACCGCAACCTTCTAGGGTGTTTAACCTACCCCTTGGCTCAGGGAATGCAGCATTGCTGCCACCCAAAAGTGGGTAGAGGTAATCACCTCACCCTCTTTTCCCGCCATTTCTTTTCCATTTTTCAACACCATCCTGCAGACTAGAATTTAAAATCCTATCAACCAATAACCCTTACCCCAAGGTGTGATACAGAAGTCATGTCTTCTGTATCACACCTTAGAAAATCTCCTCCTGGAGTTGTAGTTCAAAATCCTGAAGAGCCACTTGTTGCCCATCCTCTTTACTAGACATGACAACAGAGCATCAGAACCCATGATACAATTGCTGCTATGGCATAACTCACTGTTTCCTAGAGACGTTCCTGAAACCATGTATCAAGCATCTTGTGATTATATTTAGTCTTATCCAGGGCTGGTGCAAGGATTTTTGCCACCCTAGGCAAAACCTAATTTTGCCGCCCCCTTGACTACGCCCATTGTGTCCCACTCCTCTATGCCCAGGTGCGTATGGCTCTCAGGGTCACCACATTTTCTGTTTGCCCTTCAGGGACATTGCCACGGCAAAAGTGGCAGTGTACTTCTCACTGGCTCCTGTGCAGCTGTGAGGCCACGGTCACATGACATTATGTGAACCTGCTCTGGTGTCCCTGGAAGTCAGTGTGAAAAATACACTTTCTCCAGAGCACAGCAGAGTGGTTCATACACACACACACACACACACACACATATGTATTTTTTTCCAGTGGGAAGCAGTGGCGTAACAATAGGGGTCGCAGGGGGTGCACCTGCGACCGGGCCCGTCACTCTCAGGGGCCTGGCCGCCCCCTGCGACCCCCTTACCACCCGCCCACAGCACAGCTGACGTCCCGGTGGCCAGCGCTCGAGTAATGCAGAGAGATGACATAATCTCCCAGCGCTCTGCATCACTAAGGACCGTGCGGGATCATGTCACACACACCGCTAGAACACCAGGAGGTAGGAGGACGGGGGTCAGTAGGGGCAATGTGGCGATGGGGGCATTGTGGAGATTGGGGGGAAATGTGGAGCATGAGGAGCATTGTGATGGGGGCATTGTGGAGATTGGGTGGAAATGTGGAGCATGAGGGGCATTGTGATGGGGACATTGTGGAGATTGGGAGGAAATGTGGAGAATGAGGGGCATTGTGATGGGGGAAATGTGGAGCATGAGGGGCATTGTGATGGGGGCATTGTGGAGATTGGGGGGAAATGTGGAGCATGAGGGGCATTGTGATGGGGGCATTGTGGAGATTGGGGGGAAATGTGGAGAATGAGGGGCATTGTGGAAGGGGCAATGTGGAGGTGGCCAGTGTGGTTGAGGGGGGCCAATGTGGTCGGAGGGGGGCCCGTGGCAATTCTTGCACCAGGGCCCTCTGGCTTCTAGTTACGCCTCTGGTGGGAAGCTTTGTGTTTTAGATGGATCCTTACATAAGTTCATCACGTCACTTTGGGCCTACTGACTGACACAAAAAAATGAAAAAAAAAAAATATACCAGGTACAACATTTGGTTCTGTATGTTTAATACCAACAAGAACTTCTCTTGCATCATTAGTGAACACAATGCTATATTTTAATACAAACATTTAAGGTGTCCTAACATTTGAAATAGCACAGCTGATTTATTTTGGAACAGAGTACAATTACATTATTTTATTAGTCAGGGACACACGTTTAACATATACCTACATAAAATCAGTTGAAAACACAGCCCTACAGACACCTCATCTGTGTAGGTTTTCAGGAACTCCTGACATGAGCACAAGTTTATCAGTCATTGTGACACATCCACTTGTACCTTATGAGAAGATCCTCACAACCTGCACTGTGGATAGAGCTGAGAAGCACTGTTCTACAGAACTGGCCATCAGAAAAATGGATACATTGTAGCACTTCTGGGGCACTATAGAAACCAATTAAAGGGGAACATTCACATGAAAAAAAAACTGGAGCGCTGGTTATGTCCTAATGCAATACCAGCGCTGGGTTTTGTTTTAAATTTACTTGCCTGTGAGCCGAGATATTTATGTTTAAAAAGTGCCACTTCCGCATACTGCGGCACCCTGTGTGTGTGCGGCACGGAGCAGCAGGACTTCCCACTTCGCTCCCAGAAGCCCCAGCGAGCGCGTTCTAGCTTCACCTCGGAGCTGTATTGTTTTGGGCTAACGTTACATCCAGCTCAGTTTGAGATGCTACGGAGGTGCCGCAGTATGTGGAAGTGGCACTTTTTAAACATAAATATCTCGGCTCACAGGCAAGTAAATTTAAAACAAAACCCAGCGCTGGTATTGCATTAGGACTTATAACCAGCGCTCCAATTTTTTTTTCATGTGAATGTTCCCCTTTAAGCTTCTCATTGATTACAAATTCCAGTTGATTTCATTTGTGATTTTAACCCATTCAGTACTGGACAGCTCCCTAATACATTGAAAGCACTCAAGATGGTAAACCATTTGAGTGCCAGATGGGATCAATGCAGGGTTTGCATCCCATACAAATCTTCAGTCCTTTAGTACTCTGGAGTCCACAAGCTCTTGGTAGCAAAGTTATCTCTAGGGTGATCACATGTCCCTGAATGCCAGGGACTGTCCCGGAATTTATGTGTGTGTCCCATGTCCCTGGCAGGCCCCATCAGGGACAATAAAAAGTCCCTGAATAAAGAATATAAACACTAAAAACAGAATTGCTTATTGCCTACTGTGACACAAATTGATGCCTCTGCTGGGCTACAAGAAAATGGCTTCTAGACAGAGCCCTAAGCACTAGAGACAGAACTGAGCCTTGATCCTAACTTGAAACAGGAGCTGCAGTGCAATTTTATTGTAGTGTAATACTAGTCTAAGTCTTTGGGACTAATGTATTTTATCT
This sequence comes from Rhinophrynus dorsalis, assembly GCA_037306005.1. Classification (NCBI taxonomy): domain Eukaryota; kingdom Metazoa; phylum Chordata; class Amphibia; order Anura; family Rhinophrynidae; genus Rhinophrynus; species Rhinophrynus dorsalis. Next base: position 16,425,671 of record CM074727.1, on the reverse strand, counting down.
TGTAGTCCACCAGAGACAGCGCTTCCTGTCACAGCAGTCAATGGACAGTTCTCCCTCTAGTGTTTAGAACTCTGTGGTGCGCCAGATAAAGAGCAATTTGCGCACTGATGTCCAGTAATGTATACTGACCCCTCCCGCATAGCTACCCTAGAGCTGGAGAGAAGTACTTTCGTCACTACACTGTCCCTGAATGGCAGAATGGAAATGTGGTCACCCTAGTTATCTCTAGGGCTTGGGGCCACTACAGCAGTGGTATCACAGCTGCAAAAGTTCTTTCTCCCATCATGGCAGTGAGACAGAGACAAGCACTGAACTTGAACTTACTGAAAAGTAACTGTGCAGGCAGAGGCCCAGTAGCAGTAGTCCAGAAACCATTAAGGACTCCAACATCTGTCCACTTTGTGCACTGCTGCCTGGCGTCCGTCAGTCACACGCAGCATTGCTAGCCAGCCAACGAGAGAGGAGTATAATATGAAAGTGCTCCTCTCTTATTGGCTGGATGATGGAGCTACGAGATTACCACCTAAAATATGAAGCCCGTGGAGCACTGGGTTGGACTGCCTTTAGATCAGCCTGCTTATGAAGTTTCTCCTTTCAGGCCATATGCAGCGCCTGAATCACAGTGGTGGCCAGGGCCGCACTGCAAAGTACAACCAGATCTTCACAATCCTGATAGGTCAGTCCAACCCTGCCATTCTGGGTTGCCTACTGAAACACTTGTGGCTTTGGCCCCCCTCAGCCATGCCCATGGTGGTCACCCTAGTGGCTCTGCTCAGCTGCGCCCCCAAAAGATGTGCGCCCTAGGCCAGCGCCTACCTCGGCTATAGGTGGCACCGGCCCTTCTCTTTATTGCCCCTTAGTGCAACTCCCCCTTGTGTTTTTTTTCATGTGTTGCTGTCTCTTCAACAATGTTGCTCATGGCCTAACTCTACATAACAATGGGGAAATAAATCTGCCCAAATTTATACTGTATCTCACCCCTGGGAACACACATGCTTAGGAATCTGGTGCTGCATTGCGAGCCCTGGCGGACCAACAGAGGAGAAGAACAGCAGTCTGAAAAAAAACACTCCCATTGTGTCCAGGATTATCTGTAAATGGGCAGACACATGATAACTGACTTTTTGAATGACCTTTAGTTGGAATCAGTTAACCCTCTGAGTGCCAGAGAGGTATCCAGCACAATTCGTTAGATATCTAAATAAAAATACATACATACCTCTCTGGCATTCAAACGGTTAAACGCCTGAAGCTCACATCTCTCAATACAAGCAACATAAAACAAATGCTCTCTGAACAACACAATATTTAAATATAGTAAAACTATTTTAGCTTTATATTTTAGGGATGAAGCATGAAAAAGTAGTTTCTATATATTCTAGCTGTAAGTATGTGATACTGAAATGTATATCAACCTATTTCATGGTTCCATAAGAATTCTGCATTAACCCTTTGAGTGCCAGAGCTGTACCCAACGCTTTGCAAAGCAATGCGTTGTGTACCTTTCTGGCACTCAAAGGGTTAAAGGGATGCTCCTGTCATCTATCTAACATATACCCCCAAAAATATGTTCTACATATTTTAGCTGTAAGTATGCGGTATTTAAATTTATATCAACCCATTTCATGATTTTGTGTTCCTTTAACCCCTTGAGTGCCAGAGGGGTGCATTCCGTACCCCTCTGGCACTCAGAGGGTTAAACGATGGATCCATAAGAACCCTGTATTAAAGGGAGGCTCGGATCATCTATCTAACATATATACCCAAATGAAAGCTGCAACAGCAAAGGACAAGAGACAGGTACATAAACTAAAATTACATACTAGCAAAACATCGCATACATAATAAATCTAAAAACTATACAGGCCATATGCAGTTTCTGAATCACAGTGGTGGCCGGGGCCGCACTGCAAGGTGTAGATTGCAGGATACCATTATTGTTCCGAACAACGTGTTCACCCAGCTGCACGTACAGCCAGATCCTCGCAATCCTGATAGGTCAGTCCGACCCTGCTATTCTGGGCTGCCTACAGAAACACTCGTGGCTTTAGCCCCCCTCAGCCATGCCCATGGTGGTCACCCTAGTGGCTCTGCGCAGCTGCGCCCCCAAAAGATGTGCGCCCTAGGCCAGCGCCTACCTCGCCTATAGGTGGCGCTGGCCCTGGTCTCAGGGGAGGGCTGGCCTGGGGGGCAGGGGGGCAATTGCCCCCTGGGCCGGTCATATGTCTGGGCTGGTGGGCCACTGCTCCTCACTAAATCTCCCAATTGCTGCTGTAAATGGAGCTACACTAGTGTTAACATAGAGCTTACAATTGAAATGGAGCTACACAAATGACACCACAGAGAAACAACCCAAATGGAGCTATACTAGTAGCATAACCCATTCCCTTGTAAGCTCTATAGTATCACTAGTGGAGCATTACTTAAATTGTAATAGTGTAGCCTCATTTCAGCTGTAAGCTATGTGGTATCAGTTCCCTTACTTCACAAAATTAATGCCAATTTTAAAATTAACAAAGGGGGGTGGGCTGGGACAGTGGGCTTGAGTGATATAGAAATGGGCCACTTGACTGAATTTGCCCCCTGGGCCACAAGTTGCCAGCCCTCCCCTGCCTGGTCTTATCGCACCCAGTGTTACCTGTTGTGGACTTTACACAGGATCAAACTGTGTGGATTCTGGAAGGAACATTGTGGATTTACTGGAGATTAGTAAAATGGAGCAATTATTTCAGGTCACAAAGCTAGACATTACAGGATGTGTGTGATGTGAAAACCTACATAAGAGAATAATAAACTGCTGGTACCTATATATACCCAGCACATACAGTGTTAACGACTTGTAATTAACCACATGGGTGCTAGAGTTAACAGCCTGAATTTAACCCCATGGATGCTAGAGAAGGTCCTTTGTCCGCACACACTTCAGAGAAGGGGAAGGAAACATGAGGCCTTCCAGCGGTTTAGGACTATGATTTGCTTGTTCCCCAGCCAACTGCTGGAGGGCCACAGGTTGTCCATCCCCAATCCAGAGTCTCCTTTATTTTAAGATTCAAATAAGTTCTCCCTACTGGGGCAAATAGCTGCACCAGTAGGAACTAATAAACAATTCTGTTTGGTGAAATTGTTATTTAACCCCTTGAATGTTAGGGACTTCCACAGGGCTGGATTTACATCTCAGGCGCCCCTAGGCACAATACCCTCCGGCGGCCCTAGCCCCACCTTTGCCCGGCAGCGTAGTGATGATGTCACAGGGGGTCCCGGCGGGCGGCAAGACCAATGGAGTCTGGAGGCAGTGGCACGCAGGAGCAGCAGTGGGGTGGCCCGGCAGCATGGGCACAGCCACGAGTACAATGGGGAACATGTTACTGTCTCATGTGCACATGTGCCCTGAAGGGCGAGCGAGCACAGGCGACTGCTCACAGCATAGTTACTTTTAAATTAAGTGGCAGTGTGGCACAGCATTATTTATTATGCACTTTGGGGTGGAATGTGGGCGTGACAAGGCCTTTGCCAGGCGCCCCTGAAAATCCGGCGCCCTAGGCAAGTGCCTTGTCTGCCTATTGACAAATCCGGGCCTGGACTTCCAATATATTGGGAAGTAAGGGGCCAATTGCCCAATTTACGACAACGGGAATTTTTATTACTAGGGGACAGAGCAGAGCACTGCAAGGCTGATCTCTAAACCACTGCCCCTGTATTACCTCAACTCACCACTAGATGTCACTGCTCCCTGATAGGAACGTTACACACAGCTCTCTTGTTTCCACACGGACACTATTTCCTGTTTTTTCTCATCTTAATGTCGGACAGTAGGATGGTCAGTGGTCACTTTTCTTTGTTCTCATTGGTTTGTTTGTGTATATGTCACAGTCCTGGGACATTCTCCTCCTCTGTGTGTCCGTGTTTGAAGGGTGGATAACATAAGACTGTTGTGGACTACAACTTCCATTATCCCCGCTAGAGGGGGAAGGTGCGAGTTGTAGTTCAAACAGCTGGAGAGCCTCGGGTTGCCTGTCCCTGATCTGTATATACTGGGTGTATATGTTTATATGTGTCAGAGACAGCGTTGTGGATCATTCACATCCTCTCTGTGTATTCTGGGGCCAAGAGCGAACTGAGGAGGAGGTCCATTTGTTTTTCAGTGTGTAAGAGACCTCTCTAGTATTCAAGGGGTTAAAAGCAACATTTTAATCAATGAGAACTTGGGAAATATTTTTAAATTCCCCATGAGCAGACTGGCAACTTTTGTGTTTAACCTTTTAAGAACTAGTGGAATGTGCAGCACATTGCTTTGAAATGCATTGTTCTCCCTCTCTTGACCATAAAGGGTTATTGTTCAATATGAATTCCACAAACCACAAAGAAAATTGCCCTCAGTGCTTGTAATCTACAGAAGATTGTTCAGAGTTTGGAAGAAAAATTGACCTGCAGAGCTTGCAGTCTGTAAAATAACTGATTATTAAGACTTAGATTCTATGAAAAACTAAATTGCAGAACTTCAGACTCACAGAGACCGGGCCAAAGGGCTTGCAATCCATAGAGAGCGACAGAGCTTGTAATTGATGGGACAAGTGATCTGCATTACTTGCACTTTATATAGAATCCTATAAAGCCTGGTATATCATGGTGAGAGTACAAGGTTAGCTGGAGAAATATCAAAGCATGTATATACTCATACTTAAAAACACATTTTGATTCTATACCCACAAAAGTGGATATTTTTGAACATTATGCAAAATGACAAGTTTAGAGGGAAAAAAACTAATTTTTTTTTTTTAACCTTTCACTACTTGGGAGGTAATTAAAAAAAACATGGACATGCATATCTGATAGGTATCTAAATACCTTTCAAGTAAAATGCTCCCCCATGGGTTGTTGTTTCTGTAGGAGAAAATGTTGCCAATTGCAAGGCTGAATGACTGATGGCCAGCTAAGCCGGACCCAGTACAGGATAGTCAGGTTTACTAGTCATTTTCACATAACAGGAATACATGAGTTTAGAGGCTACAACACAAAAAGGGAATATGACTTTAAAGGGATAGTAATACTTCGTTTTAACTTTATTTTATTTTGTAGGCATTAAAAAAACATGAAGAATGATACAAGTCTTATCTCTGAAACCTTTATGGTTTAAGAGATATTCACAAAGTATCCCCCCCCTTGTTCAACCAGATCAGAAGGGAGATGCCCAGGTAGACTGCAGAGAGGGACAATCTTCAATTAACATAAGGGATAAAGCTGAAAAACTTGTCAAGGGGGGAAGGGCTTTGATTGTTTTCATACAAAGAAAATTGCCCCCTTCTGTTATCTGTCCTGTCATACAACCAGACTCACATCTGAGAAGAGATGGCTTACACTAGGTAAAAGGGGCGGGGAGGGGAACTTTGCTTGTGAATATCTCATAAACCATAAAGGTTTGAGAGATAAAACTTATATCATTCTTCATGTTTTTTTAATGCCTACAAAATAAAATAAAGTTAAAACGAAGTATTACTATCCCTTTAAGGAAAAAAGCAGCAGAGAGAAATATATACCAGGAAGGGCCACCAAGATGCAGGGAAAACAATCACTAGAAGTGGAGAAGATATAACCCCAGAGGGCAAGAGCATTGATGCCTGCCACCACAAGGTGGAGGACTTACACACAGGTGGCAAAGACAGCCAAAATGCAGAGAAGGAGGCCGCACAAGGACAGGAGAAAGTTGTCTGCAGACTGGTGGGGAGGCAGACACAGCTGAAAAATCAGCAGACAGGAGAGGAGATATAACACAGGAGCAGGCAGATAAGAGTGAAGCTGCAGGCTGAATAATAGAGTAGAATTGTCTGACAAACCAATGTTACAACCCACCACTTCAAATGATGGTATCTTGCCTTTCTGCCCCTAGACCAGAGGTTCCCAACCCGTACCATCATGGCCCTATAACAGGACAGGATTTGAGGTTTCCTTTCCAGAATGCAGTTCAGTTAATCACAATGACTGACCCTGATTAACTCACCTGTGCTCTGGCAAGGAAATCCTCAAATACTGGCCTGTTATTGGGCCATGAGGGCACGGGTTGGGAACCACTGCCCTAGACTTGTGTGTACAAATGTTTCCTGAAATGGTGATACAGAAAAATAATGTCCTTTTTACATCTCCCCCACTTCAGCCATACTGATATCTTTGATAAACATGGCATTTTCTACTGTATTCATTACTTACTGCCAACCCAGGAAAAATTGTACCCGATTAGTATGAGCTGACATACTGTGGGGGGTGCAGAGGGCACTAAACTGCACCTACAAAATCTGTCAGTTTTGTTATATTTTGTTAAATGTGACAGACCTGCACATACATGGTTAAAACAACTACAGAAATGAAGAAAAGGTAGTCATTTTGGAAAGTAGACACATGGTGCATGAACTGACGGGATCACTTGCTTTCTTCCCTAGGCTGGTGGGCACAAATGTTTCCACAATGTGGCAATATATAAAAAAATAGGGATTTTTAACATTTCCCCAGGTTCAAATATCCTTAGAAATAGGAGTTAATATACAAATAAAAGTGATAAAGATGCCACAGATATCCATGTACTGTATAAGAGATCTAGAAGCACACATGTACAGCGGCACCCATATGATACATACACTCTGGTAAATAAACAATATTAATACATTCGGAAGCTCATAGCTCCGCGATTCTCATCTTCAGTCCTCAGGACACAGTGATAGGTCAGTTATTAATGACCAGTAAAAGAAAGAGACAAGAAAGAGAGTGCAACGAGATCTAAGTGTACCGGGGTTAGTAGATAATGTATTCATGATAGGAAGAGAGAATTAAAATTGACATAGAAAAAACCTTAATGTGTACATGTCAATGTTAATTATCTATATTTGACTTACTAGCTATGTAGCATCAACCTGTCTATATCTTTTATAACATGCACCTATATTCCCTTATTTTTATTGTGAATAGATTCTGTACTAACCCACTACACTTCGCTCTCTTGTCTCCTGTCTGTCTTGTCTTTTATCTCTTACCAACCTCCTGCCCAAGAGGACTCTGGGATTCTTCTCAGGAGCACAGAGAATCAGACGGGGAGTGTGTGTAGACTGTCACTAGGGACATAAGAACTGACTGACCTGCATTTATTATCACTATATCTGTTACTGACTCCATCATCCATATTCTTCATCATCTCATTCATCCATGTCCATCACTGTCTTGGTCCAACTACATTCGCTTCCATTCAGTCTTCTATCAACTTTACCATCTATACCTTCCACTGTTCCATCTATCTGTATGTAGTATTTTTTGGTATAACTTTAAATTGATGGACTATATATCTCAGACTCTGCTAATAGGTTGTTATTGATATACCTACTTATCCCTATTATCCACTGATATAGGGAGGCATAATATTATTTTCTTTGTTTGTGATTTGGTATATGTGGGAGCTTTGGGTTTATCTGGATTTCTCTTTTATTCCTGGGATATATCTGCTATAGCTGATGTGACTTAAGGAGACAACACTCGATTATCATTAATCACTGTAATGTGATATTACTCTTTAGCATTTGCAGTGTCTACCAATACCTTCATCTGAGATTTTGTAATTGCATGTTTTACTTTCTATTATATCCACTAGTTGTTACTGTTTGATATATTCTTGAACTTCATGTGTCTCAGTTCCTGATAGGGGTGTCTTTTGTATGTTCACAAACTTATTTTAGTCCGTCTCTGATCACTAAGTGTTATATTTGTTTTGTTATTATTATTTTTTATATAGTGCCAACTAATTCCGCAGCGCTGTACAATACGGAACAGACAGACCGAGAAATTAAATAGTGCAAATCAAATATGAAGAACAGAAGCATCAGGGGGCCCTGCTCGTGAGAGCTTACTCAATTATTTAATATATTCTTATGTGGTGGCCTGGGGTTGTTAGGTGTTGCTGGCCCTTTAAGGTGTCACGTGGTTGGCAGTTCACTATGGCCGAGGGATGTAATGGGCCCAATCCCAGGTGGCATCCCCATATGTGTGTGTCCCGATTACCCGCCCCCACGTAGGTACCTGTAGCAATGAGTACTCCAGACGCCCAGTCTCGGGGGTAACCGTTGCTCTTTATTGGCAGGACACAGGAAATCCAGATCACAGTAGTGGTAAATGATGAAGCTGGTGGTGAGTGGTCTTCTGAAGCAGGTGAACGGAGTTTTACAGAGGCCTTGAATAACTGAGTAGTAATAAATGCACTTGCTTGACTTGAATACCTGCATCCCATGACTGGAGTCCCTATTAGACAGGGTACATGCTTGTAGAGAATGCGTAGGGAACTTTGGCGCTGCTGGCGGGATGACCCTCAATTTCCAAGACAGCTTGCTATGGGCTATTTTATATAATCGTATTGTCCCACAGACTGTAGAGAGAGGGCACGTATATAATCCCTGCTAACTTGGGTGAACAGGTGATAAACAGGCTGGAAGATATGCTGAATACTTGCTTTAGGCTTTCTTAGTAAAGGATAAGGCCTGTGACTGACTGACTGGACTGACACTGAAGTGTGTCTGCTCTCTTCACACACCGAAGTGTGACTTCCCAAAACTACAGGGTTACAGACCCTCTATCCAGAGGGCTGCTCCTGGAATTCCTCCTCCAGAGCAATCAAGGGGGCTTGAGTGGCTCTAGGAGGTCACATGATTCATTAGACTCACTCCCACAGCTTAACCATGTGGATGATGATGATGAGATGTACAGTAATACACAGGGAAAATGTTAACATTAGTGTGAATGAAACAAGTAATTAGCTTTCTGACCAAAAGATGGTGCTATGCTAGACAATACACATACACATGGAAATAAAATGGAGAATGTGATACTACCACATTAGGCTTAGGGCCTATACCTTCACATGTGCTCAGGGAATACACAAAAGACTAGGTAAGAGAATACATATATGAAAGATCATGGGTTTAAGGTATGTAAGTGACCAAACATATAGTGACAGACTTCCAGATGCTGACTGGATTAGTCCAGGTCACTACAAACACCCTCACTAAAAATAAGCCGTCCTCGGCGTCTATATGAGGAGGAAACTTAGAAATGCACATGTATATGTGGGGTAGCACCTGAAATACAATGACAATGAAAAAGTGAAATGACATGGAAAATATACCATAAAGAGCAATGCAATAACACATGAAAATAACAATGAAAATGTGCAAAACAATAGAACAGTAGATATTGTGCAATTTAGGTAGAGTCTCTTTCGGCAATAAGGCATTGTCCATGGAAAGGCTCTGGGAAAAGGCACTTTTGAGTAAAGGAACAGTCCTTAGTAGTCCATAGGCTGTATAAATATGCAAGTAAACCAGGAACAATGTGCATGGTAGTTACCAGGTACTAGAGGCTTAAACTGTTGCAAACTGGCTAACTAGCTAACTAAATAAAGTCAGACATATATGTATACAGGCAAAGCAGTATATACACATGGAAAGGATATAGTTCTTTAATCCCTGTAACGGGCAGGTGGGGTTCCTTTGGTACTTCGCTCTGAACGCCTCAGCACTTGAGTTTCTTCAGAATCCGGAACGTGGTAATGAGGTAGTTCTTCTGATGCTGGTATAGGAGTAGCAATTGAAGCAGGAACTTGAGCTGGAACTTGTACAGGAACTTGAACAGGAACTGGTACCCATTGATAACAGCCTGGAATTATGAATGGAGAGTTCTGAATTGATTCTTCCACAGAGGACTGTCTTGGTGGTGTCTCAGTTACAGGAGCTGGTGTGTAGACTGGCATGACTGGTTGTGAAGGAGAAGACATAACCATAAGGTCTTCCTTAGTACAGAGTTTCATGCGATTCCTGTGAACTGTTTGAGGAGCCATTCCGGGCTTCTTGACCTCATAGACATCTGAATCAGGGTATGGGATACCTGTAACAGTGTAGGGTTCTTGTTCCCAGAGTGAATCGAGTTTGTCAGAGCGGTGGTATTTACGTAACCATACTTTATCTCCCACATGCAGTGGCGTAGCATTGGCTCTCTGGTTATAACACTCTTCTTGCCTACGATGAGCTTCGTTCATTCTGTGATCAACTACCTCTCTAGCTTCATGGATGCGACGTTGATGTTCAGAAACCCAGTCGGTCTTTGGCAAGGGATTAATCACATCAGGAACTTGAATTCCTAAAGCTCGATCCTTAGGCAGCTGACCTTGGCGACCAAACATAAGATAGTATGGCGAGTAGCCTGTCGAACAATGAGTGGTGTTGTTGTAAATCTCCACTAGTTCATCCAGTAGTTGTGGCCATTCTGCCTGTTTGGTTACTGATGCCGTTCTCAGCATGTTAATAAACACTTGATTTATCTTCTCACAAAGTCCATTCCCTTGTGGATGGTAAGCTGTTGTACGTAGCTTCTTACACTCATGGAATTGGCAGAGCTCTTGGAAGAGTTGTGACTCAAAGGCAGGTCCACGATCTGTTAGGACTGCTTCAGGGCAACCATAATGTCTCACGTACTCACGATAAAATACAGCAGCTGTAGTACGAGCAGTAATATCCTTCACTGGAACGACTACGACCCACTTAGAGTAGTGGTCCACCATTGTGAGAGCATAGGTATATCCTGAACGAGTAGGTGCCAATTTCACATGATCCAGAGCAACTAGCTCATTTGGTCTGTGAGAGTTGATTGGATGCAATGGCGCTCTAGCCTCTTTCTTTCCGGCTTTAGTCAGGTTGCAAGCTGGGCATTCGCTGCACCAATTTTCAATATCTGCTCGCATTCCGATCCAGTAGAAGCGCTGGCGTATGGTAGCTTCAGTTTTATGTACGCCAAAATGTCCTGATTGGTCATGGTAAGCGTCAAGCACAATTCTTGCATCTCTTCTGGGGATGAGAATTTGGGGTATTCTCTCTCCTGAAACAGGATCCAAGGTATTACGTATGATGAGGCCTTTTTGAATGAAGAGCCTTTTCCGCTGTCTCCATAGGCGTTTGAGTTCAGTATCTGGATACTGTCTTCTGAGTCTGACAGGTGTTCTTCCAGAAGTTAAGAAATCATAGATCTCACCTAAAACTCGAGATTCGTTCTGGAGAGTTTGCCATCTAGGTGGATCTTGAATTGGGTCAGGTTTTTGTTGAAGACCTTTATCAGTCTGTGTAGCAGCGATGACATTCTGCGTAGCAAACCTTTGATAGAAGGGAGGCATCTCAACATCTTCCCACATGTCTTCTTCATCAGGAGGTTCTTCTCCTATGGGCAAACGGGATAATACATCTGCATTGATGTTGGTTTTACCGCTGCGGTACTTGATGTCAAAGCAGTAATTTGCCAATCTGGAAGCCCATCTCTGTTCAAGTGCACCTAGCCGTGCAGTATTAAGGTGAGCGAGAGGATTGTTGTCCGTGTAAACGGTGAATGGTGTGGCTGCGAGGTAATCTTTGAACTTCTCGGTAACGGCCCACACAAGAGCTAGCAGCTCTAACTTGAACGAACTGTAATTGTTATCGTTCTTCTCGGCACCTCTCAAACTTCGGCTGGCATAAGCGATGACTCTCTCTTTGTTGTCTTGGACTTGTGACAATACAGCTCCTAAGCCTTGATAGCTGGCATCCGTGTAGAGACGGAAAGGATGGCTGTAGTCAGGATACGCTAGAATTGGAGGAGAAGTCAACAGGTCTTTCAATTTCTGGAATGCAGTCTCTTGTCTCTCAGACCAATCAATTGGAAATCTTCTGTTATAGTTTTCTCTAGGACAACCACGTAGAAGTTCTGTCAGTGGTTCTGCTACCTTGGCAAAGTTAGGTATAAAACGGCGGTAGTAGCCTGCAAATCCTAGGAAACTTCTGACTTCCTTCACAGTTCTTGGGGTGTCCCAATTTTTCACGGCAGAAATCTTTTCTGGATCAGGCTGGATTCCTTCAGCACTGACGACATGACCCAAGTAACTGACCCTTGGCTTCAGAAGGTAACATTTTGATGGCTTGATCTTCAGACCATGCTCAATGAGCACTTGGAACACTTCTGCAAGATGGTTTAAGTGATCTTCATATGTACGAGAGTACACAATGACATCGTCAAGATACAACAGGACGCTCTGGAAATTAATGTGGCCAAGACATCTTTCCATTAGTCTCTGGAATGTTGCGGGGGCGTTGCACAACCCGAACGGCATGCCATTGAACTCGTAGAGTCCCATTGGAGTAGTGAAAGCTGTCTTCTCTCTATCTTCAGGAGCCATGGGTACTTGCCAGTAACCGCTGGTTAGGTCGAGAGTTGAGAAGTATGCAGCTGAGCCAAGAGCAGTGATGGATTCTTCAATCCTTGGAAGAGGATAGGCATCTTTGTGGGTGACATTGTTCAGTTTTCTGTAGTCAACGCAGAATCTGATGTTACCATCCTTCTTCTTCACTAAGACGATGGGTGCAGCCCAAGGACTTTGGCTTTCTTGAATGACTTTGGTGTCTTTCATCTCCTTAATCAGCTTCTTTACTTGCTGGTAGTTTGCAGGAGGTATGGGACGGTGTCTTTCCTTGATAGGAGGATGATCACCTGTGTTGATCTTGTGTTGGATCAAATTAGTCTTCCCAAAGTCTAGAGCGTGCTTGCTGAAAGCTTCACTGTGTCGCTTAGCAACTTTAACGACACCATTTATGTCTTCAATAGGTGTGTTGGCATCTCCAACATTGAGTTCATTGTACCAGAAGGTAGTTGGTTTGTGGTTACCTTTGGGAGTGGCTTTAACTGACTTTTGGTGAGCAAGCGTCTCTTCATCCAGGATGTCTTCTGGATCCAGGTGGTACAGTTGAGCAACTGAATTGAATTTGTACAAGTCTACAGGTGCATCACTCAGGTTGACTAGTCGTACTGGTACTCTACCGTTTGAGACGGTGACAATACTTCTGGCAGCTTTTACCAGTGGCTGTCCTTCAATCTGGATGGGATCAAGAAAAGCTTCATAATCTGAATTATCTATACCTGGACGAGCTCGACACCAGACTAGTGTTTCGCTGTTCGGACTTAAGGTAACTGGTCTTACATCCTGGATACGGACTCGGCAAATTTCACCTTTATGGTTTGAGAACTTCTGCTGGGCACAGAGCACTTTAATGGTCCGCTGAACAGCTTGTCTGTAATGGGAAGAAGCAGAAGGGAGAGAGGCATGCAAGGCAGCTAGCAATTCAGTAAATACATGGCGGATAACATTCATGCCTAGCACTACTGCTGTTGTCTCTCCCTGAGCCTCAGTAACAATTACACCTTGACCTGGTAACTGACGATCACCAATACGGATGGTGGGTTCCCAGTAGCCTAGCTGGGAAATAGGTTGACCATTACTTGCTATTAAACGTAACTTGGCTTTACCCACAGGATTAAGTATGTCAGAGTCCCAATACTTTTCAAAGGCTTGTCGCTCAATGGTGGTGACTTGTGAACCAGTGTCCACTAACGCTTCTAATGGTACACCATCAATACAAATAGTTATGTACGGGCACTTCGAGATGAACTTGGAAATCCATTGCGATTGTCCCTCTGGGCCCTTGGATTCACTACCCGAGGGGCGGCCCTTGGCCTCGGGAGTGGCCCGTTTAACTGGTAGCATTGGTATTTGTAATGCCCAGGACGTTCACAGTAAGTACAATAAGGAGGTTCATGTCGTGGAGACCTTTCAGGAGGGGGCCTATCAGGTCTTGGCCGGTTAGAACGGGGTTCTGGAGACAATGTCCTGGATAAAGATGACTCACGGGATGAGGGCTGACCCTTTAACTCTTTTAAAGCTTGACACAGAGCGTCAACAACCTGGGCAAGTACATCAGTAGTAGTAGGGGTAGTAACAGGGGTAGATTGGACAGTCTGAGTAGCCTGCATAGGCAGAACAGGAGGCAGTGGGGATGCAGTAGAAATTCCACCAGCCAGGTCTGGAGAATAAGTGGCAGAAGTATAACAAGGTGAGTCAGTTCCCACTACACGCAGGGCCACAGTTTTAAAGTCTAGAAAGGACATGTTTGGGTTCTGAGCTGCTAGCATGCGGAGTTGGCTCTGTATTAGTCTGGAATCAACACCTTCTATAAATCTATCAGTGATCATGCTCTCAGCAGCAACAGGGTCGAGGGTGTCTACTTGGCACAAAGATCTGTATGCAGACTGCAGAGCTAAGGCATATTCTCTCAGGTTTTCCCCAGGTCTCTGACGTCTGTCATAAAATTTAAGACGAACCTCAGTTGGTGATTGGACTTCAAATTCTTTCCTGAGACGAGTGAGAATCTGGTCAACGCTGGTCTTTTCTGTAGATGGCCAGGAACGGACTTCCTCTGCAGCCGGACCATCAAGTTGACCTAGGAGAAGCTGAACCTGCTGATTGGGAGAAAGTGACACAAGTTCAAGGGTACGCAATATCTTTTCTTTAAATGCACCAAGGGTATGAGGATCCCCTCGGTAACTTGGGAGATAAGAGGTTCCTATGAAGAAAGGCATTCCTGTTGCTATAACAGGGGCTGGAACTGGTGCAGCAGCTGTAACTGGAGGTGCAGGGACACTGGCAGATGATGATGCAGAACTGCTAGTGCCAGCCTGGTCACTTTGAGAAGAGGTAGACATTTTTCACAAAAATGAGTGTACTGTCTCTTTAAGAAAAATATGGCTGCTGTTGCTTTAAGAAAAATTATTTATGCAAAAACACAGTCTCTGAATATACAACTTTCTTTCCTTTATGTAACACTGGTGAAAAGGAAGAGCTGCACTTATCTGTATAGCTGGGATGACAGATGCTGTGCTCACTGCAGCAATGAGTAGGAAATGCAGACACAAACAGGCTGAAGAAAATAACTGGGGCAGCACACTGAATGATAGGAGAACAGGAGAGATGAGCAATGCAGCAGTGGTGATAGTGCTGAGGGTCTGGTACTCTGTGCAAGATGGCAGTGCCTAGCAACTCTATCAGGTGCAGCTAAGAAATCCTTCCCCTCTAGCACCAGGACAATACAGAATCGTTCCACTTTGCAGAGATGAAGAGAGGAGGAGCTGAACACACTGCAGGTGGGCGGAGCTACAGTGCCCAGAAGTTGGAGGGACACAGTTAACCTCTTGTATGCTCTTCTGGTAGCAGCATAATGTACAATGGCAGTAGATGATCACACACTAACACAGCAGCACAATCCTTTGCTCCACACAAGTGTAGGTAACTCTTGCAGTCCACAATAGAAGATGCTTGCAATTCACACCACACAGATTCAAAGCGATAGTCTCTCATTCAAGGGGACAGCACCCTCACTTTATCAGAAGTACTATTAATGACTGTATGGGACTTGTAGTTCCACAGCAATACAAGGAAAGTCTCTTTATACGGCACATAGATTCATCCTGTTCGTGACGTCAAAACTTATGTGGTGGCCTGGGGTTGTTAGGTGTTGCTGGCCCTTTAAGGTGTCACGTGGTTGGCAGTTCACTATGGCCGAGGGATGTAATGGGCCCAATCCCAGGTGGCATCCACATATGTGTGTGTCCCGATTACCCGCCCCCACGTAGGTACCTGTAGCAATGAGTACTCCAGACGCCCAGTCTCGGGGGTAACCGTTGCTCTTTATTGGCAGGACACAGGAAATCCAGATCACAGTAGTGGTAAATGATGAAGCTGGTGGTGAGTGGTCTTCTGAAGCAGGTGAATGGAGTTTTACAGAGGCCTTGAATAACTGAGTAGTAATAAATGCACTTGCTTGACTTGAATACCTGCATCCCATGACTGGAGTCCCTATTAGACAGGGTACATGCTTGTAGAGAATGCGTAGGGAACTTTGGCGCTGCTGGCGGGATGACCCTCAATTTCCAAGACAGCTTGCTATGGGCTATTTTATATAATCGTATTGTCCCACAGACTGTAGAGAGAAGGCACGTATATAATCCCTGCTAACTTGGGTGAACAGGTGATAAACAGGCTGGAAGATATGCTGAATACTTGCTTTAGACTTTCTTAGTAAAGGATAAGGCCTGTGACTGACTGACTGGACTGACACTGAAGTGTGTCTGCTCTCTTCACACACCGAAGTGTGACTTCCCAAAACTACAGGGTTACAGACCCTCTATCCAGAGGGCTGCTCCTGGAATTCCTCCTCCAGAGCAATCAAGGGGGCTTGAGTGGCTCTAGGAGGTCACATGATTCATTAGACTCACTCCCACAGCTTAACCATGTGGATGATGATGATGAGATGTACAGTAATACACAGGGAAAATGTTAACATTAGTGTGAATGAAACAAGTAATTAGCTTTCTGACCAAAAGATGGTGCTATGCTAGACAATACACATACACATGGAAATAAAATGGAGAATGTGATACTACCACATTAGGCTTAGGGCCTATACCTTCACATGTGCTCAGGGAATACACAAAAGACTAGGTAAGAGAATACATATATGAAAGATCATGGGTTTAAGGTATGTAAGTGACCAAACATATAGTGACAGACTTCCAGATGCTGACTGGATTAGTCCAGGTCACTACACTTACTTAAAGGAATAGTAATGTTTCACAAAATAACAGTTCCAATTAATCTTCATAGTATTTGGGCCATGGAGAGGGTATTTCAATACTGTCAGCGTTCTAGTTCAAGAGTAATTGAAGGATAAAGTTTCCCCCTCCCGCCCCTTTTACCTCAGAGCAGCAAAACTGTCCGGATGGATCGCAGAGAGGGACAATCTTCAGTGATCATAAGGAAAAACCTGTCAAGGGGGGCAGGGTTTTCCTTATGATCACAGTAAGAAGATTGTCCCTTGCTGTGAACTGTCCGGTCAAGACACCAGATTCCACATCTGAGGGGAGGGGCTTACACTAGGTAAAAGGGTCGGGAGGGGGATACTTTGTCATTCAATTACTCTTGTACTACAACTCTGACAGTATTGAAATAACACTCCCCGTGGCACAAATACTATGAAGATTTATTGTTGATGCTTTTTTGTGAAACATTACTATCACTTTAAGCAGAGGGTGATTAATCACAATGATCCACTGTGAACAAGCAGGAAAATCCTGACAATATGGACTGTTACTGTCCTTAAGACTAACATTAAGTAACGTTGTTATAGCCTATAATTATACAGCATACAGAATAAGTGGCTAAGCTGTTGAGTGCAGAGGAGTAAACAGGGCATTTCTCACCCCTCTGGCACTCAGATGGTTGACGTTAAAATTTAAAGTGGAACTCTCACCTCCCATAAAGTTATGTCTATCCAAACAGTTGTCTGCAATAAGGATTCAATCTTAATTTTTTAGATCTGTATGGTCACAAAGGTTTTGTCATTTAAAGATTTACTTGATGATGTCACTGGCGTGATCACCGCGGGACAGCTCAGTACTGGAAGCCTGTCAATCACCTCCCCTGCTCCTCCCATGTTTTGCCTCGTTCCCTCCTCCTTCATAAACTCCCAAATCTTCATGTGACCTGGCGCACTCTCTCCCCAATACGTGTCCAGGTCCTGTGGAGACAAACTGAGAGCCTGTTCATTCACACAACATGGAGGAGAAGGGGAGGTGATTGAGTTGCACACGTTTTAGACCATTCCAGATCTTGGCACTTCTCAAGCACCAGCGTGTCGACCGACATGGATCTCCTGCTGACAGCTTTACAGCTGTCAGTAGGAGAAATCAAACTTTAAACGCCCGTATCTCTTAAACCATAGCGGTTAGAGAGATACTTTTTTTGCATTTAGCTCAGCTTTTTAAGCTCCTCTAAATGCAAAAAAACTTTTTTTTAGATATTACTAACACTTTAAATGACAAAATCTTTGTGACCATACAGATCTTTAAAAAAAATAAAAGAGGATTGAAGCTTTATTGGAGACGACTATTTGGATAGACATAACTTTATGGGAGGTGAGAGTTCCAGTTTAAAAGCAGGGTTAGCAGTATCCAGAGACAGGAAGACATGACCAGGGTCTCTCACTGGGACAGTTGGCAGGTGTGTATAGCAATGGGTACAGTCCTGCACCTCTCACCTAATGGATTACTAAACACAGAATCACATACAGACTAAAATCAGTAGAGACAGAGGAGATACTGGGTTGTCAGGCTGATGTGTGGTGCAGAGAAGGAAGAAATCAGCCAGTGTGTAGTGGGACTGGGGTTGTTTAGTGATTACTGCTTGTGGTGGCAGCTTTATGAGAGAAATATACTGTCCCAGGGGCATTTGTTCCCCTGCCTTTCCAGGACAGCCCACCTCTGTCTCACACTGTAGTGCTGTGTACTAACCACCCGAGGATTTACCAACCATGGCTCTCCAGCTGTAGTACTACACTACTAGCACAGCAGTTATCCTCTCAGTCATGGCTCACAGATATCTGCTGTGCTGCTGCAGTGAAATACATTATATCATATAACTTGTGGTGAGTATAGGAAACTTCCATTGCTCACTACAGCTCATGTACAATCACAGATTTTATCTTGACAACTATGAAGCATCTGCCCACAGCCTAGACTTCTACCCTGCCCTGGGGCAATTGCCTTCGCAAGCCAGCCCGCCCCTGTAATCCCTAAGGTGTAGTTGGATTTTCAGAACTTCACCACTATTACTGACTACATCAGTCTCAGTGTGTGTGTACTAAGTCATGTTGGTGTAAATGTCCCTTTACACGTCTTCATTTCACTATGAGACTGATGATTTTTCTACAAAATAATCCACTGTCTGAATAATTTTTATGTTTCAGGACCAAATTGAATTTGATGAAGTTGCAATTTACTTCTCCAAGGAGGAATGGGACTGTTTAAGAGAAGAAGAGAAGGGACTTTACAGAGATGTCATGATGGAGAATTACCGAACCCTTATATCTCTAGGTAATAATATCACCCTAAATACAGGAAACCTTTCATATGGGAAACATGATTAATATTTAACTGTTGGAAAACTTTTCTCATTTCATATATTTGTTAAGGAAATTCAGTGTCGGTTAAATTTTATTTTCGGAAAAAGAAACTCATTCTGTTAAACCCATTGTATCTAATTCCACATACACAGGTTATATCAGTGGGAAGCCTGCAGTTATACTGGTGATAGAAAGAGGAGAAGAGCCGTATGTAAGAGAATACCAAGTGTCTAAGAAGGCATTAATTCCTACAAGTACCAGGACAGGTGAGTGATTATCTGTACAGTAAAATTATGCTAAATAACTGACCTGAGATTAATATTTTATTTTGTTCTTTTGTTTGCATTAGGATACCTCTCTAGAATTCAGAGAATTACAGTCTCATTTAAACCAGTAAGAATTTTGGGAGTGTTTATTTATCTCCTGTTGTGCAGTTGGTTTGCCCCAGAATTGCTCCTCTCTTGTTTTTATACATACGCCCCATGGAATTCACAGTGAGGCTGATGTACCGATGAACTAGAGAAATTCTGGCACAACCCAACTGCACCATATGGTACAAATACAGTCCCCACTAATTTATAACAGACTTTTAACCCCTTGCAATCTGCTGAAGACTTCTTTAACAATAAAGGTTATAAATAGAGATATATACCAGTGGACCTTTGTATTTGTCCCCTCTGATTCTGATGGTTTACCTTAAAATTACTCCATTTTTATGCATATAACCCTTCATGTTTTTTTCTATAATCTGATGAACAGTGTATTGTATTAAAGGAAATGCTATTTGGTAACATAATATTTTAAATTATTTGCTGACAGTTGGTTTATTTTATACAGACAGATCCATGTGCAGAAATACCCCTGAAGGAAGTTCTCCCTCCATAGGTTTAGGAGGAGATGTGATGGAAGAGATCTGTGTAATGCAGAGTAATCAGGGAACAGACATAACTGGAGGACATTCCGCAAGTGACAGTGTAAAAAGGTCTACGTCTGAGAAATCCATCTCACGTGAAGGAGCCAATCTCACAGAGTCCCATATGTCTAGTCTCACATATAATACAGGGACACAGTTTGTAGCTTATATTTATAAAAGTAACATAGAAAGTGCCCAAGCACAAGAAATGCAAAATAAGTGTCCAGTAATAAGTTTTAATTACAGTGAAAATGATGAATCTGTGTCTGCATCTCACCAAATAGCATTTACCTCTGAGAGACAGTACAACTACTCTGAATGTCAGGAATGGTTTGACTCTAAACCTGTGTTTGTTACACATCACAAAAATCACATATTATTGAACGAGTCTTCTTATCCTGACTGTCAGAAACCATTTTCTAGTAAATCAAAACTTGTTCAGAATCAAAGAAATGACACAGGAGAGAAGACAATGGTATGCACTGAATGTGGGAAGCAATTCAGTTCTAAATCAGAGCTTCTTAACCACCACGCGTCTCACAGGGAAGAAAATACCGTTGCACACCAAAGAACTCACAAAGGAAAGGCAACAGTTTGTACCGTGTGTGGAAAATATTTTACTCAAAATACATATATCAATAACTTGTGCAGAGAGGAAAAAGCACTTTCCTCTTCTGAATGTTGTAAATGTTTTACCTCCAAACCAAGTCTTCTTACAGATGAGAGGATTCATACGGGTGTGAAACGGTTTTCATGTTCTGAATGTGGAAAATGTTTTTTGAGGAAATCCGATCTTGTTACACATCAGAAAATTCATACAGGAGAGAAATCATTTTCATGTTCTGAATGTGGGGAATGCTTTACTGTGGAATCTTTCCATGGTGAACATCAGAGGATTCATAAAGGAGAGAATGCATTTTCTTTTACAGAATGTGAAAAATGTTTTACACATAAATCAGACCTTGTTCGTCATCAGAGGATTCATTCTTGTACTAAATGTGGGAAATGTTTTACACATAAATCAGAACTTGTTCTTCATCAGAGGCTTCACACTGGAGAGAAACTATTTTCATGTTCTGAATGTGAGAAATGTTTTACACGTAAATCAAGCCTTGTTTCACATCACAGGATTCATACAGGAGAGAAACCATTTTCATGTTCTGAATGTGGGAAATGTTTTACTCAGAAATCAAGTCTTGTTACACATCAACAACTTGTTCATCAGAGGATCCATACAGGAGAGAAATCATTTTCATGTTCTGAATGTGGGAAATGTTTTGCACATAAACCAAACCTTGTTACACATCAGAGAAATCATACAGGAGAGAAACCATTTTCATGTTCTGAATGTGGGAAATGTTTTACATATAAAACACAGCTTGTTTCACATCAGAAGATTCATACAGGAGAGAAACCATTTTCATGTTCTGAATGTGGGAAATGTTTTGCACATAAACCAAACCTTGTTACACATCAGAGAATTCATACAGGAGAGAAACCATTTTCATGTTCTGAGTGTGGGAAATGTTTTACATATAAAACACAGCTTGTTTCACATCAGAAGAATCATACAGGAGAGAAACCATTTTCATGTTCTGAATGTGGGAAATGTTTTACTCTGAAATCATATCTTGTTAGACATCAGAGTATTCATACAGGAGAGAAACCATTTTCATGTTCTGAATGTAGAAAATGTTTTACATATAAATCAGAACTTGTTCTTCATCAGAGAGTGCATACAGGAGAGAAACCATTTTCATGTTCTGAATGTGGGAAATGTTTTTTTCATAAATCATATCTTGTTAGA
This sequence comes from Rhinophrynus dorsalis, assembly GCA_037306005.1. NCBI lineage: Eukaryota > Metazoa > Chordata > Amphibia > Anura > Rhinophrynidae > Rhinophrynus > Rhinophrynus dorsalis. The sequence continues at coordinate 16,404,121 of CM074727.1, read as the reverse complement.
CATCAGAGTATTCATACAGGAGAGAAACCATTTTCATGTTCCGAATGTGGGAAATGGTTTAATCAGAAATCACATCTTGTTAGACATCAGAGGATTCATACAGGAGAGAAAACATTTTCATGTTCCGAATGTGGGAAAAGTTTTACATATAAAACACAACTTGTTAGACATCAGAGAGTGCATACAGGAGAGAAACCATTTTCATGTTCTGAGTGTGGGAAATGTTTTAATATGAAATCAGATCTTGTTAGACATCAGATAATTCATACAGGAGAGAAACCATTTTCATGTTCTGATTGTGGGAAATGTTATACATATAAATCAAGTCTTGTTGCACATCAGAGGATTCATACAGAAGAGAAACCATATTCATGTCCTGTATGTGGGAAATGTTATACATATAAATCTGGTCTTGATAGCCATCAGGTAACACACACATGAGAGGTAATTTTCATGTTCTCATTGTGGAAACTGTTTTACTTGGAAAATATCTTGTTTCTTATTGGAGGATAAACCATTTCTATGTTCTGTAAGTGGGAAATATTTTATTAGGAAGTTGAATCTTGTTAATAGTCAAAGGAGCCACATAGGGTAGATGCTGTTTCCATGTTCTTGATGTGGAAAGTGTTCTAATTGCAAGATTTTATATTTTACAGATAAACAAATTCCTATTGTAGTCATGGGAGGAGGAACCTACCATTCCAGAATATGTCATGACGTTACTAACAAAGGGAGACCCCTCTTTTCTCTAAAATAAATGTGTGTGAATATAGTACATCTACTCACACACTGTTTTTCAACAACAAAAAAGTCTCGGTACATATATATATGTGTGTGTGTGTATACAGTGGAGTGTACAGAAGACAGGACAGGGATGGTCACAGTAGTGAGAGGTGAGGAGAGAAAGATGGAAGAAGAGATGAGGAGAGAATGGATAAAGAGGAGGATAAATAGTGAGAAGAGAGAGGAAATCTTCATCCTGTCACTTAGTCCTCTGAATGTCTCCCATTTAACCCCTGGGATACTAGAGTGATCAGCAGCACATTGTAGACATCTCTAGCATGCAAGGGGTTAATGCAGAGTTCCTTTTCTTGTGATGCCTGTCTCTACCTGTGTTGATAGGAGCAGGTCCTGGCTGGAGGATCTCTGTTTAGTCTGTCCCACCACTAACTGAGGTCGGCATTTGTGGGTGGAGTCATGTGACTTATCTCCATACCTCTGTACTGACATTTTACACCTAGATCGCAGTGTATAACGTAAGAGTGAGTTATTAAGTTGGTGTTATATGGTGGCTAGAGAGCCACAGGTTGGAAAGTCCTTGGGTATCATCTCTTGCAGAACTATACAGACTCTCTCCCCCTCGTTCTGGCCCGGACACAACTTTTGTCTGGTATTAACCCTTTAAAGGGTTTAAAGCAAAGCGTTAGCTTTCCCTCTAGTCCTTAAAGGGATAGTAATACTTCGTTTTATTTTTATTTTATTTTGTAGGCACTAAAAAGAACGCTACAAGTCTTATCTCTCAAACCTTTATGGTTTGAGAGATATTCACAAGCAAAGTTTCCCCTCCCGCCCCTTTTACCTAGTGTAAGCCATCTCTTCTCAGATGTGGAATCTGGTTGTAAGACCAGACAGATAACAGCAGGGGACAGCCTTCTTCCTATGAGAACAATGAAGGCCCTGCCCCCCTTGACAAGTTTTTCTGGTTTTTCCCTTATCTTAATTAAAGATTGTCCCTCTCTGCAGTCTACCCGGGCACCTCCCTTCTGATCTGGCTGAACAGTGTTACATCTTGAACTACAACTCTGACAGAATTGAAAAAACACTCTCCAAAGTCCAAATACTATGATGATTAATTAGACCTGCTTTTATTATGAAACATTACTTTCACTGTCGTCCAATACAGGTTACTGGTAACTCTGGGAGGCGGTCCGCCCCTTTAAGTAGGCAGGAACATTTCTCTAAATGTATGCAGGGGGTGGAGCCTCTCCTCCTTCCTCAGCTGCTTCCCAGTCAGCTAACTCCAGAATGATTTGTTCCTGGGTGTGAACACACCAGGTGGAGAACATCTCTCATTAATTTTAGTTTCTTTTTTTATTTTCTGTCAGATATGGAATACCACCATTAGGCGGGTTACCATGACTGACAAATGTCCTCTCCAAAGTGGCTATCTCAGTGTCCAGGGATTTTCGGTGGACCTTATGCCCTGATGGGGAAATGTCTTGGTTTCAAGTACTTCCCTGGGGGATTATCCTCTGAGGTAATCCTCTCTTTACATGGTGACCTGAAGACAGAAGATCTGCAGGAAAGGTGAGCCACCCTTTGAGTGCTGAAGGTCCACTTGTCCCACAGTGTCCCTTCAATGGGCTTGTATTTGGGAGTTCTCATTGCGCACTCCGGCACTCATTGGGTGTTTATGTATATATGTTTGTCTATATATGTTTATGTCTGTGGGCTTTGGAGCAGTCTATGTGGCAATTTTAACCCTTTGTCTGCTGGTTTGACTAGTTTATTGGGGGTTCTGTTACACTTACTTTATGGGTTAGTGTTTTCTCATGATGTATATGTGTTTCCTATGTCTTTTTAACCTTTTCATTGCTGGGGTTAATTTTCTTAAAATTTATGTACCCGCGCTTTTACCACATAGGCGCCATTGCCCCTTTACTCTCTATGGGCTTACACAGTTTGGGACGTATCTCTGGAACCGCTTCACACAACGACTTCAGAGTGGGCTCATTTTGTTTGGCTACCCTTGCTCTCTCATCCGGTTTTATGATCAAGTGTGTTGGGGGACTTGGGGGGCTTCGGACACAGCTTTGGGGTACTTCTTGGGAAAAACTACATTTCCAATGAGCGCTTGTTTCGCCCCTCCTTTCCTATTGGCTCCCGTCATGGCAGCCATTTTGTGAGCTTTTCTCAGCGAGTATCCTACGCAGGGACCGGACTCTCCCTCTCTCCTCCGTTGATTAACCCTTCGCTTGCCAGATAAGTTTAAATGTAACGTTTCTGGGGTGAATCTTTAATCTCTCACACTTAAATTGGGTGATTTATGGACAGTGGGTTATTTTGACACTGTGAGTATGTCTATACCGCTGGAGCTAGGGGCTAGACCTAAGACTAAGGAGGCTGGGGTATCAGTATCCCCCATTGCGTATTGCTCTTCCTGTAACTCAGGGCTGCCTAGGGAATTCTCTGGTCATTTATGCCCGGCATGTTCTGAGGTTCCTGTCAGCAATCCAGGGCCTTCCAGCCATGCTATAGAGCCAGCTTGGGTACAAGAGTTTAAGGCTGCAACTAGGGACCTGAGGTCCACTCTTCAACTCTTTCCCACTCAGATACAGGGGGCACTGCAGTTATGGCGGGCCTCCTCTACTATCAGGACCTAAAGCAACACAAGAGAAAGAGAGACGGCGCAGGCAGGGCCGGATTTGCCATAAGGCAAAGTAGGCACCTGCCTACAGGCGCACGCCACTGAGGGCCGCCTGCCAATGGGATACTTTTTTTTTTTTTTTATTCTTTGAATGCACCGGTGCCCACTCTCTCGCATTGCACCTCCCTGGCAGGAGGTCTGTCCGTTTCCTACCTCCCTGGCAGGAGATCTGTTGTCTGTGCCTCCTTTGGTACAGCCAGCCCTGTGGTTGCTGAAGCTCCCTCGTCGGCTCTGTGGAGCTAATGGAGGGCAATGTGAGGGTAGCATGGAACTGATGGGGGGTAAGTTGGAGCTGAGGGGGAGGCAACATGGAGATGGTGGGGGCAATTTGGAGCTGATGGGGTTCAATGTGAGGACAATATGGAGATGGTGGGGGAAATGTGGAGCTGATGGGGGCAAGTTGGAGCTGATGGGGCAATGTGAGGGCAATAAAGAGATGATGGGGGCAATGCGGACATTAGGAGCATTGTGGAGGTGTCCAGTGGAGATGGCCAATGGGGGGGGGGGGGGGGCGCTTTAGATTTCTGTGCCTACAGGCTCCTGAGATGGAAATCCGGCCCTGGGCGCAGGACCCTCTAAGAGCGGATCTGTATGTAAAATAAGTAATATATCCCCTTGCATAAAATATGCTCACCAGATTTCAAAAGTATTCAGGCACATCGGAGTTTCTGTATTCTCCCCGGGACTCTTCTATATCCGCCAATATCACAAACGTCAATGGTATATTGAAAATTGTTGTTTATTATAAATATTAAAACGCCATACAATGTAAAAAAACGCCCGACGCGTTTCGTATATACAATACTTTTTCAAGGGCTTCAAATATCAGTATTCATACAATAAACAATCTTATTTATAGTTTTAGTACCTTTTTATAGTATAACACATCCTTCATCCCCCGGTTGTTCCTCTCGGCATCTCTGATCCTGACACTTCCTGTTCACTATGTCACTTCCTGTTGTCGACATTCACCATGTCGTCATGCATTCCAGGCCTGAAACACATGTTCGTTTAACTTCCCATATGTTTCTATATTACATACTCTCTATGTTATGACCATTATTTTTAATTCAGAACTTGATACACATAGTGAAGAGTATCTTACTAAATCAAAATCTAATATATATACATAACAAATCCATATATATATATATATATATATATATATATATAGATATAGATATATATATTATATTTTGTATTGCCGACTGGATGCAAAAACGGGTATGGGACACTCAGAGATATATTTTACTATTTAAAAACTTTTAAAACATACTATATATATATATATATATATGTGTTATATTATCGTCTTATACACTAAAATGTAATAAAATACATACTGATAAATACCAGCTTAATATCAGGGAGTGTATATTCTTATAAATATCAAAAAATACCTATTGAATACTTTTATGACAAATTCCACAAATCCGGATCCTCATTAAGGCCTCCTGGTGTTAAACAATTCAGTGTAAAGATCCAAAAAGACTCTTTTGCACAAGGCTGAGAATCTATTTGTCACTGATCTAGGTATAAAATATATACCTTTCACTTTGAAATTATGTAGTCCTCCTTGTGGGCACTCAATAAAATGTCTATGGACACTATGTTCTTGTGTTTTCTTTTGAATTCCTCTTCTGTGTTCCCCTATTCTTTCTCTAAGTGTTCTTGTTGTACATCCCACATGGTTCACCCCACAATCACATGTTATGAGGTAAACTACATACGACGTACCACAGTTAATGTAATGTTTGATTTTATACTCTTTAGGGGAGTTTAAAGGGATAGTAATACTTCGTTTTAACTTTATTTTATTTTGTAGGCATTAAAAAAAACATGAAGAATGATATAAGTCTTATCTCTCAGACCTTTATGGTTTAAGAGATATTCACAAGCAAAGTATCCCCCTCCCGCCCTTTTACTGATGTCACACTGCTCACCCAAAGCAGAAGGGAGGTGCCCAGGTAGATTGCAGAGAGGGACAATCTTCAATTAAGATAAGGGAAAAACCTGAAAAGCTTGTCAAGGGGGGCAGGGATTTCATTGTTTTCATAGGAAGAAGATTGTCCCCTGCTGTTATCTGTCTGGTCTATGGACTGGATTCCACATCTGAGAAGAGATGTCTTAAACTAGGTAAAAGGGGCGGGAGGGGAAACTTTGCTTGTGAATATCTCATAAACCATAAAGGTTTGAGAGATAAGACTTATATCGTTCTTCATATTTTTTTAATGCCTATAAAATAAAATTAATATGAAGTATTACTATCCCTTTAAAGTGGAAAACGTCTTTTCTCTATCACACATGTATATACAGTTCATACAGGTCTTTATGTTGAATTTAAAATTCCCCTTTACATTTTCATCCGTCCATAGGGTCATTTGTTTTTCTTCTATTCCTATCTTCTTGGGTTTACTTGGTGCAACATAAGACCTGATGTCTCTCGCTTTTCTAAAAATAACTGAACTCTTTTCTGGAATCTCCTCTACTAATAGTGGGTCCTCCCTAAGGATTTTCCAATTATTTTCAAAAATCTTTTGTATTTGTTTTGCATCTGTATTATACTGTGTGATAAAAGCCATTTGATGTCTAGAGTTGTCCTCTTTTTTGGTTCTTGGTATGAGCAGCTCCTCTCTATTAAGGCCTCTAGGTTTCTCAATTGCCTGATCCAAGAGGTTACTATCATATCCCCTAACCATAAACTTTTCTTTCATAGTCCCACATTGTTTTTCAAATTCCTCCAGTGTACTACAGTTTCGTCTAAGTCTAGTGAATTGGCCAAATGGAATGTTCTTTTTCCATCTTGGCAGATGGCAACTTGTTGTATGTAAATAGTTATTCTTAGATACCGGCTTTATGTAGACTTTTCTCTGGATCTTCTCATTTATATTATACAATTGTAGATCTAGAAACCTAATTTCTCCCCGGCTAACTTCTGATGTAAAGGATAGTCCTTTATTATAGTTGTTAAAAGTTTCCAGCATACATCCAAGATCTTCTAGGCTTCCATCCCATATAATAAGGATATCATCATACCTGGGAACTTCCAGTTGAGGGCTACCAGGAGGGTAGTCCCCTGTTCAGCAGGGGGTGACAAAAATGACGCCAATCGCGTCAAAAAGGGGCGGGGCTTGCCGCAAGTGGGGAGGACTTAACCCTTTGAGTGCCAGAGTGGTACAGAATGCATTGCAAAGCAATGCATTCCTTACCACTCTGGCACTCAGAGGGTTAAAGGTGTCACACAGAAGGCTGGGGATGGAGGAACAGCGGGAGAAAAAGCAGATGTGGCAGAGTTTCTATATAAACTCTCCACATCCGGAGGAATCAGCCTCTGCCCCGGAGACCTGGTAAAGCTCTGTCAGAACCGGAGTCTCCGGGGCAAATCCGGAGAGTTCCCAGGTATGGATATCATCGATAAAGCGTCCGTAAAAGACTAGGTTTGCCTTCCATGGGTTGTGGGTCCACACAAATTCCTCTTCCCACCAACCCATGAAGATGTTAGCATAGCTTGGGGCAAACCTGGTCCCCATCGGTGTCCCTTGGGTTTGTAAATAGAATTTATCTTGATATAAAAAGTAGTTATGACTGAGGATGAATTCCACCCCTTTTAAAATAAACTCTTTTTGTAGTTGTGGTAAATTCTAGACATGCACCGATACCACTTTTTTTAAGACAGAGTACGAGTACCGATACTTTTTTCAAGTTCTCACCAATACCGGTCATTTGCCAGTTTTCCAAGTACTTAAAGCGCATATATATATATATATATATATATATATATATATATATATATATATATATGCTTTAGGTACTTGGAAAACTGGCAAATGATTGCAAAAAAAAAGTATTGGTGAGTACTTGAAATATATACACACACACACACACCACCTCTTGACTGTCCCCTTTTGCCTCTTTCTCCCCCTCTTGATTCCCACCTTTTACTTCATTCTCCCCCTCTTGAGCCCCCTCCTTTTGCCTTGGCTTTTTCTCTCCCTTTTGATCCCCCTTTCTCCCCCTCCTTGACTCTTAATCCCACTCTTTTGCCTCTCTCGTTCTCTCCTGATCCCCCCTCCTTTTTGCCTCTTCTTGGTCCCCCTCCTTTTGTCTCCTGATCTTTCCTCCTTTTGCCTCTTTTTTCTTTTTCTTAGTCCCTTTTGCCTCTTTCTCCCTCTTGGCCCCCCTCTCTGCCTCTTTCACCACCCGCTCAATGTCCCAACTTGCCTCCCTTACCCTCCTCTGCCGGGTGCTCGCTGTTCTCTCGCGAGCCCCGGTAGAAGTCACGTCGGAGCGTTGCCATGGTAACCCGCGGCAACGCTCAGACGCTACAGGAGGGAGAGAGGCGACCGGGGAGCATTGTGAGCAGCTCCCCGGGCTCCCTCACTGCAGCAACGACCCTGACACAGGGTATCGGTGCTAGCATCTGCCGCATTTGCGCGAGTACAAGTACTATCGCAAATGCTGGTATCGGCATCGGTGCAACCCTAGTAAATTCTTAACCTTATCTAGAAAGTATGCTACCGCTTCTAGACCTAACGTATGTTTGATAGAAGTATACAAAGATATTACATCTAGAGTTACCCATAAGTAACTCTCAGTATTCCATATCACTTGAGAAAGTTCCAAAACAGCTCTAATTAATCATCATAGTATTTGGACTTTGGAGAGTGTTATTTCAATACTGTCAGAGTTATAGTTAAAGAGTAATTCAATGACAAAGTATCCCCCTCCCGCACCTTTTACTGATGTAACACTGTTCAGCCAGATCAGAAGGGAGGTGCCCAGGTAGACTGCAGAGAAGGACAATCTTCAATTAAGATAAGGGAAAAACCTGAAAAACTTGTCAAGAGGGGCAGGGCTTTCATTGTTCTCATAGGAAGAAGATTGTCCCCTGCTGTTATCTGTCTGGTCTATGGACTGGATTCCACACCTGAGAAGAGATGGCTTATACTAGGTAAAAGGGGCGGGAGGGGAAACTGTGCTTGTGAATATCTCATAAATCATAAAGGTTTGAGAGATAAGACTTATATCGTTCTTCATATTTTTTTTAATTCCTACAAAATAAAATAAAGATAAAACGAAGTTTTACTATCCCTTTAAGAACTGGTGCCTGTGATGAACAGGACTGTCACAGATCACATGGCGCAAGAGGCGGAGCCTCTCCTCCCCCTGGCAAGGATCATGTGGACACTAGAGAAAATAGATGGTCATGAAGCCTGTTTTCAAACTTCCCCCATAGCAAACGCAGAGGCAGATGATTATCAGATGAGATTGATGCTTTTATGGGGGGAGAATGGAATGTATACAGGGTTGCTGTTTGTGCTAACTACCATCCCCCCTGGAGATTTCTAAAGAAGGTGACTAGAGTCTTACTCTTGTGTCCACCTCCCCCCTTCTTTCAGTATCCTTTGTCTGATTCTAACCCAAGCATGTCATGTTTGTCCATGTGACTGCCCCTTTAAGGTGCTCAGCCCTACAGTTACTCTTTTATTTTCCTCATTTTACAGACTAATCTGTGCACAGCACAGAACCCAATGCGGCATTCCCCTCCCCAGCCAAGGGCCGATGGCCAAGCCACGCCTGCACTTGACCACCGCCGCAGCCAGATCTCGCCTGCATCTGGCTGCCCTCACTGGTGGAGCCCTATGCTCCACCCCTACCGTTCATTACTGGGGAGGGCAGGCCGGACGTCTCCAAACCTTCCACCCTCCACCACTGATAGCAGCTGAGCCACCCCAACACCCAGATGCTATCGCGAGGGAGTCCAAGGGGCATCCCCAAAACGTCTTTTGGTCCCCATTCCCCTCCCCCCTTGCACCTGCACATACCTGGCGCTAGCCCCCTTTCTTCTGGCACTCCCGCACGCCTGACCACCATACCTGGGAACTTCCAGTTGAGGGCTACCCGGAGGGGAGTCCTCTGTTCAGCAGGGGGTGACAAAAATGACGCTAATTGCGTCAAAAAGGGGCGGAGCTTGACGCGAGTTGGTGGTTGCTTAACCCTTTGACTGTCACAGTGGTACGGAATGCATTGCAAAGCAATGCTTTCCGTGCCACTCTGGCACTCAGAGGGTTAAAGGTGTCACACAGAAGGCTGGGGAAGGAGGAACAGCGGGAGAAAGAGCAGATGTGGCTGAGTTTCAATAGAAACTCTCCACATCCGGAGGAATCAGCCACTGCCCCGGAGACCCGGTAAAGATCTGTCAGAACCGGAGTCTCCGGGGCAAATCCGGAGAGTTCCCAGATATGCTGACCACAAAGTCAGTGCTTGCTGCAGTACCCCAAACCAACCAGGTGGCTAGGCCTGCGCCCTTCCTGCCCTCGCCAAGCCTGACCACAGAGTCAGTTCCCAGCTAGGCCCGCACAACCGCAACCTTCTAGGGTGTTTAACCTACCCCTTGGCTCAGGGAATGCCGCATTACCGCCACCCAAAAGTGGGTAGAGGTAATCACCTCACCCTCTTTTACCGCCATTTCTTTAACATTTTTCAACACCATCCTGCAGACTAGAATTTAAACTCCTATCAACCAATAACCCTTACCCCATCCTGCCTATATAAAGCCTTGCAACTAGGAGGCAGCTCCTTAACTGGCTGCCACTTGTCAATCCTTACTACTACTTGCCTTCCCCATCCCTTCCATATTCCAACACAACAAAATTCTTGGTAGGCTCCCTTATACCTTTGAGCTCGGGGAAGATAGATATGTCCGTTAGCACCCCCCCGTACCCCTAAACCTTCCTTCCACCTACATGTGCTTCAGATACCACATCAGCCTGTCTGACCTCCATGCTGCACTATCCTGCCAGCAACTGCCAACTTCCCCACGCTCCCCACTCTCTGTTGTACACCTGCCACTGTTTTTGAGCCGATGATCCCATAATCCAGTGATCTAGTATTCTGCTCCCAACTGAAATGCCTTCTTTCACAGTGGTCTCATACTCTTTACTGCAAAACAGAAAAATATGTGAGACAGTGCCAACCAACATCAGTGCAATTTATCAGGTACCCCATCTCCATAAAGATATAGATACTCTAGAGAGAATTCAGAGAAGGGCAACTAAATGGTTAATGGTTTATAGGCTAGGAAATATCAGGATAGACTAAAGGATATGAACATGTATAGCTTGGAGGGAGGGGATATGATAGAAAAATTCAAATACATGAAGGGATTTAACAAAGTGCAGGAGGGAAGAACATTTCAAAGGAGTAAAATGTTAGGACAAGAGGCCATAGTCTAAAACTAGAGGGACACAGGTTTAGATGTAATGTAAGAAAGCTATACTTCACTGAGAGGGTAGTAAATAAGTGGAACAGCCTACCAACCATAGTGATAGAGCATAATACAGTGAAGGAATGTAAGCATGAGGGAACGTAAGGCTGTCCTGAACATAAGACAAGACCAAGGAACAATAAGGTTTGAGGTTTTTACAGGAAGGAAAAACTGAGCATACTAGGTGGTCAGAATGGTTCTTATCTGATGTCCAATTCTATGTTTCTATATGCATTTCACTTCCATCTTCCCAGCTAAATAAACTCCTCAGACCTTCTCACCTGCTCTGAGGTTCTGGCTAACCCCATTTTGAAAGAATGTGTACCCAACTGCCCTGAGTCTACTCTTATTTGCTGAAAACTGCTCTGAAATGACATGAAGAAAATTCGCCTATTGCTGGTCTGTCTGCCAAGGAGGCTTTTGCTGCTTTTACCGGGCCAGTATTGTTACTGCCTTGACGAGGCATAGGCCCTGTCCAGTGGCCAATAACAGCACCCATTCCTCTCTGGCCAATTGGCTTATTTGGATCTATGGTTATAACATAGAACCCCCTCCTTCTTCCCCTCCACTTTTTGCCAACGGTCCTGCCTCTAAGTTCGCACTTGACCCATGTCAGTTGATAAACTCTGACCCGCTCCTTGGAAACAACAATCTCTGCAACCATAAGTATCACAGTTATCCCCAGGCCTGGTGCAATGATGAAGATGGCTGATCTTAAAATGGCGATCACCTATCCTTGCTGTGGCCCTAGACGATGTACGGCTATACCTCTGCAGCCCACCTGTTTTCCTCCGTTAGCTTGGCTCAAACCTTATAATTCTTGTAAACTGGGTCACTGTCACTTGGAATAGCCTTCCAGCAGAACTGGTGGGACTATAATTGGAAAAAGTTATTTATGGGCTCTTTGATAGCTATATGGCCATCATAATGTTTAACTAAGTAAAGTTTTGACTACCATGGGGAATTGGACAGACTATTTGGTTATCTGCCATGCCATGCATACTTCTGTGGGTACTATGAAAATTGAGAACCTTGACTGGGACAATAGGTTCCAGGTGTCGCATCTGGGAACCTGGTACAATTAGACTGTGCTGTACAATTCCTATGTTTATGTGGATGACAGCATTCATAAATGTTAGTATTGTATGATCAACTATTCATCATATCTGGTCTAGTTATAAAGTAAAAAACAGCCCCAGTACACTGAGATCAACCACTATGTTTGCCTCATGGATATTAGGGACCAAGCACACATTTGAGGGTGGGTTTTGTTAAAGGGATAGTAATGTTACATAATAAAAGCAGCTCTAATTAATCATCATAGTATTTGGACTTTGGAGAGTGTTATTTCAATTCTGTCAGAGTTGTAGTTCAAGAGTAATTCAATGACAAAGTATCCCCCTCCCGCCCCTTTTACTGATGTAACACTGCTCAGCCAGATCAGAAGGGAGGTGTCCAGGTAGACTGCAGAGAGGGACAATCTTCAATTAAGATAAGGGAAAAACCTGAAGAACTTGTCAAGGGGGCGCAGGGCTTTCATTGTTCTCATAGGAAGAAGATTGTCCCCTGCTGTTATCTGTCTGGTCTATGGACTGCATTTCTCATCTGAGAAGAGATGGCTTACACTAGGTAAAAGGGGCGGGAGGGGGAAACTTTGCTTGTGAATATCTCTCAAACCATAAAGGTTTGAGAGATAAGACTTATATCGTTCTTCATGTTTTTTTATTGCCTACAAAATAAAATAAAGATAAAACAAAGTATTACTATCCCTCTAAGTTACGCCAACAAACAAAGACAATATGCTATCAAACCCCCATTTAGTAATAAGCCAGATTCACCTACCACCATCTTAGTTTGGCCGAAATAGTCAGGAATTTACAACCATGTCTTTATAATTAATTTATCATGTTTATGATGTTACTATACCAATACACTGACTGAAGACAGTGAATTACACACATTAACAAAGTCTCAATGGCGTATAATAATTCTTACTCTGAGGGTGGGTTTTGTTAACTTACACCAACAAACAAAGACAATATGCTATCAAACCTCCATTTAGTGATCAGCCAGATTCACAAACCACTCTGTCTTAGTTGTAAATTCCTGGCTATTTTAGCCAACTATTTATTTATAATTAATTTATCATGTTTATATTACCATACCAATATACTGCTTGAAGACCGTGAATTACACACATCAACAAAGTCTCAATGGAGTATAATAGTTCAACTTCAACTTTCACTCCCAGCTCCCAATTCATTCTAAACCCCCACGACGATATGCCTGCTTTATTGATAGGAGGAACAAATCCCAGACCTTTTAATTAAAAGTGAATGTGGATGCTGCAAAGTAACTCAAATCAAACAAAAACAGTGTACTAAGCAATCACATTTAGTGATAAACCAGAATCAACAAACCACTGTGGGGTAGTTGTAAATTCCTGGCTAACGTACCCAGACTATTTCTTTGTAATTCGATATGATGCTTAAGCTCTCATCTGACTAATAAACTGACTGAAGACAGTGAATTCCACAACAACCAAACCAGGTCTCAATGAAGTAGTGCAATTCAACTACCACTCCCTTATAACCCCCATCCCCTTGCACAACAAAAGATACAAACCCCCACCAGCATCAACAGTACTTACGTACCTATCACACAATAACCATACCTGGGAACTTTCAAGATGAGCTGACCCTGAGATCTTTGAAATATTAACCCTTAAAGCTTCCCATAATGTATAGATTTTATGCGATATGTGCCTGCTTGCTCTAACACAGAGGTGCTCTGGTCAGTGTGCGAGGGACCTTTAACATGTTACAGTTTGGATAACTCACTGCCTGAACACAAACAAGACAAGCAGGACATCTCCCACTGTCTTTCTGGTACTAATGGCACCAGTTTAGAGGCTAAGGAAACATTTAATTGGGGAAATTCATATTGTAGGTGACACAGACCTCTCTCACCCTGAGAATTTGGCCCTTCACCCTGAGATTTGGGTCAAACCCTGAGAGTTCCCAGGTATGACAATAACTAGATGGGACAAACAAATTTCCAAATAATAAGCTATTTGTGTTTAACCCCTTAAGGACTTCGTGACGTACTATGACCGTCATGGTCCTTATACCCTTAAAGGGATAGTAATACTTAAGTATTACTATTCCCTATAGCAAAGTACTACTTAAAAAAACGTATTGCCCCCAGTGTCATCTCTCGGACCTTTATGGTTTGAGAGATGAACGCTTCTAAAGTTGCCCTCTCCCTCCCCCTTCCCCGTAGTCAGCATTCTAGCTGACTCAGGGAAATCCAGTCAGAGATCATCAGGCGGCTCTGCAGCAGAGCCGCGATCGCGTTAACTAAAAAAAACACTTTCACTAAAACGGTCTTCTACGTGTGCTTGCAAGCCAAGGACACGTAGAAGACCATTTCAGTGAAAGTTTTCTTTTTTATTAACGCGATCGCTGCTGTGCTGGAGAGCCGCCTGAAAGTCGTACGACTCTCTTCCCTGCAGTTAGCTAGAATGCTGACTAAGGGAAAGGGGAAGGGGGAGGGCAAGTTTAGAAGCGTTCATCTCTCAAACCAAAAAGGTCTGAGAGATGACACTGGGGGCAATACGTTTTTTTTAAGTAGTACTTTGCTATAGGGATTAGTAATACTTAAAGGGATAGTAATACTTCATTTTAACTTTATTTTATTTTGTAGGCATTAAAAAACATGAAGAATGATATAAGTCTCATCTCTCAAACCTTTATGGTTTAAGAGATATTCACAAACAAAGTATCCCCCCCCCCGTTCAACCAGATCAGAAGGGAGGTGCCCAGGTAGACTGCAGAGAGGGACAATCTTCAATTAAGATAAGGGAAAAAGCTGAAAAACTTATCAAGGGGGGAAGGGCTTTCATTGTTTTCATACAAAGAAAATTGTCCCCTTCTGTTATCTGTCCTGTCATACAACCAGACTCACATCTGAGAAGAGATGGCTTACACTAGGTAAAAGGGGCGGGAGGGGAACTTTGCTTGTGAATATCTCATAAACCATAAAGGTTTGAGAGATAAGAATTATATCATTCTTCATGTTTTTTTAATGCCTACAAAATACAATAAAGTTAAAACGAAGTGTTACTATCCCTTTAAGTATTACTATCCCTTTAAGGACCGGTGACGATCATAGCACGTCACGTACTTTTTACTTACAGCGCTCTACCGGGAGTGCTGTAAGTAAAAACGGGGCCTAAAATTGACCGCTCCAAGACCTGAGTGATCTCTCTTAAGCCTCAAAGCGGCACGCCGGTACGCGTAACAGGTCACATGTACAGGCGCATCTGCAAGGATCAAAGCGGTCCTTAAGGAAAGGGAACTTCCCTGGACCGCTGGTCCTTAAGGGGTTAAGATAACATGAACTGTAGAAACAAATCAGGGATAAATTATTAGGAAATACTGGAGTTAGCAAATAACCAGACATTCCACCCAGACATGGCTCATACTATGGATTCAGCCTAAGCATGTCGTTGAGGAAACATACTTATGTATAATATTGAGATGCAAATGATCTCATATTACTCTGTTAATCAAGGAATCACTAATAATTTTATATCAACAGTAGAGACCGGAATAAACTATAGAATAAGTGTCCTAAATACTTGTCACCCTGCATAGTCCAAACCCTTAAAGGGATAGTATTACTTCAAAATTACTATCCCTCATATTGTAGCCCTTAATAAACTGAGTTAAATGACACCAGCGGCATCTCTCAAACCTTTATAATTTAAGAGATAGCCACGTTCAAAGTTTCCTCTCCCCTGCTGTCAGCGTTCTGCAGGGGAATCCGGTCTCTGAATCAAGAGGAGGCTCTTCAGCAGAACCGATATCTCGCTATGGAAGGGAAAATTATTCATTGAAACAGTCTTCTATGTGTGCTTGGTAACCAAGCACACGTAGAAGACTGTTTCCATGAATCATTTTTCCTTCCATAACGAGATATCGGCTCTGTTTAAGAGCCTCCTCTTGATTCAGAGACCGGATTCCCCTGCTGGCAGCAGAAAGCTGACAACAGGGGAGAGGAAACTTTGAACGTGGCTATCTCTTACACCATAAAGGTTTGAGAGATGCCGCTGGTGTCATTTAACTCAGTTTATTAAGGGCTACAATATGAGGGATAGTAATTTTGAAGTAATACTATCCCTTTAAATTGTATTGCACTGCATAAACTTGTGGTGCTATATAAATATGCTTAGTCATTCATTCATCCGGTATACACATATTGTTATATTAGAGTAGTGGTTTACAAACAGTGTGCTGGGGTATTATGCTCTATGCTGCACACCAGCCCAGGGTGCCTCACACTTTCCATTAAGACTATGACCATAATATTAACACTGAGTGTGTAATGCCTGTTAATGACATTTATTCTGCACAATAAAGTCTGTTGTTACTCAGACTGAGAGACCCAAGGTCATCCACTTGTGTATTGTATCCTTCAAAAGCCCTTGTGAAATTAAAGGGATAGTAATACTTCATTTTAACTTTATTTTATTTTGTAGGCATTGAAAAAACATGAAGAATGATATAAGTCTTATCTCTGAAACCTTTATGGTTTAAGAGATATTCACAAACAAAGTATCCCCCCCCGTTCAACCAGATCAGAAGGGAGGTGCCCAGGTAGACTGCAGAGAGGGACAATCTTCAATTAAGATAAGGGAAAAAGCTGAAAAACTTGTCAAGGGGGGAAGGGCTTTCATTGTTCTCATAGGAAGAAGATTGTCCCCTTCTGTTATCTGTCTGGTCTTACAACCAGACTCACATCTGAGAAGAGATGGCTTACACTAGGTAAAAGGGGCGGGGAGGGGAACTTTGCTTGTGAATATCTCATAAACCATAAAGGTTTGAGAGATAAGACTTATATCATTCTTCATGTTTTTTTAATGCCTACAAAATAAAATAAAGTTAAAACGAAGTATTACTATCCCTTTAACAATAGCAAGCCAGGGATGCCCCAAACAACTCCAGCTTGCATGGCTAGGGGCTGCCAGAGAAGTTAGTGCGAGCGACTGACTAAGAGAGAGCGCCTTCAAGGTGCTCGCCCGCAGGCACGGCAAAATGGCGGCCGTGGGGCCCGGTGTGGCCTGTCGGAGAAATGTGAACAACGGCTAGTGCATGCTGGGCCCCCATGGCCGGTGGGAAAAGTGAGGGGGTGGGGGGTTTAACAGCTGGACAGGCAGCAGGGTATAAAGGAGAGGCCAGCTAGGCTGCCTCACAATTCACTAACCTTTCTCAGTTTTGTTTCTATATGTATCTATAGATATGTGCATACCTGGGAACTCTCCGGATTTGCCCCGGAGACTCCGGTTCTGACAGAGCTTTACCGGGTCTCCGGGGCAGAGGCAGATTCCTCCGGATGTGGAGAGTTTCTATTGAAACTCTACCACATCTGTTTTTTCTCCCGTTGTGCCTCCGTCCCCAGCCTTCTGTGTGACACATTTAACCCTTTGAGTACCACTCTGGCACTCAAAGGGTTAAATCCCCACAACACTCGAGTTAAGCCCTGCCCTTTATTGACGCGATTAGCGTCATTTTTGTTACCCCCTGCTGAACAGAGGACTACCCTCCGGGTAGCCTCAACTGAAAGTTCCCAGGTATGGATATGTGTGTGTGTAAATGTACGTGTATACATGGGTTTGTTTATTTGCATTTCTATATGTATCAATAGATATGTGTGTATAGGGGATGCGTGTGTATACGTGGGATGTATACATGGGTTGTCTCATGCTAAGGGCCTTTTAGGTGCATGCTTGTATATATATATATATATATATATATATATATATACACATACCTGGGAACTTTCAGTTGAGGGCTACCTGGTTTGGTTGTTGTGGAATTCACTGTCTTCAGTCAGTTTATTAGTCAGATGAGAGCTTAAGCATCATATCGAATTACAAAGAAATAGCCTGGGTATGTTATCCAGGAATTTACAACTGCCCCACAATGGTTTGTTGATTCTGGCTTATCACTAAATGTGATTGCTTAGCACACTGTCTTTGTTTGCTTTGAGTTACTTTGCAGCATCCACATTCACTTTTAATTAAAAGGTCTGGGATTTGTCCCTCCTATCAATAAAGCAGACATATCGTCGTGGGGGTTTAGAATGAATTGGGATTTGGGAGTGAAAGTTGAAGTTGAACTATTATACGCCATTGAGACTTTGTTGATGTGTGTAATTCACGATCTTCAAACAGTATATTGGTATGGTAATATCATAAACATGATAAAGCTTCATTTTGGGCCATGGAGAGTGTTATTTCAATACTGTCAGAGTTGTAGTTCAATTACTCTTGAACTACAACTCTGACAGCATTGAAATAACACTTGTCCCTTGCTGTGAACTGTCTGGCCCCGGACCAGATTCTATATCTGAGGGGAGGTAGCTTACACTAGGTAAAAGGGGCAGGAGGGGGATACTTACTCAATTACTCTTGAACCACAACTCTGACAGTATTGAAATAACACTCTCCATGGCCCAAATACTATGAAGATTATTTGGAGCTGCTTTTTTTGGGAAACATTACTTTCACTTTAACTCAATCAGAAATTATACTGCTTTATATCGTAGTGGGGGTTTATAATGAATTGGGAGTTGGGAGGAAAGTTGAAGTTGAACTATTCTAGAAATAGTTGGCTAAAATAGCCAGGAATTTACAGCTAAGACAGAGTGGTTTGTGAAGCTGGCTGAGCACTAAATGGAGGTTGGATAGCATATTGTCTTTGTTTGTTGGTGTAAGTTAACAAAACCCACCCTCAGAGTAAGAACTATTATACTCCATTGAGACTTTGTTAATGTGTGTAATTCTCGGTCTTCTGTCAGTATATTGTTATGGTAATATCATAAACATGATAAATTAATTATAAAGACATAGTTTGGCCGAAATAGCCAGAAATGTACAACTAAGACAGGGGTAGGTGAATCTGGCTTATTACTACATGGGGGGTTTGATAGCATATGGTCTTTGTTTGTTTGGTGTAATCTAACAAAACCCACCCTCAGAGTTAATCAAATGTGTGCTTGGTCCCTAATATCCATGAGGCAAACATAGTGGTTGATCTCAGTGTACTGGGGCTGTTTATGCTTTATAACTAGACCAGATATGATGAATAGTTGATCATACAATACTAACATTTATCATACCTCCCAACATTTCAAATTGCCAAAGAGGGACACTTGTGTTTTAGGGGGTGTGGCTGGGGGTGTGGCTGGTGGGAGGGGCATTACCGAGGATTTTTAGGCTATTTCATGACCTATTCATACCTCTTTGTGTGACCTAATAAATGACTTATAACAAGACCAAAGTATTTTATTTACACAGACTAATTTATAAACACATGTACTGACATTTAAACAAACAATAATGCAAGTTATATTGCTGTAGAACAATATGATACACTTATATACACACCACTCAGTCTGATGCCCTAAAAAGAGGGACATCAGAGTGGGAAAGAGGGACAGGGGGATTTGGGTCTAAAAGAGGGACACTTGGGAGGTATGCATTTATGAATGCTGTAATTCGCATAAACAAAGGAACTGTGCAGCACAGTCTAATTGTACCAGGTTCCCAGATGCGACACCTGGAACCTATTTCCCAGTCAAGGTTCTCAATTTTCATAGTACCCACAGAAGTATGCATGGCATGGCAGATAACCAAATAGTCTGTCCAATTCCCCATGGTAGTCAAAACTTTACTTAGTTAAACATTATGATGGCCATATACCTATCAAAGAGCCCATAAATAACTTTTTCCATTTGTAGTCCCACCAATTCTGCTGGAAGGCTATTCCAAGTGACAGTGACCCAGTTTACATGAATTATAAGCATACCTGGGAACTTCCAGTTGAGGGCTACCCGGAGGGTAGTCCTCTGTTCACCAGGGGGTGACAAAAATGACGCTAATCGCGTCAAAAAGGGGCGGGGCTTGCCGCGAGTGAGGGGGGGACTTAACCCTTTGAGTGCCAGAGTGGTACGGAATGCATTGCAAAGCAATTCATTCCTTACCACTCTGGCACTCAGAGGGTTAAAGGTGTCACACACAAGGCTGGGGACTGAGGATCAGCGGGAGAAAAAGCGGATGTGACAGAGTTTCAATAGAAACTCTCCACATCCGGAGGAATCAGCCTCTGCCCCGGAGACCCGGTAAAATTCTGTCAGAACCGGAGTCTCCGGGGCAAATCCGGAGAGTTCCCAGGTATGATTATAAGGTGAGAGCCAAGCTAACGGAGGAAAACAGGTGGGCTGCAGAGGTATAGCCATACATTGTCTAGGGCCACAGCAAGGATAGGTGATCGCCATTTTAAGATCAGCCATCTTCATCATTGCACCAGGCCTGGGGATAACTGTGATACTTATGGTTGCAGAGATTGTTGTTTCCAAGGAGCGGGTCAGAGTTTATCAACTGACATCTGACATGGGTCAAGTGCGAACTTAGAGGCAGGACCGTTGGCGAAAAGTGGAGGGGAAGAAGGAGGGGGTTCTATGTTATAACCATAGATCCAAATAAGCCAATTGGCCAGAGAGGAATGGGTGCTGTTATTGGTCACTGGACGGGGCCTATGCCTGGTCTAGGCAGTAACAATACTGGCCCGTTAAAAGCAGCAAATGCATCCTTGGCAGACAGACCGGTTATAGGTGAATTTTCTTCATGTAAACGGGGAACCGCTTATGCTATTTCATTTCAGAGCAGTAGGAAGTATGTGAGTGGATATTATAAACATCTTCATTTTGAGCCAATTAGTACACTGATACTTGTTTTTTGATTTTGATTAACATATTTTGGAACTCCAGATATACAAGGCTACAAGCAATTGCGTGTTTGAATTGAAGATTTAAGAGCGAGAGCTCTCTCTTTAACCCCTTCGCTTCCTGTGACGTACCCGGACCGTCACGCTGGTCCGGCACTTAAGGACCAGTGACGGTCCTGGTACGTCACGTACTTTTACACACTGCGCTCCTGCAGCTCCAAGACCAGAGTGATCTCTTTCAGTCCTTCGTTCGACGTGCCGCCCCACGTGATCAGTCACGTGGGACAGCACGTCGAACTCGCCTATCTGGTCCTTAAAGGACCAGACACCCCGTGACCGCTGGTCATTAAGGGGTTAAGGACTTTTAGAACTTTGAGGCTGAGTAGAAATTCAGCCCATAAAGGTTTGAGAGATGGGACTGGGTGCATTTAGCTACATTTTTAAATAGCTACAATATTCTTTTTTTCTTTAAAAAGTTGACAATACTATCCCTTTAACAAAACAAGTATCCACTTTAGATACTTGACCGGAGGTTGGAATACCAGCTGTTCTTGGACTACAGGCTCCTTTATACATACAACAGTATAAATGTGGGGGTCACTTTGAAAATGTCGCCCTCTATTGGGCAGGCTACACAACGGTGCATTAAAAATAATAAACTGCTGGTACCGGCATGTTTCCAGCAAATATGGTGTTAACAGCCTGTATTTAATCCCTTGGAGGCTAAAGTTAACAGCCTGTAATTGCTCGGGTGCTAGGAATAACAGCCTATATATAAAATTAACTCCGTGGATGCTAGACGAGGTCCTTTGCCAGCACACACTCCAGAGAAGGGGAGGGAAACATGAGGCTTTCCAGCTGTTCATGACTATGATTCCCGTCATCCCCATCCAATGGCTGGAGAACCACTGGTTGTCCATACCTAATCCAGAGTCTCCTCTATTTTGGAATCAAATAAGTTCTCCCTAATGAAGAAAACAGCTGCACCAGAAGGAACTAATAAAACTCCTGTTAGTTTATTACGGCCTTTAACCCCCTGAATATTAGTGACGTCCAAAGCATTGGGAAGTAAGGGGTCAAATGCCCATTTTAAGCCAACAGTAATTCATACCTCCCAACATTTCAAATTGCCAAAGAGGGACACTTGTGTTTTAGGAGGTGTGGTTGTTCGGCAGGGCATTACTGAGAATTTTTAGGCTATCGTGACTAATTGACACCTCTTTGTGTTACCTAATAAATGACTTATATATTTTATTTACAAAAACTAATTTATAAACACAAATACTGAAGTTTAACCCCTTAGGGACCCTTGATGTACCAGGACCGTCAAGGGTAAATTTGCTCGAACGACCCTTGACGGTCCTGGTACGTCACGTACTTTTTACTTACAGAGCTCTACCGGGAGCGCTGTAAGTAAAAAATAGGGCATGAAATAGACCACTCCAAGATAGGAGCAATCTGTTTCAAGCCCCATAGTGACGCGCCGATACACGTGACAGGTCACGTGTACCGGCTCGTCAAAGTGCCCCTATGCGGTCGTTATGGGACGGAAATGTCCCATAACCTCCGGTCCTTAAGGGGTTAAACAAACATTAATGTGACTTTTATTGCTGTGGACCAATGTGATGCACACTTATATACACATCACACAGTCTGATCTCCTAAACACAGGGACACCAGGGTGATACACTTCTATACACATCACACAGTCTGATCTCCTAAACACAGGGACACCAGGGTGATACACTTATATACACACCACACAGTCTGATCGCCTAAACACAGGGAAACCAGGGTGATACACTTCTATACACACCACACAATCTGATCTCCTAAACACAGGGACACCAGGGTGATACACTTCTATACACACCACACAGTCTGATCACCTAAACACAGGGACACCAGGGTGATACACTTATATACACACCACACAGTCTGATCTCCTAAACACAGGAACACCAGGGTGATACACTTCTATACACACCACACAGTCTGATCTCCTACACACAGGGACACCAGGGTGATACACTTCTATACACACCACACAGTCTGATCTCCTAAACACAGGGACACCAGGGTGATACACTTATATACACACCACACAGTCTGATCTCCTAAACACAGGGACACCAGGGTGATACACTTATATACACACCACACAGTGTGATCTCCTAAACACAGGGACACCAGGGTGATACACTTATATACACACACCACATAGTCTGATCTCCTAAACACAGGGACACCAGGGTGATACACTTATATACACACCACACAGTGTGATCTCCTAAACACAGGGACACCAGGGTGATACACATATATACACACCACACAGTCTGATCTCCTAAACACAGGGACACCAGGGTGATGCACACTTATATACACATCACACAGTCTGATCTCCTAAACACAGGGACACCAGGGTGATACACTTATATACACACCACACAGTGTGATCTCCTAAACACAGGGACACCAGGGTGATACACATATATACACACCACACAGTCTGATCTCCTAAACACAGGGACACCAGGGTGATGCACACTTATATACACATCACACAGTCTGATCTCCTAAACACATGGACACCAGGGTGATACACTTCTACACACACCACACAGTCTGATCTCCTAAACACAGGGACACCAGGGTGATACACTTCTATACACACCACACAGTCTGATCTCCTAAACACAGGGACACCAGGGTGATACACTTATATACACACCACACAGTGTGATCTCCTAAACACAGGGACACCAGGGTGATACACTTATATACACACCACACAGTGTGATCTCCTAAACACAGGAAGATCAGGGTGATGCACTTATATACACACCACACAGTGTGATCTCCTAAACAAAGGGACACCAGGGTGATACACTTCTATACAAACCACACAGTCTGATCTCCTAAACACAGGGACACCAGGGTGATACACTTATACACACACCACACAGTGTGATCTCCTAAACACAGGGACACCAGGGTGATACACTTCTATACATACCATACTGTCTGATATTCTAAACACAGGGACACCAGGGTGATACACTTCTATACATACCATACTGTCTGATATTCTAAACACAGGGACACCAGGGTGATACGTTTATATACACACAACACAGTCTGATATTCTAAACACAGGGACAACAGGGTGATACACTTGTATACACACCACACAGCCTGATCTCCTACACACAGGGACACCAGGGTGATACATTTATATACACACCACACAGTCTGATCTACTAAACACAGGGACACCAGGGTGATACATTTCTATACACATCACACAGTCTTATCTCCTAAACACAGCAACACCAGGGTGATGCACTTATATACACACCACACAGTGTGATCTCCTAAACACAGGTACACCAGGGTGATACACTTCTATACACACCACTCTGTCTGATATTCTAAACACAGGGACACCAGGGTGATACATTTATATACACACAACACAGTCTTATCTCCTAAACACAGGGACACCAGGGTGAGACACTTGTATACACACCACACAGCCTGATCTCCTAAACACAGGGACACCAGGGTGATGCACTTATATACACACAACACAGTCTGATCTCCTAAACACAGGGACACCAGGGTGATACACTTCTATACACACACCACACAGTCTGATCTCCTAAACACAGGGACACCAGTGTGATACACTTCTATACACACCACACAGCCTGATCTCCTAAACACAGGGACACCAGGGTGATACATTTTTGTACACATCACACAGTCTTATCTCCTAAACACAGGGACACCAGGGTGATACATTTCTATACACACCACACTGTCTGATATTCTAAACACAGGGACACCAGGGTGATACATTTATATACACACAACACAGTCTGATATTCTAAACACAGGGACACCAGGGTGATACACTTCTATACACACCACACAGTCTGATCTCCTAAACACAGGGACACCAGGGTGATACAATTCTATACACACCACACAGTATTATCTCCTAAACACAGGGACACCAGGATGAGACACTTCTATACACACCACACAGTCTGATCTCCTAAACACAGGGACACCAGGGTGATACACTTATATACACACCACACAGTCTGATCTCCTAAACACAGGGACACCAGAGTGATACACTTCTATACACACCACACAGTCTGATCTCCTAAACACAGGGACACCAGGGTGATACACTTCTATACACACCACACAGTCTGATCTCCTAAACACAGGGACACCAGGGTGATACACTTCTATACACACCACACAGTCTGATCTCCTAAACACAGGGACACCAGGGTGAAACACTTATATACACACCACACAGTCTGATCTCCTAAACACAGGGACACCAGGGTGATACACTTCTATACACACACCACACAGTCTGATCTCCTAAACACAGGGACACCAGAGTGATACACTTCTATACACACCACACAGTCTGATTTCCTAAACACAGGGACACCAGGGTGATACGCTTATATACACACCACACAGTCTGATCTCCTAAACACAGGGGCACCAGGGTGATACACTTCTATACACACCACACAGTCTGATCTCCTAAACACAGGGACACCAGAGTGATACACTTCTATACACACCACACAGTGTGATCTCCTAAACACAGGGACACCAGGGTGATACACTTATATACACACCACACAGTCTGATATTCTAAACAGACCGGCCCATGGGCATACCTGGGAACTCTCCGGATTTGCCCCGGAGACTCCGGTTCTGACAGAGCTTTACCGGGTCTCCGGGGCAGAGGCAGATTCCTCCGGATGTGGAGAGTTTCTATTGAAACTCTGCCACATCTGCTTTTTCTCCCGTTGTGCCTCCGTCCCCAGCCTTCTGTGTGACACATTTAACCCTCTGAGTGCCAGAGTGGTACGGAATGCATTGCTTTTGCAATGCATTCCGTACCACTCTGGCACTCAAAAGGTTAAATCCCCCAACACTCGAGTTAAGCCCCGCCCCTTTTGACTCGATTAGCGTCATTTTTGTTACCCCGTGCTGAACAGAGGACTACCCGCTCAACTGAAAGTTCCCAGGTATGCCCATGGGTCCAGGTGGGGCCAAGGGACCCAGGCGGCAGTTTTACCGGGGAGGCAATCAGTAGCATCGCCCCCGCCCGAATGCCTGGCACCTTCGCCCCTAAATAGGCAGCCATTTTAAAAATAGTAGGGACTGTAGCATTGTAGCTGCATTAACAGGAAGGTATGGAAGGCATTACTTAACCTTTTGCGTACCAGAGGGCTACGCCACTCTGGTACTCAAAGGATTAAAGTGATAGTAATGTTTCACAAAAACCGCATCTCCAATTAATCTTCATAGTATTTGGGCCATGGAGAGTGTTATTTCAATACTATGAGCATTGTTGTTCAAGAGTAATTGAATGATAAAGTTTCCACTCCCGCCCCTTTTACCTAGTGTAAGCCATCTCTTCTCAGATGTGGAATCCAGTCCATAGTCCAGACAGATAACAGCAGGGGACAATCTTCTTCCTATGAGAACAATGAAAGCCCTGCCCCCCCTTGACAGGTTTTTCAGCTTTTTCCCTTATCTTAATTGAAGATTGTCCCTCTCTGCAGTCTACCTGGACACTCCCTGCTGCTCTAAGCTGAGCAGTGTTACATCAGTAAAAGGGACGGGAGGGGGATACTTAATAATTTAATTACTCTTGAACTACAACTCTGACAGTATTGAAACAACACTCTCCAAAGTCCAACTACTATGATGATTAATTAGAGCTGCTTTTATTAGGAAACATTACTATCCCTTTAAGCTGTAGCTACAGTCCAGTGCCTTCCCAACAGGTTGCAATGGAAGCCAATGAGAGAGGAGACTTTTGTCTGGATAGTCCTCTCTCATTGGCTGTGTAGTGAACAGGATGGCGGCACGGCAATTGTGCAGGAAAAGTGTGTGACAGTGGAGGGAAGAAGGTACTCAGGCAGCTGCAACCAGCAGGTACTTAAGCCTCACTAATTATAATTAAAACAAAATGAAGAACAAAAAAAGCATAAACAAAAGGGACCGTATTAATTGTACTGTACAGGGGTGGGCTGGCATGGGGCAATTGCACCTGCCCTAGGCCAGTCATAAGGTATCAGTGAGCGCAGCCAGCATGTAGTTGGAGGCCACTTCTGTATACCCCCCAAGTGTCCCTCTTTAGGAGGGACAATCCCTCTTTTAGACCCAAATCCCTCTGTCCCTCATTCCCACCCTGATGTCCCTCTTTTTAGGAGATCAGACTGTGTGGTGTATATATAAGTGTATCACATTGTTCTACAGCAATAAAACTCACATTCTTGTTTGTTTAAACATCAGTATATGTGTATTTATACATTAGTCTGTGTAAATAAAACACTTCATTGATCTAAATCATGTATTAGGTTACACATGGAGGTATCAATAGGTCGTGAAATAGCATGAAAATTCTCGGTAATGCTCCGCCCACAGGCAACGCCCTCAGCAACACCCCCTAAAACACAATTGTCCCTCTTTGTCAATTTGAAATGTTGGGAGGTATGCTTCTGCAGTCTGTACACATCTTGCCTCTCAGACTCTGGCCCATTAATATTATAAGAGGCATGAATTAGACAGCTTGGGTTGCCACCTTTTCTTAAAAAAAAAAATACCGGCCATGGCATTATCTCCATAGACTTAACACTGGACAGAAGCCAATTTTTTACCGGCCTGCCGGTCCAACCCTATGGACAGCCCGCAGAGTTCAGGAGTACAGGTTGTGGCTTACTTAGAAGTCTGTGTAGCACTGTTGCTGGGCAACCACCGGACATCACCCCCAGCAGGAAGATCCCTGGCCCTTGTACTTGTTCCTGCTCTGGAGTGTCTTTGTTGTAGACAGAGAGGGTCCAATTCCAGCTAGTAATAGAAGATGGGCCCATGTTCCTCCTATATGTCCAAAAATTGAAAGAGATGAGATTCCTGGCTGGGAAGAAGCCGGCATGCAGATAGTTTCTGCCCAAATACAATAACTACCCATCCTTATATTATGATCTGCGTGATTTGACTTGTTGGGATCCAAGGCGCTCCACCCACACTGCTCCGCAATGCGGTGGGGTCACCAGGTCCTGAGCCTTGTTATCAAGCAGATAGCTGTCTATTGATTACACATCCTGAAATTACATTAGCTATCAGACATACGGTGTTCCCAGGGGGGTTTATTAACCCATGTAATGCATAGATAGGAGCAGAACAATAATAACGTGCTTGAACTCTGGTAGCCGAGTGTAGCATTTATTGTGGATACTGTCACTCTACTCCTTGTTTTAACAATAAAGGGTTAAAATCTGATTTATATCTGTGAGCCTTTGTATTTGTCCCTTCTGATGCTGTTGGTTTATCCCAAAATTACAAATTTTTTATGCATATGACCCTATATGTTTTTTTCTTTTATCTGATCAACCGTATATTGTACTAAAGGAAATGCTATTTGGTAACATAATATTTAACCCCTTAACGACCGTCCGAACGGCGCGGCGCAGTCAGTTAAGGACCGTGGAGCATTATTTTTTATTGCTCCTTCCAGTTCCGGACTCCCCGAATGGCGTGCAGCCGCGGGGGGAGCCCAGAATTCCATGGAATGTATTTCGAGAAATACATTCCTTATACTACATCAAGGGTGTCATAATGAAATGAAACCGTTTTCATGTTCTGAATGTGAAAAATGATCTTGTTACACATCAGAGGATTCATACAGGAGAAAAACCATTTTCATGTTCTGAATGTGGGAAATGTTTTACTATAAAATCTTCCCTTTGTCAGCATCAGAGAATTCATACAGGAGAATTTCATGTTCTGTATTTGTGAGATGTTTTATTCAGAAATCAATTCTTCTTATACATCAGATGAGTCATATCCCCTTTATTTTAAGATTCAAATAAGTTCTCCCTACTGGGGCAAATAGCTGCACCAGTAGGAACGAATAAACAATTCTGTTGGGTGAAATTGTTATTTAACCCCTTGAATGTTAGGAACTTCCAATATATCGGGAAGTAAGGGGCCAAATGCCCAATTTACGGCAACGGGAATTTTTATTACTAGGGGACAGAGCAGCGCATTGCAAGGCTCATCTCTAATCCACTGTCCCTGTATTACCGCTACACACCACTAGATGTCACTGCTCCCTGATAGGAACTTTACACACAGCTCTCTTGTTTCCACACGGACACTGTTTCCTGTTTCTTCTCATCTTGGTGTCGGACAGTAAGATGGTCAGTGGTCACTTTTCTTTGTTCTCACTGGTTTGTTTGTTTGTTTCTGTGTATGCTACAGTCATGGGACATTCTCCTCTGTGTGTCCGTGTATGAAGGGAGGATAACATAAGGCTGTTGTGGACTACAACTTCCATTATCCTCGCTAGAGGGGGAAGGTGCGAGTTGTAGTCCCAAAGGCTGGATACCCTCGGGTTGCCTGTCCCTGATCTGTATACTGGGTGTTTATGTTTATGTGTCTGAGTTGTGGAACATTCACCTCCTGTCTGTGTATTCTGGGGCAAAGAGCATACTGGGTAGGGGGGTCCACTTGCTTTATATGTTTATATATGTCTGAGTTGTGGAACATTCACATCCTCTCTGTGTAGTCTGGGGCCAAGAGCAAACTGGGGAGGAGGTCCATTTGTTTTTCAGCATGTAAGAGACCTCTCTAGTATTCAAGGGGTTAAAAGCAACATTTAAATCAATGAGAACTTGGGAAATATTTTTATATTCCCCATGAGCAGACTGGCAACTTTTGTGTTTAACCTTTTAAGAACTAGTGGAATGTGCAGCACTTTGCTTTGAAATGCATTGTTCCCCCTCTCTTGACCATAAAGGGTTATTGTTCAAAATGAATTCCACAAACAAAATTGCCCTCAGTGCTTGTTATGTACAGAACATTGTGCAGAGTCTGGAAGAAAAATTGACCTGCAGAGCTTGCAGTCTGTAAAATAACTGATTACTAAGACTTAGATTCTATGAAAAACTAAATTGCAGAACTTTAGACTCACAGAGACCGGGCCAAAGGGCTTGCAATCCATACAGAGCAACAGCTTGTAATTGATGGGACAAACGATCTGCATTACTTGCACTTTAAGTAAGTAGAAAAAAACACTTTTTTTTTTTTTTTTTTACCTTTCACTACTTGGGAGGTAATAAAAAAAAAAAAACATGGACATGCATATCTGTTTAGGTATTTAGATGCCTTTCAAGTAAAATGCTCCCTCATGGGTAGTTGTTTCTGTAGGAGAAAATGTTGCCAATTGCAAGGCTGAATGACTGATGGCCAGCTAAGCCGGACCCAGTACAGGATAGTCAGGTTTACTAGTCATTTTCACATAACAGGAATACGTGAGTTTAGAGGCTACAACACAAAAAGGGAATATGACTTTAAAGTTATAGTAATACTTCGTTTTAACTTTATTTTATTTTGTAGGCATTAAAAAATATGAAGAATGATATAAGTCTTATCTCTCAAACCTTTATGGTTTAAGAGATATTCACAAGCAAAGTTCCCCCTCCCGCCCCTTTTTCCTAGTGTAAGCCATCTCTTCTCAGATGTGGATCAGGTTGTAAGACCAGACAGATAACACCAGGGGACATTCTTCTTCCTATCAGAACAATGAAAGCCTTTCCCCCCTTGACAAGTTTTTCAGCTTTTTCCCTTATCTTAATTGAAGGTTGTCCCTCTCTGCAGTCTACCTGGGCACCTCCCTTCTGAACTGGCTGAACAGGGGGGCGGATACTTTGTTTGTGAATATCTCTTAAACCGTAAAGGTTTGAGAGATAAGACTTATATCGTTCTTCATGTTTTTTTAATGCCTACAAAATAAAATAAAGATAAAACAAAGTATTACAATCCCTTTAAGGGAAAAAGCAGCAGAGAGAAATATACACCAGAAAGGGCCACCAAGAGGCAGGGAAAACAATCACTAGAAGTGGAGAAGATATAACCCCAGAGGGCAAGAGCATTGATGCCTGCCACCACAAGGTGGAGGACTTACACACAGGTGGCAAAGACAGCCACCAAGATGCAGAGAAGAAGGCCGTACAAGGGATTGGTGGGGAGGCAGACACAGCTGAAAAATCAGCAGACAGGAGCCGAGATATAACAGGAGCAGGCAGATAAGAGTGAAGCTGCAGGCTGAAAAATAGAGTAGAATTGTCTGACAAACCAATGTCACAACCCACCACTTCAAATGATGGTAACTTACCTTTCTGTCCCTAGACCAGAGGTTCCCAACCTGTGCCCTCATGGACCTCTTACAGGCCAGGATTTGAGGCTTTCTTTGCCAGAATGCAGTTCAGTTAATCACAATGAATGACACTAATTAACTCACCTGTGTTCTGGCAAGGAAATCCTTAATCCTGGCCTGTTAGTAACATAGTAAATTAGGTTGAAAAAAGACACAAGTCCATCAAGTTCAACCTTCGCCTCATACCTCAGTAACTGAGAATTTTATAGCTTTCCTGCTACTAATTAAATTAGTCTTTATCAGACCTTCCTGATCAGCCTACTGATAAACAGTATAACTCTGTATGTTCCCTTTTGAAAGAAATGTATCTAATCTTCTCTTAAATGTATCCATTGTATCTGCCATAACCACCTCCTTGGGCAAGGAATTCCACAATTTAACAGACCTTACAGAAAAAAACCCTTCCTCTGCTGAAGTGTAAACCTTCTTTCCTTTAATCTCAAGGGGTGTCCCGTGGTCACCTGATCAGGCCTTAGAATAAATAGCTCACCGCAGAGATCCTTGTATTGACCTCTCATATACTTGTACAAGGTGATAAGGTCTCCTTTTAGTCGTCTTTTCTCTAGACTAAATAAACCAAGTTTGTTTAGTTGTTCCTCATATGTCAAGTCCTCCATTCCCTTAATTAATTTGGGTCATGAGGGCACTGGTTGGGAACCACTGCCCTAGACTTGTGTGCACAAATGTTTCCAGAAATGTTGATACAGAAAAATAATGTCCTTTTTACATCTCCCCCACTTCAACCATACTGATATCTTTGAAAAACATGGCATATTCTACTGTATTCATTACTTACTGCCAACCCAGGAAAAACTGTACCCGATTAGTATGAGCTGACATACTGTAGGGGGTGCAAAGGGCATTAAACTGCACCTACAAAATCTGTCAGTTTTGTTATATTTTGTTAAATGTGACAGATCTGTACTTATATGGTTAAAACAACTACAGAAATGAAGAAAAGGTAGTCATTTTGTAAAGTAGAGATATGGTGCATGAACTGACGGGATCACTTTTGTTTCTTCCCTAGGCTGGTGGGCACAAATGTTTCCACAATGTGGCAATATATAAAAAATAGGGATTTTTAACATTTCCCCAGGTTCAAATATCCTTATATAAATATATATCTTCATGTGACCTGGCGCACTTTCTCTCCAATGCGTGTCCAGGTCATGTGGCGGCAAAGTGAGAGCCTGTTCATTCACACAACATGGAGGAGGAGGGGAGGGGATTGAGTTGTACCGTGGTGATCACACCAGTGACGTCATGAGGTAAATCTTTAAAGTGTTAGTAATGTCTAAAAAAAAGTTTTTTTGCATTTAGAAGAGCTTAAAAAGTTGAGCTAAATGCAAAAAAAAAAATATCTCAAACCGCTATGGTTTAAGAGATACAGGCGTTTAAAGTTCGCTGTTTCCTACTGACAGCTGTAAAGCTGTCAGCAGGAGATTCGTGTCAGGCACATGTTTTAGACCATTCCATTGAAGGGATTCCTTGTAAATAATGAAATCTCGGCACTTCTCAAGCACCTCCGTGTCGACCGACACGAATCTCCTGCTGACAGCTTTACAGCTGTCAGTAGGAAACAGCGAACTTTAAACGCCTGTATCTCTTAAACCATAGCAATTTGAGAGATACGTTTTTTTGCATTTAGCTCAGCTTTTTTTCTAAATGCAAAAAACTTTTTTTTAGACATTACTAACACTTTAAATGACAAAATCTTTGTGACCATACAGATCTGTTAAAAAAAAGGATTGAAGCTTCATTGGAGACGACTGTTTGGATAGACATAACTTTATGGGAGGTGAGATTTCCAGTTTAAAATCAGGGTTAGCAGTATCCAGAGACAAGAAGCCAGGACCAGGGTCTCTCACTGGAAATCTGGGACAGTTGGCAGGTGTGTATAGCAATGGGTACAGTCCTGCACCTCTCACCTAATGGATTACTAAACACAGAATCACATACAGACTGAAATCAATAGAGACAGGGGAGATACTGGGTTGTCAGGCTGATGTGTGGTGCAGAGAAGGAAGAAATCAGCCATTGTGGAGTTGGACTAGGGTTGTTTAGTGATTACTGCTTGTGGTGGCAGCTTTATGAGAGAAATATACTGTCCCACGGACATTTGTTCCCTGCCTTTCCAGGGACAGCCCATCTCTGTCTCACACTGTAGTACTGTGTACTAACCACCCGAGGATTTACCAGTCGTGGCTCTCCAGCTGTAGTACTACACTACTAGCACAGCAGTTATCGTCTCAGTAATGGCTCACAGATATCTGCTGTGCTGCTGCAGCAAAATACATTATATCATATAACTTGTGGCGAGTATAGGAAACTTCCATTCCTCACTACAGCTCATGCACAATCACAGATTTTACCTTGACAACTATGAGGCATTTGCCCACCAGCCCAGACTTCTACCCTGCCCTGGGGCAATTGCCCCCAAGCCAGCCTGCCCCTGTAATCCCTAAGGTGTAGTTGTATTTTCAAAACTTCACCACTATTACTGACTACATCAGTCTCAGCGTGTGTGTGTGTACTAAGTCATATTGGTGTAAATGTCCCTTTACACTTCTTCCTTTCACTATGAGACTGATGATTTCTCTACAAAATAATCCACTGTCTGAATAATCTTTATGTTTCAGGACCAAATTGAATTTGACGAAGTTGCAATTTACTTCTCCAAGGAGGAGTGGGACTGTTTAAGAGAAGAAGAGAAGGGACTTTACAGGGATGTCATGATGGAGAATTACCGAACCCTCATATCTCTAGGTAATAATATCACCCTAAAAACAAGAAACCTTTCATAGGGGAAACATGATTAATATTTAACTGTTTGAAAACTTTTCTTATTTCACATATTTGTTAAGGAAATTCAGTGTCAGTTAAATGTTATTTTCCTAAATAGATATTCATTCTGTTAAACCCATTGTATCTAAATCTCCATACACAGGTTATATCAGTGGGAAGCCTGCAGTTATACTGGTGATAGAAAGAGGAGAAGAGCCGTATGTAAGAGATCACCAGGTGTCTAAGAAGACATTAATTCCTACAAGTACCAGGACAGGTGAGTGATTATCTGTACAGTAAAATAATGCTAAATAGCTGATCTCAGATACATTTTTGATTATATTGTTATTTTGTTCTTTTGTTTGCATTAGGAGACATCTCTAGAATTCAGGGGATTACAGCCCCATTTAAACCAGTAAGAATTTTGGGAGTGTTTATTTATTCCCTATTGTGCAGTTGGTTTGCCCCAGAATTGCTCCTCTCCTGTCTTTATACATACGTCCCATGGAATTCACAGTGAGGCTGATGTACCAATGAACTAGAGGAATTCTGGCACAACCCAACCGCAACATATGGTACAAATACAGTTCCTACTAATTTATAACAGACTTTTAACCCCTTGCAATCTGCTAAAGACCTCTTTAACATTAAAGGTTTTAAAAAGAGATTTATATCAGTGGGCCTTTGTATTTGTCCCCTCTGATTCTGTTGGTTTATTGGAAAATGACTCCATTTTTGTGCATACGATCCTCTATTTTTTTTTTTCTGTTATCTGATCAACAGTGTATTGAACTAAAGGAAATGCTATTTGGTAACATCATATTTTAAATTCTTTTCTGACAGTCGGTTTATTTTATACAGACAGATCCATGTGCAGAAACACCCCTGAAGGACGTTCTCCCTCCATAGGTTTAGGAGGAGATGTGATGGAAGAGATCTGTGTAATGCAGAGTCATCAGGGAACAGACATAACTGGAGGACATTCCGCAAGTAACAGTGTAAAAAGGTCTACGTCTGAGAAATCCATCTCACGTGAAGGAGTCAATCTCACAGAGCCCCATATGTCTAGTCTCACACACAATACAGGGACACAATGTGCAGCTTCTCTTTATAAAAGTAACATAGAAAGTGCCCAAGCACAAGAAATGCAAAATAACTGTCCAGTAATAAGTTTTAATTACAGTGAAAATGATGAATCTGTGTCTGCATCTCACCAAACAGCATTTACCTCTGAGATACAGTACAACTACTCTGAATGTCAGGAATGGTTTGACTCTAAACCTGTCTTTGTTACACATCACAAAAATCACATATTATTGAACGAGTCGGCTTATCCTGACTGTCTGAAACCATTTTCTAGTAAATCAAAACTTGTTCAGAATCAAAGAAATGACACAGGAGAGAAGACAATGGTATGCACTGAATGTGGGAATCAATTCAGTTCTAAATCAGAGCTTCTTAACCACCACAGGTCTCACAGGGAAGAAAATACTGTTGCACACCAAAGAACTCACAAAGGAAAGGCAACAGTTTGTACTGTGTGTGGTAAATATTTTACTCAAAATATATACATGAATAACTTGTGCAGAGAGGAAAAAGCACTTTCCTCTTCTGAATGTTGTAAATGTTTTTTCTTCAAACCAAGTCTTCTTACAGATGAGAGGATTTATACGGGTGTGAAACAGGTTTCATGTTCTGAATGTGGAAAATATTTTTTGAGGAAATCCGATCTTGTTACACATCAGAAAATTCATACAAAAGAGAAATCATTTTCATGTTCTGAACGTGGAGAATGCTTTACTGTGGAATCTTTCCATGGTGAACATCAGAGGATTCATAAAGGAGAGAATGCATTTTCTTTTACAGAATGTGAAAAATGTTTTACACATAAATCAGACCTTGTTCGTCATCAGAAGATTCATTCTTGTACTATATGTGGGAAATGTTTTAAACGTAAATCAGAACTTGTTCTTCATCAGAGGCTTCACACTGGAGAGAAACTATTTTCATGTTCTGAATGTGGGAAATGTTTTACACGTAAATCAAAACTTGTTCTTCATCAGAGGATTCATACAGGAGAGAAACCATTTTCATGTTCTGAATGTGGGAAATGTTTTAATCAGAAATCAAGTCTTGTTACACATCAACAACTTGTTCATCAGAGGATCCATCCAGGAGAGAAATCATTTTCATGTTCTGAATGTGGGAAATGTTTTGCACATAAATCAAACCTTGTTACACATCAGAGAATTCATACAGGAGAGAAACCATTTTCATGTTCTGAATGTGAGAAATGTTTTACATATAAATCAGATCTTGTTCTTCATCGGGGGATCCATACAGGAGAGAAACCATTTTCATGTTCTGAATGTGGGAAATGCTTTACTACGAAGTCATATCTTGTTACACATCAGAGGATTCATACGGGAGAGAAGCCATTTTCATGTTCTGAATGTGGGAAATGTTTTACAGCTAGAGGACAGCTTGTTTCACATCAGAAGATTCATACAGGAGAGAAACCATTTTCATGTTCTGAATGTGGGAAATGTTTTATTACGAAATCAGATTTTGTTAAACATAAGAGGATTCACACAGGAGCAAAACCATTTTCATGTTCTGAATGTGGGAAATGTTTTACTCTGAAATCATATCTTGTTACACATCAGAAGAGTAATACAGGAGAGAAACCATTTTCATGTTCTGAATGTGGAAAATGTTTTACATATAAATCAAAACTTGTTAATCATCAAAGAATGCATACAGGAGAGAAACCATTTTCATGTTCTGAATGTGGGAAATGTTTTGCTCAAAAATCAGTTCTTGTTACACATCAGAGGATTCACACAGGAGAGAAACCATTTTCATGTTCTGATTGTGGGGAATGTTTTAGTAGGAAATCAATTCTTGTTGCACATCAGAGGATTCACACAGGAGAGAAACCATTTTCATGTTTGGAATGTGGGAAATGTTTTAGTCAAAAATCATTTCTTCTTACACATCAGAGGCTTCATACAGGAGAGAAATCATTGTCATGTTCTTTATGTGGGAAATGTTTCACATCTAAAACACAACTAGTTATACATCAGAGAATGCATACAGGAGAGAAACCATTTTCATGTTCTGAATGTGGGAAATGTTTTACATATAAAAAACGGTTTGTTTCACATCAGAGGATTCATACAGGAGAGAAACCATTTTCATGTTCTGAATGTGGGAAATGTTTTACTAAAAAATCATATCTTGTTACACATCAGAGGCTTCATACAGGAGAGAAATCATTGTCATGTTCTGTATGTGGGAAATGTTTGACATGTAAAGCACAACTTGTTATGCATCAGAGAATGCATACAGGAGAGAAACCATTTTCATGTTCTGAATGTGGGAAATGTTTCACTCTGAAGTCACATCTTGTTAGACATCAGATGATTCATACAGGAGAGAAACCATTTTCATGTTTTGAATGTGGGAAATGTTATGCACAGAAATCACTTCTTGTTACACATCAGAGAAAGCATACAGGAGAGAAACCATTTTCATGTTCTGAATGTGGGAAATGTTTCACTCTGAAGTCACATCTTGTTAGACATCAGAGAAAGCATACAGGAGAGAAACCATTTTCATGTTCCGAATGTGGGAAATGTTTTACATATAAAACACAACTTGTTAGACATCAGATAATTCATACAGGAGAGAAACCATTTTCATGTTCTGATTGTGGAAAATGTTATGCACAGAAATCACTTCTTGTTACACATCAGAGAGTGCATACAGGAGAGAAACCATTTTCATGTTCTGAATGTGGGAAATGTTTCACTCTGAAGTCACATCTTGTTAGACATCAGAGGATTCATATAGGAGAGAAACCATTTTCATGTTCTGAATGTGGGAAATGTTTTATGGAAAGATCAAATTTTGTTAGACATCAGAGGCTTCATACAGAATAGAAACCATTTTCATGTCCTGTGTGTGGGAAATGTTTTACATATAAATATGGTCTTGATAGCCATCAGGTAGCACACACGAGAGATGATAATTTTCATGTTCTCATTGTGGATACTGCTTTACTTGGAAAATATATTGTTACTTATTGGAGGATAAACCATTTCTATGTTCTGTAAGTGGGAAATATTTTATTAGGAAGTTGTATCTTGTTAATAATCAAAGGAGCCACATAGGGTTGACACCATTTCCATGTTCTTGGTGTGGAAAGTGTTCTAAGTGCAAGAATTTATATTTTACAGATAAACAAATTCCTATTGTAGTCATGGGAGGAGGAACCTACCATTCCAGAATATGCCATGATGTGAATACAAAGGGAGACCCCTCTTTTCTCTAAAATAAATGTGTGTTTGAATATAGTACATCTACACACACACTTTTTTCCAACAACAAAAAAATCTCAGAACATATATATATGTGTGTGTGTGTGTATACAGTGAGTGTACAGTAGACAGGACAGGGATGGTTACAGTAGTGAGAGGTGAGGAGAGAAAGATGGAAGAAGAGATGAGGAGAGAATGGATAAAGAGGAGGATAAGCAGTGAGAAGAGAGAGGAAACCCCTGGGATACTAGAGTGATCAGCAGCACATTGTAGACATCTCTAGCATGCAAGGGGTTAATGCAGAGTTCCTTTTCTTGTGATGCCTGTCTCTCCATGTGTTGATAGGAGCAGGTCCTGGCTGGAGGATCTCTTGTTTGGTCGGTCCCACCACTAACTGAGGTCGGCATTTGTGGGTGGAGTCATGTGACTTATCTCCATACCTCTGTACTGACATTTTACACCTAGATCGCAGTGTATAACATAAGAGTGAGTTATTAAGTTGGTGTTATATGGTGGCTAGAGAGCCACAGGTTGGAAAGCCCTTGGGTATCATGTCTTGCAGAACTACACAGACTCTCTCCCCCTCGTTCTGGCCCGGACACAACTTTTGTCTGGTATTAACCCTTTAAAGGGTTTAAAGCAAAGTGTTGGCTTCCCTTCTGGTCCTTAAAGGGTTAGTAATACTTCGTTTTATTTTATTTTGTAGGCACTAGAAAAAACATGAAGAATGATACAAGTCTTATCTCTCAAAGTTTTATGGTTTGAGAGATATTCACAAGCAAAGTTTCCCCTCCCGCCCCTTTTACCTAGTGTAAGACATCTCTTCTCAGATGTGGAATCTGGTTGTAAGACCAGACAGATAACAGAAGGGGACAATCCTCTTCCTATGAGAACAATGAAAGCCCTGCCCCCCTTGACAAGTTTTTCTGTTTTTTTCCCTTATCTTAATTGCAGAGTGTCTGTCTCTGCAGTCTACCTGGGCACCTCCCTTTTGATCTGGCTGAACAGTGTTAGATCAGTAAAAGGGGCGGGAGGGGGATACTTTGTCATTGAATTACTCTTGAACTGCAACTCTGACAGAATTGAAAAAACACTCTCCAAAGTCCAAATACTATGGTGATTAATTAGAGCTGCTTTTATTATGAAACATTACTATCCCTTTAATCCTGACCCCAGCAATAGCAGTGAAGGGGTTAATGTCCCCATCTTTGCCTCTTTTTGTTTCAGTTGAAGTCTGTTCACTGCTTCTCCCTTACTATCACAGGAAGAGAGAGGCAGAGAACAGTGACAAAGGAAATGTACAGAACACGTTGCCTTTGTCATTGAAAACCTGGCACTGATGATCGGTGCGGCAGCGATCACATGTACCAGCAAAACAGGGAAAACCTGAAAGTGACTGCTCCGGTCCTGCAACAATCCGTTTCAGCCTCTCCAGCATGACTGCAGCGTCCCCTGAGGCACCCTGTGACCATTTAACCCATAATGTGCTTGGATGGTCACCGGTCCTTTGGGCAAGGATACTGGCGATGTTCCTGACACGTCACCAGTCACTAAGGGGTTAAACGCTTTTCACACAATGAGCCTCACATGAAATAAATATCGGCCTCTGCAGGGAGAATTGAGATCTTAGTCTCTGGAGCTCTGATAAGTGAAGTCGTGTCTGTTCCCAACTGTGGGAGTGAGTGATGTGCGACCCCCGTTCTCCTGCATTAACCACTTGCCTACCAGAGGATTCCCTGTGCAGTGGAATGCATTGGCTAGCATGTGGCACTCAAAGGGTTAATATAACTCCAGCAAGGTGAGAGGTCTGCATTGTACCATACATGGTGTTTATATATCTCCCTCCTTACTATGTCTAGACTCCATGTTGTGTTTCCATGGCGACCTGGCACCAAGAATTTATCACGTCATTTTGTAACTAATAATCATGAACCGTGTTTGATACCTTTTTCTATAATTTAAACAAACACAATGTGGCTAGTCTGTCTTTATATCCAATCTATCAGTTTTGCATATGTCCAGTTTAGCCCTCTGAGTGCCAGAGGGGTACACAAAGCATTGTGTTGCATTTCCCTCTGGCACTAAAAGGGT
This sequence comes from Rhinophrynus dorsalis, assembly GCA_037306005.1. Taxonomy (NCBI): domain Eukaryota; kingdom Metazoa; phylum Chordata; class Amphibia; order Anura; family Rhinophrynidae; genus Rhinophrynus; species Rhinophrynus dorsalis. The sequence continues at coordinate 16,364,166 of CM074727.1, read as the reverse complement.
TAATAATATAATTTAAAAAATGGATGCCCAAATATGTTCTCTATATACTGGATGAGGTCTTACCAAGGCTTTATAAAGGAGTAGAATTAAATTCCACCCCTTTTTTTATTCGAGATTAACCTATTAGATGTTGTAGCAGCTGAGTGACATGGGCTTACTGTTGTTTATTATATAAAATATTCCCAAATCCATCTCTAACAAGGATTCCTCTAGTAGTTTCCCATTTAGTGTATATCTAATATGATTACTTCTGCATCCCAAATGCCTGTATTTCATTTATCTACATTAATCCTCATCTGCCACTTATCTTCCATTCATCTGATTTATCCAAATCCTTCTGCAGAAAAAATAACACAACGTTCTGTGTGTATTTCCTTATAGAATCTGGTGTAAACAGCAAAGATTGAAAATGACATGTAATGTCCAGTTCAAGGTCAATAATGAATAAATTAAAGGTCACTGGGTGCAGGACTGAACTCTGAGGCACTCCACTTACAACTTACCACTAACCTGACAAGGTGCCACTTCCAACACCTCTCTGCATTCCTATCTAGCACAGAACAATATTGAAAATGATGACAGATGGCTTCAAAGCAGATAGGATGTTGATCATGGAAACGATCTGACTACCAATTGGAGTCAGGAAGGAATATATATGGTTTTTTTTTTGCCTTCCTCTGGATCAGCAGGGGTGTTTTTGGCATGGGCTGTGTTTGATGGACACGTGTCTTTTTTCAGCCTCATATACTATGTTACTATGTATGTATTTACATATGCACAGATATCACATCCTGAAATGATACCTTTTAAATCATGCAGTAGACTGTTGAGAGACAGTATGAAAGGCTTTTGGAAAATCCAAGTACACCGCATCCACAGCTATACCCATATCCAAGTTCAGGAGACTAGTAGAGTAAAAATGATACCTTTGTTGGCTAACTGACTAGCCAGTAATTTTATCATTGTTACTCTACTAGTCTCCTGCGTTTTCTGTGGCTAATTCGGTACCACTCTTTACCCTTGTTCATGTTACCACTTACCCGTTCATAAAATGCAAGCAAATTACTTTGACTTGATTTACCCTTCATAAATCCATTCTTACTGTTACTAAAAATGTTGTTGGTCATCACATAATCATGAATATTATTATAATGGAAGCTAAAGATGCCCATTGTCCCCTGACACACACCTGAGCCAAACCAAAGGGGTATGGTCTGTGACTACCATGAACTCCCTACCATAGAGGTACGGATGGAATTGATTGAGTGCCCAGAGCCAAACATCCTTACCCGTACCCCACCTCCCACTCCAAAAGCTTGCAGCTTAGGCAGGAGACTTGACTCAGCACCGCTCCTAGGCCATATTTGGAGGGTCTGTGTGAACAAAGAAAGTGTGATTAAAGGAAAACATTTTATACGAGAAAAACGTATGTTTATGGGCTTCAATCAGTACAACTAGATTAGCTTTGTTTTTTGTTTTTTTATTCTACTTACCTACTTTTGAAGATATGAAGAGTTAAAATTGGGCACTTCCGCATTCTGTGGCACCCTGTATGTGCGGCACAACGCCGCAGGACTTCCCGTCTCCCTCCCAACTACCCCAGGGAGCGATTTCACTCTTCCCTTCGCAAGCTCAGTAGCATGTCAAATGGAGCCTGCTGTAACGATAGTCCACATAAATGCCGCTATGAAGGGAAGCCGCAGACAGGGTGCCGCAGAATGCGTAAGTGCACGAATGTAACTCTTCATATCTACAATAGTAGGTAAGTAGAATAAAAAATAATCCCCAACACTGGTTGTACTGATTGAAGCCCATGCACGAACGTTTTTCTCATGTGAATGTTCCCCTTTAGAATTTGGAGCAGTGAGTATCAGCTTTGTTAACTCTACAACATAAGTGACTGCCAGGGTTTCCTTGGAGTCACACGTGTCTTCCCAGTATTCCTAGAGGATATTCAGGGGTCCTCGGACTTTCCACCTAAATAACAGTTCAAAGGGGGAGAAGTCTATGGACTCCTCGCTATGCAAATGGGAGATGAAGCAGGTAGTGTTCCTAGTCCTGGTGCAACTTCATGATTGCTCAGAGCATCAGGTTCCACTGAACCTTTCACAGAGGCCATTGGTCTGAGGATGATCTGCTGTGGTGTGGATGGGCTTCATCCTGCACAACCTCCACATTTGCTGTAGCAAGTCAGATGTAAATTGGGTGCCCTGATCTGACAGTATCTCATTGGGGAAACCCACCTGGTTGAAGACGTGGACTAGTGCATCGACTACTGTTTTTGCTGTAATATTGGCCAGAGTGACAGCCTCCGGGTACTGGGGGGCAAATTCCACCACGGTTAGTATAAAGTTTTTCCCGGTGCGGCAAAAGACAAGGGGCCCACTATGTCAACGGCTACCCTCTGGAACGTTCTCTTATAATGGGCAGGGTCTGGGAACCTGTCCCCTCTTTTCCCGACCCATTGACAAATGTCACAGGTGCGGCAAAAGACATGGACATCCCGGGACAGATGGGTCCAGAAGAAGGCTTGGGCGGACTCTTAGGTGTGCGGCCGGGGGTACTTCATGGATCAGGGTCAGCAAAGCAGTGTGAGGTGTTGGGTGGGGGAGCCTCAGTGGTGCCTTGACAGGGGACTAGGGTCTTTCTATAGAGAAGGCCATCTTCCCATATAAACCCATAAATTGCTGGTATGGTATAACTCACTGTTTCCTAGAGACTTTCCCGACACCATGTATCAAGCCTTTTGTGATTATATTTAGGCTTATCGCACACAGTGTTACCTGTCATGGACTTTACACAGGAGCGGACTATACGGATACTGGAAGGAACATTGTGGATTTAATGGAGATTAGTAAAATTGAGCAATTATGTCAGATCACAGATCTGGAAATTTGTGTGATTTGAAAACCTGCATAAGAAAATAATAAACTGCTGGTACCTTTATGTACCCAGCACATACAGTGTTAAGGGCCTTGTAATTAACCTCATGGGTGCTAGAGTTAACAGTCTAAACTTAACTCCTTGGATGCTAGAGAAGGTCCTTTGCCAGCACACACACTCCAGAGAAGGGGAAGAAAACCTGAGGCCTTCCAGCTGTTTAGGACTATGATTTACATGTTCCCCAGCCAACAGCTGGAGGGCCATAGGTTGTCCGTCCCCATTCCAGAGTCTCCTCAGTTTGGGAAGTAAGGGGCCAAATGCGCAATTTCCTCCAAAGGGAATATTTATTAGTAGGGGATAGCGCGGAGCATCACAAGGTTGAAATCTAATCCTCTGTCCCTGTATTATCTCTACTCACCACTAGATGTCACTGCTCCCTGATAGGAACGCTACACACAGCTCTCTTGTTTCCACACGGACACGATTTTCTGTTTCTTGTTCTCGTGATGTTGGACAGTGGGATGGTCAGTGGTCACTTTTCATTGTTCTCACTGGTTTGTTTGTGTATCTGTCACAGTCCTGGGACATTCTCCTCCTCTGTGTGTCCGTGTATGAAGGGTGTGTAACATAAGGCTGTTGTGGACTACAACTTCCATTATCCCCGCTAGAGGGGGAAGGTGAGAGTAGTAGTCCAAACAGCTGGAGAGCCTCGGGTTGCCTGTCCCTGATCTATATACTGGGTGTATATGTTTATGTGTCTGAGTTGTGGATCATTCACCTCCTCTCTGTGTATTCTGGGGCAAACTGAGTAGGGGGGTCCACTTGTTTTACAGTGTGTAAGAGACATCTCTAGATTCAAGGGGTTAAAAGAACCATTTAACTCAATGAGAATTTGGGAAATATTTTATATTCCCCATGAGCAGTCTGCAACTTTTGTGTTTAACATTTTAAGAACTAGTGGAATGTGCAGCACATTGCTTTGAAATGCATTGTTCACCCTCTCTTGACCATAAAGGGTTATTGTTCAATATGAATTCCACAAACTACAAAGAAAATTGCCCTCAGTGCTTGTAATCTACAGATTGTACAGAGTTGGGAAGAAAACTTGACCTGCAGAGCTTGCAGTCTGTAAAATAACTGATTACTAAGACTTAGATTCTATTAAAAACTAAACTGCAGAACTACTGACTCACAGAGACCGGGCCAAAGGGCTTGCAATCCATAGAGAGTGACAGAGCTTGTAATTTAATGGACAAGTGATCTGCATTACTTGCACTTTATATAGAATCCTATGAAGCCTGTCATATCGTGGTGGGACTAAAAGGTTAGCTGAAAAAATATCAACACACACATTTATATACTCATACTTACAAACAAATTTTGCATATATACCCACAAAAGTGTATATTTTTGAAAAGTATGCAAAGTTACAAGTTCAGAGAAACATATATATATTTTTTTATAGAAAAATAATATCTTAGCGCTAAAACAAGTTAAGTATCAAATAAGGTAATAGATGTCCAGACTAGAACTATGTAGAAAAACAGGAAACTTTATTAGTTAAAAAAACACAAGGGACTATATTGTTCAATCTCAGGGAACAAGTGTGTCAGTTTCTCTTGCACCTAAACGTGAGCTCACAAACCCAAAAAACTACATAGATATACTCTAAACAGGGCTCAAAATTTCCACTAGCCAATGACGAGTGAAAATTTAGCCCTGGCGAGAACAAATTCAGGCCTGGTTGGTATGTTTTGGCTTGCAGTGGCGAGTAACTTTTCAGGTCTGGCTAGTAGAAAAGGACTTAAAATTATAAGCCCTGCTCTAAAGATAGTCAGATAAATGCATCCACGTCCAGGTGCAATATAGAGAAATCAGACACTAGTCTGAAAGGGGACAAGAACGTTGAAAAATTGTGGTGTCCTATGGGGCCCCTCACACAACACACGATAAGAATATTCAATAATAGTCACAATCTATCTCCCAATATAAATGGTTGGAAACAAATACAATCACAGTGGTTGGAAACAAGTACAGTAAAAAAAAAAAAATTCCTAAAATTGGATATATGAATATTGATCTAAAATTAGAAGAGAAGGAGTAGTGATGTTAAGAGAATTAGAAAAAGTCACTCTCCGATATTTTCTGAAATCTGCTGTTGCGATATAACTGAATTCTTCTCATAGTATATGTTAAAGTCTATCTTTTAAAGTCCCACCAAAATTTTTGAGGGTCAACAAGATGCAATGGTATGTATGTGCCTTACGTGGTTAAATGGTCAGTTCTTCAGGAGATCAACTTCTATGTAGAGTATTAGAGATGCACCGATACCACTTTTTTTTAAGACCGAGTACGAGTACCGATACTTTTTTCAAGTACTCACCGATACCAATTACCGATACTTTTTTTTGCGGTCATTTGCCAGTTTTCCAAGTACTTAAAGCACATATATATATATATATATATATATATATATATATATATATATATATGCTTTAGGTACTTGGAAAACTGGCAAATGATTGCAAAAAAAAAGTATTGGCGAGTACTTGAAATATATACACACACACAAACCACCTCTTGACTGTCCCCTTTTGCCTCTTTCTCCCCCTCTTGATTCCCACCTTTTACTTCATTCTCCCCCTCTTGAGCTACCTCCTTTTGCCTTGGCTTTTTCTCTCCCTTTTGATCCCCCTTTCTCCCCCTCCTTGACTCTTGATCCCACTCTTTTGCCTCTCTCGCTCTCTCCTGATCCCCCCTCCTTTTTGCCTCTTCTTGGTCCCCCTCCTTTTGTCTCCTGATCTTTCCTCCTTTTGCCTCTTTTTTCTTTTTCTTAGTCCCTTTTGCCTCTTTCTCCCTCTTGGCCCCCCTCTCTGCCTCTTTCACCACCCGCTTAATGTCCCATCTTGCCTCCCTTACCCTCCTCTGCCGGGTGCTCGCTGTTCTCTTGCGAGCCCCGGTAGAAGTCAGCGTCAGAGCATTGCCATGGTAACCCGCGGCAACGCTCCAACGCTACTGGAGGGAGAGAGGCAACCGGGGAGCATTGTGAGCAGCTCCCCGGGCTCCCTCACTGCAGCACCAACCCTGACACAGGATATCGGTGCTGGCATCAGCCACATTTGCGCAAGCACAAGTACTCGCGCAAATGCTGGTATCGGTGCAACCCTATAGAGTATACTTTATCAAGTGACGATCCCAATGTGAATCAGTAAAAGTGGGAGGTACAGATAGATCTCCTGAAGATTTGACCACTTAGCCACGTATAAGGTCAGAGAAAGTGGTAGAAGTAGATCTCCTGAAGAAGTGACCATTTAACCACGTAAGGCACTCTGCATCAGAGGCGAACCTTCACTCTGGGCCTAGTGAAATGAGGCTGGGGAAGCAGACTGTGAGTGATTCTTTGGCTACCAGCAAAACTAGGCTGGGGGGATCAGGTAGTGTATATGGAGATTTGTGTGTACAAATGGGCAGGGTAACAGGGTTGGTGGGGTCACTCAGTGTATGTGCGGCTCTAGTGACCATTGGGCATGGGAACAAGGCTGGGGGTCAGACCGTGTGCATGGGGATCTGTCACGACCAGTGGAACCAGACTAGGAGGTCATAAAGTATGTGTGGGGATCTGTGACTACCAGTGTAACGTTGATGAGGCTAAAAAAAAAAGACCTGCGTCCATGAAGTTCAGCCCATGCCAAATCAGTCTTTGATCCAGAGGAAGGGAAAAAAAAATAACCCACTGAAGCCATTTCCAGTTAAAGGGATAGTAATACTTGAAAATAATTTTATTTTATATTGTAGCCCTTAAAAAAACATGAAAAACAATATAAGTCTTATCTCCCAAACCTTTATGGTTTGGGAGATATTTACATGTAAAATATAGTAAAGTTATCTTTTCCTGGCTGTTTCAGCCAAGTCTGCCATCTAGTGGACAGATTTGGAATTCGGTCCACAGAGCAACCAGCAGCTCTTTAGCAGTTCCGAGATCACGATCTTTGAAAAGAACTACTTCATTGGAACTGTGTACAAAGTGTGCCTGGCTTGAAAGCACACTTTGTAGACCATTCCAATTAAGAAATTCTTTTCAAAGATGGTGATCTCAGCACTTCTGGAGAGGCACAGCCGGTCCCGGGACCGGATTCCTAATCTGAAGGGTGGAGCAATGACGTCACTCCAGGGGAAACTTTACTTCTGAATATCTCCCAAACCATAAAGGTTTGGGAGATAAGACTTATATCATTTTTCAAGTTTTTTTTTAAGGGCTACAATATAAAATTAACTTATTTTCAAGTATTACTATTCCTTTAAGTGTGAAAACAATTCCTTCCTGACTCCAAATGGCAGTCAGATAGGTTATTGATCCAGGGAACTATCTGCTTTAAAGCCAAGTGTCATGATTCTCAGTGGGCAAGGGAACAAGGTTTTTTTTTTGGGGGGGGGTCAGACAATTTACATGGGAATCTGTGGTCACCAGTGGAGAAGGGAACAAGGTGGTGGGAGGGTTCAGACAATGTATGTGGGGATCTGTGGCTACCAGTAGATAAGGAAACAAGGTTCTGAGGCAGATCATGACTGTGTTACACGTGAAACGCGTTGATCTGTGAGATGCCGGTTTATGACTTCTGCTGGTCATGTTTACTCCTTTGTAAGTCTCTCCATTTGACATTCTGAGGCCAAAAGATTTTGTGAAGGTATACATATATTTTTATGACTGAGCTACAATAAAGTTTGGTTGATTTTATTCATTGATCTTGTATTGAATATGGTGTACGTGTTCTTTTTCTTTATGACTCTGACATCTAATGGATGACCAGACAATGGGAAGCGTTATGCTAGCTGAGAACATCGCTCAGATTTGCTTTAAAGGAGCAGTAAACGTTTTTTTATGAAAAAATATATATTGTAGGGATTTTCCTATTGAGTAAAATAAGGGTACTCCCACTGCCTAGAGATTTATATTTCCAGAGTTATTACATTTTAAACCCATGTTTTTTACATTAGCAGTGCCCTCTAGTGGTCAAATTCTAATTAGATTTCCTGTTAGATTCTAATGGAGAGGAAAATCAGAAAAGTCCAAGACATACAGTTCTCCATAGAATGTGATAGAAACTGCCTGTCACTTCCTGTCAGTTACAACTATCAGGAAGTAAACACAGTAAATTCACTTCCTGTCAGAACAATCAGGAAGTAAACACAGTAAATTCACTTCCTGTCAGTTAGAACTACCAGGAAGTAAACACAGTAAATTCACTTCCTGATTATTTGAACTGCTATAAATTTTGAATAAAACATCTGACAGAGATGGGAGTGACCTTGTTTTATTCAGCAGGAAATGATCTATAAAATATGTTTTCATAAAAAATAGTTTACTGCTCCTTTAACCATTTCTTAAAGCTGAACTATCAACCTAAATAAAGCCTCCCCCCCCAATAATTAGGCATATGGCAATATGCTTAGAAGCAGTGCTATTATCGCAACTAAGTACCGCGTGATGAAGAAATCCTTCTTCTTTTGAGACTGAGGGCCAGGCTTCTTGCTTTAGAAGCATTTGCGCACCTGAGCTGTCAGTCCCTTCCTGTTACCTTAAGGTACCATGAAGAAGACCAGAAAGGACAGTGCAGGCGAGCAGATGTCTCTTAGCCAAGATGTCTGCACACAAGTCTGGCTGCCGGTCTCAGAAGAAGAAAGATTTCTTCATAATGCGGTACTTGTTCACGAAAATAGCACTGTTTCTAATCATGTGATCGCTGCAGCAGCAATCCCATGTACCGGCACTGTGAAAGAATGAATGAAGCAATGGTATGTACTGCTTCTTGTGTCTTTCCTCTGCCTGTCTGTCCCTTACATCAAAGTGAGGGACAGAGAAGCAGAGAGGAGACACCTAGTGGACAAGTAAAATGCAGCAGCTGGGGGTATTAACCCCTTCACTGCTGTGCTGGAGGCTGGCAAAATGCAGGTCCATTTTTGACCTGCTAAAATTAACTTTTTTTTTTTTTAAAAAGACACAACACGTTTTTTTTTTTAACAAAAATTTTATTTAAATAAAAAAAACATGTTAATAACCAAAACCGGAAGTGTGATTGTTGTGGAGCCATGTAATACACTTATGCACACCGCCAAATGTCATCAATAAAAAAGTGGGAAAATAAGGTGGGAAAAAGGGACATGGGGTTTTTCACCCAGGGGGGACAGTGACCACTTAAAACTGCCCATTTTGTAGGTATGATTGACCGGTCATACCTTTCATGCAGTCTCCATAAAAATTGAACCCATTGTGCTCAAATGATCCCAAGAAGAAAAAAAAAATACTTTTTTTTTTTTTTTTTTTTTACTGTTTTCTTTAATTTTACTAAAATAAATGGTGGCCTATCCATATAAGTGTGGTATCAAAATAAAGCTGTATTTGTGCGTAAAAAAGGTATATAATTTTCATGGGTAAAATAAAGTACTTAGAGGGAAAACATTGTTGAACAAAGATATGGTCAAAAAAGGTCAGAATTGCTCCGGTCCTTAAAGGGATAGTAATGTCTCATAATAAAAACAGCTCTAATTAATCATCATAGTATCTGGACTTTGGAGAGTGTTATTTAAATTCTGTCAGAGTTGTAGTTCAGGAGTAATTCAATGACAAAGTATCCCCCTCCAGCCCCTTTTACTGATGTAACACTGCTCAGCCAGATCAGAAGGGAGGTGCCCAGGTAGACTGCAGAGAGGGACAATCTTCAATTAAGATAAGGGAAAAACCTGAAAAACTTGTCAAGGGGGGCAGGGCTTTCATTGTTCTCATAGGAAGAAGATTGTCCCCTGCTGTTATCTGTCTGGTCTATGGACTGCCTTCCACATCTGAGAAGAGATGGATTACACTAGGTAAAAGGGGTGGGAGGGGAAACTTTGTTTGTGAATATCTCTTATGGTTTGAGAGATAAGACATATCATTCTTCATGTTTTTTTAATGCCTACAAAATAAAATAAAGTTAAACCGAAGTATTACTATCCCTTTAAGTGAAATCGACCTCAGATTTTCCCGGTCCTTAAGGGGTTAATTATAAAAACAGATTAGCCAGTTTGTGTTTGATTACATTAGAGAAGAGGCATCTGAGGCTGGACATGTTTACTTTTCACCTATACATTCAATACAACACATAGAACTCGCTGTGGGATTCAGCTGAACAAAAGATGAGTTACCTATAAAGACTAAATGAAAGGTGTTTTTAAAGGGATAGTAATACTTTGTTTTATCTTTATTTTATTTTGTAGGCATTAAAAAAACATGAAGAATGATATAAGTCTTATCTCTCAAACCTTTATGGTTTGAGAGATATTCACAAGCAAAGTTTCCCCTCCCGCCCCTTTTACCTAGTGTAAGCCATCTCTTCTCAGATGTGGAATGCAGTCCATAGACCAGACAGATAACAGCAGGGACAATCTTCTTCCTATGAGAACAATGAAAGCCCTGCCCCCTTGACAAGCTTTTCAGGTTTTTCCCTTATCTTAATTGAAGATTGTCCCTCTCTGCAGTCTACCTGGACACCTCCCTTCTGATCTGGCTGAGCAGTGTTACATCAGTAAAAGGGGCGGGAGGGGGACACTTTGCTTGTGAATATCTCTCAAACCATAAAGGTTTGAGAGATAAGACTTATATCATTCTTCATGTTTTTTTAATGCCTACAAAATAAAATAAAGTTAAAACGAAGTATTACTATCCCTTTCAATAAAACAAAATCATGTTTATTTTCATTTGTGTTTTTTTTACAGTAAGGTCTGTAATGATATGGAATACTTAATCTCAGGAAGCAATGTTGTCAGATACTTTACACACTGTTAAAATTTACAGGACACCATTTTAATTCATGGTACCGATGCCATTTCTCGAAGCCATCAATATTAACCCCTTGAGTGCCAGAGAGGTACCCAACATATTGAGCTGCAATATGTTGAATACTGCTTTGGCAATCAAAGGGTTAATGATGTTCATATTTCCCGCACGTGCTTGTGTCAAATTCCACCATATCAGTGTTCCTCTGTTTTGAACAGGTGATTTGATAAGGTCGTATACATCCATCAGCAATGGCTTTAACTAGGATGGGGGCTGCTGCTAGGTACTTGTATTTTTCATGTATCACTTAAACTGGCTCCTTAAAGGGATAGTAATGTTTCACAAAAACAGCAGCTCCAATTTATCTTCATAGTTTTTGGGCCATAGAGAGTGTTATTTCATTACTGTCAGAGTTGTAATTCAAGAGTAATTGAATGATAAAGTATCCCCCTCCCACCCCTTTTACCTACTGTAACACTGCTCACCTCAGATGTGGAATCTGGTGACTTGACCGGACAGATCACAGCAAGGGACAATCTTCTTACTGTGATAATAAGGAAACCCTGCCCCCCTTGGCAAGCTTTTCCTTATGATCACTGAAGATTGTCCCTCTCTGCGATGCATCCGGACAGTCTTTCTGCTTTGAGGTGAGCAGTGTTACATCAGTAAAAGGGTCAGGAGGGGGATACTTTATCATTCAATTACTCTTGAAGTACAACTCTGACAGTATTGAAATAACACTCTCCATGGCCCAAATACTATGAAGATTACTTTGAGTTGCTTTTATTATGAAACATTACTATCCCTTTAAATGACAGAGGTTCTGTTTATATAGTTATGTTTTTAGACCAGGGTGCGCTACCCATGACTCTCCAGCTGGAGTGCAGAACTACAACTCAAATCATCCCTAATCAGGCTATTGCTGGTTAGCCCCTAAAGGACCCATGACGGTCCAGGACCGTCACGCCTTGTTTTCAGTTAAGGACCGATGACGGTCTTGGACTGTCATGGAATTCCGGGCTCCCCACGTGGCTACACGATGTTCGGGGAGTCCGGAATCGGATAGTGAAAGAAGAAAAAAGAACGTCACTGGTCCTTTAGTGACCACACCGTGCGTGCGCGGACGGTCCTTAAGGGGTTAAGGATGATGGGAGATGTAGCCTCCAACAGAGCTGACGAGTCAAACTTTGCCTACTCCTGATTAGTCAAACTATATGACACACATACACACACTCACTAACATTTGGATCTGTAGAATCACAATTATTTTTCTCTGTCTTCCCTTATTTATATTTATTATTTTTAAATGAAAGTTAAGTATTATAAGAAATTATATTATTATTTGTATCTAATTTTTTTAATGAAAGTTAAGTATTATAAAAAATATAATTCACATATTTATTGTGAGCATCGACAATCATTCCAGTGTGAACTATTTTGTTGTTATCTAAGAAGCCACAAGAAGAGAGGCCTATATGATTACACTGCTGTCTGCCACTACATTGATAAATGACCATTTTGTACCCTTGTAACATTCTGCTAGAAATCAACATAAGAAGACTTTTCAAACATTCTGAATGCGTAAATGCAAAAGCCTAGGGCTTCAGAATAAGTCTGCTCTCATAGAAACAGACCTAGTAATTGTGATAATTGCCCTCTAAAAAAGATATTTCGTTTCACGAAAACATTTCCCACATTCAGAACATAAGATGGTTTCACTTCTTCGTAAATCTTTCCAAACTGAGAACATGAAAATTATTTCCTTCCTGTATCATTTTTCTGATGTCAAACATAACAATTGCAGAGTAAAACAGTTTCCAAATTCAGAATATGAAACTTGTTTCTCTCTTGTGTGAATCCTCTGATGTCTGATAAGACTCGACTTCTCAGTAAAACATTTCCCACATTCAGTACATGAAAAAGGTTTTTCTCCAGTGTGAACCACCTGATGTTTAACAAGACTCGATTTCACAGTAAAACATTTGCCGCATTGAGAACATGGAAATGGTTTCTTTCCTGTGTGTTGCATCTGATGAACAACAAGACTTGATTTCTCGGAAAAACATTTGCCGCATTCTGAACATGAAACTGGTTTCTTTCCTGTGTGAATTCTGTGATGAGTTATAAGACTCGATTTCAAAGTAAAATGTTTCCCACATTCAGAACATGAAAATGGTTTCTCTCCTGTGTGGGTCATCTGATGTTTAACAAGACTTGATTTCACAGTAAAACATTTCCCGCACTCAGAACATAAAAATGGTTTCTCTCCTGTATGAATTCTCTGATGATTAACAAGATCTGATTTCTGGGTGAAACATCTCCCACATTTTGAACAAGAAACCGGTTTCTCACCTGTATGTGTTTTTAGATGTCTAACAAGATGCGATTTGCTGAAAAAACATTTTCCACACTCAGGACAAGAAAATGGTTTATCTCCTGTATGAATCCTCTGATGTCTAATAAGATCTGACTTCTGTGTAAAACATTTCCCACATTCGGAGCATGAAACTGGTTTCTCACCTGTATGCATTTTCAGATGTGTAATAAGATGAGATTTTCTGGAAAAACATTTCCCACATTCAGAACACGAAAATGGCTTTTCACCTGTATGTATCATCTGGTGTCTAACAAGATGTGATTTCAAAGTAAAACATTTCCCACATTCAGAGCAAGCATATGGCTTCTCTCCTGTGGGAATCATCTGATGTTTAATAAGATCTGATTCCCATGTAAAACATTTCCCCTGTTCTGAAAACGAACATGTGTGAATTTGCTTACACTTATTCAAATAATTATTTTTGGTAAAACATTTACCAAACAAAGGACACACTGATTGTCCTTCTCCTTTGTGAGTCCTCTGATGTGAAACAAGGTCTGTGAGTTGGAGAAAACATTTGCCACATTCAGAACATGAAATCCTCTGGTGGCTAAGAAGTTCTGATTTGCAAAAGAAGAGTTTCCCACATTCAGAGCATTCAAATGGCTTCTCTCCTTTGTAAGATATCTGATGTAGAACACTTTTTGATTTAAGAGGGCGTGGTTCCTGACATTCAGGGCTAGAAGATCCGTTCTGTGTTATGTGAATTATCTGATGTGTAAAAAGATCAGATTTAGATTTAAACCATTTCTGACATTCAGAGCAGTTGTACTGTCTCTCAGAGGTAAATGCTATTTGGTGAGATGGAGACACAGATTCATCACTTTCACTGCAATTAGAGATCATTACTGGGCAGTTATTTGGCATTTCCTGTGCTTGGGCACTTTCTATGTAACTTTTATAAAGAAAAGCTGAACATTCAGTCCCTGTATTGTGTATAAGACTAGTCATATACGGTTCTTTTAGATGGTCTCTCTTATGTGAGTTGGATTTCTCAGATACATATCTTTTTATATTGCTGCTTTCTGAATGTCCTCCAGTTATGTCTGTTCCCTGATGACTCTGCATTACGCAGATCTCTTCCATCACATCTCCTCCTATATCTATGGAGAGAGAACATCCTTCAGGGGTATTTCTGCACATGGATCCTTCTGCATAAAATAAACCAACTGTCAGCAAAGACTTTACGTCTTTATGTTACAAATACCATGTGTGAGCAGATTAAAGAAAAAAAACATATAGGTAATGTTCACAAAAATGGAGTTGATTATGATGTAAATCAACTGCATCAAAGGGGACATATATGGATGTCCACTGATATAAATGTGGTTGTAAACCCTTAATGCAGGAGAGGTCTGCATCACATTGAGAGGGATTAAAAGCCCCATATAAATTAACAGAAATTTGGGGGATAATTATTTTGTACTATGCGGTGAAGTTGGTTTGCTGGAGAATTTCTCTTGTTCATCGATACATCAGACTCACAGTGAATTCCATGGGGCATATGTATAAAGATAAGAGAGGAGCAATTCTGGGGCAAACCAACTACACAATAGGGGATAAATAAACACTCCCAAAATTCTATTTGATTAAATTGGACCTTTATCCCATTTAATGCTAAAGATGTTTTCCAGTGCAAACTAAAGCATAAAATATTGATCATTTTATAAAACTATTAATCTGTGACCAGATATTTAGCATTATTTTACTGTACAGATTATCACTCACCTGTCCTGGTACTTGTAGGAATTAATGTCTTCTTAGACACCTGGTGATCTCTTACATACGGCTCTTCTCCTCTTTCTATCACCACTATAACTGCAGGCTTCCCACTGATATAACCTGTATATGGAGATTTAGATACCAGGGGTTTAACAATGAATATCGATGTACGAATGTATGACTTCTCTTACACACTGAATTTCCAAAACAAATATATGAAATATTTTTTCCCTATAGTTAAATCGAATCATGTTTCCCATATGAAAGGTTTCTGGTATTTAGGGTGATATTGTTACCTAGAGATATGAGGGTTCGGTAATTCTCCATCATGACGTCCCTGTACAGTCCCTTCTCTTCTTCTCTTAAACAGTCCCACTCCTCCTTGGAGAAGTAAACTGCAACGTCATCAAATTCAGGTTGGTCCTAAAGATGAAAAATTCTTTAGTCAGTTTATTTTTTTCTCAGAAAAAGCATCAGTCTAAGAGTGAACGAAAGAAGCTTAAAGGGTTAGTAATACTTCGTTTTAACGGTATTTTACTTTGTAGGCATTAAAAAAACATGAAGAATGATATAAGTCTTATCTCTCAAACCTTTATGGTTTATGAGATATTCACAAGCAAATTTTCCCCTCCCGCCTCTTTTACCTAGTGTAAGCCATCTCTTCTCAGATGTGGAATGCAGTCCATAGACCAGACAGATAACAGCAGGGGACAATCTTCTTCCTATGAGAACAATGAAAGCCCTGCCCCCCTTGACAAGCTTTTCAGCTTTTTCCCTTATCTTAATTGAAGATTGTCCCTCTCTGCAATCTACCTGGGCACCTCCCTTCTGATCTGGCTGAGCAGTGTTACATCAGTAAAAGGGGCAGGAGGGGGATACTTTGACATTGAATTACTCTGGAACTACAACTCTGACAGAATTGAAATAACACTCTCCAAAGTCCAAATACTATGATGATTAATTAGAGCTGCTTTTATTATGAAACATTACTATCCCTTTAAAGGAACACTCACCCCTCAGACAATATGGCTTACTACACAGATAATGTGTGTTTCAGTACTACGCCTACGCCTATCTGGCAGGAAACAGCGCATTAGTAATTTATCACCTGCTACATGTAGGTAAAACGCTGTGATATCACGTTAGCCATGGGAAAAGCGGGAGAATGTTACAGTAAAGTGATATCTTTATTGGCTAAATGAGAACCTTTAGAAGATTTCAAAACAGCTTAGGTCTGTTCATCAGGCATGTTTTATGTCTATGACACATCTGATGAAAAGATGTAAATTATCTTGAAACCTTACATTCTAAAGCTACTCAGGTCAGCCAATAAAAGCATCACTTTCACTCTAGCTATCTCCTGCTGCTATATGTCAGATACTTTCTGTAGACAGAGGACAGGTTATTGGTTGCCGACACCTATCTGTTACCATGTACTTGGTGTGGGCCACCACATCTTCTTTAACCCTTTGAGTACCAGAAGGGTACGCAACTCTTTGCTTTGCAATGCATTGCGTACCCATTTGGCACTCAAATGTTTAATAAACACCCGTCTAATGAAAAGCATGCAATTTGTATGGGTGCCAGAAGTACAAACCTACATTTAACAGCAGTCTGTAGCTTTAAAGGGTTAGTAATGTCCGCTTACAATGTCATGCTGTATTGTGGATATTAAAAATATAAATTGTCTGGCGCAAGTCCCGTCTCTCAATTGTTTATGATTGGAAAGATATAATGTTTTCAAGTTCCCCCTCCCCTTACAGTGACGTCAGCTGAGTAGCTGACAGAAGGAGATCCTGGTCCCGGGACCAGCCGGCGGCTCTTCAGCAGAGCCGAAATACCACAATCTAAAAAGAAATACTTCACTGGAACGGTCTACAAAGTGTGCTTGAAAACCAGGCACACTTTGTAGACTGTTCCAATTAAGTATTTAGTTTTGGATTGTGGTATTTCGGCTCTGCTGAAGAGAAGCATCAAGTCGCATCTCCTTCTGTCAGCTTTACAGCTGACATCTGTGAAAGAGCAAAGAGGGGGGGAACTTTATCATCGTATATCTCTCAAACCATAAAGGTCTGAGAAACGGGACTTGCTCTAGATAATTAATTTTTTTATTATCTACAATATAGCATGACAATATAAGTGGACATTACTAACCCTTTAAGTGTTTTGTATTTTCCTCCCAACTTTCCACACATAAATTAAAACCGACTGCACCACAGGGACATACACTTTACATTGATTTAAATGGGGATGGTAGGCAAGTCTACAACACATTGCTTTGCAATGTGTCAGAGACCTTTTAGTCACACAAGGGGGGGGGGGGGGTCAGGAGTTACAAGCCCCATTTAAATCTATGGGAGTTTTGGGGAGGCTTATTTCTCCCCATCGGTGACAGTTAGTTTGATCTAGAATTTTTCCTCTTTTGTTTTGCACAGGAGTCCCAAAATACACAAGGGATTTAGGTCCAAAAACAAAAGGGCAGCAAGTTGAGGCTCAAATCAACTGCACAGAAGAAGACAAAGAATTTCAATGTTATAACCCTGCGAGTGCCAAAAGGGTTTGCGACGAACTGATTTGCAATGCATTGCATACCTCTCTAGCACTCAAAGGGTTAAATGTGGCATTTAACCCGTTGAATGCTAAAGAGGGCTACAACATGTCAGAATTTAAATTGCTCACAAAGGTTCAGTTTATTTGTCCCCAAATTGCTCTGTTTTTCTCTGTACATACGGTCCCTGGGACCAGGGACGTGCACAGACATTTTGGGGGGGCAGGGGCTGAAATGAAAAAAAGGGCACTTCTCATAAGCGGAGAGGATCCGACACGCAAGAGGAGAAGACCTGGCGGCACGTAAAAAGGACCTGGCTGGCATGTTAAAGGGACCTTAAACTTAAAAAGGACCTGGACGTAAGAGGAGAAGAAAGCAGCCCCCACCCACCCTGGTAATCAAAATTGAAAAACGAACTGGGATAAGATTAAATCGGACTGATTAATATATTTTTTTTTTAAAGGGCACAAGGGCACTTTGGACAAAAAGGGCAGGTGCTCAAGCCCCCCTTGGTGTCTATGTGTGCACGTTCCTGCCTGGGACAAAGCCAGGATGTCCATATTGGGGCTTCCAAAATAAATAAATAAATGAAACAGCTAGGGAATAACAATAGCTATAATGTGTTTACTGCTGCATCCACAACCTGCATCTCTCTACCACATATTGTTAACCCCTTTGAATACCAGGTGTGCAACACATTTTTCTACAATGCACTGAACACATGAATGTTGCACTTACATGTATAAAAGGCTGGTGAGTACCTAGGTCCAAAGTGGCTCAAAACAGCAAGAAATTCCCACCCCTGTTTGGGTACCTCTGGTTATGGGACAGTATAAATGAAGTGTAGATAATAAATGTCACAATAAAATAAATATGTGTTTAAAAAGAATAAAAAAAAATGTATCAAGGTTCTCAAGGCCTTTTCTTCAAAACATTAAGCACATTAAAATGGCAGATCAATAGAGCCTATTGATGTCATTTTAATGTACTTAACCCTCTGTGTGCCAGAGGTGTCCAACCCATTGCAACACGTTATGAAGAAAAGGCCCTGAGACCCTAGAAATGCACTGTGTTTACTTTATTCTTTTTAATTAAATTCTTTGTATTAGGGCACTGGTGTAATTTTTCACTATTTACACATAATTTATACAGCCCATAACCAGAGGTCATAGCTGGGAACTCAACGGATTTGCCCCAGAGACTCCGGTTTTTGCTGCTAATTAACGAGTCTCGAGGGCAGAGGCTGATTTTCCGGATGTGGGGAGTTTTTAAGCCAACTCTGCCCACTTCTTCTCCTTCCCAATGTGTTCCTTCCACTCCCCGCCCACTTCTCCTCCTTCCCAGTCTGTTCCTTCCACTCCCCGCCCACTTCTCCTCCTTCCCAGCCTGTTCCTCCCACTCCCCGCCCACTTCTCCTCCTTCCCAGTCTGTTCCTCCCACTTCCTGCCCACTTCTCCTCCTTCCTCAACCTATTCCTCCCGCATTGGTCAAGCATATTAAGCCCCGCCACTCCCCGCCCACTTTTGCTCCTTCCCAGTCTCTTCATCCCATTCCCTGCCCACTTCCCCAGCCAATTCCTCCTGCTTTTGTTATGCATATTAAGCCCCATCGCTTTGTTTTTTTTTTTTTTTACATGAATTGCATCACACTTCAACCCCCTGCGGTACCAAAGGACTCCCCTCCACGAGTCCAAAAACACAAAGTTCCCAGGTATGTCGGAGGTACCCGAACAACGGTGGGTAATTTCCTGCACATTCAAGTTGGTTTGTACCTTGCTACTCACTGTCCCACTATGCACAAAAGTACAATGTGTGTGCTTATTAGAACTACGTGGATTGACATCTGAGCACCCCCATCTCTGTTTTTGGACATTCACTGGCATTTATTCTTTCAGAGAAGAGCTATACTATTGAAATTCAAATCAGTGGACATTTTGGGAGTTTTTTAATTTAATTACTTATTCTCCAGTTGTTTGCCCAAGAACTGTACCACGTTTTCTGTGTATGTCTGCTCCCCAAACCCCAAAAAGCTACCCCTTCCTTTTGTATTCAAAAAAAGGTTCAAGATGGTTCTGTTACTTTGTATGGTACAAAAGATCAAAAAAATACTGAACTTGCTGAAAAGGTAAAGTTTGAGGGAGTGATGTTGTAGTTCAATAGCAGCTGGAAAACATAGGTTGCCTATATGTAGCATAGATGTGTATTTAACACCAATATACATTTCTTATTATTGGGGGATACAGCTTTGTGCCTTATCTCACAGGGGCAATAGGGATTTCCTCTTGGCCCCAGAGCTTGCAGACAGACACGCAGGAGAGGTGACTGTCTCGGGAAACATTTTTATATTCTAAAATATATATCCAGTACACAGGCCAGGGATGAACAACCTGAGGCTCTTCAGCTGTCTGCGGACTACAACACCCATCAGCCTGGAGGGGGACGTTGAGAGTTGTAAGTGTACAGCAGCTGGAAGGCAGCAGGTTGCTGCTCCCTTATTACAAGCTGACACTACACCCGTAAATGAGGTGAACGTCCCACAACAGTTTCCAGCTCCACAAACAAACAACCAGGGAGAAGAGAGAGAGGAAAAGTAACCACTGACCATTCCACCAGCCGACACCAGGAAGAGATGTCACATGAAATAGCGTCCGTGTGGCAACCAGAGGACTGTGTGCACCGTTCCTGTTAGGAAGCAGTGGCATCTAGCGGTGAGAAGAGGTAATACAGGGGGAGAGGATTAGAGATACGAAGAAGCTGTTTAGCACCAAATTTCAGCCTTGCCATGCTCTACTCTCTCCACTACTATAAAGGACAATTCAGGGCTTTGTATTGGTTCATCATCCCCAGTTACATGGGCAATGTACCCCGGCTGGGATTTTATTTTGGAGAGAGCTGCATTTGCTTTAACTCAGGCCATATCTCATGGGGCAGATGTCAAAAAACAGTGGGGCAATTCTGTGACAAGCAAATTAAAAAAAAAAATCCTGCTGAATTAGTGTATTTAACCCCTTCGGTAATAGAGAGGTGTCCAAAACTTTGATTTACTAATGCTTTGGAGACCACTATAGCATTCCTAGGGGTTAAAGGTTTAATTTATCCCTTTGAGTGCAAGAGAGGTATCCAGCACATTGCAAAGCAATGCGATCGTCAACCCTCTGGCACACAAAGGGTTAACAAAGGCATAAAATTACAAAGATCTGCATCAAAGACCAGCACTCTCTCCTCAGGAACATGCCTTCTCTGTTCTTTGTTGCCTCTTCTCTGCCTCTCACTCGGTGAAGCGACTCCACAATAGGTTCTCATTTGGAGCCAAGATACGGCGCTTGATATCATCATCTCCCATCGCTCTGCATTCCTGAATAGGAGACCGCGCGGGAGCTCCATCAGCTACAGGACTGTTCCAAGGAGGCACAGATGACAGATCTCCTACCAGGGAGGTAGGAAACAGACCATGTCAGGGCAACATGGAGATGGTGGGGGCAATATGGAGATGGTGGGGGCAATGTGGAGCTGATGGGGGGCAAGTTGGAGCCTATGGAGGTCAATATGGAGATGGTGGGGGCAATGTGGAGCTGATGGGGGACAAGTTGGAGCTGATGGGGTTGGGGGCAATGTGAGGGGATATGGAGATGATGGGGCAATGTGAAGAGCAATTTTGAGATGATGGGGGCAAAGTGAGGGGCAATATGGAGATGATGGGGGCAAGTTGGAGCTGATGGGGGCAAGGTGAGGGGCAATATGGAGCTGATGGGGGCAATATGGAGCTGATGAGCATTGTGGAGGTGTCCAGTGGAGTTGGCAAATGGGGGGGGGGGCCCTTCACAGTTCTGTGCCTACAGGCTCCTGAGATGTAAATCCAGCCCTGCTCGGAGGTTGCATTTTTATACGGTGCGCAAGATTTTTTCTGTTGGAGATCAACTATTTGAGACTACCAGCAGAAAAAGATCATTTTTCGAGACACATACAGTAAATGGGGATCTGCTAGGGGAAACTTTGTTAGAGAAGGATTTGAAAGTAGTGATATACAATAGACTTCACAAAAGTGTGTAGTGCATCCGCATCTAGAATGATGATAAATGTTGCCAATTCTTAAAAAAAACACACTATTAAAGGTTAAAAAGTACAGACATGTGACAAAATTGAGGGATTGGAAGGCTTTTAGTTAGATTGCGTTTGTTTACATTAGAGAAGAGTTATCTAAGGCTGGATATAATTAGTTTTTACAAATATATTCAAGGACAATACAAGTGAACTGTCTGTTGCTCAAAGAGCTGAAGAAAGGAAATACAACTGGTTATCAGTAAATAATAGAACAATAAAAGTGTTTTCAAATAAAACAAGACCAGGACGTTTTTCTCTTCTTACAGGAAGGACGTGGAATCTTTGCCTTGGGAGTCAGTATTGGGTGATTGTACGTACACAAAACTATTTGGATACCATTCTAGCTCAGAACAATACAGACAGGGCCGGATTTATAATTAGGCAGAGTAGGCATCTGCCTACAGGCGCACCCAACAGAGGGGCACCTGTCACTGGGATCACGTTGTGTGTGTTTAGTCACCTCCCCCTCCCGGCGCCGTGAAGACAGGTCTGTGCAGAAGAAGGCTGCTGAACTCCCCCGGCTCTTTAGTAATACAGAGCGCTGGGAGATGACATCATCTCCTAGCGCTCTGCATTACTAAAGAGAAGCCAGTATGGGAGCTCCAGCAGCTACAGTTGGATGCTGCTACTGGACCACCAGGGAAGAGGTAGGAAACGGACACTGGGGCAATATGAGGGTAATATGGAGATGATGGGGACAATGTGAGGGCAATATGGAGATTATGGGGGGCAATGTGAGTGCAATATGGAGCTGTTTGGGCAATGTGGATATGAAAGGGGCAATATGGAGCTGATGGGGCAATATGGAGCTGATGGGGGGCAACATGGGGGCAATATGGATGTGAAAGGGGCAATATGGAGCTGATGGGGGCAATGTGGAGATGATGGGGGCAATATGGTGCTGATGGGGGGGCAATGTGAGGGCAATATGGTATATGGAGATGATGGGGACAATGAAAGGGCAATATGGAGATGATGGGGGGGCAACGTGGAGATTAGGAGTATTGTGGAGATGGCCCATGGGGGGGCGCTTCAGATTTCTGTGCCTACAGGCTCCTGAGATGTAAATCCGTCCCTGAATACAGATAATGATCATTGGTTACAACAAACACAGGATGTTGATCCAGGGAGATATAAGATTACATTTTGGCATCAGGAATGAACTGCGATTTTGGTTTGCCATCCTCTACATCAACAAAAGGAGATATATCAGGCGGTTGAAATTGATTGATTTGTCTTTTAAATAGTTCTTTATTTATGAAAATGGTTATTCTTACTGTTTGTTTCATAGAAAACAACCCACATAAATAAAAATACATTTTATGAACAATGTCTAAGATTATGGCAACTTTTCAAAGTATTCGGCATTCTTTTCCAAGATGTCTATTTACTAAAGCTAATTAAAGGGATAGTAATACTTAAATCCTATGGAGATTTATGGTCCCGGGACCAGAGCTGTCCATAGGATGGTGTAGCAACAGCACCACTGTAGCTACATTTCAGGCCACTGTGATATTGCACCTAAAAAATTCAACTTTGAAAATTAATAACTTTTGAATGAAACACCATTCAGCAGTGGGAGTATTCTTGTTTTACTCAGGAGGATAAACCCTACAACATATTTTTTTTACATTTTAAGTATTACTATCCCTTTAATGTTTACAATGTGTGCTGTATCTAAATTTTGATTCACTCAGTCAGTGGGGTGTTTCACTTTTTTTGCTGGTTGGGGGTGAACAGAGTTTAACCCCTTAGGGACCCTTGACATACCAGGACAGTCACGGTCCTTGAACTACTCAGGAGCGCTGTCATCTAGATATCTAAGTATAATTACTTCATCGGTATGGTCTACAATGTGTACCTGGCTTGCAAGCACATGTTGTAGACCATTCCGATGAAGTAATTATACTTAGATATCTAGATGACAGCGTTCCTGAAGAGCCGCCGTCTGGTCCCGGAAGCAGGATTGCACAATGTCTGCTATACAGCGGACCCATGAGAAGGGGGAGGGAGCGGAGGTCTTTATTTTCTTACATCTCTCAAACCATAACGGTTTGAGAGAAAGGATTAAGCACATTAAATGTTTTTTTAGTGCAGCTACGATTTAGAACATACTTTTCTTGGGACTTTAATATCCTTTTAAGGACATGGCAACGACTCCACCCTTGTGTGGCTCCTTTGATGATTAACAAGATATGAATTCCTAGTATAACATTTACCACATTCTGAACAAGAAACCGGTTTTTCATCTGTATGAGTTTTTAGATGTCTAACGAGACGTGTTTTTCTGGTAAACAGTTTTCCACATTCAGAACACGAAAATGGTTTCTCTCCTGTATGAATCCTCTCATGTTTAACAAGAGCTGATTCTTTAGTAAAATATCTCCCACATTCAGAACATGAAAATGGTTTTATTCTTGTGTGAATCCTCAGATGTGCATTAAGACCTGCTTTCTGTGTAAAACATTTCCCACATTCAGAACATGAAAATGGTTTTTCCCTAGTATGGACTCTCTGATGTGCAACAAGGTTTGATTTTCTGTTAAAACACTTCCCACATTCAGAACATGGAAACTGTGTGTCTCCAGTGTGGATCCTATGATGTCTAAGAAGACTTGATTTCTCAGTAAAATATGTCCCACATTCAGAACATGAAAATGGTTTTGCTCCTATGTGAATCTTCTGATGTATAAAAAGATATGATTTACATGCAAAACATTTCCCACACTGAGGACATGAAAATGGTTTCTCTCCAGTGTGGAGCATCTGATGTGTAACAAGACTAGATTTCTCAGTAAAACGTTTACCGCATTCTGAACAGGAAACTGGTTTCTCCCCTGTATGGATTTTTAGATGCCTAACAAGATGTGGTTTTCTGGAAAAACATTTTCCACATTCAGAACACGAAAATGGTTTTTCTCCTGTGTGAATACGCTGATGTTTAACAAGATTTGATCTGAAGGCAAAACATTTTCCGCATTGGGGACACGAGAATGCTTTTTCTTCTGTTTGCATGCTTTCAGGTGTGGTAAGACCTGATTTATCAGAACATGAAAATGTTTTTTGTTCTTCGTGAATTTTCTTATATTTTTTAATACATTTGTTTTTGGTGAAAAGATTATCATATGGAGGACATGTCAATATTTTATCTCTTTTGTGAGTTCTTTGGTGCTCAACAAGGCCTGTTAGATTGAGGAAATAGCTGCCACATTCAGAACATGAAACTGTTTTTTCTTCAGTGTGAGACATCTTGTGGTTAAGAAGCTCAGATTTAGAAGTGAAGCGCTTCCTACATTCAGGGCATTCAAATGGCTTCTCTACAATGTGAGTTCTCTTTTGCAGGACACGTTTTGATTTAATAGGGATTGGTTCCTGACCTTCAGAATAAGAAATTCTAATCTGTGTTATGTGATTTCCCTGATGTGCAACAAGGGCCGATTTAGATGTAAACCATTCCTGACCTTCAGAGCAGTCGTACTGTCTCTCAGAGGTAAATGCTATTTGGTGAGATGGAGACACAGATTCATCACTTTTACTGCAATCAGGACTCATTATTGGACAGTTATTTGGCATTTCCCGTGTTTGGACTCTTTCTATGTTACTTTTATAAAGAGACGTTACACATTGTGTCCCTGTATTGTGTGTGAGACTAGACATATGAGGCTCTGTGAGATTGGCTCCTTCATGTGAGTTGGATTTCTCAGACGCAGATCTTACAGATGTTTTCACACTGTTGTTTGGGTTCCACCTTCTAATGATGTCTGTTCCTTGATAAAACTGGATTACACCGATCTCTTCTGTCACACCGCCTGCTGAACATACTGAACGAGAACTTTCTGCAGGGCTATTTCTACTCCGTGATCTCTCTGTATAATATAAAGGAACCATGAGAAAAGAAATACTAAGCATTTCATTCACTACAAACCATGCAAGAATATGTTAAAAAACAAACAAAACATATAAGACAAAATGCAGAAAAACAAGTGGGATAATTCTAGGACAAACTAATGGCACCAGACTGGACAAATACAAATCCTCATGGATATAAGTGGGGGTTTAAATAGTAGTTTAGAGGCCTAAAATGCACTCTGTAGCATTCAATGGGTTAAAAGCCTCAAATAAATCAATGGACATTTGGGGAATATTTATTTGTACCCAGTGGTGCAGTTGGTTTGGCCCTCTTCTAAAAAAAAAACAAACAAAAAAAAACACAGGATAATTTTGTCTAAAACTTAATCTGAAACAAATTATTTAATGTTATCAGAATATCACCCACCTGTCTTTTTAGTTCTAGGAATTAATGTCTTGTTAGACACTTGGTGGTCTCTTACATATGGCTCTTCTCCTTTTTCTATCACCAGTATAACTGCAGGCTTCCCACTGATATAACCTGTGTATGGAGATTTAAATATGATGGGTTTAACAGAATGAATGGAGCTTTAAAGGGATAGTAAAATTTCATAATGAAATTAATCATCATAGTATTTGGACTTTGGAGAGTGTTATTTCAATTTTGTCAGAGTTGTAGTTCAAGAGTAATTCAATGACAAAGTATCCCCCTCCCACCCCTTTTACTGATGTAACACTGTTCAGCCAGATCAGAAGGGAGGTGCCCAGGTAGACTGCAGAGAGGGACAATCTTCAATTAAGATAAGGGAAAAACCTCAAAAACGTGTCAAGGGGGGCAGGGCTTTCATTGTTCTCATAGGAAAAAGATTGTCCCCTTCTGTTATCTGTCTGGTCTTACAACCAGATTCCACATCTGAGAAGAGATGGCTTACACTAGGTAAAAGTGGAGGAAGGGGAAACTTTGCTTGTGAATATCTCTTAAACCATAAAGGTTTGAGAGATAAGACTTTTATCGTTCGTCATGTTTTTTTAATGCCTACAAAGTAAAATAAAGATAAAACAAAGTATTACTATACCTTTACATACAATGGGTTTAACAGAATGAATATCTATTTATGAAAATAAAATTAATTTATCTTACACTGAATTTCCCAAATATATGAAATAAGAAATTTTTCCCTACAGTTATAAAGTAAACTTGTTTCTGTATTTAGGGTAATATTGTTACCTAGAGATATGAGGGTTCGGTAATTCTCCATCATGACATCCCTGTACAGTCCCTTCTCTTCTTCTCTTAAACAGTCCCACTCCTCCTTGGAGAAGTAAATTGCTACTTCATCAAACTCAGTTTGGTCCTAAAAATGAGAATTCTTCAGTCAGTGGATATATCTCCTCAGAAAAATTATCAGTCTAAGAATGGACTGAACTTTCTTAAAGGGGACTTTCACCCCAAGACACTCAATCTTATTTTCTTTCTGTATCGCAATGGTGTATGGATTGACAATTTTTTTTGTAAAAAAAAAAGTAATACCTTAAGAGATATTAGATATTAAAGTCCACGTTGATTAGAGATGCACCGATACTGTTATCAGTATCGGTACCAATAGCCTCTAGCGCTTACTCATAGACCAGTAAGCGCGTGAGGATCATTAAATGCGTTAGACCATGAAGTCACTTGTGAGAGCTGGTAACATCCTTTCAGCCTCTGTTCTTATAAGCTGTCCCTGTGATTTTTAGTTGTTTTTTGTAATAAAGTTTTTCAGTTTTACGTACCGCCTGTTTGCCAGTGTTTTGAACCACAGAGTGCCATCCCATCCTTTGGGGCTACAATTTCCATCAACTTCAGTCAGCCAACGTGATGATGACGGGAGTTGTATGGCAATAACTGGAAGAGTGATACAGGTTGTCTATCTGCAGCATAGACTATACTTCACAGGAGAGGGGCGCAGTCCCTCATTTAGACCCAAATCCCTCTATCCCGTTTCCCATCCTTGTGTCCCTCTTTTTAGGAGATCGGACTGTATGGTGTGTATATAACTGTATCACATTGCTCAATAGAAATAAATCTCACCTTAATGTTCGTATAAATGTCAGTGTAAATGACCATACCTGGGAACTTCCAATTGAGGTCTGCCCGGAGGGGAGTCCTCTGGTGCAGCAGGGGGTGACAATAATGACGCAAATCGTGTCAAAAAGGGACGGGGCTTTGACCAATTTGGGGGGGCAGGGCTTAAAGGTGTCACACAGAAGGCTGGGGAAGGAGGAACACCGGGAGAAACAGCAGATGTGGCAGAGTTTCAATAGAAACTCTCCACATCCGGAGGAATCAGCCTCTGCCCCGGAGACCCGGTAAAGCTCTGTCAGAACCGGAGTCTCCGGGGCAAATCCGGAGAGTTTCCAGGTATGTAAATGACTATAAAATAACCGGTGTAAAGAAAACAAGTTGGTTTTGCTCTAAATGACTTATTTAGTTACACAAAGAGAAGTCAATATGTCATGAAGTAACCTAAAAATTATCAATAATGCTCCACACACCAGCCATACCCCCTGCAAAAAAAGTGCCCCCCTTTGGTTATTTAAAATATTGAGAGACATGGCACAGACAAGAGCTTAGTGCCACTCTTATAGGGATAAAACGGTAAGTGGGTAGAGGGCTTATGGGCAACTACAAGCACACCAACCCCACCCCAAAATGTGCTCTTGGCCCCAAAAGTTTAGAGACAGGCACTGAGGGGAGTTGAATATTCAGGAGTCAGTCACATATACCCAGAGACCAGGGATGTGCAACATGAAGCCATTCAACTGTTATGAACTACAGCACCCATCTTCCTGCTCTGGAGGGAGCACGATGGGAATTGTAGTTGAAAACAGCTGGAGTGCCTCATGTTGCCCACCCTCGATTCAGGCAGAGACCAAACACACACAAGAGGTGAATTTCCCAGGACTGTGTCCAGATCCACAAACAACCCCAGAAAGAGACAAAAATGACCACTTACCATCCCACTATCGGACACCAGGAAGTGATATGTAACATAAAACAGAGCCCGTGTGGAAACGAGAGAGCTCTGTGAAACTTTCCCAACTACAAATCAGTGACATCTAGTGGTGTGATCAGGTAATGCAGTTTTATGCTTCTTTTTCAATCTTTCTTACTGAAAACAATGTTGAAGGGTTATAAAAGAAAAATGCTGCATTTCCATAGCAAAATAGCTGCACCCCGAGTGTCAAATAACATGAGTTAATTAGAAATTGTAATCACTTCAATGCTAGTAAGGTATCCAATGCATTGCATATCTCTTTAGTATTCAAGGGCTTAAAAGCCTCATTTGAATCGTTAGGGGCTTGTTGGATGTTAACTGTATCCTGTGGTGTGGTGTGTATTTATACATACAGGACAGTAAAGACTCCTATAGTGTGGACAGAGAATTAGAGATCTGTGGAAACTGCTTTTCAAACCAAACCACCCAAATGTCCCTCTCACGAGGGACATTTACATTTTGAGACCCAAATCCCTCTTTCTCACCCTGGTGTCCCCGTGTTTAGGAGATCAGACTGTGTGGTGTGTATAGAAGTGTATCACCCTGGTGTCTCTGTGTTTAGGAGGTCAGACTGTGTTTGTGTATAAGTGTATCACCCTGGTGTTCCTGTGTTTAGGAGATCAGACTGTGTGGTGTGTATATAAGTGTATCACCCCGGTGTCCCTCTGTTTAGAAGATCAGACTGTGCGGTGTGTATAGAAGTGTATCACCCTGGTGTCCCTGTGTTTAGGAGATCAGACTCTGTGGTGTGTATATAAGTGTATCACCCTGGTGTCCCTGTGTTTAGGAGATCAGACTGTGTGTATATAAGTGTATCACCCCGGTGTCCCTGTGCTTAGGAGATCAGACTGTGTGGTGTGTATATAAGTGTATCACATTAATCCATAACAATAAAACTCAGATTAATGTTTGTTTAAACTTCAGTAAATGTGTTTATAAATTAGTCTGTGTAAATAAAATCATTTGATCTTGCTCTAAATCATTATTCAGTTACACAATGAGGTGTCAGTAGGTCATAAAATAACCTAAAACATCTCTGTTCCTACAAAGATTCTTTACTCAGTGTTTTTTTCTTGGAAAAAAACACATAATTGATTCTTGGAAAGATTAGATGAAGAATATTTCTATACATGAAAATTCGGGATCTTTTAAGCTTAGATGTAGCCTTGCTTTTCTTCTCTTCCTATCTGTATAGACAGCAGCTGAAATTATGTGTATTCATGTATCACAAGTTTCCACAACAATAAATCTTACGTTAAATGGATAGTAATGTTTCATAATAAAAGCAGCTCTAATTAATCATTATAGTATTTGGACTTTGGAGAGTGTTATATCAATTCTGTCAGAGTTGTAGTTCAAGAGTAATTCAATGACAAAGTATCCCCCTCCTGCCCCTTTTACTGATGTAACACTGCTCAGCCAGATCAGAAGGGAGGTGCCCAGGTAGACTGCAGAGAGGGACAATCTTCAATTAGGATAAGGGAAAAACCTGAAAAACTTGTCAGGGGGGGCAGGGCTTTCATTGTTCTCATAGGAAGAAGATTGTCCACTGCTGTTATCTGTCTGGTCTATGGACTGGATTCCACATCTGAGAAGAGATGGCTTACACTAGGTAAAAGGGGCAGGAGGGGAAACTTTGCTTGTGAATATCTCTCAAACCATAAAGGTTTGAGAGATAAGACTTATATCATTCTTCATTTTTTTAATGCCTACAAAATAAAATAAAGATACAACGAAGTATTACTATCCCTTTAACCCTTGATCACCAGCCCTTAACAAAGTGTTAGCGCCAAAGAGCTGAACTTAAGGTATGATAAATTGTATCTGGACATCTGCTCTGAGGTGGATTATCCAGGGGACAACCATATAATATGAAATAGGGAGAACGTGTGCATATATATTGTAACAAAGTTTCAATAAAAATATATATTTCTTTCTTGTAGTGTGGGATACTCTGTGATTGTTAGCAGTGGAGCGGAGGATATAGTTAGTATGGAGATCTGGAGTGATCACACTGCTCAGGTAGTGTGGAATAGTCAGTGAGTTGTTAGCAGTGGAGGTTATAGTTAGTATGGAGAGCTGGAGTGATCATACTGCTCAGGTAGTTTGGAATAGTCAGTGAGTTGTTAGTAGTGGAGGTTATAGTTAGTATGGAGAGCTGGAGTGATCATACTGCTCAGGTAGTTTGGAATAGTCAGTGAGTTGTTAGTAGTGGAGGTTATAGTTAGTATGGAGATCTGGAGTGATCATACTGCTCAGGTAGTGTGGAATAGTCAGTGAGTTGTTAGTCATGAGGCGGAGTTTATAGTTAGTATGGAGAGCTGGAGTGATCATACTGCTCAGGTAGTGTGGAATAGTCAGTGAGTTGTTAGTAGTGGAGGTTATAGTTAGTATGGGGATCTGGAGTGATCATACTGCTCAGGTAGTGTGGAATAGTCAGTGAGTTGTTAGTAGCGGAGGTTATAGTTAGTATGGAGATCTGGTGTGATCATACTGCTCAGGTAGTGTGGAATAGTCAGTGAGTTGTTAGCAGTGGAGTGAAGGTTATAGTTAGTATGGAGAGCTGGAGTGATCATACTGCTCAGGTAGTTTGGAATAGTCAGTGAGTTGTTAGTCATGAGGCGGAGTTTATAGTTAGTATGGAGAGCTGGAGTGATCATACTGCTCAGGTAGTGTGGAATAGTCAGTGAGTTGTTAGTAGTGAAGGTTATAGTTAGTATGGAGATCTGGAGTGATCATACTGCTCAGGTAGTGTGGAATAGTCAGTGAGTTGTTAGTAGCGGAGGTTATAGTTAGTATGGAGATCTGGTGTGATCATACTGCTCAGGTAGTGTGGAATAGTCAGTGAGTTGTTAGTAGCGGAGGTTATAGTTAGTATGGAGAGCTGGAGTGATCATACTGCTCAGGTAGTGTGGAATAGTCAGTTAGTTGTTAGTA
Organism: Rhinophrynus dorsalis; assembly: GCA_037306005.1. NCBI lineage: Eukaryota > Metazoa > Chordata > Amphibia > Anura > Rhinophrynidae > Rhinophrynus > Rhinophrynus dorsalis. The sequence continues at coordinate 16,332,902 of CM074727.1, read as the reverse complement.
GTGGAGGTTATAATTAGTATGGAGATCTGGAGTGATCATACTGCTCAGGTAGTGTGGAATAGTCAGTGAGTTGTTAGTAGTGGAGGTTATAGTTAGTATGGAGATCTGAAGTGATCATACTGCTCAGGTAGTGTGGAATAGTCAGTGAGTTGTTAGTAGTGAAGCGGAGGTTATAGTCAGTATGGAGATCTGGAGTGATCATACTGCTCAGGTAATGTGAAATAGTCAGTGAGTTGTTAGCAGTGGACTGGAGGTTATAGTTAGTATGGAGATCTGGAGTGATTATACAGCTCAGGTATTGTGGAATAGTCAGTGAGTTGTTAGCAGTGGAGTGGAGGTTATAGTTAGTGTAGAGATCTGGAGTGATCATACTGCTCAGGTAGTGTGGAATAGTCAGTGAGTTGTTAGTGGAGTGGAGGTTATAGTTAGTGTGGAGATCTGGAGTGATCATACTGCTCAGGTAGTGTGGAATAGTCAGTGAGTTGTTAGCAGTGGAGTGGAGGTTATAGTTAGTGTGGAGATCTGGAGTGATCATACTGCTCAGGTAGTGTGGAATAGTCAGTGAGTTGTTAGCAGTGAAGCGGAGGTTATAGTTGGTGTGGAGATCTGGAGTGATCATACTGCTCAGGTAGTGTGGAATAGTCAGTGAGTTGTTAGCAGTGGACTGGAGGTTATAGTTAGTATGGAGATCTGGAGTGATTATACAGCTCAGGTATTGTGGAATAGTCAGTGAGTTGTTAGCAGTGGAGGTTATAGTTAGTGTAGAGATCTGGAGTGATCATACTGCTCAGGTAGTGTGGAATAGTCAGTGAGTTGTTAGCAGTGGAGTGGAGGTTATAGTTAGTGTGGAGATCTGGAGTGATCATACTGCTCAGGTAGTGTGGAATAGTCAGTGAGTTGTTAGCAGTGGAGTGGAGGTTATAGTTAGTGTGGAGATCTGGAGTGATCATACTGCTCAGGTAGTGTGGAATAGTCAGTGAGTTGTTAGCAGTGAAGCGGAGGTTATAGTTAGTGTGGAGATCTGGAGTGATCATACTGCTCAGGTAGTCCGGTAGCTTTCCAGGGAAGTGGTTGTGTACTAAGCAAAGAAGGTGAATGGCACATCTAGATTTGAGTGTTAGCAAATATAGTTTTTAAACATATCCGTGATTGGTAGTGTAATTACATTGGAGAATAAAGTGGCATAATGAATAATACAGAGTGTCAAGTTTATAAAGAAGGATTTGCAGAGCAGAAGAATATAATTTATCCCCATAGTCTATGACTGGCATTAATTGTTGTTGAAAAATAAGTTTTATTTCCAGGGGACTTGAACTGGATATGTTTCTAAACAGTGCACCTATTTTGGGAGAAAGTTTGAATGTTAATTTATCAACATAGAGACCAATAGTTAGGTTTGGGTCAAGCCACATACCAAGATATTGTAGGAGTCCACCAGAGCCAAGTAACGATTAGAATCTGTTATGATGGATAGGTAGGTACTGCAGAGTTTCCGTAGTTTGTAATTTGTACCAAATACCATTGTGACCATTGTTAGAGTGTTTTTTTTAAAAGCTTTACTGAGATAAAGATAAAATACAGTGGTAAGTAGCACAGAAAAAATAAGACGATTGCATCAAGAGTACAATACTTAGTGATGCAGAAGCATACAAAATGGAGGAAAACAAAAACACGGCTACAAGATTTGGAATCATCTAGAATGGGTGCAAAAAAGGGGTTCGTGTGTTTAAGAGCAGTTTGTCCTTAACTATCCATCTTTTAACATCACATAAATCATGCTGTAAGATGCCTTAAAGGGATAGTAATGTTTCATAATAAAAGCAGCTCTAATTAATCATCATAGTATTTGGACCTTGGAGAGTGTTATTTCAATTCTGTCAGAGTTGTAGTTCAAGAGTAATTCAATGATAAAATATCTCCCTCCCGCCCGCCCCTTTTACTGATGTAACACTGTTCATCCAGAGCAGAAGGGAGGTGCCCAGGTAGACTGCAGAGAGGGACAATCTTCAATTAAGATAAGGGAAAAACCTGAAAAACTTGTCAAGGGGGGGCAGGGCTTTCATTGTTTTCATAGGAAGAAGATTGTCCCCTGCTGTTATCTGTCTGGTCTATGGACTGCATTCCACATCTGAGAAGAGATGGCTTACACTAGGTAAAAGGGGCGTGAGGGGAAACTTTGCTTGTGAATATCTCTCAAACCATAAAGGTTTGAGAGATAAGACTGATATCATTCTTCATGTTTTTTAATGTCTACAAAATAAAATTAAGATAAAATGAAGTATTACTATCCCTTTATGTTGAGATTCATTTGGATTTTTAGCATACATTATGGTGACATCTGCATACATGTGCGCTGAAGATGTTTTGTAAACTGTAGGCAGATTATTTATAAATAGAGAAAATACATGAATCCCACTTGTGACTATGTGCAGAAGGGAAATACTGTCAGAAATAGACAAATACTGCATTACGTTTGATAAATAGGATAGGAACCAGTTTAGAGAATGATTACCCGATCCTGAACTTTGTTTATCAGAATATTATGGTGTACTGTATCGAAGCCTTTGCAAAATCTAGCAAAATAGCATTAGCTACTGCTATGGGGCAATGTATTGTTTCATTGCCTATCTTTATAGTTGATGGGTGACAATGGTCGAGGGGGGGTGGGGTTGGAGATATTTTAATACCCTTCCAAAGATTGTCCAGTTTTGATATGTTACTGTTCAAGTTGTCAGTGAAATATTGAGCTTTTGCTAGTTTTGTTTGCTTTGGGCAGGTATTCCACAATTGCCTGCATGCAGAGTGATCGTAAGTGGAGCCAGTTTGTTTAAAATTTGTCCACAAGGCATCACTAAAAGTGTATGACTCAAGCAGGCCTGCGGAGACCCAGGTAGATGGGCCTCCATTACCATGACCTTCCTTAATGGTTCATGGGTATTACAGAAAAGAACAAGCGGCGCAGAGGATCCTCTGTAATTGCAGTATTCAGATTACTTGATCCTTCACCAACACCAAATAAGTGTAAACTCTTGGATATGTACTCACAATCACCTTTACTGGCTCACACCCCAGTCTGGTATCTTTGGTACAACTCCAGTCTCACTCCAGACTCCGTACAAATGTGGAAGTGTCAACAAGCACTAGGTAATTCCAAAACCAAGCACTTCTTCTTAACACCACCTCTTATTTTCAAATTATAAAGAGATTTGGCCTAAGACCAGAATAAGGGGGATCTCAAGTGACACTAGTGACTTAATAACCCAGAAAACGCTGGATTAACCAATAAAATTTTTTTTTAATTAAAACATTTAAGAAAAAAACAAACATACATAATTAAAATAAATATTAAGATCAATCAAAACCAACACTGGCTTAATGCATTTCGTGGAACATGCCCACTTCATCAGAAGCCCAAAGTAGTATACACGGTGATAAATCCACATTATATAATCCTAACATTATTCACCATTGGTTCTCAACAGACAATTAATATTCAAATTTGCCTATTAAATTCCTCTAAAAAGGATTAAAGCAGGCCCATTAACCGTTTTTAACTCACCATCCGTCCTCCATATTCGATTTGACACTAATTGCATCACCAAAAAATTCCCATCCCATGAGTATTACAGACCTACAAGAATTCTGAGTTAAAAAAGTCAGTTGACGAGTCTTGATATGATATTAAGTGTATTCTATACCACGGCAATTATCAAAGTTAGAACAGTGATATAAAGGTTATAAACATGTATGTATATGATTATGACTCCTTACTTTTGCTTGGTAATTCCTAAAACATGAGTATTCTTGAATGGCAACAGCAGTATATGATATGTTAGGGCTTAGCCTTGATTCAGTGAGAATAAGAATTTTCTGTATGTGCACATAACACCATGCCTTTAGTACATCCATTTTGGGAAGTATACTGCTTATGCTGCACTGCACAAAACAGAGGCCTTTTAACACCTTAAGTACCATCTCGCGCACACGTGACCAGCACTTGAGGACCAGGGGGCTTTTTTTTTTCACTTCCGGTTCAGGGCTTCCTAAGCGGTGTGCAGCCGCGCCAGGAGCCCTGAACTCCATGACGTACCAGGACCGTCACTGGTCCTTAAGGCACGACAATGGTCCTTAAAGGGATAGTGATGTTTCATAATAAAAGCAGCTCTAATTAATCATCATAGTATTTGGACTTTGGAGAGTGTTATTTCAGTTCTGTCAGAGTTGTAGTACAAGAGTAATTCAATGACAAAGTATCCCCCTCCTGCCCCTTTTACTGATGTAACACTGTTCAGCCAGAGCAGAAGGGTGGTGCTCAGGTAGACAGAGAAGGGCAATCTTCAATTAAGATAAGGGAAAAACCTGAAAAAACATGTCAAGGGGGGCAGGGCTTTCATTGTTCTCATAGGAAGAAGATTGTCCCCTTCTGTTACCTGTCTGGTCTATGGACTGCATTCCACATCTGAGAAGAGATGGCTTACACTAGGTAAAAGGGGCAGGAGGGGAAACGTTGCTTGTGAATATCTCTCAAACCATAAAGGTTTGAGAGATAAGACTTATACCGTTCTTTATGTTTGTTAATGCCTACAACATAAAATAAAGATAAAACAAAGTATTACTATCTCTTTAAGGTGTTAAAAGGTGAAGTTGCCTTTTGTTGCTGTTTGAGGGCCAGGGTTAGGTTTCTATCTAATTTGCCAAGGCAAGTAATAAACTGCGTAAAAATATAGTAAGTTGTTTGTGTTGTGCAGATAGTGAAAGGGTGTGTTGGTTGCTTTGATTACTAGGGCTGGGTGAGCTTGTTTTCAGTACTCTCCACCAGCACTCAGAGGATAGTGCCCATGGATGCAGAAGTCCATGGTGGATTAATATATTAAGGTGGAAGTGAGAAGCATGATATCGAGGATAAAAAGTGGAAAGTTTCGAACAGATAGTAGCACTATGTTCATTTTGGTACACACGTCATGAAGATAGCAGAGTGAAGAAACAGGTGAAATTTCACATCTGAACAGAAAGTTTAGAAAGACAGCTTTATCTATTTTTTCTATCGTTTTCAACCTTATCTTATTTTTATCTCTTCCCTCGTATTCCACTGCACCCCTCTTTGTATACTTGCCTGTTGACTTTAGGTGGCGGTGCTGCAGAAGTTGTCTTTCTCTCCTAGCCACCTCTCCTGCCTAACTCTCTTGTCCAACTCTCAACGTACTTAGAAAAAGGTGCACTTGGAATAAAGGTGCTGATTCATCCACACTGAAACAACCCCCCACTGAAGTACCCTCAAACTCTGCCTGAATTTAAAATAGTTAGAAGTCCCTACTAAGACTGCTAGTGTGGTCTCCAACACACGGTAAAGCAATTAATTGCTTTAGCATTTAAATGGTTAAATGCCTGATTTATATCAATGGGACACTTTTGTTCTCTCCTAAAGTACAGAATGGCATCAGATGAGGCTCAGAGTTACACTGCAGGGATCACAGTCAGCACAAGATGGTCCTTACCCAGTGGCAAGCAACAATATTTATCCCAATGGTCTCACGTGCCCCCTCATGTCTATCAAAGGGTCATTTTTATGGTTAAAATTAAACCAACCCCTTTGTATCCAGTAAATACCCCTTATTGGTTGACTGCAGCTGCAGAGAAGTGAACATACAATTAAAACCCTGCAGTTGAGACATAACAGCTGGAATGAAATAAACCACTACGACTCACATAGCGTCATGTTTCTCTCTCTTTTGCGTATTTTTCTGGCATTTTCTTTGCCAGAACTTCTGTTTTTTTTCCCCACTTTCTTTTGTGAAGCTCTTGTTGAGCTTTTATCTAGCATCGGTGCCTTACTTTGGCACGTGATCTAAGCGTTCTTACCGTGACCCAAATCTGTGTGTTTCCAGACCCGGCTATTCCTAACCACCCCTTTGTTACCTGATTCGGCTTTTGTCTGTGTATTCCGGTTTAACCTCACCTCCGTTTCATTGACTCTCCTTCTCCTAGAATGCCGCGTTGCCCGACTGGTATCCGACCGCGGGTTGTTTGGCATCGCTCTCTGCTCACCTCCGTACTGTCTCTGGCTTCCTGTTGCTGTCCTGGCTTCTCACCCTCTCTCTCCGTTCTTGGGAATTCTCTACCGTGCCCTGCTATCTTTCTTGTACTGGTCGAGCTTGATATCATCGACCTCTAGTCGAGTCTGACTTGCCGTCTACTGTCAATCTTGGTTTTCCTCGACTGCCGTAAGGCTCGACTCTCGTATACCTTTTGCCAATCTCTGAGTTTCCTCAGATACCCTTGAGCTTGGCCTCCGACTCCTAGCAGTATCCAGCCTTCTGTATCCTGAGTTTAGTTACCTTTAGTTCTTTCAACCGAGACAATCTATACTATAGGTTTATGCCTCTCGGTTTCCAGTCTCAGTGAGTCGCTGCTGTGTCTAGTGGTGTCATCCTGCTATCTGGCTTCGCGGCCAGCACCTCTAATCCGGCTTAGGCTGTAGCAAGGCATCCCTAGAGCAGCCACCGCTAGCCAGCTCTGCTCCCTATCCAGCACCTTGCTCACTGAGGCCTACCTAGCAGGTATCTTTTATTGTTTCCCTGTTGTCTTGTTAATTAATGGCTGCCTGTCCTCTATTTGTGGAATTTCTCCTCTGCTAAGATTTTACAGGCAGCTTACATTGGGAGCTAGTCAGTCTGAGCATGACACATATTTCAACACTATATGACTAACTTGCTACCGTTTTCCTTTTATTATACATATTAATGAATTAATCTTTATTTATATAGCGCCAACAAATTCCGCAGCACTTTACAGTAGGGAACAGACATACAGAGGTATTAAGTAGCACAATCAAATGTGGAGAACAGAAGGATCAGAGGACCCTGCTTGTGAGAGCTTACAGTCTAGAGGAAGGTAGGCTGGACACAGAAGGAGTAAGTGCTATTGGGTGTAAGTGCCTCCTGCCACATGAACTGCTGGTCAGTGGGTGGGAGTGAGAAGTGCTGTTGAGTGCAGTGGTCCAGGGAAGGATAATGTTTATGGAGGTAGTTGATAGACTTCCCTGAAGAAGTGAGTTTTCAGGGAGTGTCTGAAGATCTGAAGGCTGCGGGAGAGTCTGATTGGGCGGGGGAAGGAATTCCAGAGCTGAGGTGCAGCACGGGAGAAGTCCTGTAGGGGGGAGTGGGAGGAGTCCTGTAGGCAGGAGTGGGAAGAGTCCTGTAGGCAGGAGTGGGAGGAGTCCTGTAGGCAGGAGTGGGAGAAGTCCTGAAGGCAGGAATGGGAGGAGTCCTGAAGGCAGGAGTGGGAGGAGTCCTGTAGGCAGGAGTGGGAAGAGTCCTGTAGGCAGGAGTGGGAGAAGTCCTGTAGGCAGGAGTGGGAGGAGTCCTGTAGGCAGGAGTGGGAAGAGTCCTGTAGGCAGGAGTGGGAGGAGTCCTGTAGGCAGGAGTGGGAAGAGTCCTGTAGGCAGGAGTGGGAGGAGTCCTGTAGGCAGGAGTGGGAGGAGTCCTGTAGGCAGGAGTGGGAAGAGTCCTGTAGGCAGGAGTGGGAGGAGTCCTGTAGGCAGGAGTGGGAGGAGTCCTGTAGGCAGGAGTGGGAAGAGTCCTGAAGGCAGGAGTGTGAGGAGTCCTGAAGGCAGGAGTGGGAGGAGTCCTGTAGGCAGGAGTGGGAGGAGTCCTGTAGGCAGGAGTGGGAGGAGTCCTGTAGGCAGGAATGGGAGGAGTCCTGTAGGCAGGAGTGGGAGGAGTCCTGAAGGCAGGAGTGGGAGGAGTCCTGTAGGCAGGAGTGGGAGGAGTCCTGTAGGCAGGAGTGGGAGGAGTCCTGAAGGCAGGAGTGGGAGGAGTCCTGTAGGCAGGAGTGGGAGAAGTCCTGAAGGCAGGAGTGGGAGGAGTCCTGAAGGCGGGAGTGGGAGGAGTCCTGAAGGCGGGAGTGGGAGGAGTCCTGTAGGCGGGAGTGGGAGGAGTCCTGTAGGCGGGAGTGGGAGGAGTCCTGAAGGCAGGAGTGGGAAGAGTCCTGTAGGCAGGAGTGGGAGGAGTCCTGAAGGCAGGAGTGGGAGGAGTCCTGAAGGCAGGAGTGGGAGGAGTCCTGTAGGCAGGAGTGGGAGGAGTCCTGAAGGCAGGAGTGGGAGGAGTCCTGAAGGCAGGAGTGGGAGAAGTCCTGAAGGCAGGAGTGGGAAGAGTCCTGTAGGCAGGAGTGGGAAGAGTCCTGAAGGCAGGAGTGGGAGAAGTCCTGAAGGCAGGAGTGGGAAGAGTCCTGTAGGCAGGAGTGGGAAGAGTCCTGTAGGCAGGAGTGGGAGGAGTCCTGAAGGCAGGAGTGGGAGGAGTCCTGAAGGCAGGAGTGGGAGGAGTCCTGTAGGCAGGAGTGGGAGGAGTCCTGAAGGCAGGAGTGGGAAGAGTCCTGTAGGCAGGAGTGGGAGAAGTCCTGAAGGCAGGAGTGGGAAGAGTCCTGAAGGCAGGAGTGGGAGAAGTCCTGAAGGCAGGAGTGGGAGGAGTCCTGTAGGCAGGAGTGGGAGGAGTCCTGTAGGCAGGAGTGGGAAGAGTCCTGTAGGCAGGAGTGGGAAGAGTCCTGAAGGCAGGAGTGGGAGGAGTCCTGAAGGCAGGAGTGGGAGGAGTCCTGAAGGCAGGAGTGGGAAGAGTCCTGTAGGCAGGAGTGGGAGGAGTCCTGAAGGCAGGAGTGGGAGGAGTCCTGTAGGCAGGAGTGGGAAGAGTCCTGTAGGCAGGAGTGGGAGGAGTCCTGAAGGCAGGAGTGGGAGGAGTCCTGAAGGCAGGAGTGGGAGGAGTCCTGTAGGCAGGAGTGGGAGGAGTCCTGTAGGCGGGAGTGGGAGGAGTCCTGTAGGCGGGAGTGGGAGAAGTCCTGAAGGCAGGAGTGGGAGGAGTCCTGTAGGCAGGAGTGGGAGGAGTCCTGTAGGCAGGAGTGGGAGAAGTCCTGTAGGCAGGAGTGGGAGGAGTCCTGTAGGCAGGAGTGGGAAGAGTCCTGTAGGCAGGAGTGGGAGGAGTCCTGTAGGCAGGAGTGGGAAGAGTCCTGTAGGCAGGAGTGGGAGGAGTCCTGTAGGCAGGAGTGGGAGGAGTCCTGTAGGCAGGAGTGGGAAGAGTCCTGTAGGCAGGAGTGGGAGGAGTCCTGTAGGCAGGAGTGGGAGGAGTCCTGTAGGCAGGAGTGGGAAGAGTCCTGAAGGCAGGAGTGGGAGGAGTCCTGAAGGCAGGAGTGGGAGGAGTCCTGTAGGCAGGAGTGGGAGGAGTCCTGTAGGCAGGAGTGGGAGGAGTCCTGTAGGCAGGAGTGGGAGGAGTCCTGTAGGCAGGAGTGGGAGGAGTCCTGAAGGCAGGAGTGGGAGGAGTCCTGTAGGCGGGAGTGGGAGGAGTCCTGAAGGCGGGAGTGGGAGGAGTCCTGAAGGCGGGAGTGGGAGGAGTCCTGAAGGCGGGAGTGGGAGGAGTCCTGAAGGCGGGAGTGGGAGGAGTCCTGAAGGCGGGAGTGGGAGGAGTCCTGTAGGCGGGAGTGGGAGGAGTCCTGAAGGCGGGAGTGGGAGAAGTCCTGAAGGCGGGAGTGGGAGGAGTCCTGTAGGCGGGAGTGGGAAGAGTCCTGTAGGCGGGAGTGGGAGAAGTCCTGAAGGCGGGAGTGGGAGGAGTCCTGTAGGCGGGAGTGGGAGAAGTCCTGAAGGCAGGAGTGGGAGAAGTCCTGAAGGCAGGAGTGGGAGAAGTCCTGAAGGCAGGAGTGGGAAGAGTCCTGTAGGCAGGAGTGGGAGGAGTCCTGTAGGCAGGAGTGGGAGGAGTCCTGTAGGCAGGAGTGGGAAGAGTCCTGTAGGCAGGAGTGGGAGAAGTCCTGTAGGCAGGAGTGGGAGGAGTCCTGTAGGCAGGAGTGGGAGAAGTCCTGAAGGCAGGAGTGGGAGGAGTCCTGTAGGCAGGAGTGGGAGAAGTCCTGAAGGCAGGAGTGGGAAGAGTCCTGTAGGCAGGAGTGGGAAGAGTCCTGTAGGCAGGAGTGGGAGGAGTCCTGTAGGCAGGAGTGGGAGGAGTCCTGAAGGCAGGAGTGGGAGGAGTCCTGAAGGCAGGAGTGGGAGGAGTCCTGAAGGCAGGAGTGGGAGGAGTCCTGAAGGCGGGAGTGGGAGGAGTCCTGTAGGCGGGAGTGGGAGAAGTCCTGAAGGCAGGAGTGGGAAGAGTCCTGAAGGCAGGAGTGGGAGAAGTCCTGAAGGCAGGAGTGGGAAGAGTCCTGTAGGCAGGAGTGGGAAGAGTCCTGTAGGCAGGAGTGGGAAGAGTCCTGTAGGCAGGAGTGGGAGGAGTCCTGAAGGCAGGAGTGGGAGGAGTCCTGAAGGCGGGAGTGGGAGGAGTCCTGTAGGCGGGAGTGGGAGAAGTCCTGAAGGCAGGAGTGGGAAGAGTCCTGAAGGCAGGAGTGGGAGAAGTCCTGAAGGCAGGAGTGGGAGGAGTCCTGTAGGCAGGAGTGGGAAGAGTCCTGTAGGCAGGAGTGGGAAGAGTCCTGTAGGCAGGAGTGGGAGGAGTCCTGAAGGCAGGAGTGGGAGGAGTCCTGTAGGCAGGAGTGGGAGAAGTCCTGAAGGCAGGAGTGGGAGAAGTCCTGAAGGCAGGAGTGGGAGGAGTCCTGTAGGCAGGAGTGGGAGGAGTCCCGTAGGCAGGAGTGGGAGGAGTCCCGTAGGCAGGAGTGGGAGGAGTCCTGGGAGGATGTAATAAGAACTGTGGAGAGCAGGGGGTTGTGTGCAGAGTTAAGATGGCAAGTGGGAGTATATTTGGAAATGAGAGATGAAATATGGGGGGGGGCAGTGTTAGTGAGGGCTCTATAAGTTAGCACCAGAGTTTTGAATTTTACTCTGTATGCTAATGGGAGCCAGTGCAGGGATTGGCAGAGGGGTTTGGGGTCAGAGAAGTAGATTAGTCTTGCAGCAGAGTTCATTATGGACTGTAGAGGGGTTAGTTGGGTGAGAGAAAAGCCAATTAGTAGTGAGTTACAGTAATCAAGACGGGACACGATGGTAGTGTCTTGGGTGAGAAAAGGTTGGAGGCGGCATAATTTGGAGAGTAAATACACAAAGTATTGCTGCACATCCACATTTTCATCACCATTAACCCTTTACTCTGCGGCATTATGCCTGCATATCACTACTATATTAAAGATGAGGATTTAGTTACATTATATGGCCATAGAATGCTAAGCTTGCCACCAACGCCAAGGTACCTCATTTTGGCAAGAACCTAACCTTAATATGCTTTGTCTTATGAGCTGAATCTCTCCTACTTTAGGCAATTACTAACCTTAATTTACTTTATCCTGAGAGCTGAGTCTTGGAATGATTTGGAGAGTGACTGGATGTGAGGAATGAAGGATAGGGCAGAGTCAAATGTGACCCCCAGGCAGTGAGCTTTAGGGGTCGGTGTGATGGTAGCGTTGTTGATGGTGAGGGTAATATCTGGGGTAAGGCTGGTTGTAGTGGGAGGGAAGAGGATTAGTTTGATTTTGCCAAGGTTAAGTTTGAGTTGACGGGAGGACATCCAGGAAGACACAGCAGACAGTCAGATACTCGGGACAAGAGGGAAGGGGAGAGGTCAGGGGAGGAAATATATATTTGAGTGTCATCAGCATAGAGACGGTGGTGAAACCCAAGGAAGTTGATTAGTTTTCGGAGGGAGGAGATGTATTTAATCAAATTAAGTGCAACAATTACAGCTGATGACAAACAATAAACAATCTTTTCTATTTGATAGCGTGCGTGTGTGATAGTGGTGGGAACCTACAGCACAGCCTGAGTTAAAGCATCAGGTACCAGCCAGAACAACAGTATATATAATCCCCAAACCCCTATCACTTATACTAAGTGGTGCTAGGAAAGTGCCAGTTGGCCAATAAAAAACAGCACCTACCAGGACTTTGCTGGAGACACCGTTCCTGCCATAAAAACCTGAGGTAAAATTTTACCTCAGATAAGGCGGCAAAAGATAAAAAATGGACACAAGGCTGACCTGAGAATGACCCCAAGTACACAACACACCACACCGCCATGGTCCCCTAATTTTTCCTTCAGGGCCCTTACAAAAGCTTTACTTAAAATCCAAATTATATCTAGTGCTCTGCCCCATTTCTCTCACTTGAGTAGCAAAAAAAAAAAATTTGACAAGATTTGTTTGGCAAGAGCTTTCTGTTGTGAAGCCATGATGGCATGGAACGTGCAAGTCATTACACTTCAGGTATCCAACAGTTCTTCCTTTCGATAGTGTTTCCATTATCCCCAACTAAACAGACTTGCAGGTCTGTGGAATATTTCCAATGTTCAGAACACAGAAATGCTCTCGCTCCTGTATGGAATCAATAAGGTCTAAGAAGATTTGATTTGCTTTTATAAAATTTTTCACACTGCAAATATGAATATGATTTCTCTCATATTTGAATCCTCTAACATGTTACAAGATCTGATTTTTTTAATACAGTATTTTCAACATTCAGAACGTGAAAATGGTTTCTCTCCTGTATGAATCCTGTGATGTTTAGCCAGATATGATTTGTAACGAAAATATTTCCCACATTCAGAACATGAAAATGGCTTCTCTCCTGTATGAATTCTCTGATGTATAACAAGACCTGATTTCTCAGTAAAACGTTTCCCACATTCAGAACATGAAATTGGTTTCTGTCCTGTATGAATCATCTGATGTCTAAAAAGACCTGATTTCATATTAAAACATTTACCACATTCAGAACATGAAAATGATTTCACTCCTGTATGAATCTTCTTATGTGTAACAAGACGTGATTTCAAAGTAAAACATTTACCACATTCAGAACATGTAAACGGTTTCACTCCTGTATGAATCATCTGATGTGCAACAAAAGCTGACTTCTGAATAAAACTGTTCCCACATTCAGAACATGTAAATGGCTTCACTCCTGTATGAATCTTCTGATGTGCAACAAGATTTGATTTCGTATTAAAACATTTCCCACATTCAGAACATGGAAATGGTTTCTCTCCTGTGTGAATCATCTGATGTTTAACCAGATATGATTTATCAGTAAAACGTTTCCCACATTCAGAACATGGAAATGGTTTCTCTCCTGTATGAATCATCTGATGTCTAACAAGATTTGATTTTGTATTAAAACATTTCCCACATTCAGAACATGGAAATGGTTTCACTTCCGTATGAATACTCTGATGATTTACAAAATCTGATTTATGAGTAAAACATTTCCCACATTCAGAACATGTAAATGGTTTCTCTCCTGTATGAATCCTCTGATGTGAAACAAGCCATGATTTCATACTAAACGATTTCCCACATTCAGGACACGAAAAAGGTTTCTCCCCTGTATGAATCCTGTGATGATTAACAAGACTTGATTTCTGTGTAAAACACTTCCCACATTCAGAACATGAATATGGTTTCTCTCCTGTATGAATCTTGTGATGTTTAAGAAGAGACGATTTCAGATTAAAACATTTCCCACATTCAGAACATGAAAATGGTTTTTCTCCTGTATGAATCCTTTGATGTGTAACCAGATCTGATTTCGTATTAACACTTTTCCCACATTCAGAACATGAAAATGGTTTCAATACTGCATGATTACGCTGATGCTTTACAAGATGTGATTTCGTTTTAACACATTTCCCACATTCATAGCACGTAAATGGTTTCTCTCCTGTATGAATACGCTGATGATTTAGAAGATCTGATTTATATGTAAAACATTTCCCACATTCAGAACATGAAAATGGTTTCTCTCCTGTATGAATCCTCTGATGTGCAACAAGATCTGATTTCTCATTAAAACATCTCCAACATTCAGAACATGAAAATGGATTCTCTGCGTGAAACTTCTGATGTCTAACAAGATTTGATTTATGAGTAAAACATTTCCCACATTCAGAACATGAAAATGGTTTCTCTCCTGTGTGAATCCTCTGATGTGTAATAAGACTTGCTTTCTGAGTAAAACATTTCCCACATTCAAGACACGAAAATGGTTTATCTCCTCTATGAATTATATGATGTAGAACTTGTTTTGATTTAATAGGGAATGGTTTCTGACATTCAGAATAATAAAATCTCTTTTGTGCTATGTGATTTCTCTGATGTGTAACAAGGGCAGATTTAGATTTAAACCATTCCTGACATTCATAACAGCTGTACTGTCTCTCAGAGGTAAATACTATTTGGTGAGATGCAGACACAGATTCATCACTTTCACTGCAATTAGAGCTCATTACTGGGCAGTTATTTGGCATTTCCTGTGTTTGGACACTTTCTATGTTACTTTTATAAAGAGAAGCTGCACATTTTGTCCCTGTATTGTGTGTGAGACTAGACATATGGGACTCTGTGAGATTGGCTCCTTCATGTGAGATGGATTTCTCAGACGCAGATCTTACAGATGTTTTCACACTGTTGTTTGGGTTCCACCTTCTAATTATGTCTGTTCCTTGATGACTTTGCATTACACGGATATCTTCCATCGCACTTTCTGCTGAACATATGAAGCAAGAACATCCTTCAGGTGTATTTCTGTGTCTGTATCCATCTTCATAAAATACATTAACTGTGAGGAGAGAATTAAATAGATGTTACCAAATAGCATTTCATTTAGTGCAAATCCTGCCTGAGCAGCTTAAAGAGACACAAAATAGGACCATGTGCAAAAGTGGAGTCATTGTGGGGCGATCAAACAGCAAAATACAGGAAAATATCAATTCCCACAATTCCCAATGTGCTGGAGACCTCTCTAGCATGCAAAGGGTTAAAAGCACCTTTTACATCAATGAAATCTGTGTTTGTCCCCTATAGGGCAGTTGGTTTGCACCAGAATTATTCCACGTTTCTTTTAAATTGCCCATAGACACAGGGGGTCATATGTATAAAGACAAAGTGGAGCAGTTCTGGGACAAACCAAGGCTCTAAAGGGAATGGGGGGAAACCAAACATTGAAATTAATTTAAATTAGGTTTTAATCCCATGAATGATAGTAAGGTCTTCAGTACATTGCAAAAGGGGATATAAATCACTGAGAATTTGGGGAATTTTGTTTTCTCCCCTCTGATCAGATGGTTTGTCCCAGAACAGCTCCTCTTTGCAGGTATACAGAAGACACACGGGGCCCTATGTAAACACAGCGGCTGGGTAGAAATTCTGGTCTAAATATAAAGTCAGTTTTAGCGTCTCCTTTTCTTCAGACAGAAATGATCACAATCTCATCACTTTGGAAGATGTGACAGTATTAGTTCTGTTATGGTAGAATATGACAGAAAGACACATTCCCTGGAAACACAAAGCATATATACAGGGAACAACGCAAATGTATCACCAAAACAAAACAGATTTTCACAAAAGTGACACTGTTAAGTCCAGATTTAACGTTAAAAAAACCCTCCAACATATTATACTGCTAAAATGTCCACGGGGCCTAATTCATCAAACTCAAGTGGACCAATTATGGGGAAAACTGAATATTCCCAAAATTTCTACTGAATTTTCATATCCTCCACTGAATAACAGAAGTAAGAAAACCAACCAACCAATAATTACTGATTATTTTGCTTAAAAATTAATCTGTGACCAGCTAATTAGCATTATGTTAATATACAGATTATCACTCACCTGTCCTGGTACTTGTATGAATGAATGTCTTCTTAGGCACCTGGTGATCTCTTACATACGGCTCTTCTCCTCTTTCTATCACCAGTATAACTGCAGGTTTCCCACTGATATAACCTGTGTATGGAGATTTATTGATATTTGTTGTTCAAAACACTTAATATTTATGTTATTAAAATACTTTCCAACATTTCAAGTGGCCAAAGAGGGACACTTTTGTTTTAGGGGGTGTTACTGGAGGCATGGCTGGTGGGCGGGGAATTACGTAGAATTTGTAGTCTATTCATTACCTACTGACACTTCTGCGTTTAACTGAATAAATGATTTAGAGCAAGACTGGAGTATTAAATAACATATACTGATTTATAAACACTTATACTGAAGTTTATACAAACATTAATTTAGGTTTTATTGCTGTGGAGAAATGTGATGAACTTATATACGCAACACACAGTGTGATCTCCTAAAGACAGGGACACCAGGGTGGGAAAGAGGGATTTGGGTCTCAAAGAGGGACTGTCCCTCCTAAAGAGGGACACTTGGGAGGTATGGAGCCCTAATATCTCCTAAAGAGGGACACTTGGGAGGTATGGAGCCCTAATATCTCCTAAAGAGGGACACGTGGGAGGTATGGACCCCTAATATCTCTTAAACAGGGACACTTGGGAGGTAAAGACTCCTAATATCTCCTAAAGAGGGACACTTGGGAGGTATGGACCCCTAATATCTCTTAAACAGGGACACTTGGGAGGTAAAGACTCCTAATATCTCCTAAAGAGGGACACTTGGGAGGTATGTAGTAAATGATTACCTAACACTAACATTCTCAAATAAATGCATGACATTATTTTCCCCTACAGTTAAAGTGACTCTGGCACTTAAAAGCAACTTTTGTAAATTTTAAAGAGCTTTCAAGATGTCCTGTATGTTATGTTGTATTAGCCATTTTGTATTTAGTAAAGTAGTTTCTGAGTTATTTAAATGTGTAGATTATGCTAATTAGAGCATGCCGTGCAGGCACTTCCTGTTTTAGCCCTACATCACCTCCCCCACTCACTGACACTTAACCCTTCCTGTGCTAGAGGAGGTAGGCAAAAACAAAATAAACGTGATTTTGAAAGCTCTTCCGAGATGACAAGGTTTATTTTAGCAGATAGCTAACTGAACTGAAACAAAAAGAGGCAAAGATGGGGACATTAACCCCTTCACTGCTATTGCTGGGGGCAGGATTAAAGGGATAGTAATGTTTCATAATAAAAGCAGCTCCAATTAATCTCCATAGTATTTGGGCCATAGAGAGTGTTATTTCAGTACTGTCAGAGTTGTAGTTCAAGAGTAACTGAATGATAAAGTATCCCCCTCCCGCTCCTTTTACCTACTGTAAGCCACCTCCCCTCAGACCAGACACCTCACAGCAAGGGCCTATCTTCTAACTGTGAGAACAATGAAAGGCCTGCCCCCATTGACAGGTTTTTCAGGCTTTTCCCTTATGTTAATTGAAGATTGTCCCTCTTTGCAATCCACTTGGACACCACCCTGCTGCTCTGAGCTGAGCAGTGTTAAATCAGTAAAAGGGGCGGGAGGAGGATACTTTATCATTCAATTAGTCTTGAACTACAACTCTGACAGAATTGAAATAACACTCTCCATGGCCCAAATACTATGAAGATTAATTGGAGCTGCTTTTATTATGAAACATTACTATCCCTTTAAAAACTAATCATGTTTCCCATATGAAATGTTTCCTGTATTTATGGTGATATTGTTACCTAGAGATATAAGGGATTGGTAATTCTCCATCATGACATCCCTGTACAGTCCCTTCTCTTCTTCTCTTAAACAGTCCCATTCCTCCTTGGAGAAGTAAATTGCAAAGTCATCAAATTCAGTTTGGTCCTTTAAAAAAAAAAAAAAAAAAAAAAAAAAATTATTATTTTGTCAGATTTTTTTTTTTTTTTTATAAATCAAACTGTTTATTAAGTTTAAAATACAAATATAATGGTACATACATGACACAGTGTACATAATAACCAACAGACATGGAGTAGCAATAAAGAGACACCCAAAGTGGAAAGTGATCACAATGCCCGCGCATTGGGTACAAGTGACAACTCCCCACCCAGTAATTAGCAGATATGTCACACACAGACTGCATTGAATAATAAAAGAGATATCAGGAGGGGACATAAAAGGGTATTACAAGGAATGTGATAGGGTGGATCACTAACATGCAGCTGAACGTCCGATGAGGCCACTCCATACCTAGGTATAACCAGAGCACCTCAACAAACATGTAAAAACAACACGAGACAAATAAACACAAAAACAGACAAACGTGCATGCCCCAAGGGAGACTAGACCCCACACCCACAGGGCCACCCCCAGAATCAAAGACTTAGAAATTCATGAAAGTATTCTGGCCGCCCCCCCTATCCCCGTCCAAAAGACATGGAAGGGAGGGAGCAGCCTCCGCCCACGTCGAGTACAAAAGGGACTCCAAGGCAACATCTGTCAACAGTCTCTCCCCCAGCCACAAAGTGTATTGAAAGAGGTGACAGAAAGCCTGTTGAGAAGATGGTAAAGTACGAATAAAAGGTTCCCACAGGGCAATGAAACGGGCACCCAACACCTCCTTGTCAGAGAGAGCCAATATCCAGTGAAGCCTGGTGAAGTGAAAAAGTTTAAGCATCCATTGTCTGAGAAGGGGAGGGCAGACGTGATGAGCTGAGCTATCAAATTGGAAGAGAAGTCATAGATTCCCAAAAGGAACGCAGGAGAGATAGTGTCAACCGGTGTAACGGAAGCAAGAAGGGACATCGATGTCGCCTTCTCCCGTCGTTCCCAGGTCTCTCCCTCTCAACGACAGACTGGCCCCATCGGATGCACCGGTCGAACAGATGTACGGTCTGGTAGTCGACTCGCAGAGGCGTCAAACCCCGATGTAGTCGACTCCATATCGAAGGATGCGGGTCGTGGAGGGGTCGACAAGGCTCCAGAGCAGTCGAAGAGTCGCAGGCTGGAACTCCGGGAAGCCGAGAGTGAGGCCTCTACTCCTGGTCACCGCTTGACAGCATACGAAGTTGAGTTGAAGGAAGATGGCAGCAGGAGGTCGACGATGCAGGCTACTCAGTTCAGATGGGCGTCAGAGTGGCCGCTTTAACCATAAGAACATAAGACACCAGGACTCCTTGCTCGCTCAGAATACGAGCTCTTTATTGTCACAAAACCACACGTATTTATACACAAACCTCACATGGAAACACATGGGCCAACCAGATACAACAGGGACATAATCCAATCACAACACAGGAGACAAAGGACCAACAGCAGATGGTCTAGCAAATATAATGTCGCAGACATGATTACATTTCCAATACAAAAGACATGAAGACTTGAGGGGTGGGAATACACATTCGAGGGACAATGGCCAGGGGTTGAAGCACATACTCGACTAGTTTGAATATTGGGCTTCAGCCCTGGCCAGTCAAGGCATAGAGTGAGTCTGCTGGTTGACCACTCCCCGAGCCGCCTAATTTTCCCATGTTAGGTCTATGGGAGACCTTTTAACCTCCTGCTCAGGGATTCGAATAATCCGACTTCGATTCACTGCCCTCGACTCGATGTCAAACACGAAGCTGGGAGCCTCCTACTCGTAGTCGGTGAATGTGTAAACCCACGAATACACTACATACATTAAAAACCTAGACTATTCGACATTACACATAGTCTATGAACACAGGTTTTTAGCCAGTCTCTTGTGTACGAATGCGAGCGTTCGACTCGCCTAGCACAGGGCAGTTCTGTGCACAAAGTTCTATCCGACTCTACTGCCTGTTCACATAGAGTATAACCCAAGTCTTTTTTATCCAGGTTAATGGCTGGCCAGGTCGTACGACAAGGCCCAGCGCAGAGTCCAAGCAGGGCAAAATGTCCACAGTCTCTGGGGTTCTTTGAACAACAATTCCAGGCTCAGACAAGGACTAAGCTCCGTTACAACCGGTATTCCCATCGCAGTTGTAATGTAAGAGGGAACATTGGACCAGAATGAGAAAACATGCGGACAATGGTAGAACACATGAAGTAACGTGGTACAAGGTTCCTGACATTTAGGACACGCCGACGTCGTAGCCAGACCAATACAATGAGCAATTTGGAGAGTCACATAGGTTCTATGCAGTAATATGCAGGAAATCTCATGGAAATAGGAAGATAGGGAGCATCGCAATCTACGCAAAAACCCAGACTCTAAAGATTTCGCCATCAAATAAGGTAAGTCCACCAGCTACCTATTAGAGCCGGTCTGAGGTTGAGTAGTACGGGTCATAGAAAAAAATTGCCCTATATACGCATGAGACTTTAAAAGAAACTGTTGAAAGTTTCTGAATCAGACAGTCCAGTGGAGTATCCTCTAGTTTTGGGACCAAAGTGGGAAGCAAAGATTGAAGATAGTGTTTCGTCTGTAAGAATGTGAAAAGATGTCTCAAGGGCAGGTTATATTTAGACTCCAAATCCGGAAAGGAGTAAACCTGTTTGGTCAATGGGTCTAGCAAATGGATCGCCCCATTGAAAAAAAGGAGTTATTGACGGATGGCAAGAAAACCGAAATTGAGCGAGAAGTAAATAAGTGCCTAATATCTTGCCTGGCCTTCACCGTCGAGAGTAACAAAGGGTTAGAGGCGCACAGATGAGGAAGGGAAGCCGCAGATGTACGCAGTGTTCATCATAGACCAATCGATGAGCAAAAGCCCTGATCCCTGAGTCTGTGTAGACAGAGGAATCACACAGCCAATCCTTGGCATAACGAAGTAGGCAAGAAACATTATAGAAGTGCAAATATGGAAAGTTAAACCCACAAGACCGTTTAGGTTGGGCAAATTTGGCTATACTCAACCTTGGACACTTGCCCCACCAAATAAAGCCCTGGAACCGACGGTTTAGTTGTTAAATGTCAGATGCCTAAAGATACACAGGAAGCATCTGTAACAAGTATAATATTTGTGTAAAAACAACCAACTTAAGTAAATATATACAACCAACAAAAGATAGTGGAAGAGAGCGACAAGTGTGAAAATCTGTCGGAAGCTTAGCCAGCAAAGGTGGGAAATTAGCGCTGTGGAGAAGGGACATATCCTTAGGAAGAAAGATACCTAAAAACGTAATATGTTGCAAGATCCATTTCAATGGGCAGTGGAATGGCAGAGGAGTTGGGGGGAGCGGAGAGAGCCACGTAGCCTCCGACTTGCTAAAGTTGATCGGAAAGCCAGCTGCCTTCTAGAGGTCATGAAAAACCTCAAAGATTGAGGGGAGGGCCGAGTGAGGATTACAGAGGAACAGCAGCAGATCATCCTCGAATGCCACCACTTTAGTCTCTAAACCACCCACCAATATGCCCCGAAAAGCCGACAGATTCTGTAAAAAGTGGAGAAGGGATCCAACTCTAAGTTAAAAAGAAGCGGCGAAAGAGTGCAGCCCTGCCTAGTGCCTCTATGCAGTTAAAACGCGGAAAATTAACCAAATTTGTAGATACAGTAGCTTGCGGTTTAGTATAAATATGTTCAATAAGAGCACGGAATTGTGGGTCAAATCTCTGTAGCGCCAAAACATGAAAAAGGTAAGGCCAGAGAATTTTATCGAATGCCTTTTCGGCATCAAGATTAATAAGTAAATTGGAATTACGAGGAAAATCAGTTGATTTAATAAGGACAGCAATGGCAGTTCGCACACTGGTAACAGAATACCTGCCTGGGAGAAAACCCGTTTGTTCCGGGACAATAAGGTGTGGAAAAAGCTGGTGTAATCCATTTGCTAAAATTTTTGTAAGAATCTTAGAATCTAAGTTCAACAGAGAGATTGAGCGATATGACTCCACTTGGTTGGGATCCTTCCCAGGTTTAAGTAGTACAACAATCCTGGCCAAGGTAAAAAAAAGAGGGCATAGTGTGCGATTGAAGGATAGTATTAAACAAAGTTAACAGGGTGGGAGAGATATCCCGTTTCAGAATTTTATAAAACTCAGCGGGAAGCCCATCTGGGCCAGGGGATTTAGCATTATGCAGAGATTTGAGCACCAGCTCCAGTTCCTGGGGGGTAACATGAGCATCTAGGAGAGAATGCTGCTTCACCGTAAGCATAGGCATAGAAAGCCCATCCAGGAAAGACAGTCTGGATGTCTCACCAGCCGCCTCTGGGCCATACAAGTTACTAAAATAAGTGAAGAACGCAGAATTTATGGCCATCGGGTAAGACTGCCGCATGTCGAGGTTGAATAGATCGAATAAAACTAGTTCCCTTTAGTTAAGTGGGCCAGCAGTCTACCAGGGGGACTGGCTTTATGGCAGTAACATGCCGAACGTTTCCTCAGCTGAAATTGCACGGCTGTGGACAAAACCGTCTCATAGGCTTTTTTTGGCGTCAAAATATTTGGAGAGGATTCGAGCAGAATCCGTAGCAAGATAACGCGAATAACTGGCGGTAAGAGTGCATTGAAGTGTGGTTAGCTTTGTGGCTGTTTCCCTAAGCAGCTTCATGACATAAGAGATAATATGGCCAGTCAGGACAGCTTTAGACAGGATTAACAGACAAGGGGGAGGTGTTTGCTTATATTTGAAAACAGATCTAAATCCAATTTTAAGAGGTGATATTTGTGAGGAAACTGATCATAACGTGGAGTCCTTGTGGTGATAAATTGAGGCTAACTGTGGCATAGAAAAAAGGTGTTTTGGGTATATACTACAAACCACCTAATTAATATTGATGAGAATGTTGATGGAAGCAGGTCTGTGAGCATGCTTAGGGGTGCCTATATGTTACAAATGGTGGAAGTGTCAACAGGAAATAACAATGTGTTGGAGCTAGCAATAACAAATAACAGACATGGGTCTGGATTAAAATGAAGGAGATAAATTTAACCTCCAGTTTTATCAAATATTTTACTATTGAAGTCTTTGGGGACACCTGGAGATAAAAGCAGAGATAAAATTAGCACTTGCATTTGAATCCAGCCCAAGGTGTCTATAATTAATGTAAGTGAACATTTGGGAAACAGTGATCACAACATGGTTGCATTTAAAAAGAAAAACTGTATAAGTTCAAACAAAACTCTAAGTTTAAAAAAAAAAAAAAGAAGCCGACATCAAAATGTTAAGGGCATTAATGCAACAAATAGACTGGAATAAATTATTTAAAGCAAAATAATACTAAGAAAAATGGTAAGAATTTAAATTTAGGTTGCAGAAATATAGGGTGCGGTGTGTGTGACAGAGGCTGAGGTGTGTGTGTGTGTGTGTGTGTGTGTGTGTGTGTGACAGAGGGTGAGGTGTGTGTGTGTGACAGAGGGTGAGGTGTGTGTGTGTGTGACAGAGGGTGAGGTGTGTGTGTGTGAGTGTGTGTGTGTGTGATAGAGGGTGAGGTGTGTGTGTGTGTGACAGAGGGAGAGGTGTGTGTGACAGAGGGTGAGGTGTGTGTGTGACAGAGGGTAATGTGTGTGTGTGTGTGACAGAGGGTGAGGTGAGCTGTGAGTGAAGGTGACGCTGTCTCTCAGATAGTACAGAACATCAGCGCCCACAGAGAAAGTAGAAGTTTTGTTACTGAGAGTTAAACCTCAGGAATTCTGTGTACAGGTAAGGGGAACACCAGCTGTACTGTAGGGTACAAATACAAATTCCCAATCCCAATGTGAATCAATGGGAATTTAGAGATAGTTCATTAGTCCCAAAATTGCTCCAGTTTAATTTTAAACAAAAGTTCAAGTCAGCCATAAATACAAAAGCAAAGCGTTGCAGACCTGGAGAAACATAACTACACCACAGGGGACAAATATAAATGCTTAATATTCCTAAAGGATTAAATGGGGATTTTTAACCTCTTGAATGATAGAGAGGTCACC
Source organism: Rhinophrynus dorsalis (assembly GCA_037306005.1). Lineage (NCBI taxonomy): Eukaryota > Metazoa > Chordata > Amphibia > Anura > Rhinophrynidae > Rhinophrynus > Rhinophrynus dorsalis. The sequence continues at coordinate 16,309,463 of CM074727.1, read as the reverse complement.
AATGCATGATTAAGCATTCAAGAGGGTAAAACTGTATTAAAAAAAAATAATAATTAGAATGTTTATTTGTTCCCTATGGAGCAGTTGGTTTGTATCATTTTGCTTTTATACATATGACCCACTGTATCAAGGGAGTGCGCCACACACACACACACAAAGAGGGACACTGAAGATATGAGACTGTGAAAGGAGGTGAATGTCGCACATACAGTGTACAGACATGTACCAGAAACACACAGTATAGTGTATATATCATATGGATTTATCATACAGATACACAGAGATCAGACACACAGTATGGTGTATATATAATATGGATTTATCATACAAATACACAGAGATCAGACACACAGTACAGTGTATATATAATATGGATTTATCATACAGATACACAGAGATCAGACACACAGTATAGTGTATATATCATATGGATTTATCATACCGATACACAGAGATCAGACACACAGTATAGTGTATATATAATATGGATTTATCATACAGATACACAGAGATCACACACAGTATAGTGTATATATAATATGGATTTATCATACAGATACACGGAGATCAGACACACAGTACAGTGTATATATAATATGGATTTATCATACAAATACATAGAGATCAGACACACAGTACAGTGTATATATAATATGGATTTATCATACAGATACACAGAGATCAGACACACAGTATAGTGTGTATATAATATGGATTTATCATACAGATACACAGAGATCAGACACAAAGTATAGTGTATATATCATATGGATTGACACAGTATAATGTATAAATAATATGGATTTATCATAGAGATCAGCCACACATTATAGTGTGTATATATAATATAGATGTATACACACAGTACAGTGTGTGTGTGTGTGTGTGTGTGTGTGTGTGTGTGTGTGTGTGTGTGTGTGTGTGTGTGTGTGTGTGTGTGTGTGTGTGTGTGTGTGTGTGTGTGTGTGTGTGTGTGTGTGTGTGTGTGTGTGTGTGTGTGTGTGTGTGTGTGTGTGTGTGTGTGTGTGTGTGTGTGTGTGTGTGTGTGTGTGTGTGTGTGTGTGTGTGTGTGTGTGTGTGTGTGTGTATATGGAATGTGTGTGTGTGTGTATGGAATAATCATACAGATACACACAGGAGGTAAATGCCCCGGGACTCAGACACATGATAGTTATAAAAAGGGAATGTGAAATACTCATGGGAACAGTTCAATCCTCTGCAGAAACATTTATCCACATCACAGATAAAAGAGATGACTGACCATGTTATTTCGATGACCTCTACTTCCTCTGACTGTACGCGGCCCGAGAGAGCCTGCATGAAATAAAGTCCGTAAGGAAACCAGAGAGCTGAGTGGAACGGTCCTACTAGGAAGCAGTGACATCTACTGGTCAGAAGGAGGAATGCAAATACAGATTCAGAGGATTTGTGCAGATGGAAACCCGTTCGTTTTGCTTACCTCACAACATTTCAAATGGCTAAAGAGGGAGACTTTGTTTTAGCCAGGAGTCGTTGTTAAACACATCTAGTGAAGTTTAAATAAGCACTATTGTGAGTTGTATTTCTGTGGAGCAATGTGATATACTTATATACACACTACACAGTCTGATCTCCTGTGCACAGGGACACCAGGGTAGGAAAGAGGGACAGAGGAATTTGTGTCTCAAAGAGGGACTGTTCGTCCTACAGAGGGACATAAGGATTGTATGTCAGTTTCTTCCTCTATAACTGATTAACCCTCTCCCTCATCAGGAGCTGTTTATGCACCCTCTTGACTCTAAATTCTGCTGAGATCCTCCTCACCTGCGAGATACAAACATGCTCAGCTCCTTGAAGCACACTCACCCCAAACAGTGTTGCTGGATCGTGTCCATTCACAATTTTTTTTTTTTTTTTTGGGGTGGGGCAGGGGTCAAAGCCATAATATGACTTAAGGGCTAGTCCACTCACCCCTATGTTTATTTGAGGGGATAAATGTCCTCCCTTAACCCCCCGCTCTGGATGCCCATTATCATGTCAGCATTCATGTACTGCTTGAGCAGGAAAGAGTCCAGGCAGCTGGGGCACCTCTCTCGCTCCTCATAGGCTGTTTAGAGTTTCCCCTGCTACTTTACTAAATGCTACAATTGCACCTTCTCTTGCCCCATACAAACTGGATCAGCAGTACCTTTTACAATACAGTGATCCTTGGTACTGGGATGTGTTCAGCGCTGCAGAAGTAGAGTGCTGGTGGTGGCAGGTCAAAGTGTGACTCACCAGTGTACGTGCATGGGCAGTCATGTTGTTTAAGTACCCCTGCCCAGTCATTACTTTTTTTTTGCTCATGTGCACTCACTGCTCTCACACAAGTAAGCTCACAAACTGTTAACACTGCAACATATGTTCACATCAGGGACTCCACCTCCGGACACTGAGGGAGTGGGGGTCTATGATATGCCACCGGTGGAGTAGGGGATATTCATACCCATTTAAAACAATGTTGCTCAAGGGGAGCAGGGGTGGAAGTCAAGACATTACCCTGGGATGGCGGGATTGTGCCCCAAACTCTGGACTATCCTGTGTAAATCGGGACAGTTTGGAGCTATGGTGTTTGCCCCAGAAACAAAGGGGAGGTGAATGCCCCAGAACCATACCTGGGAACTTCTAGCTGAGGGCTACCCGGAGGGTAGTCCTCTGTTCAGCAGGGGGTGACAAAAATGACGCTAATCGCATCAAAAAGGGGCGGGGCTTGACGCGAGCGGGGGGGTGCTTAACCCTTTGAGTTTCAGAGTGGTAGGGAATGCATTGCAAAGCAATGCATTCCGTACTACTCTGGCACTCAAAGGGTTAAAAATGTCACACAGAAGGCTGGGGACGGAGGAACAGCGGGAGAAAGAGTGTAAGTGGGTAGAGTTTCAATAGAAACTCCCCACATCCGGAGTAATCAGCCTCTGCCCCGGAGACCCGGTAAATCTCTGTCAGAACCGGAGTCTCCGGGGCAAATCCGGAGAGTTCCCAGGTATGCCCAGAACTCAGACACATTCACACACACACAGTTAACAGACTAGAGATGTACGACCTTTGATATAAGCAGAGATCAGACAAATATGAGGTGAATGTCCCAGGACTATGTCCAGATAAACAAACGATCAGTGTGAATAGAGGGGGTGAAAACGACCACAGACCATTCCAATGTCCAACACCAGGAAGATAGTGTAAAAACAAGACAGATGACTGTAAGGTTCCTCAGAGAGCAGTGACACCTAGTGGTGAGAAAAAGCAATACAGACGCAAAAGATTACAGATCAGCCTTGCATTGTTCTTTGGTATACACTACTACAGAGCACTGTTTCTCAATCTTTTCAGTCTCAAATACCCTCTATTTTTCCATAGGTATCCCACAATTCATTTCAATAATATGTACAAAATTAGTAAAACCCTATGATATGACAGTAAATAGGGTATCAACACATCAAAACACAGACATACACTCTCACACACACATATGACCACTGTCTCACAGATACACACAATATAGGGTTGCCATCCAGCTGGTATTTTACCAGCAGACCTGTAAAAAATTGGTTTCTGTCCAATGTTATGTCTATGGAGGGAATGCCATAGCCGGTATTTTTTTTAAGAAAAGGTGGCAACCCTACACACAAACACACAAAACAACCCACTAGACACACAATCTTACATACACGCACATAGTTACACACACTCACATACATACCCTTTCAAACAAGCACATGCACACGCAGTCTAATGCATATATATATATATATATATATATATATATATATATATATATATATATATATATATAAACATATTCATTCTCGCACACAGGCACATACTCTCTGATGGATTCTCAAAGACACATATACACCATACCTGGGAATCTTATTATCCATGGTTCCTGGAGAAACACACAGGGCTGCGGGTAGGTGTGTCTGAATGATGATATTTGAGATATAATGTAAGCAGTACTTAATTGGAGGTTTGAGAGGCAGCATTCTTGCTTAAATGGGCATGGATGTGTGAGGTACAGGGTGGGAGTTGGCAGAATGTGTGGAACAATAGGCAACTGGATTCATAAAGCTGGAGAATTAGCCTCTGTCCCCAGAGACCAGGTAATTTGTTCTGAAAAACAGAGTCTATGGGGCACATCCAGGGAATGCCCAGTTATGATATACACACACACAGGCACACACAGACATTGAGTGGCATGGGCCCTTGCAAATGGGGAAAGCCTTTCACCATGACTGGTGAACAATTGGACATGTGAAGAGCAAGAAAAAGATGGGGAGTAAAATAAAACAAGGAAATGAGGAGAAGACAAAAACATGGATATCTCATGTGCTTTGTCTGTCTCCAGTCACTCAGTATCTTTTTACTTTTTGTGTCTGTTCCCCATAACGGATGTGAGAGTCGCTGTGTGTGTGGTTAGATAGAAAGGGATATAAGGAGGAAAGAGAGTGATATGTGCCTGGGGGAATGGGGCAGAACAGACCGGGCTGGAGGACAGTCAAATGACTTTGGGTAGAGATTGTGCAGGTACAGAGATCTGTTTGTGTGGGTGTGCGTATATATGTTTATGTGTATATGTATACATGTGTGTGTGTGTGTGTGTGTGTGTGTGAGAGAGAGACAGAGGAGTGTGTGTATGTATGTATGTGTGTACATGTTTGTGTGTATTTATAAGTATGTGTGTGTTTATGTATGTGTATACATGTATATGTGTGTGAGAGACGGAGGATTATGTGTGTGTACATGTGCCTGTATGTATGTATATATGTATGTATGTGTGTGTGGGTGTATATGTATGTATGTGTATGTGATGAAGGCTTGGCTAGGAGGAGATATACCTGTCAGTTTAGTTTCTGAGCTGATTCTCCATTTATATATATATATATATATATATATATATATATATATATATATATATATAATCAATGTGGGACGTCGTTGACGTCGTTATGACTATTGGGAGTATGTGTCTGAAATGTAGATAAAAACAGACATGCAACACACAGGCAGACACACACACACAGTGAGAGGAAGAAACATGCAAAAGACATGCACACGCACACACACACCAGAGATGCACACATGTACATACACATGCAACAGACATGTTCACACACAGACAACAGACATGCACGTACACACACATGCAACAGACATGCACACATACGAAACAGACAAACACACAGGAAAAGACATACACGCATACACACACATGCAACAGACATGCACACATACGAAACAGACAAACACACAGGGAAAGACATACACACAGAGAGGACACTGACATAATGATTAAAGCTACCCCCCCCCCCCCTTGTATGGAGGTTCTGGTTCTTGCTGGTGCCCCGGACCTATGTATTCTGAGTGTAGAAGTGTGGGCTGTGGTCACCCTGGGATTAGTGTAGGAGCTTTACAGTGCTGTGTAGGTAAAAATATTGGGCTGGATTCTATTGCAGGTGATAACTGTTAACATCCATTTTATCAAACATTTTCCTATTGAAGTCTATGGAGAAAACTGCAGATAAAAGCAGAGATACAATTAGCACCTGCAATAGAATCCAGCCCCTTGTATTAAAGTGAATATCTGCAGTACTCAGAGCATTAGAAGCCAAATGTAGTCCTCTAACGACCGGAGGACATCGCTTCACAATGTGTTTCCGTCCACCATCTGGTCTTGAAACTATTAAGTCAGTGGTATGTGTTATTTCCTTTATTTTCGGGCAGAATTGCAGTATTATGCTTCTGTGTGTGTTTGGAGTGAAGAAGTGGAAAGCACAAAATAAAAGGAGATTATGTGAGAGAGAGACTTATACCGGCATGTTAAGCCATAGAGGGCCATGTAGTAGACATGTCAGAGTTAACCCTTTGAATGCTGGAAAGGCATCCGATTTGTTGTGATCCAATGCATTACTTACCTCTCTGGCACTCAAATGGTTAAATAGAGTGTTGTATAAAGAAGTTCCAATGAAATAAATAATGTAAATTCAGCTCCCCACGTTACTGTCCCCGGTACAGCAGCGACACTCTTCTCCCCACAATGTGCCTCGCAATGTCCGGATCCAGTGCGGGAGGAAGAAGCCGCTGTTGATTCTGAGGAAGCAGGCCTGAGCCTAGGGGCTGGCAGGGGTATCGGCCGTGGAGAGGGCGTGCTGGGCGTCTGTGAGTGGAGGAAAGACCAGGGATCCTGGGCATCCACTGTCCATTAAAAAAAAAAGGCTCCAAAAAAGCCCAACATGGTCACACAGAAAAAAGTCGAGAGTATATAATGTTTTAAAGGGATAGTAATACTTCTATGAAGTTTCTCTTTGAGTCATCTTTATATATTTTTTAACATTACACTATACTTAATTACTCACAATGTTGTAGTTCAAACACAATTGAAGCTGAAAGGATCCCCCTCCCGCCCCTTCTGGCCACCTCCCGTTAGCTTTGGAATCCGGTTATGGGACCGGACGGATGCAGCGAGGGACAATCTTCGTACAGTAATTATAAGGAAAACCCTGCCCCCTTGAGGAAGGAGGGCAGAATTTTCCTTTTCCTTACTGAAGATTGTCCCTCGTCACACTCCATCCGGACCAGAGTGACAGGCTGAGTGATGCAGGGAAAGGGGTAGGAGGGGGGATCCTTTCAGCTTGAATAGCGTTTCAAGTACAACACTGTAAGTAATTAAATATAGCTCTACATGTTAAAAAGAATAGAAGTATTACTATCCCTTTAACCCTTTGAAGGGCAGAGGGTTTCTCAACGCATTGCAAAGCAATGTTTTGCATGCCCCACTGGCACTTAGGGTTGCCACCCAGCTGGTATTTTACCGGCAGGCCGGTAAAAAATTGGCTTCTGTCCAATGTTAAGTCTATGGAGGGAATGTCATGGCCGGTATTTTTTTGAGGAAAAGGTGGCAACCCTACTGGCACTCCAAAGGTTAACCGTTTGAGTAGCATAGGCGTCCGGCATCCCTGCCTCTTTTGTACATTACTTCACTGCAACTTAAGAGTCTGTAAATGTTTTACCCTTTGAGTGCCAGATTGGTTTGCAACATATTACAAAGAATGTGTTGCGTACTCCTCTGGCACTGAAAGGGTTAACAGAAGTGCAGGTGAGGGCTGTGTGTGTCTGTTCTGCATCTGCCCAGTAAGTTTCTTGTATTCCAAGCCTCTTTTTCATGTTCTGAGCATGGTCATTCAGTTCCTTTAAATTCAAGCCTCCTTTTCACACCCTGAGCACTACGACACAGCCTAGAAAGTCCTTCTAAATCCCTAGGAGACCCACAACAGAAATTACCCTGGGGGCTACATGTATGTATGTGCGTGTGTGTTTGTGTGTGTGTGTGTGTGTATGTATGATTGTGTGTGTGTGTGTTTAACTCCTTGCAGAGCCCTGCCCACTACTGTCAAAATCATGACATGACTATCTCCTCCTTACTGCTACCCCTAGGTGTGTTAGGCTTTGGACAAGTTTTTCAGTCACATGATGCTTTCTCTTTTATATATATAGACTAGCTATGCGGGACGGAGTTGTCCGCCATGTTATGACCGTTGGGTGTACGTGTCTGAAATGTAGACACACTGACAAAAACAGACATATGCAACACGCAGACACATACACACACACATTGAGAAGCAGAAAAACGCAAAAGACATGCGCACACACACACAAACACCAGAGATGCACACATGTAACAGGCATGCCCACACGCACAGGCTACAGACATACCCACAAGCAAAAGACATACACAAATGCAGCAGACGTACACACATGCAACAGACATACAAATGCAACAGAAATACACACATGCACACAGAAAGGAACACTGACACAGTGATAGCCGCCCCCCCAGTGTGGAGGTTCTGGCTCTTGCTGGTGCCCTGGATCTGTAGGTTCTGAGTGTAGAAGTGTGGGCTGTGGCCACCCTGGGATTAATGTAGGAGCTTTACAGTTCTGTGTAGGTAACAATCTTGTATTGAAGTGAATATCTGCAATATTCAGAGAGTTAGAATCCAAATGTAGCCCTCTAAGGACCAGAGGACATCACTTCACAAAGTGTTGCAGTCCCCCTGTGGTCCTGAAACAGTGAAATCAATGGTATGTGTTATATCCTTTACTTTGAGGCAAAATTGAAGTATTATGCCTCTGTGTGTTTGGCGTGTAGAAGTGGAAAGTAGAAAATAAAAGATTATGTGAGACAGACTTATACCAGCATGTTAAGCCATAGAGTGCCATGCAGTATACAGTGGTGTGTCATGTCAGAGTTAACCCTTTGAGTTCTGCAAAGGAATCCAATTAATTGTGGTGCAATTCATTACTTACCTCTATGGCACTCAAAGAGTTAAATAGAGTGCTGTTAATTTAACATATAAAGAAGTTGTCCCAATGACATAAATAATGTAGAGTCAGCGGCCCACGTTACTGGCCACAATGTAATGCGCAATGTCCGGATTCAGTGCGGGAGGAAGAAGCCGCTATTGAGACTGAGGGTGCAGGCCTGAGCTTATGGGCTGGTGGGGGTAGCAGCCGCAGAGAGGTCGTGCTGGGCATCTGGGAGTTTAGGAAAGACTGGGGATCCTGGACATCCACTGTCCATCTTAAAAAAAAAAAGACTCCAAAAACCTCAACATGGTCACATTGGAAAAAGTCAAGTCTAAAAGCTTTTAACCCTTAGAGTGGCAGAGGGTTTCTGAATGCATTGCATACCCCTCTGGCACTCCAAGGGTTAACAGTTTGAGTAGCATAGGGGTCCGACATCCCTCCCTCCCTTGCACATACCTTACTTTCAAGTCAAGCGTCTAGAAGGCTTTAACCCTCTGAGTTCCAGACCGGTTTGTAACACATTACGTACCCCTCTGCCCTGAAAGGGTTAACAGGAGAAGTGCCGGATGATGGAGGCTTCTGTCAGTAAGCTGGAGCACTCCCATTGGCTAGATATTGATCTCTGCCAATGAGAGTGCTCCAGCTTACAGACAGAACCCTCTGTCATCGGAGGAGGGAGGAGAGCAGAGAGCTCTGTATCCGCTGAGAACCGCAGTCCCCCAGATTTGGCTGCAGCACAGACTTTTGTATGTTAAAGGAGCAGTAAACTTTTTTTTATGTAAAAATATATATTGTAGGGATTTTCCTAGTGAGTAAAATAAGGGTACTCCCACTGCCGAGAGATTTATATTTCCAGAGTTATTACAGTTTAAACCCATGGTTTTTTACATTAGCAGGGCCCTCTAGTGGTCAAATTCTAATTAGATTTCCTGTCAGATTCTAATGGAGAGGAAAGTCAGAAAAGTCAGAGACATAACAGTTCTCCATAGAATGTGATAGAAACTGCCTGTCACTTCCTGTCAGTTAGAACTATCAGGAAGTAAACACAGTAAATTCACTTCCTGATTATTTAAACTGCTATAAATTTTGAATAAAACATCTGACAGCGATGGGAGTGACCTTGTTTTATTCTGCAGGAAAAGCTCTGTAAAATATGTATTTTCATAAAAAAAGTTTACTGCTCCTTTAAATTTAAATGAAATCAAAGCTTAAAATAAAAAATAAATTACGGTTCTATGGTATTGGATGTGTCACCTAACTATTTATGGGATGTTGTCCATAGGTGACACATCCACTTTAAAGGAGCAGTAAACTTTTTTTTATGAAAACATATATATTGTAGGGATTTTCCTACTGAGTAAAATAAGGGTACTCCCACTGCTGAGAGATTTATATTTCCAGAGTTATTACAGTTTAAACCCATGTTTTTTTACATTAGCAGTGCCCTCTAGTGGTCAAATTCTAATTAGATTTCCTGTTAGATTCTAATGGAGAGGAAAGTCAGGAAAGTCAGAAACATACAGTTCTCCATAGAATGTGATAGAAACTGCCTGTCACTTCCTGTCAGTTAGAACTATCAGGAAGTAAACACAGTAAATTTACTTCATGATTATTTAAACTGCTATAATTTTTGAATAAAACATCTGACAGCGGTGGGAGTGACCTTGTTTTATTCAGCAGGAAAAGATCTATAAAATATGTGTTTTCATAAAAAAAAAGTTTACTGCTCCTTTAAAAGCACCATTTATATCAACTGGACACTTTAGTTCTCTCTTAAGGAGGATTTGGCTCAGAATCTCCTTAACCCTTTGCGTGCCGGAGGGGTATGCAATGCGTTGCGTACTGCTCTGGCACTCAAAGGGTTATCAGAGTTCAGCCTCAGAGAGCTCAACTACAGTGGTCACAGTCAGCACAAGGTAGTCCTTACCCAGGCAATACAATTCACCCAAATGGTCTCACATGGACTCTCATGTACATCAAAGTGTCATTTTTATGGTTAAAATTAGACCAGCCCCTCGGATGTGAGATGCTAGTGAGATCTCTAGCACCAAGGGGTTTAACCCCTTAACAACCGGGGAATCCGGCCGTGGACGCGACTCAACGACCACGGAGCAATTTTTTTTTTTTGCTCCGTTGCGTTCCGGACTCCCCGAACGGCGTGCAGCCGCGGGCGGAGCCCGGAACTCGATGACGGTCATAGTACGTCATCGGTCATTAAGTCAAATCGACCCTTGACGTACTATGACCGTCAAGGGTCGTTAAGGGGTTAAGGTTTTAACCCTTTGACATCACAAAACATGCAGGACCACTGACTTTTTTTTTTTGTTTGTTTTGCACACAGAATTCTGGGATGGCTGCCATGACCATCACTGGTTCTTAATGTCCAGACCGGCATGACGGTCCTGGTACGTCATGGCGGAGAGGCTGCGCGCCGCTCTTCCATCACAGGTTTCAGTGCGCAAAACAAACATACAAAAAAAAAAGTGCAGTGGATCTCTATGACCACCCATTCCCAGCTTGGGCGGTCGTTAAAGGGATAGTAATACTTTGTTTTAACTTTATTTTATTTTGTAGGCATTAAAAAAACATGAAGAACGATATAAGTCTTATCTCTCAAACCTTTATGGTTTAAGAGATATTCACAAGCAAAGTTCCCCTCCCGCCCCTTTTTCCTAGTGTAAGCCATCTCTTCTCAGATGTGAGTCTGGTTGTATGACAGGACAGATAACAGAAGGGGACAATCTTCTTCCTATGAGAACAATGAAATCCCTGCCCCCCTTGACAAGTTTTTCAGGTTTTTCCCTTATCTTAATTGAAGATTGTCCCTCTCTGCAATCTACCTGGGCATCTCCCTTCTGATCTGGTTGAACAGGAGAGGGGAAACTTTGTTTGTGAATATCTCTTAAACCATAAAGGTTTGAGAGATAAGACTTATATCATTCTTCATGTTTTTTTAATGCCTACAAAATAAAATAAAGTTAAAACGAAGTATTACTATCCCTTTAAAGTGTTAATTGAAGATCCACGTATAACAATCATCTCCCGTTTTGCGAAAAAAATGCCCATATATGTGGGTCTAAGTGAATGGCACTGAATGGGTTAACCCTTTGAATGCCAGAGGGGTACGCAATGCTTTACAGAGCAGTGTGTTGCATACTCCGCTGGCACTCAAAGGATTAAGATAGCTGTGCACCCGCCACTCCCTGTACCTGCCGCCTCATTAACAGCAGCGCGTGAGGTACCAGGAAAGGGAGCGCTCCCCTACCTCAATAGTCTCGGGTGTGCGTGCAGGAGCGTGCCTTGACCCAGAACAGGGGGTTCATGAACGCGCCTCGCACTTCCGGGCTCAGCTAGACACCGCTCGACTGGGGCCAGGGCTCCTTCACACAACTGGAGAGACACTGGGCACATAGGGCTGGGAGAGTGGCTGGGAAGATGCCACGTTTTGTCCGATTGGGCAGTCTCTACTGTGCATGACTGCATCTGACAAACATACATCTGGCCTTTTATATAATAGGATGGAGGAATTTTCCATTGTAAAGGAGAGTGAATTTCAGGCCCTGAATACCAATTTAAAAAGCTTAAACCAGTAAATACCCTTTATTGGTTGCCTGCAACATGAGAAAAGTGATAAGATAATTAAAACACTGCTGTTGCGGCATACAATTTGGACTCAGTAGAACCATCACGACTCACATATTTGAACTCCGTATATTATTAACTATCTTTTTTATTTTCATTATTATAATACATATTTTACCAAATGAAATTCAACAATCACAGACGATGACAAACAATAAAACATTTTTACATTTGATAGCGAGTGAGTGTGTGATGGTGGTGGGAAGCTCACAGGATAGCCTGGGTCACAGCATCAGGGAAAAGCCAGTCTATATAACCCCCAAACCCCTCCCACTCATACCAAATGGTGCTAGAAATGTTCCAGCTGGCCAATAAAACAACATCTACCGGGTCTTGCCTGAAGACGGCATTCCTGCCAAAACAATCTGAGGTAATATTTTACCTCAGAGAAAAGGTAATGCCCCCAGATCCCGAACTCACCAGACCTCCATGGGTCACCTTAATTATTCCTTCAGGGCCCTAGCAAACTGTATACTAAAATTTAATTAAGCTACACCTATTGCTCCACCCTACACTCTCACTTGATTAACAAAATCTTTCTGTTGTGAAGCCATAATGCCATGGACCATGCAAGGCATTACATTTCAGATATTTCAGTAACACTTTGTCTACTGACTGGAACCTGTGAGATCTAAGAAGATTTTCTGTTAAAATATTTTCCACATTGAGAAAATGAAAATGGTTTCTCTCCTGTTTGAATTCTCTCATACGTAACAAGATCTGATTTATTCGTAAAGTATTTTCAACATTCAAAACATGAAAATGTTTTTTCTCTGGAATGAATCTCCTGATGTGCAACAAGATGTGATTTGTGATAAAAACATGTCCCACATTCAGAACATGTAAATGGTTTTACTCCTGTATGAATCTTCTGATGTGCAACAAGATTTGATTTCACATTAAAACATTTCCCACATTCAAAACATGAAAATGGTTTCTCTGTTGTGTGAATCTTCTGATGTCTAACAAGACTCGATGTTCGATTGAAACATTTTCCACATTCAGAACATGTAAATGGTTTCACTCCAGTATGAATCCTTTGATGTGTAACAAGAGTTGATTTCTGATTAAAACATTTTCCACACTCAGGACATGAAAATGGTTTCTCTCCTGTATGAATACTCTGATGTTTGACAAGAGATAATTTCTGTGTAAAACATTTCCCACACTGAGAACATGAAAATGGTTTATCTCCCGTATGAATCCTCTGATGTGTAACAAGATTTGATTTCCTATTGAAACATTTCCCACATTCAGAACATGCAAATATTTTCACTAATTTATGAATCCTTTTATGTATATATAAAGCTGTTTTCACATTAAAACTTTTCCCACAATCAGGACATGAAAATGGCTTTGCTCTTGTATGAATCCTCTGATGTTTAACAAGATATAATTTCTGAGTAAAACATTTCCCACATTCAGAACATGAAAAAGGTTTGTCTCCTTTATGAATCCTCTGATGTATGACAAGATTTGATTTCACATTAAAACATTTCCCACATTCAGAACATGAAAATGGTTTCTCTCCTGTATGAATCCTCTGATGTTTAACAAGAGATAATTTCTGAGTAAAACATTTCCCACATTCAGAACATGTAAACGGTTTCACTCCTGTATGAATACTCTGATGTGTAACAAGATGTGATTTCAGATAAAAACATTTTCCACATTCAGAACATGAAAATGGTTTCTCTCCTGTGTGAATCCTCTGATGTGCAACAAAAGCTGATTTCTGAGTAAAACATTTTCCACATTCAGAACATGAAAATGGTTTCACTCCCGTATGAATACTCTGATGATTTACAAGAGTGGATTTCAGATTAAAACACTTCCCACATTCAGAACATGAAAATGGTTTCACTCCTGTATGAATCCTCTGATGTTTAACAAGACCTGATTTCCGAGTAAAACATTTTGCACATTCAGAACATGTAAATTGTTTCACTGCTGTATGAATACTCTCATGCTTTACAAGATTTAATTCAATATTAAGACATTTATGAATACTCTGATGTATAACAAGATTCGAGTCCTGAGTAAAACATGAAAATAGTTTATCTGCTGTATGAATCCTCTGATGTTTAACAAGATCTGATTTGTATCTAAAACATTTCTCACATTCAGAACATGAAAATGGTCTCTCTCCTGTATGAATCCTCTGATGTGCAACAAAACGTGATTTCTGTTCAAAACATTTCCCACATTCAGAACATGTAAATGGTTTCTCTCCTGTATGAATCCTCTGATGTGCAACGAAACGTGATTCCTGGTTAAAACATTTCCCACAATCAGAGCATGAAAATGGTTTCACTAATGTATGAATCCTCTGATGTTTAACAAGAGATACTTTCTTATTAAAACACTTCCCACAAACAGAACATAAAAATGGTTTATGTTCTGTATGAATCCTTTGATGTGTAATAAAAGTCGATTTCATATCAAAACATTTCCCACATTCAAAACATGAAAATGGTTTCTCTCCTGTATGAATCTTCTGATGTTTAACAAGATCTGATTTGTATCTAAAGCATTTTTCACATTCAGAACATGAAAATGGTTTCTCTCCTGTATGAATCCTCTGATGCGCAACAAAACGGGATTTCTGATCAAACCATTTCCCACATTCAGAACACGTAAATGGTTTTTCTCCTGTATGAATCCTCTGATGTGTAACAAAACTTGATTTCCGATTAAAACATTTGCCACATTCAGAACACGTAAATGGTTTCTCTGTGTGGAACTTCTGATGTCTAACAAGATTTGATTTCTGACCAAAACATTTCCCACATTCAGAACATGAAAATGGTTTCTCTCCTGTATGAATCATCTGATGCTTAATGAGATTTGATTTCATATGAAAACATTTTCCACATTCAAAACATGAAAATTTTTTATCTACTGTATGAATCCTCTGATGTGCAACAAGATGTGATTCCTCTCCAAAACATTTCCCACATTCAAAACATTTAAATGGTTTCTCTGTGTGAAACTTCAGATGTCTAACAAAATTTGATTTATGAGTAAAACACTTCCCACATTCAGGACACGAAAATGGTTTCTCTTCTGTATGAATCTTCTGATGTGTAAGAAGAAGTGTTTGCTGATTAAAACATTTCCCACAATCGGAACACATAAATGGTTTCTCTGTGTGAAAGTTCTGATGTCTAAGAAGATTTGATTTCTGACTAAAACTTTTCCCACAGTCAGAACATGAAAATGGTTTCTCTCCAGTATGACTCCTCTGATGTGTAATAAGATCGGATTTGTATCTAAAACATTTTCCACAGTCAGAACATAAAAATGGTTTCTCTCCCGTATTAATTATCTGATGTAGAACTTGTTTTGAATTAATAGGGAATGGTTCCTGACATTCAGAATAAGAGAATACCTTCTCTGTTATGTGATCCCTCTGATGTGTAACAAGGGCAGATTTAGATTTAAACCATTCCTGACATTCAGAGCAGTTGTACTGTCTCTCAGAGGTAAATGCTATTTGGTGAGATGCAGACACAGATTCATCACTTTCTTTGCAATTAGAGCTCATTAGTGGGCAGTTATTTGGCATTTCCTGTGTTTGAGCACTTTCTATGTTACTGTTATAAAGAAAAGCTGCACATTGTGTCCCTGTATTGTGTGTGAGACTAGACATATGGGGCTCTGTGAGATTTGCTCCTTCATGTGAGATGGATTTCTCAGATGCAGATCTTACAGATATTTTCACACTGTTGTTTGGGTTCCACCTTCTAATTATGTCTGTTCCTTGATGACTTTGCATTACACTGATATCTTCCATCACACTTTCTGCTGAACATATGAAGCAAGAACATCCTTCAGGTGTATTTCTGTGTCTGGATCCGTCTTCATAAAATACATTAACTGTGAGCAGAGAATTAAATAGATGTTACCAAATAGCATTTCACTTAGTGCAAATCCTGCCTGAGCAGCTTAAAGAGACACAAAATAGGACCATGTGCAAAAGTGGAGTCATTCTGGGGCGATCAAACAGCAAAATACAGGAAAATATAAATTCCCACAATTCCCAATGTTTTGGAGACCTCTATAGCATGCAAAGTGTTAAAAGCACCTTTTACATCAATGAAATCTGTGTTTGTCCCTTATAGGGCAGTTGGTTTTCCCCAGAATTATTCCTCGTTTCTTTTGAAGGTGAAGCCCATAGACACAGAGGGCCAAATGTATGAAGAAAAGTGAAGCAATTCTGGGGTAAACCAAGGCTCCACAGGAGAGAAGGGGGAATAAAAATTACCACTGACTTAAATTGGGTTCTTAACCCCTTGACTGCCAGAAAAGAACATGGTTGTGGCCTCTAACATTTTCTGTCCTCTCCTCAGTCTGGTGCAGTACCTCACAGTGCCACTATCTTTCTGTGGTGCTGTTGTAAACTGCTGCACTCAGACTAAATAGATCTGATTCTGTTTCCTGCTGGCCCTACCTTGCAATCACCTCCTCCCTATTTAGTTCAGTCTCTCCCCTTCCTCTGGGTCAGATTATACTGATCAGTACTGTTCAGTTTCAGTTCAGTTTCTTTTCACCCTGAGTTCCTTGAGCTAGCTCCCCCCCTGAGTTCCTTGAGCTGGCTGTCCTCCTGTGTTCCTGAGCTAGCTGTATTCCTGTGCCTCTCTCCTGTGTTCCTGAGCTAGCTGTTCCCCATGCCCAGATGCCGTGTTCTTTTCAGTTTCATTGAGTGTTCTGTTGTGCATTATTATTTCATGTTCCATATATAGATATAAAATATATTGGTTTCCCCTTTAAAGGGATAGTAATGTTTCATAATAAAAGCAGCTCTAATTAGTCATCATGGTATTTGGACATTGGAGAGTGTTATTTCAATTCTGTCAGAGTTGTGGTTCAAGAGTAATTGAATGATAAAGTATCCCCCTCCCGCCCCTTTTACTGATGTAACACTGTTCAGCCAGATCAGAAGGGAGGTGCCCAGGTAGATTGCAGAGAGGGACAATCTTCAATTAAGATAAGGGAAAAACCTGAAAAACTTGTCAAGGGGGGCAGGGCTTTCATTGTTCTCATAGGAAGAAGATTGTCCCCTTCTGTTATCTGTCTGGTCTATGGACTGCATTCCACATCTGAGAAGAGATGGCTTACACTAGGTAAAAGGGGCCGGAGGGGAAACTTTGCTTGTGAATATCTCTCAAGCCATAAAGGTTTGAGAGATAAGACATATCGTTCTTCATGTTTTTTTAATGCCTACAAAATAAAATAAAGATAAAACGAAGTATTACTATCCCTTTAATTGTGTGTGTGCTGGTTTTCTTGTTTCTGAGTTCCGCTTTATTTATGTTGTTTACTATGGTCAGCACCTCTTCCTGACCAGTCCCCCATGACAGAATAATCTGGTCATACCATATGGAACCCACAAAGAAAAACCTATATACACAATGTCCTGTTCTTTTGATAATAAAGAATCCAAATTACATGAGTGTATTAAACTTAATGCCTGCTATAGTCAAGTATGTAAATTACAAGAAGTTGTTTCTATTAAGCTAAAAGATGCTCCTCCACTCTGGAGTTGCTTTGCAAAGCCCATAAGCCTTTAATCTTTAAAGGGATAGTAATACTTAAAATGTAAAAAAATATATGTTGTAGGGTTTATCGCCCTGAGTAAAACAAGGGTACTCTCACTGCTGAGAGATATTTTATTAAAAAATTATAACTGCTCAAACTTGAATTTTTTAGGTGCAATATCACAGTGGCCTGAACATTTTAGTGGCGCTGTTGCTACACCATCCTATGGACTGCTCTGATCTGTAAACCATGAATCTCCATAGGATGGTGTAGCAACAGTGCCACTGTACATTTTCAGGTGATATTGCACCTAAATAATTCAAGTTTGAGCTGTTATAATTTTTTAATAAAATAAAATCTCTCTCAGCAGTGGGAGTACCCTTGTTTTACTCAAGGGGATAAACCCTACAACATATATTTTTTCACATTTTAAGTATTTCTATCCCTTTGAGGTAGTTTCTGAATTGCATGAGAACTATACGAGTATGTGTAATACTTGGCCTCTGCTTTTTTCTACCATTGAATGTTTTTTGGGTAGACCCCTTGCTTTACTTCAGGTGAATGATATTGTTTCTGTTCCTTTAAGAGACATCCGAGCTAAACATTCAGTGTCTCACATGAAAACTCAGCTGAAAATTATTCAAGCCAACTGCAATTGTATATTTTTGGCCTTACCTGGTTTGGTTGACTTGTTGCAGGATAGGATTAAAGGGATAGTAATACTTAAAATGTAAAAAAACATATGTTGTTGGGTTTATCCCCCTGAGTAAAACAAGGGTACTCCCACTGCGGAGAGGTGTTTTATTCAAAAGTTATTAATTTTCAAAGTTGAATTTTTTAGGTGCTATATCACAGTGGCCTGAAATTGTACAGTGGCGCTGTTGCTACACCATCCTATGGAGATTTATGGTCAACTGACCAGAGTTGTCCATAGGATCGTGTAGCAACAGCGCCACTGTACAATTTCAGGCCACTGTAATATTGCACCTAAAAAATTCAACTTTGAAAATTAATAACGTTTGAATAAAACACCTCTCAGCAGTGGGAGTACTCTTGTTTTACTCAGGGGGATAAACCCTACAACATATTTTTTTTTACATTTTAAGTATTACTATCCCTTTAAACTTATTGATTCCATTGTAGCCCTTTATCAAAAACCTTCATCCATTGCTTCAGTAGAATCCCAGGCTGCAGATTCTGCAGTAAACTTCCACCTACAGAATCACACCTATGTACCTGTTAACCCTTCTGTGGCTCATTCTAAATATGTTCTGTTTCGGATTCTATTGTTTCAGCCCTGAGTACTGTTGGGAATAAAGCAACCCCACAGCACCCCAAACTGCAGAATATTCACACTATAGATGTTACATACTGTTCTCCTGACTCTGACACAGATCTCTCTGGTTTGGAGGACTGGCTTATTGATCCTCCTGATTGGGATACTAAACCTCCTAGTCATGCTTTACTGATTGGGAATCAGAGGATGAATCTGCATATAGTACTGGGGACAGCAAAATGGATCGCATCTATGATCTTTATGGTGCTCAGTATTTAGCCTCACTAGATGATTACCCCTCAGAGTCAGAGGCATATATAGGACTCCAGACTGCAGTATGGTCTAAAGGGCCCCAGAACTGTGTTTCTAATGAAACTCATGGAAAAAAAAAGACCTGCAAGAAATCTGTTACTGCACAATGTTCTTTTCCAGCTGACTCTCAATTTAACCCCTTAACGACGTGACGTACTATGACTGTCACGGTCCTTGAAATACTCAAGGACCGATGACGGTCATAGTACGTCACATACTTTTTACTTACAGTGCTCTACCGGGAGCGCTGTAAGTAAAAATAGGGCCAGAAATTGACCGCTCCAAGATCGGAGCGATCTCTATTAGGCCCCATAGTGACGCGGCGATACACGCGACAGGTCACGTGTACCGACGCGTCTAAGTGGCCCTATGCGGTCCTTATGGGACAGAAATGTCCTAGGACCGCCGGTCGTTAAGGGGTTAAAGGGGAAGTGCTCCCTGCTTCACAGTCACATATTCCAGCTGAACTCCAGTTCACATTGCGTTCCAGAACAACAGTCTCTCCTTTGTAAATTTTTTTCTCCAGTGCCTAGAGTTAAAACACCAGTTTCTGTGAAAACCTCATTTGCTCCGGTATCAGGGTTTAAACACCAGACCAAGGCTGCGGGGCACTTGTACTCCCCTAAGAGCCCAACTCCGGAACCGGTCTCAGACTCTTTGCTTCTGCTACCTGCGGTGAAGAAGACCCTACAGGCAGCACCCATGATGCCAGAGCCAAAGGTGACATCTCCTCTGTCTATGCCAAGGGTGTCTCCTATTCCGGAGGCATTGCCCATGGTGCCAAGTCTGGTGATAATTCCTGCCTCTACAGAATTTTCCACAACGGCAGCATTGGAGGAGGATTTTGCTGTAGGAGAATTCACTCTCACTCCTGCACACGCTAAGGACAGGTCGAAGCCCCTGTTGTGTGAATCAGAGGATGTTCCTGTCGGTTCAAATGATACCTCTCCTTTCCCTGAAGATATCGTTCTATCTATCCTTGCATTCCTGGTACAGCTGTTGTATGCTGAATTTGAACCAATCATTTCAAATGTATTGCTAGAGTCTGAAACCATAATGGACTTAAAGGCATAGTAATGTCAGAAAAAAAGTATTAACTATATGGTACATACAATTAAAGGACAGTACTTGCACTTATTTGTATCTCTCAAACCGTTATGGTTTGAGAGATATTGTAAAACAAAATTCTCTGGTCCCTCCCCTTTCTGCTTGACAAGCTGTAAAGCTGTCAGAAGCAGATTCTGGTCACTTGACCAGATGTGGCTCTTCAGCAGCAGCGATATAACGATATCTAAAGATAAATGCTTAATTTGGAACGGTCTACAAAGTGTGCCTGGCTTGCTAGCACACTTTGTAGACTGTTCCAATTAAGTATTTATTTCTAAGTAGAGTGATTCCACTCTGCTGAAGAGCCTCTGTCTGGTCAAATGACTGGAATCTGCAGCTGTCAGCTAGATGGCAGACTTGAGTAAAACAGCCAGGAAAAGGTAACTTTAGCAAGTTATATCTCGCAAACCATAAGGATTTGAGAGATAAGAATAACATTGATGTTAATCTTTTTTTAATGTCTACAATATTAAATCAACTTAAAATTAACCATTATTATCCCTTTAAGCAACACATCTGTGTTACCTACTACAGTGAGAATAGTCGTTTCTTCACATGACGAAACCTCTCCCTTTCCTGAAGGTACCGTACTATCTATCCTTGCGTTCCTGATACAGCTGTGGTATGCTGAATTCAAACCAGTCATTTCAAATGTATCGCTGGAGTCTGAAACCAAAATGGATGTATGCACAGCATTTGTGTTACTTACTGCCGAGGTTATATACCTGTCCCTTCTGATGAGACCTCCCTTGTTTCCGAAGAGCTTATCTTGTCTGTTCTTGCATCTCCTGTATCTCAGTACCTGTCTAGAAGATCACACATGCCGGTATCTCTGTCTGACCCAGGACTACAGTATATGGAGTCTATTCCCAATAGTACTCATGTGCCGTTTAAGAAACTGCATCTTCTCTGTAAGGGTAATTATAAAACTTCACTTGTTGGTCTGCTATGCATGATTTTCTCTGCTACCCATCTTTGCTTCAACACTTCCTTGTTATTCTGGTTTGTTCCTTGGTCTATACCACTTTCTGTTCCTCCCGAACTTTCTCCTCTTTCGAACTTTGAGTGAAATGGGCAACCCATTCCTCCTGGTTCTTCTCTATTGCCTGAGTGCCTGGAGTTGCTCCTTGGGGTGGGGGGGGCGGGTTCAGTCATGATTCTGTCCAGTCCTCAGCCTGGTGCAGTACCTCACAGTGCCACTACCTTTCTGTGGTGCTGTTGTAGGCTGCTGCACTCAGACTAAAGAGATCTGATTCTGTTCCCAGCTGGCCCTACCTTGCAATCACCTCCTGTTCAGTATAATCTGGCCCAGAGGAAGGGGAGAGACTGAACTAAATAGGGAGGAGGTGATTACAAGGTAGGGCCAGCTGGGAACAGAATCAGATCTCTTTAGTCTGAGGGCAGCAGCCTACAACAGCACCACAGAAAGGTAGTGGCACTGTGAGGTACTGCACCAGGCTGAGGATTGGACAGAATCATGACACATTTAAGGGGTTAACATCACGACTTAAATGTGAGAATTTGGGGAATTATTGCTCCCCTCTGACCACTTGGTTTGCCCTAGAACAGCTCCTCTTTGCCGGTATACAGAACACATACGGTTGCCCTATGTAAACACAGCAGCTGGTTAGAAATTTTGGTTTAAATATAAAGTCAGTTTTAGCGTCTACTTTTCTTCATACAGAAATGATCACAATCTCATCACTTTGGAAGATGTGACAGTATTAGTTCTGTTATGGTAGAATATGACAAAGACACATTCATGGGCGTCCGGAGGGGGGGGGCAAGGGGGGCACTTGCCCCCCATACAATTACCCCCCTCCATATAAATAAAGGGGATAGATGGACTGGCCTGGGGGTAATATTATGGCTTTGCTCCCGCCTGGAAAAATTTCTACGGACACCACTGGACACATTCCCTGGAAATATGGAGGATATATATATATATATATATATATATATATATATATATATACAGGGAACAAAGCAAATACATCCCCAAAACAAATCAGGACACTACCGAGTACAGCTTTAACTTTAAAAAATTACATACAAAAAATAATTTTGTTAAAATGTCTGTATAAATTCCATAGGGCCTAATTCGTTCAACTCAAATGGAGAAAATATGGAGCAAATCAAAATGGGGAAAAAATAAACATTGCTAATACACCTATTGAATGTTCAAATCTCATAATCTCATAATTAATGCTAAAGTCGAAAAAAACAAACAAAAACAAAACAAACACAACAAACACTAATTACTGCTGATTTTGCCTAAACCTTAATCTGTGACCAGCTATTTAGCATTATTGTAATGTACAGATCGCTCACCTTTCCAGTTACTTCTAGGAATTAATGTCTTCTTAGACACCTGATGATCTCTTACATACGGCTCTTCTCCTCTTTCTATCACCAGTATAACTGCAGGCTTCCCAAGGACATACTCTGTATATGGAGATTTGTTGTTTTATTGATATTTATTGTTTAACACACTGAATATTCATGTAAGTAACTGATTAACTAACACTAAAGTACTTAAAGAAATATGTGAAATTAATTTTTCCCCTATAGTTAAAGAGACTCTAGTACCTAAGAGCAACTTTTGTGATTTTGAAAGAGGTTTCAATATCAGCTGTTGACACTTCTCACCTCCCCCACTCCCTGGGCACAGAGGAACTATCACTTAGATATAATGCTCCCCAAATAATTCTCAGCGGAAATAATTTAAATAATTTTATAATCTTTATTAAAGGGATAGTAATGTCTCTTTAAAAAACATTCGCTGAGTCTTCTTTATATTAAAAGTAACATATTGTTATGTGTAAGACCTTACTTCTGTGTAGCTCAAAAGTTAGGAAGCAATAAAGATCCCCCGCCTGCCCCTTTCTGGCTGCCTCCCACTGAATCTGAAATCTGGTACGGGGACCGGACAGCTGCAGCGAGGGACAAACTTCAGTAAGCATAAGGAAAATCCCGCCCCGTTGAGGAAGGAGGGCAGGATTTCCCTTTTGTTTAATGAAGTTTGCCCCTTGCTGCAGCCGTCTTAACCAGAGTCCATCTTCTGCGTGACATGGCCAGAAGGGGCTGGGGATCTTTATCGCTTCATACGTTTTGAACGACACACAAGTAAGGTCTTATACACAGTACAATCTGTTACTTTTAATATACAGAAGACTTGGCGAATGACTTTTAAAGTGATAGTAATGTTTCACAAAAACAGCAGCCCCAATTAATCTTCATAGTATTTGAGTCATAGAGAGTGTTATTTCAATACTGTCAGAGTTGTAGTTCAAGAGTAATTGAATGATAAAGTATCCCCCTCCTTTTACCTAGTGTAAGCCTCCACTCCTCAGGTGTGGAATCCAGTCCATAGACCAGACAGCTCACATCAAGGGTCAAAATTCTGTGAGAACAATGAAAGCCCTGCCCCCCTTGACAAGTTTTTCAGGTGTTCCCCTTATCTTAATTGAAGATTGTCCCTCTCTGCAGTCTACCTGGGCACCTCCCTTCTGCTCTGGCTGAGCAGTGTTACATCAGTAAAAGGGGCGGGAGGGGGACACTTTGTCATTGAATTACTCTCGAACTACAACTCTGACAGAATTGAAATAACACTCTCCAAAGTCCAAATACTATGATGATTAATTAGAGCCGTTTTTATTATGAAACATTACTATCCCTTTAAAGAGACATTACAATCCCTTTAAAGGGATAGTAACACTTCGTTTTAACTTTATTTTATTTTGTAGGCATTAAAAAAACATGAAGAATGATATAAGTCTTATCTCTCAAACCTTTATGGTTTATGAGATATTCACAAGCAAAGTTCCCCTCCCGCCCCTTTTACCTAGTGTAAGCCATCTCTTCTCAGATGTGAGTCTGGTTGTATGACAGTACAGATAACAGAAGGGGACAATTTTCTTTGTATGAAAACAATGAAAGCCCTTCCCCCCTTGACAAGTTTTTCAGGCTTTTCCCTTATCTTAATTGAAGATTGTCCCTCTCTGCAGTCTACCTGGGCACCTCCCTTCTGATCTGGTTGAACAGGGAAGGGATACTTTGTTTGTGAATATCTCTTAAACCATAAAGGTTTCAGAGATAAGACTTATATCATTTTTCATGTTTTTTTAATGCCTACAAAATAAAATAAAGTTAAAATGAAGTATTACTATCCCTTTAAGCACAGGCATTATGTGGAAACATAAGTTCTTATGAGAATCACAGCCAGACGACAGTGCAGTCATATTGCCAAAGAGGGATCTGTGCGTCTGAGCTGTGTGTCCCTGCCTCCTCAGCGCAGTCACATAGATCCCTCTTCGGCAAGATGTCTGCACTGTCGTCTGACAGGGGGTCTCATGAGATTTTATTTTTCCAAATAATGCCGGCACTTAAAAGGATAGTAATAGTTTATTATTACTCTCCCTCATATTGTAGGTATTTGCAAAATAAGTTAATAGCCCCCAGGTTCATCTCTCAAACCTTTATGGTTAGAGAGATAACCGAAGGCAAAGTTCCCCCTCCCTCCCTCCCCCTTCCCTGAAGTCAGCATTGTACTGACTGCAGGGATATCCGGTCTGACTTTCATCATGCGGCTCTGCAGCAGAGCCACTATCGCGTTAGTGACAAAGAATTATGTCCCTGAAACGGTCTTCTACATGTGCTTGAAAACAAAGCACAAACCAAGCACATTGCAAACCAAGCACATGTAGAAGAACGTTTCAGTGAAATAATTCTTCTTCACTAACGGGATCTCGGCTCAGCTGCAGAGCCACAAGCCTGTCATACGACAGACTTCCCCTGCAGTCAGCTCAACGCTGACTTCATGGAAGGGGGAGGGAGGGGGAACTTTGCGTATGGTTATCTCTCAAACCATAAAGGTTTGAGAGATGAACCTGGGGGCTATTAACTTATTTTGCAAATACCTACAATATGGGGGATAGTAATAATAAAGTATTACTATCCGTTTAATGAAGATTATAACAGTATTTCAATGATTACTGCTATACTAAGAATTAAATGGGGGAACTTATATCTATGTCAGTGGTTCTCAATCTTTATTCACTCAAGGTACCTCTAACATGCATTCCGGAATTTTTATGGCACCCCTAGCATTTTACAGGTAAATTTCTCTAGGAATTAATAAAGATGTAATACATAATTATTGGGTCCTATAGTTAGAATAACAATAAAAAGCACATTTTACATAATAGTTTTAATAAATATACAGTACAAAACACAACTTTAAAGGGATAGTAATGTTTCATAATAAAACAGCTCTAATTAATCATCATAGTATTTGGACCTTGGAGAGTGTTATTTCAATACTGTCAGAGTTGTACTTCAGGAGTAATTCAATGACAAAGTATCCCCCTCCCGCCCCTTTACTGATGTAACACTGTTCAGCCAGATCAGAAGGGAGGTGCCCAGGTAGACTGCAGAGAGGGACAATCTTCAATTAAGATAAGGGAAAAACCTGAAAAGCTTGTCAAGGGGGGCAGGGCTTTCATTGTTCTCATAGGAAGAAGATTGTCCCCTGCTGTTATCTGTCTGGTCTATGGACTGCATTCCACATCTGAGAAGAGATGGCTTACAATAGGTAAAAGGGGCGGGAGGGGAAACTGCTTGTGAATATCTCTCAAACCATAAAGGTCTGAGAGGTCATTCTTCATGTTTTTTTAATGCCTACAAAATAAAATAAAGTTAAAATGAAGTATTACTATCCCTTTAACATATTCTTCATAGAAAGAAATAGGCACCCTAAGATGATGCCCAAGGCACACTATAGTGCCATGGCACACTGGTTGAGAACCACTTATCTAAGTGATAGTTCCACTTTAAAGCGGAACTACCATGTTAAAGGGATAGTAATACTTCGTTTTAACTTTATTTTATTTTGTAGGCATTAAAAAACATGAAGAACGATATAAGTCTTATCTCTCAAACCTTTATGGTTTAAGAGATATTCACAAGCAAAGTTTCCCCTCCCGCCCCTTTTACCTAGTGTAAGCCATCTCTTCTCAGATATGGAATCCAGTCCATAGACCAGACAGATAACAGCAGGGGACAATCTTCTTCCTTTGAAAACAATGAAAGCCCCTTCCCCCCTTGACAAGTTTTTCAGCTTTTTCCCTTATCTTAATTGAAGATTGTTCCTCTCTGCAGTCTACCTGGGCACCTCCCTTCTGATCTGGCTGAACGGGGGGGGGATACTTTGCTTGTGAATATCTCTTAAACCATAAAGGTTTGAGAGATAAGACTTATATCGTTTTTCATGTTTTTTTAATGCCTACAAAATAAAATAAAGTTAAAACTAAGTATTACTATCCCTTTAAGTAAAGTCGTCCTGCAATACTTAGGCAGGTGGCGACTAGCTTAATAATAGATATTTTACCTCTCAAAATGAGCCGCTTGTAAAGTAATCCTTAAGCTTCTGAGTCCGGAAGCCAGGCATCAGCACAGACATCTTGTCTGCGCGCCCGCGCTGTCAGTCCCGGACTCCCTTCAGAAGCATTGCACTTGCCCGAATGGCACTGGAAGGGTCTGACGGCGCAGGCTCGCAGACTGCACTCACATGGCCGTCAGTCTCGGAATATTAATGATTACATTACTAGAGGCTACTTATGAGAGGTAAAATAACGATTATTAAGCTAGTCGCCACCTGCCTAAGTATTGTAGGGCGACTTTACTTAACGTGGTCGTTCCGTTTTAAAGGAGCAGTAAACTTTTTTTATGAAAAAATATATATTGTAGGAATTTTCCTATTGAGTAAAATAATGGTACTCCCACAGTGGAGAGATTTATATTTCCAGAGTTATTACAGTTTAAACCCATGTTTTTTTTTTTTACATTAGCAGTGCCCTCTAGTGGTCAAATTCTAATTAGATTTCCTGTTAGATTCTAATGAAGAGGAAAGTCAGAAAAGTCAGAGACATAACAGTTCTCCATAGAATGTGACAGAAACTGCCTGTCACTTCCTGTCAGTTAGAACTATCAGGAAGTAAACACAGTAAATTCACTTCCTGATTATTTATACTGCTATAAATTTTTAATAAAACATCTGACAGCGATGGGAGAGACCTTGTTTTATTCAGCAGGAAAAGCTCTATAAAATATGTGCTTTCATAAAAAAAAAAAACTTTACTGCTCCTTTAAAGGGATAGTAATACTTAGTTTTATCTTTATTTTATTTTGTAGGCATTAAAAAACATGAAGAACGATATAAGTCTTATCTCTCAAACCTTTATGGTTTAAGAGATATTCACAAGCAAAGTATCCCCCCCGTTCAACCAGATCAGAAGGGAGGTGCCCAGGTAGATTGCAGAGAGGGACAATCTTCAATTAAGATAAGGGAAAAAGCTGAAAAACTTGTCAAGGGGGGAAGGGCTTTCATTCTTTTCATACAAAGAAGATTGTCCCCTACTGTTATCTGTCTGGTCTTACAACCAGATTCACATCTGAAAAGAGAAGGCTTACACTAGGTAAAAGGGGCGGGAGGGGAAACTTTGCTTGTGAATATCTCTTAAACCATAAAGGTTTGAGAGATAAGACATATCATTCTTCATGTTTTTTTAATGCCTACAAAATAAAATAAAGTTAAAACGAAGTATTACTATCCCTTTAAGTCTTCCCCTGCTAGTCAAGGTAGGCATTGCAATATTGAGCAGCCAGGAAGTGGGGAAGGTAATGTACAAATAAATAGGCCTTTAAATAGCAAAACCTATGAATGTAAATAACTGAAAACTTGTTTTTTAAATAAATAGCTAATACAACATAAAGGGGATTTTGAAAGCTCATTCAAGATCACCAAAGTCTGTTTTAGATATTTCGGCCCCTTTAAATGCTAATCATGTTTCCCATATGAAAGGTTTCAGTATTTAGGGTGATATTGTTACCTAGAGATATAAGGGTTCGGTAATTCTCCATCATGACATCCCTGTACAGTCCCTTCTCTTCTTCTCTTAAACAGTCCCACTCCTCCTTGGAGAAGTAAATAGCAATGTCATCAAATGCAGCATGGTCCTGAAAAAGGAAATTGTTTAGTCAGAATTTGTTCTTCTTGGAAAAATGACTTAAATGGTTAATTTAAACATGTAAATTAAGCATTTTCCATACACAGACGTCTGGGATCCTTTTAAGCTTAGCTGTAGTCTTGCTTTCTTCCTGCAAAACTGGTACAAATTGGAAACTTAAGGTGAGGCTTCCGACAGTTACAACTATGCATTAAAATGACTACTT
Source organism: Rhinophrynus dorsalis (assembly GCA_037306005.1). Lineage (NCBI taxonomy): Eukaryota > Metazoa > Chordata > Amphibia > Anura > Rhinophrynidae > Rhinophrynus > Rhinophrynus dorsalis. The sequence goes on along the minus strand of CM074727.1, from coordinate 16,281,034 downwards.
CACACAGTTTTTTCCTTTTATATTCTGTGAGAGAGTGAGCCTAACAAAATGACAGTAACAGCACCACGTTCAGTTGACAGTTTGAGCTGTAATAAATATTGGCTGAAGCATCTACCAAAAGTAGCAGTACCATTTTCACTCAGCAGGAAAAGTTCTACAACATACTGTCCATAATTAAACTGTCCTGAAAGAGCAGGTCTAGTCACACTTAACAATGACAATAGACAGTGCGACCATAGTAGAAAAGATGTTCTCATCTATCTATACATACACTTCCCTTTCCCTACTAGTGTGCTATACAGACATAAACAGAGGGTGAGGTGTGTGTGATACAGACAGAGGGTGAGGTGTGTGTGATACAGACAGAGGGTGAGGTGTGTGTGTGTGATACAGACAGAGGGTGAGGTGTGCGTGTGATACAGACATAAGGTGAAGTGTGTGTGATACAGACAGAGGGTGAGATGTGTGATACAGACAGAGGGTGAGGTGTGTGATACAGACAGAGGGTGAGGTGTGTGATACAGACAGAGGGTGAGGTGTGTGATACAGACAGAGGGTGAGGTGTGTGATACAGACAGAGGGTGAGGTGTGTGATACAGACAGAGGGTGAGGTGTGTGTGATACAGACAGAGGGTGAGGTGTGTGTGATACAGACAGAGGGTGAGGTGTGTGTGTGATACAGACTGAGGGTGAGGTGTGTGTGTGATACAGATGGAGGGAGAGGTGTGTGTGTGATATATACAGAGGGTGAGGTGTGTGTGTGATATAGACAGAGGGTGAGGTGTGTGTGTGTGATATAGACAGAGGGTGAGGGGTGTGTGTGATACAGACACAGGGTGAGGTGTGTGTGTGATACAGACAGAGGGTGAGGGGTGTGTATGTGTGATACAGACAGATGGTGAGGTGTGTGTGTGATACAGACAGAGGGTGAGGTGTGCATGTGATACAGACAGAGGGTGAGGTGTGCGTGTGATACAGACATAAGGTGAAGTGTGTGTGTATGTGATATAGACAGAGGGTGAAGTGTGTGTGATATAGACAGAGGGTGAAGTGTGTGTGATACAGACAGAGGGTGAGGTGTGTGTGTGTGTGTGATACAGACAGAGGATGAGGGGTGTGTGTGATACAGACAGAGGGTGAGATGTGCGTGTGATACAGACAGAGGGTGAGGTGTGCGTGTGATACAGACAGAGGGTGAGGTGTGCGTGTGATACAGACAGAGGGTGAGGTGTGCGTGTGATACAGACAGAGGGTGAGGTGTGCGTGTGATACAGACAGAGGGTGAGGTGTGCGTGTGATACAGACAGAGGGTGAGGTGTGCGTGTGATACAGACAGAGGGTGAGGTGTGCGTGTGTGTGTGATATAGACAGAGGGTGAAGTGTGTGTGTGTGATATACAGACAGAGGGTGAAGTGTGTGTGTGTGATATACAGACAGATGGGGAGGTGTGTGTATGTGTGATACAGACAGAAGGTGAGGTGTGTGTGTGTGTGTGTGTGTGTGTGTGTGTGTGTGATACAGACAGAGGGTGAGGGGTGTGTGATACAGACAGATGGTGAGGGGTGTGTGATACAGACAGATGGTGAGGGGTGTGTGATACAGACAGATGGTGAGGGGTGTGTGTGATATAGACAGAGTGTGAGAGGTGTGTATGATACAGACAAAGGGTGAGGTGTGTGTATGTGATACAGACAGAGGGTGAGGTGTGTGTGTGTGATACAGACAGAGGGTGAGATATAGACAGAGGGTGAGGTGTGTGTGATATATACAGAGGGTGAGGTGTGTGTGATATATACAGAGGGTGAGGGGTGTGTGTGATACAGACAGAGCGTCAGTTGAGCTGTGAGTGAAGATGACGCTATCTGTGTGATAACACAAAACAGGCCATCAGGACCCAAAGACAAAGAAGAAGATCTGAGATCGGTCACACACTATAGTGTATATATAATATGGATTTATCATACAGATACACATAGATCAGACACACAGTATAGTGTGTGTATATATATATATATGGATTTATCATACAGAGAAACAGAAATCAGACACACAGCGTAGTGTATATATAATTTGGAGTCATCTTACAGATACACAGAGATCAGACACACAGTGTAGTGTATATATAATATGGATTTATCATACAGATACACAGAGATCACACACACAGTACAGTGTATATATAATATGGATTTATCATACAGATACACAGAAATCAGACACACAGTATAGTGTATATAATATGGATTCATCATACAGATACACAGAGATCAAACACACAGTATAGTGTATATATAATATGGATTTATCACACAGATACATAGAAATCAGACACACACAGTATAGTATATATACATACCTGGGAACTTGCCGGGTTTCACCCGGAGACTCCGGATTTAGGGCACTGTCTCCGGATGAAACGGCAAGTTCTCTGAGTAAAGCAAGCATCTCTACAATAAATAAATAAAAAAGAACAGCAGAATAACTCACGTCGGAAGGCTGAGGCATGCATCCGGGGCAAGTGACCTCAGCCAGCCAATTAATACACAGGGCAGATGTCAGTAGGAAGATCAGATTGCTTACTTACCAACCCGCTTCATACGAGGACCAGAAGGAGTGAAGTGGATAAGTGTAGTCTAATTTTTCCTTTGTGCTTGCGACCCCTCTAGCACTCAAAGGGTTAAGGCAATCTACTCTCCCCCCACCCCGGGCTTCAGATCTCCAGGTGAGGGTTTTTTAAAAGTTCCCAACTATGTATGTATGTATATATATAAAATATGGATTCGTCATACAGATTCACAAAGATCAGCCACATCAGTATAGTGTATATATAATATGGATTTATCATACAGATACACAGAGATCAGACACACAGTATAGTGTATATATAAGATGGATTTATCATACAGATACACAGAGATCAGACACACAGTATAGTGTATATATAGTATGGATTTATCATACAGATACACAGAGATCAGACACACAGTATAGTGTATATATAATATGGATTCATCATACAGATACACAGAGATCAGACATACAGTATAGTGTGTATATATAATATGGATTTATCATACAGATACACAGAGATCAGATACACAGTACAATGTATATATAATATGGATTTATCATACAGATACACAGAGATCTCACACACAGTATAGTGTATATATAATATGGATTTATCATACAGATACACAGAGATCAGACACACAGTATAGTGTATATATAGTATGGATTTATCATACAGATACACAGAGATCACACACACAGTATAGTGTATATATAATATGGATTTATCATACAGATACACAGAGATCAGACACATCAGTATAGTGTATATATAATATGGATTCATCATACAGATACACAGAGATCAGACATACAGTATAGTGTATATATAATATGGATTTATCATACAGATACACAGAGATCAGATACACAGTATAGTGTATATATAATACGGATTTATCATACAGATACACAGAGATCAGACACACAATATGGTGTGTATATATAATATGGATTTATCATACAGATACACAGAGATCACACACACAGTATAGTGTATATATAATATAGATTTATCATATAGATACACAGAGATCAGACACACAGTACAGTGTATATATAATATGGATTTATCACACAGACACAGAGGTCAGACACACAGAAGAGGTGAATGTCCCAGGACGCAGACAGATGATATTTATTGAAGTGAATGGAAAATAGTGTCAGGAACTTTTAAGACAAATGTATACAAACCCACAAACAAAGGATTAAAGATAAAAGTGATCACTGACCATGTTATATCGGTTGCTGCTATCTCTTCCTATTGTACAACACCGACCAGAGAGAGAAACATGTAATAGTGTCCGTGCGGAAACAAGAGAGCCATGTGGAACGTTCCTGTTATAGAGAAGTGACATCTAGTGGCGACAAGAAGGAATACAGGGGCAGAGGATTAGAGAGCAGCAGAAGGTGTTTGTATTAGATCATAAACTATATACCTACCAACATTTTAAATGGTCAAAGAGGGTCAGTTGTGTTTTAGGTGGTTTTGCTGAGAGTTTTGTTTGGTGGGAGGGGCATTAATAAGAATTTTTAGGTTATTTCAGGACCTGTTGACATCTCTTTGTGTAACTTTATAAATCATATAGAGCAAGACCAAAGTGTTTTACTTAAACAGACTAATTTATAAACATGTGTACTGAAGTTTACAGAGATGTTAACATGAGCTTTATTGCTGAGGATTAATGTGACACAATTCTTACACACCACTCAGTCTGATCGCCTAAAAAAGAGGCACTCAAAGGTGGAAAAGAGGGACGTAGGGATTTGGGTCTCAAAGATGGACTGTCCCTCCTAAAAAGAGACACTTGGGAAGTATGTAGACATGCACTGTCACACTAGGGTTGCCATCCGGCCGGTATTTTCCCGGCACAGCTGGTAATTAGCGCACTGGAGCTGGTGCCGGTATAACTACTATACTGGCAATTGAAAGCCGTTATTTGTGTGTGTACGAGGATGGGAGTGGTATCCCCTATAGTAAAATTGTTTTCTTTTGCACATCTGATGCAATTTGAGTGTAAGAGAAGCGCCACTCATCATACATCCAACTAGCACTAGCATACAATCTACGCCTAAGTAAAGAGACACCCATAAAGGAAAACCAATTTACACCAGAAGTATGGGAAGCGGCTCAATCTCCCAGCATGCCTTGCATCAAGGGCTGTGACAGTACTAGGATTTACCGGACCCTTTTGGGGTCGTCGGTTCCTGAACCACTGCTGCTGCTGCCCCTCTTCCACGGCCGGCTTGAACCCTGCTACTTCCTGGTGGTATGGATGTCCTGGATACTCAGGCAGGAACAAGTGGATGCTGCCCCCTGGCACACTGGAAGAGCTAGTGAATTTAGATGCAGAACCCTAGGTGGGGTTTCCAGAGGCCCTACGCCAGTAGACAAGCGAGGCAAGTGAATTTGCCCCTGCAGTGGCTAAGGTGAGAATCCCCAGCCCAAGCCCCTCCAGAAATACAGCCGAAACTACTGCTACTCCCTGGTGGTATGGATGTCCTGGATACTCAGGCAGGAACAAGTGGATGCTGCCCCCTGGCACACTGGAAGAGCTAGTGAATTTAGATGCAGAACCCTAGGTGGGGTTTCCAGAGGCCCTACACCAGTAGACAAGCGAGGCAAGTGAATTTGCCCCTGCAGTGGCTAAGGTGAGAATCCCCAGCCCAAGCCCCTCCAGAAATACAGCCGAAACTTGTATTAAGGAGGGTAGAACAGAACAGCTTTACTAATAAAACACACTGCTTATATACACTTCCAGACACTCTTATCAAGCTTAGAATGTAAACTAGGGCTTGGGACAGTATTGGTACGCTTGACCAATCAGGGAATGGCCTACATTTCAAAACACTCTTATCAAGATAAGAATACAAAGTAGGGCTTGAAAAAGGGGCATTTTAACTGGACCATAATAACTTCCCCTGATTGGTCAAGGAAGCACAGCAGGAGTCAATCCACGTTCTAATCATTCCCTAGCCAATTTACACAGACCTGGAGTATATTGTAAGTAAGCCAGAGTGCTGGACATAACCTTTATTTTCTCTGCACTCTGGTTCCCAACTAACAGTTCCCTTTACAGGACTTACAGTATTACACCACACAAACTATTAAATTATGTCACACAATGTATAACATAGTGATCAGTATTTCAAGTGGTATAGTCCTAAATCACTCCATTTGGTGACCATGGCACTTCCGCCTTACTTCCTGTGACGTTACCTAGAGCTAAGTGTTGCAGGAAGCTGGGGTTGTCAGGGGTGTACAGGTGAGCCCTACATACCACAGGAGTCCTAAATGGAAGAGGGACTTCAATACTAATCTTATGGACTTGACCAGTGTACCCTACACACAACAGGACCCTAAATGGAAGCTCAACATACATATTAATCTTATGGACTATAATCCGTTGCTGTCAGTTAATCTGATCCTTGAAGCAGGGTTGGAAGGGCTGTGAATTACAGCTTTCTATGTAGTTTAACAGCGCTGAGAAGACATAAGCTACCCAACAGTGCCATAGAAATAACAATATTAAGGGGAATGTTCAAAGACAGGCATTTCGATAATTATTGTGGGTTGCCACATAGAGACCAGCATGTTACAGTACAGTTCCTCCTGATACTTATTATTGCCATAGTAATCCTCCAGGCTGGGTCAGGTTCCCCATAGTTGTATCTTTACTGCACCAGTTCCTTTTTGCCTTGAGACAACAGATATAATGTATGGGTTTTACAGGTCCTAGCTCTAACTGATGTAGGGTGACCACGCGCCCCGGACTGTCCCTTAATTTTGTGCTGTGTCCTGAATCATACCCCACCGGGACAATAAAGAGTCCTGGAATCAACTAACAGCCCTGTTATGCCTGCCAGCTCAGTCACAGCCATAGCATGCACGCTGCAAGCACCACCACCAGCCAATGAAGGGAGAGTATTTGCACAATGTTTCTCTCCTCATTGGCTGGCTGGTGTGTGCGTGTGTATGAGGTTGTACGTATGCCACCTGGCGCATCGCATGTGAGTGAGCATGAGTGAGTGACAGTGTCTCTGGAAGCAGTGACAGTTGGCTGCGAAAGCAGAAGTTACAGAAGAGGACAGAAGAGCGAACAGCACGCTGCTGCAGTCACAGTGAGTCTGAGTCCCACGTCTGAGCGACTCCAGTCCTGCCAGCCGGCGCTGACTAACTGCCTGACTCCCCTTCTGAGCCCTGACTGTTAGCTGAGAGTAAGTGTAACCACTGCAGTAATGACAATCAGACATCAGTGAGACTGTCGCTGAGTAAACAAACTGTGTAATATACAGTGTGATGTGGTGTGTGTCCTGTATACAGGCAATCACAGTGTGTATATCCTCCTAGTGCTTAGAACTCTGTGATGCCTCTGAGAAAGCACAGTTTTTGCTCTTACATCCAGTGACATCAGCACAGGGGCATGTGATTTCATTTGACCCCGCCCACACAGTATCCCTGAATGGCAGAGGGGAAAAGTGGTCACCCCAAACTGATGATCTTGCAGCTACTGGTTCCTAAGACAGATACAGATTTAAAGTGGAACTTTCAGTACATAGTCGCCATGCAGTCATTAAAAGCATGGAGACTAGCTTTGAAATAGGTGTTTTACCTTTAAAAAATAGCCCAGTGTAAAGGAATCGTTCCTGTTTGGAGACCAGAACCCAGGCTACAGTGCAGACATCTTGTCTGCGCACCTGCACTGTCAGTCCCGGTTTCCATTGAGTAGCACTGCAGTGCACCGTATTGTTACCAGAAGGAACTAACGGAGCAGGCGCGCGGACCACACTAACCTGCCTGTCAGTCCCCAAACGGGAACGATTCCTTTACACTGGGCTATTTTTTAAACGTAAAACATCTATTTCAAAGCTACTCACCATGCGTTTAATGATTGCATGGTGACTAAGTATGAACTGAAAGTTCTGCTTTAATGTCTCAGTGTAATATATACACATACATATATATATATATATACAGTCATCACAAGGAAGGGTCTGGTGAACAAAAAAGAAGCAAAAACAGTAGGGGAGGAGGCAGTAGCGAAACTATAGGGGTCGCACCCGCGACCAGGCCCGTCATTCCAGGGGCCCGACCGCCCCCTGCGACCCCTCCGCCTGGCACCCACAATCTCCCTCCGGCTCTCTAGTAATGCAGAGCGCTGGGAGATGACATCATCTCCCAGCGCTCTGCATTACTAATTGGACCACGCGGGAGCACAACGCGACAGCTTGTCTCTCCACTGGACCACCAGGGATTGGAAGGTAGGAGATGGGGGCATTGTGGAGGGGCCGGGGGCCAATGTGGTCGGGGGGTGGGGGGGCCCATGGCACTTCTTGCACAAGGGCCCGGAGGGTTCTAGCTACGCCTCTGTGAGGAGGAGAAAGATGTGAGACGGTGTAGAGAAAATCTGCTCACTCACAGTATTAGCAATGCAAGAGGAGGAAAAATATTACCTTTTCTAGCTCACCTATTGGTGCATATTCAATTGGTGTTCTATCTAGGGAAGGCAGACATGCTGCACTATTGTTTCAGGGAACTGTGGGATGTAAGTCTTATTGATAACAGGATATTTCTTGAACTAATTCCAGTGTAAAGCACTGTGCTTGAGCTTAAAGCAGGCCCGGACTGGCCATCGAGCATACCGGGCATTTAAAAAAATGTAATCATTAAACAAGTTTGGGCTGTCTCACTTTCTGAAAGACGGCCACCTCGTTACAAGTTTCCTGGTGGGCGGGCAATCAACGTGCGGTGCACTGCATGTGATTATAAGCAACACCCACGATCACCGTCGTCCGACAGCCCAACCCTTGGGCTGCTCAAAAAATAAAAATGGGCTGCTCAGCCTTAAATGCCCGGGCCTATTTTTTTATCCCAGTCCGGGCCTGGCTTAAAGAGCGCCCATTAACCCTTTGAGTGCCAGAAGGGTACGCAGCACATTGCAGTGCAATGCGTTGTGTACCCCTCTGGCATTCAAAGGGTTAAGCTGGGTGTAGAAGTTAATTTGTGTCTCTAAGGCTTTTATAATTAATATGATCAAAATACTCATTATTAACATTTGAATACCAGAAGGGTGTAAAACCATTGTTCTACACCTAAAAGGAATTTCAATATAAACATTTCTGATGTGTGAATTCTTACTATTTGATATTCTATTTCTTCATAAAGTTAGGATTTTTTTTATATTTTATTGAAATTATGTACATTTTTGCTGCTTACAACAACATTGATTTTCAACAGAAAAACAATTGGCTCTTAAGTTTTCAGGGTTGGCTCCTAGATTTTAAAGGGATAGTAATACTTCGTTTTAACTTTATTTTGTAGGCATTAAAAAAACATGAAGAATGATATAAGTCTTATCTCTCAAACTCACAAGCAAAGTTTCCCCTCCTGCCTCTTTTACCTAGTGTAAGCCATCTCTTCTCAGATGTGGAATCCAGTCCATAGACCAGACAGATAACAGAAGGGGACAATCTTCTTTGTATGAAAACAATGAAAGCCCTTCCCCCTTGACAAGTTTTTCAGCTTTTTCCCTCATCTTAACTGAAGATTGTCCCTCTCTGCAATCTACCTGGGCACCTCCCTTCTGATCTGGCTGAACGGGGGGGGGATACTTTGCTTGTGAATATCTCTTAAACCATAAAGGTTTGAGAGGTAAGACTTATATCGTTCTTCATGTTTTTTTAATGCCTACAAAATAAAATAAAGACAAAACGAAGTATTACTATCCCTTTAAAAAAATTGTCCTATAAGGGAACAAAACCAGTAATTTCTTGGTCAACGATGATGGAGAGCTGCATTCGTAGTCCATATATGTCAATGATGTAATGCAGACAGAAGACGTGATTACAGTTGCTTCCCGGCTGGTATTGCACCAGCCTCACTGGTAAAAATTATCTTTAGGGATACAAACTGTTGGCAATAAAAATAAAATGTATGAATGAGTCTGTGGATGTAAGAGAGCATGGGCGGATTGTCCTATCGGGGGATCGTGCATCCCCCGGTGGGCCACTAGATCATGGGTCTGTGGGCGAGATCAGAGGATCTCACCTCACTGTCCCACGATATTTTGAAAGACAGGTCTGTGTTGCCACTGGCACAGACACTCTCTGTGACAGCCTTCGATTCCGCACAGGGACCATAAGGGGACGTCGATAGGGATGCCGGTGCAGCTAGTGGGCTGCTTTAAAAAAAAATGCCCAAGCTGGTATTCCCCTACAATCCGCCTCTGTAAGGGAGTATGTGTGAATTGTGACAGAACCTTTCATCACTGGGGCTCCTGGAGGGGGCTGAGGGCCGTCTTTCTGCCCACAGACTATGGACCTGGTGCTGGAACGGGGTATGACCTCCCCCGAGACTAATCACTGCCCTGTTTGCCCCTTGTCATGGAGGCCTCCATGCTCTGGGCTCCTGGAGGGGCCTGGGTCCAACACACTGCCCAGCTGTGAGTGCTGTCACAGGAAAAGGGTAGTATATTTGTTTAGAGAGTTATGCTCTGATCTGATGTTTGTCATTTAATTATGTAGTGATGTAATTATGTGTAATGTAATTATGTGTGATTACATTATGTGCCCCCACTGTCCACCTCCTACCTGGCTTAGGAGGAGGGGGCCTCTACATCCCTGGTGTCCCGGTGACAGTAGAGGCCTGTGCCGCCTTCTGCACAGACCTCTTTATATGCAGCTCCTGAGCGGTCCTCCAGTAATGCAGAGCGCTGGGCGATGATGTCATCTCCCAGCGCGCTGCATTACCTGACGGCTGGTGACAGCAAGGAAGCTGCTCACAGCTTGTCGACGGGGAGATCAGTGTGAACTTCAAAGTTTGCAAGCACACTTTGTAGACCGTTCCAACGAAGTATTTCATTCTAAATACGCTATCTCGGCTCTGCTGAAAAGCCTCCTGCCGGTCAAATGACCAGGATCCTCTTCTGTCCCATAGAGCACTGAAGTCTCTGAAAGGGGCGGGAGGGAGGGATTTTAAATGTTACGAACTAAAAACTATAAAGTTTTGAGAGATAGGAGGTAGCGTATTCTACTTCTTTTGTTAATATCTACAATATTAGACATTTTTAAACTAAAGTATTACTATCCCTTTAATCTACTTAATACTACTACTACCAATAAACAGACACAACAACTTGAGGATGGTGGTAAGACAGCAGCATTTTATTAAATAAAAACATAAATAATAAATGTATTTATTTCTTAAAACATCACCAAAATTTAATAACAACGAACTCTTACCAGCCATACCAGCCTGATAAGCCAACATGTAACCAAGGAGAAAAAGTGGGGCTCCACCCTACCGTTCAGGAGCCTAGAAAATATTTTAAAACTCTCCATGCTGCGACTATTCTTTCTATAAACAACACTTAATTAACATAACTAAGCAAATATACCACCAGTCGTATAATACTATCTCTCTCTCATTATATATATATAATATCTATATCTATATATATATCTATATATATATATATATATATATATATATATATATATATATATATAAAAGAGAAAGCCTCATTGCATAATTTATGTTTCCTCAGGAGACACACACATAGAAGAGAATAGCTCATTACATAATTTATGTCTCCTCAGGAGACACACACACCCAGGGGTGGCAGTAAGGAAGAGTTACTGTTTCCAATGGATGATTCTCCTACTCCTGTGAAAATCATGCAGGGAGTTGGCCCGTCCCAGCTCTCCAGCCCTCCCACCACTATCCAACTGAGGAAAAAAAAATGGCTGCCACTTGTTCCTACACCAAAGACACACACATACACACACGCCCCACTCACACAGCACCAAACACACACACACAGCACCAAACACACATTCACATACACTCACACAGCACAGATGTCTGCGCATGTCTGTTGCATGTGTGTGTACTTATGTGCATCTACGGTGTGTATATGTGCATGTCTTTTGCATGTTTCTGCCCCTCACTGTGTGTATGTGTCTGTCTGTGTGTTGCATATGTCTGTGTTCATCAGTGTATCTACATTTCACAAACATATGCCCAACGGTCATAACATGACAGGCAACGCAGTCCCACATAGCTAGTATATATTTATAAATAAACGAGAAAACCTGCGTCCTCTGCCACGCATACCCAGGGGCGGTAGTAAGGAGGAGCTATTCATGTCTCCTCCCTACTGCCATTCCTGGACATAGACAGAAGCGGAAAATCACTGCAAAGAGTTAGCCCACCCCCAACATTCATCTTAATCCTTTGAGTGCCATAGGCACTCTGGCACTCAAAGGCTTAGAAAACAAAAAAACATGCCTGACTACACACGCCACATTGAAATACTCTCATTCCCAGCACTTTGCTCCTCCACTACTTGGCTCCATACCTGCCTGCTGCCCCAGTCTGAATGCCTCTAGGATCACTCATCTCTTACAGTACATTAACCCTTTCCTCCACAACTCACCAACTCCGCTAACATCACTGCTCTCGACTTACAACTCCTACAGTAAACAACTGATGGCACAATAATATAAAGAAAATGGAAAGAGCTAGTCAGAGATGCTCAACTAGGAACGAGCCTGCCCTCAAAGTGATGAGGCTCTATAGGATAAGTGTCCTACCCAGGGTGCAATCTCTTTTAGCTCACTAGTGCCTTTCACAGAGAGGAAATATCCTAAAGCACATCATACTGATCCTACCAAAAGGCAGTCCAGCCACGAAATTCCAAGCAATTCCTCTCTGAACAAGAGAAACAGCCAACCCCAGACATACGTTTCGTCCTTGTTGGGCCTCATCAGTGAGGTGCAACTGATCTCTATAGACACTGTGAGCAAGGGGTCCACGTCTGGATTACCCCGTTACCCCTGGGACTAGTCACCCTAAGGGTAACAGGGTAATCCAGATGTGGACCCTTTGCTCACAGTGCCTAGAGAGATCTGCTGCACCTCACTGATGAAGCCCAACAAGGCTGAAACGTACATTTGGGGTTGGCTGCTTCTTTTGTTCAGAGAGGAATTGACTGGCACTTAGTGGCTGGATTGTGTTTTGGTAGGATCAGTATGATGTGCTACAGGATATTTCCTCTCTGTGAAAGGCATTAGTGAGACAAAATAGATTGCACTCTGGGTAGGATACTTATCGTGTAGAGCCTCATCATTTCGAGGGTAGGCTCGTTCCTAGTTGAGCGTCTCTGACTAGCTCTTTTGCACAATAATATAACCCACCAACCAGCAGCTCCCATGCAGAGCCACATGTTGATCCCTTCTTTCAAAGAGCATAAAAACTTCTGTTCCCGCCCCACATGATTGATTGGATCAGGCGCAGTCAGCTGAGGAATAGGTTAGAATGGTACTTCCTGCTTGTCAGAGACTCAGGAACACACAGATCATTCAATCTCCATGGTAAAAACTGGGACTGATGGACTCACTTTGTACAGCAGTGGTGGGAAACCTGTGGCCCTCCATCTGCCCAGGATTGCAACTCCCATAGTAGCCCTGAATGGCTGGGGTATCTCAATTTGCCCATCACTGTTCAACAAATTGCTGAACACATGGGTGACACTGGTGTGTGTGTTTGTAGTTCAGTGTAGATGTGTGATTCTGAATCTGCGTTTGTGTCAGGGCTGTTATAAGGACCATGAAGTGTCCTGGCTAAAACTGGGATGGTGATCCCCAAATATAGGGTTACATTTAAGATACCCAGTGGCAGCTTTCTTTTAAAGGGTTAGTAATGTTTCATAATAAAAGCAGCTCTAATTAATCATCATAGTATTTGGACTTTGGAGAGTGTTATTTCAGTTCTGTCAGAGTTGTAGTTCCAGAGTAATTCAATGATAAAGTATCCCCCTCCCGCCCCTTTTACTGATGTAACACTGCTCAGCCAGAGCAGAAGGGAGGTGCCCAGGTAGATTGCAGAGAGGGACAATCTTCAATTAAGATAAGGGAAAAAGCTGAAAAGCTTGTCAAGGGGGGCAGGGCTTTCATTGTTCTCATAGGAAGAAGATTGTCCCCTGCTGTTATCTGTCTGGTCTATGGACTGGATTCCACATCTGAGAAGAGATGGCTTACACTAGGTAAAAGGGGCGGGAGGGGAACTTTGCTTGTGAATATCTCATAAACCATAAAAGTCTGAGAGATAAGACTTATATCGTTCTTCATGTTTTTTTAATGCCTACAAAATAAAATAAAGATAAAATGAAGTATTACTATCCCTTTAAAGGGGAACTACCACCCTGAAAAACTTTATCTTGATTAAGTCTTCATCTGGCGACTAGCTGCTTAGTAGCGCTAGTCGCCAGAAATATGACCTGGTTTAAAAGATTTACGATTTATTCGGAGGCTGATAGTAGCAGGAAGCACGGACATCTTGCCATAGTGACGTCCATGCGCCTGCGCTGTCAGTCCCTTTTGAAGCCTTTTTTGCATGCATCCGGCCACCATCCAGCACCTTTAAAAGTTGGCCTCCCGTTTTCACAAATGGTTAGGGTGGTTAGAACTACATCTGATCATGATAAGCGCACACAAGCATCGGGTGCCATGAGGGACAAATTCCTTGAAAGGGGATCTTATCCCCTTGATGTCAACCAAGCACTGGAAAAAGCGAATCTTCTCAACAGAGAAACTCTATTGTCCCCTCAACAACATAATCTAGATAAAGAAACTAGATTTTGTACTTAATCTACATACACAACAGCATCACCCTCAATTAAGCAGGCCATTAAGAAGAATTGGCACATACTTTCAGGTGATAGGAAGTTGGGACATTTGTTTAGCAGTCCCACATTATTCTGTCCCCCAAACTTTAAGTTTGAGATAAAAGCAATTTATTTGAACTTCATGCGGCAAACAGACACAACTAATACACCTCATCTCACATCTAAAGCGTTTCGCACCACATGGTGCTTACTCATAGACGAGGAAGCACCGTGTGCTGCGAAACGCGCTAGATGTGAGATAAGGTGTATTAGTTGTGTCTGTTTGCCGCATGAAGTTCAAATAAATTGCTTTTATCTCAAACTTAAAGTCTGTCAACGAATGCCATTCCATCCTTTTGAACATATGTTGCCTGAACGCTAAGAGGCTCATGGAACTGGCACCCACAGCCAGGGACTGCCGGTTTAAATATGGGAGAGCACCAATGGAACAAGCCTGGATGAAGGGCTCGTCTGGGAGCTCCTGCTGATGGGTGATCTCTAGCCCAATAGGCAGCCAAGCCGGCCACACGCGCAGATGCTGAGAAGGAAACTGCGACGATCTGAGCATGCGCGGTCAGGCACAGTGAGTCAGCAGCCGGAGCCACAACCCGCCGGGAGAGAGGAAGGATGCGGCCTCACGGAGCACCAAGGAGACTCGAATGGTGACACAACCCCCCTCAACAGGAGGCCTCCGGACAACCAGGCTTGGCAGGAAAGGCACAGTGAAAAGCCCGCCGCAGTGCCAGAGCATGGAGGTCTTGGACCGGGACCCAGGAGAGCTCTTCTGGGCCATAGCCCTTCCAATCCACAAGGTACTGGAGGGAGCCATGGATGATGCGAGAGTCCAAGAGCTTTCAGACAACGTACTCCTCTTGTCCGTCGATGTGAACCGGAGGGGCATCCATTGACCGCGGAGAGAAGCGTGTGCGTACCAGTGGCTTGAGCAGGGACACATGGAAAGAATCGGGCCTCCGCTTGGAGGACGGCAGGTCCAGAGCAAATGTCACAGGAGTGATCTATGAACAGATCTGGAAGGGACCGACATAGAGCGGACTAAACTTGGTAGAGGGCTGCAGTAGATGTAGGTTCTGGGTGGAGAGCCATACCTCGTCCCCCACAGAGAATGTGGAACTGGGTTGCCTTCGCCGATCCGCAGCTCTTTTGTACCTAGCCGCAGTGGCCACCAGGCGGGAGCGGATCCGTTGCCAATGGTCCTCTAGGTTGTCTAGATGGCTATCGACAGCCAGAACTCTGGAGGAAGAGGAGAGCAGGAGAGAAGCAGGATGGTAACCACTGGCAGCGAAGAACGGAGAACATTGGAGGGATTTGTGTCGACAACTGTTGACAACTCTGCCAATGGAAGAAGGGCGTCCAATTATCCTGTAGGGGCTCTGCGAACAGGCGTAGGTACTGATTGAGGGCTTGGTTAGTCCTTTTGGTCTGTCCATTAGACTGCAGATGGCAGGCAGAAGACAGGTGGACTGCTATGCCTAGATGGACACGGAATGCTTTCCAGGACAGGGAGGTGAACTGACTACCCCTGTCCGAGACTACCTGAAGAGGAAGGCCATGCAACCGAAATATCTCCTGAAGGAAAATATTGGCCAGCTGCTGTGCAGAGGGCAGTGGAACAAAGTGTGCTTGACGAGAGAAGCGAACCACGATAACCAGTATAACCTTGTTCTTCTTGGAAAGAGGTAGGTCTACTACAAAGTCCATGGAGAGGAAGGGATGGGAAGTGGCTGCAAGAGTCCAGCAGGATGGGACCAAGGCTGTTTATGCCTGGCACAGTGATGGCAACCCTGAACAAAGTAATTGACATCTTGGGGGCAGTAAGGGCAACCAGAACTGACGTTGAACCAGATCCATAGTGCGGTCGATCCCGGGGTGACCAGAAGCAGGTGACTGGTGGGCCCACAGTAGAATCTCAGTTCGATGCTGGGCAGGCACAAACAAGCACCCTGAGGGGCAAGAGGAGTTCACATCTTTCTGAGCATGCTGGATCTTTGCTAAGGTGTCTGTGGACAGTGCTGAGAGTATCTTGTTGGCGGGATGGATGTTTTCCAGTGCTTCACTGATGGCAGGAGCGGTGTAAAGGCGGGACAGAGCATCTGCCTTCCTATACTTGGTACCAGGGATATATGTGACAGTGAACTGGAACCGAGAGAAGAACAGCGCCCAATGTGCTTGGCGGGCGGTAAGGCGCTTGACGGTCTACAGGTACTGCAGGTTCTTGCGGTCCGTGAATATTACAAAAGGAATTCCTGACCCCTCTAGCAGGTGGCGCCATTCTTCGAGGACTAGCTTCATGGCAAGCAACTAGCGGTTACCAAAGTCATAGTTCCTCTCTGCGGGGGTCAGTCGACGGCAGAAATAGGAACATGGATGGAGGACATTGGAGACGGGATCCCACCACCTACACCATGTTCAGAGGCATCCACTTCCAGAGTAAATGGCCTTGAAATGTGGGGATACTGGAGAACAGGTGCAGTAGTAAAGGCGGTCTTGAGAGCAGAAAATGTAATAACCTCTTCGGTAGGCCAGGTTCGTGGATTAGCCCCTTTCTTAGTCAGGGCAGTAATAGGAGCCACCAGGGTGGAGTAGTTCTTGATAAACCTCCGATAGTAATTGGGAAACCCAAGGAAGCGTTGTATTGCCTTCAGGTCCATGGGCTGCAGCCAGTTGACAACAGCTGCGAGTTTGCTGGGATCTATGTCGAGTCCAGAACTGGAGACTATATACCCTAGGAAAGGAAGACGGTTTCTCTCAAATTCACACTTTTCAAGCCTGGCGTAGAGGCCATTCCCCCTAAGTCGTTGAAGAACTGTTTTGATGTGTAGCCTGTGCTGTTGGAGCATGGACGAGAAGATGAGGATATCATCCAAGTACACCACGACATGTAAAATGAGCATGTCACAAAAGATGTCATTAACAAACGCTTGGAAGACGGCAGGGGCGTTACAGAGCCCAAAAGGCATAACCAGGTATTCGTAGTGCCCGTATCTGGTGTTGAAGTACGTCTTCCACTCATCCCCAGGCCGGATGTGGACCAGGTTGTAGGGCCCCCGCAGATCCAACTTAGTAAACCAGGTAGCCCCCCGGATGAGGTCAAACAACTCAGGGATAAGCGGTAATGGATACTTGTTCTTTACTGTAATGCGGTTTAACTCCAGATAGTCCACACAAGGGCGAAGAGAATCGTCTTTTTTTGGAAACTAAGAAGAACCCCAGCAGGTGAGGTGGATGGACGGATGAAGCCCCTGGCCAAGTGGCAAGGGCTCTCATCTCAGGTGGAGACAACAGAAACAGCCGTCCTCTAGGCTGTTGGGTCCTGGGCATAAGATCAATCGGACAATCGTATGGCCAATGCAGGGGGAGATGTTCGGCCTGTGTCTTGGAAAGGACATTTCTGTATTTACGGTAGACCACAGGCAAAGAGTCTTGGAGACACACAGAAGCGGAGGCTGATCATGGCAGAGTAATCGGGGTCTGAGGGAGACATCTCTGAAAGCTGACTTTGCTCCACAGGGAGAGATCACCAGTCCTCCAGTCAAAAACGGGATTATGGCGCCAGAGCCAGGGGAGCCCCAGGACCACAGTAACGACAGGAGAACAGACTAAATCAAAGACCACCTCTTCTGTGTTCAACAGTCCGGTAGTGGGGATGATGCTCTGGGTCTCCTGGGTTATCCGAACGCATCCCAAGGGCCCACCGTCCAATGTAGACACTAGCAGTGGCTGCTTCTTGGGTTGACAAGGAACCCCAATGCCCTGGGCCCAGGACATGTCCATGAAAAGCCCCGCTGCCCCTGGAATCAATAAAGGTGGTGGCTTGAAGAGTCCTGGAGGCCCACTGGATGGTTATCGGAACCAGCAGCCTGGAAGAGGTGTGAGGAGGCTGAAGGACTGGGCATAGCGGACTGCCTCGGAAGTCAACTAAGCCGTGCCTTTTCCTGGTTTGGTGGGGCACTGTCGGAGCATGTGACCCGCTTGACCACAGTACAAGCAGAGACCAAGGGAATGGCGTCTTCTCCTCTCCTCGTCGGTCAGCCGTGTGATGCCCCCGACCTCCATGGGTGTCTCGGCCATGGTGTTGTACTCCATTGGTACAGTGGATGACGTTACACGTCGCCTACCGCGGTCTCTCTCCTGTTGTCTCTCCTGCAAGCGTTTGCCCAGGTCAAGGCACAAGGAGATGAGGTCTTCCAGTCCATCAGGGATGTCAGAACAAGTCAGGGCATCTTTAAGGCGCTCACTCAGTCATCTCCGGAAAGCAGCCTTCAGGGCTCCCTGGTTCCAGCCCGTCTCATACAAGAGGGTACAGAACTACACTGCGTACTGGCTTATGGGTCTGGTTCCTTGTCGTAACACCAAAAGAGCCAACTCCGCTGAGTCGCTCCTTCCGGGTGCATCAAAGACGGCCTTGAAGGTGGAGATGAAGGCGTCGGAATCATCCAGCAACGATGATTGCTGCTCCACTAGGGGAGACGTCCAGGCCAACACCTCGCATTTGAGAAGGGAAATAATGAAGGATACCCGTGTGGCATGCGTGGAGAACGTCTGCAGCAGGGTCCGGAAGTGCAGCTGGCACTGATTGAGGAGCCCGCGAAACTCCTCTGGACGATCCGAAAATTTGTCCGGCAGAGGCATGCGAGGGGGAACAGGAGAGATTCGGAGATGCCAGAGACGGGGGCGGCAGCAGAAGGGGTTGCAGCCACGGATGAGTGGCCAACGCACGCATCATCTCTAACACAGTATCCAGCTTTTGTTCCATGATCTGCAGGTGTGTGGCAAAACGAGATGCCTCAGCTGGGTCCATGTTTTATGACCTGTTCCAACTGTCACCACACGAAGTTGGAGGATTGCCAGAGGTCAGTAGCCAGGTGCAGGAGACAAGCCGTAGTTAGTGGATAGCCAGAGGTCAGCAGCCAGGTACAGGAGACAAGCCATAGTCAGTGGATAGCCAGAGGTCAGTAGTCAGGTGCAGGAGACAAGCCGTAGTCAGTGGATAGCCAGAGGTCAAAATCCAGGAGCAAAGCAGACAACAGCATAAACCAGGGACTGAACGCTAAGAGGCTAGTGGAACGGGCACCCATAGCTAGGGACTGCCCGTTTAAATATGGGAGAGCACCCGTGGAACGAGCCAGAATGAAGGGCTCATCTGGGAGCTGCTGCTGATGGGTGATCTCTAGCCCAATAGGCAGCCAAGCTGGCCACATGCACAGATGCAGAGAAGGAAACGGTGGTGATCTGCGCATGCGTGGTCAGGCACAGCGAGCCGGCAGCCGAAATCACAACCCGCAGGGAGAGAGGAAGGATGCGGCCGCACGGACTAACACGGAGACTCGAATGGTGACAACTTGCCCCTGCTGATTTCCTTTTTCACATACACTGAGTCCATCTAACGTGCCCACCATAGCTAAAAAGTCAAAGCCAGTGTCAATCACATGCCTCCGGTTACTGCAACCAGTCTGTTTGTCTAGAATTAAGACAGACTCATACCTCACTTACACCCTGTTCCAAATTATTATGCAAATTATATTTAAGTGTCACAAAGATTAAATATTTTGTTTTTCAGTTTAACTCATGGATGGCATTGTGTCTCAGGGCTCTTTTGATTGAAATAGCTTTTGATTTTGGTAAATATGCTGCAAACACAACAAATGACAATTTTCAGTTCTTTACAACCTATAAAGTGTTTTGAAACTTACTGTGCGTAATAATTTGGAACAGTGCATTGTAAGTTTTTTATGTTTAAAAAAAATACTGTCATCATTAGGAGGTTTGTTCAATAAAATTTGAATTGTACTCTTAATAGTTGAAAACATGAGAATTATGCTGACTGTTATTTACATCAATTATTTAGGTAAATGAGAAAAATATAATTTGCATAATAATTTGGAACAGGGTGTATATGTCTGTCCACACTTCTTTTTCTGATGTTGTTGGTAACTTTCCTCAGGAATTACAACTACCTCTCTCCCATTGGGTAGATTAAATGGTCCTCCCTATACTGATGATGTAGAAAAGTAAATCATGATTCACTGCCTCCACCTGATGGTGGCTTAGAATGGTAACAAGTGATCATAGATTATAGGAAACATGAATATGACAGGTTCTCATTCAGTCCATAAGGTGATAACATATTTAACCCCTTAAGGACCGGGAAAAACTGACGTGGATTTCACTTAAGGACCGGAGCAATTCTGACCTTTTTGACTGTGTCTTTGTTCAACAGTGTTTTCCCTCTAAGAACTTTATTTTACCCATCTTTGTGATTGGGATATTTTTGCCCGATCTTGGGTCTTTGAAGAATGTACCAGCGAGTAAATTCTTACATGTTGTGCAATGGAGGCATTTAAAACAGCCTGTTTTTCTTGTTTCTGTGTAAGCCAGCATCGTTTGTCCGTAGAACAGCAATGCTTTGGGTCCGTTTCGACAAGTATATTCCTCAGATTAGGTAATCTTCTATATGCTACCAATGGTGGGTCACGAAAGATAGGTGGTAATGATCTATCCTTTTCCAATAAATGCCAATCACGTTTGATAGATGAACGGACCTTGTCTGAGTCTGGTGTGAATTTGGTAGTAAAAATCAATCTCCTTTCCATGTCAGTCCTGGATTTTTGTGTCAGCAATTCCTCCTGTGTAATACAGTGTGGTATCCTGAGGACCAAGGGGAAAGGTGGGCTGCGACAAACCAAAAAGAGTTAGAAATACAGCTCTGAGAAGAAGCAAGCAGCATCCTAGGCAGGATACGGGGAAAGGCTGGAACCCAAACAGCAAGTACAATAAAGGAGGCCCAATATATATATAAATACTGCACAAATACACATATAAATAACACGGTACCTGAGGGAACCAAGGACGGGGTTAGAGGGAGGTGGTAGGAGCGAGGTTCAGGCAGCAGGTCAGAGACAGGAGGCTAAGGAGCGCAGACCAGGGCCAGGTAGAAGGTCAGAGGCAGGTAGCTGAGGTGCGCAGACCAGGGCCAGGTAGAAGGTCAGAGGCAGGTAGCTGAGGTGCGCAGTCCAGGTCCAGGCAGAAGGTCAGAGGCAGGTAGCTGAGGTGCGCAGTCCAGGTCCAGGCAGAAGGTCAGAGGCAGGCAGCTGAGGTGCGCAGTCCAGGTCCAGGCAGAAGGTCAGAGGCAGGCGGCTGAGGTGCGCAGTCCAGGTCCAGGCAGAAGGTCAGAGGCAGGCGGCTGAGGTGCACAGTCCAGGTCCAGGCAGAAGGTCAGAGGCAGGCGGCTGAGGTGCACAGTCCAAGTCCAGGCAGAAGGTCAGAGGCAGGCGGCTGAGGTGCGCAGTCCAGGTCCAGGCAGAAGGTCAGAGGCAGGCGGCTGAGGTGCACAGTCCAGGGCCAGGCAGAAGGTCAGAGGCAGGCGGCTGAGGTGCGCAGTCCAAGTCCAGGCAGAAGGTCAGAGGCAGGCGGCTGAGGTGCGCAGTCCAGGTCCAGGCAGAAGGTCAGAGGCAGGCGGCTGAGGTGCGCAGTCCAGGTCCAGGCAGAAGGTCAGAGGCAGGCGGCTGAGGTGCGCAGTCCAGGTCCAGGCAGAAGGTCAGAGGCAGACAGCTGAGGTGCGCAGTCCAAGTCCAGGCAGACGGTCAGAGGCAGGCGGCTGAGGTGCGCAGTCCAGGTCCAGGCAGAAGGTCAGAGACAGAAGGCTGAGGTGCGCAGTCCAGGTCCAGGCAGAAGGTCAGAGGCAGGCGGCTGAGGTGCACAGTCCAGGTCCAGGCAGAAGGTCAGAGGCAGGCGGCTGAGGTGCACAGTCCAGGTCCAGGCAGAAGGTCAGAGGCAGGCGGCTGAGGTGCGCAGTCCAGGTCCAGGCAGAAGGTCAGAGACAGGAGGCTGAGGTGCGCAGTCCAAGTCCAGGCAGACGGTCAGAGGCAGACGGCTGAGGTGCGCAGTCCAGGTCCAGGCAGAAGGTCAGAGGCAGGCGGCT
Organism: Rhinophrynus dorsalis; assembly: GCA_037306005.1. NCBI lineage: Eukaryota > Metazoa > Chordata > Amphibia > Anura > Rhinophrynidae > Rhinophrynus > Rhinophrynus dorsalis. The sequence goes on along the minus strand of CM074727.1, from coordinate 16,258,858 downwards.
GAGGTGCGCAGTCCAGGTCCAGGCAGAAGGTCAGAGGCAGGCGACTGAGGTGCGCAGTCCAGGTCCAGGCAGAAGGTCAGAGGCAGGAGGCTGAGGTGCGCAGTCCAGGTCCAGGCAGAAGGTCAGAGGCAGGCGGCTGAGGTGCGCAGTCCAGGTCCAGGCAGAAGGTCAGAGGCAGGAGGCTGAGGTGCGCAGTCCAAGTCCAGGCAGAAGGTCAGAGGCAGGCGGCTCAGGTGCGCAGTCCAGGTCCAGACAGAAGGTCAGAGGCAGGCGGCTGAGGTGCGCAGTCCAAGTCCAGGCAGAAGGTCAGAGGCAGGCGGCTGAGGTGCGCAGTCCAAGTCCAGGCAGAAGGTCAGAGGCAGGCGGCTGAGGTGCGCAGTCCAGGTCCAGGCAGAAGGTCAGAGGCAGGCGGCTGAGGTGCACAGTCCAAGTCCAGGCAGAAGGTCAGAGGCAGGCGGCTGAGGTGCGCAGTCCAGGTCCAGGCAGAAGGTCAGAGGCAGGCGGCTGAGGTGCGCAGTCCAAGTCCAGGCAGAAGGTCAGAGGCAGGCGGCTGAGGTGCGCAGTCCAGGTCCAGGCAGAAGGTCAGAGGCAGGCGGCTGAGGTGCACAGTCCAGGGCCAGGCAGAAGGTCAGAGGCAGGCGGCTGAGGTGCGCAGTCCAGGTCCAGGCAGAAGGTCAGAGGCAGGCGGCTGAGGTGCGCAGTCCAGGTCCAGGCAGAAGGTCAGAGGCAGGCGGCTGAGGTGCGCAGTCCAAGTCCAGGCAGAAGGTCAGAGGCAGACGGCTGAGGTACGCAGACCAGGGCCAGACACAAGGTCAGAGGCAGGCGGCTGAGGTGCGCAGACCAGGGCCAGGCAGAAGGTCAGAGGCAGACGGCTGAGGTGCACAGTCCAAGTCCAGGCAGAAGGTCAGAGGCAGGCGACTGAGGTGCGCAGTCCAGATCCAGGTAGAAGGTCAGAGGCAGGCGGCTGAGGTGCGCAGTCCAGATCCAGGTAGAAGGTCAGAGGCAGGCGGCTGAGGTGCGCAGTCCAAGTCCAGGCAGAAGGTCAGAGGCAGGCGGCTGAGGTGCGCAGTCCAGGTCCAGGCAGAAGGTCAGAGACAGGCGACTGAGGTGCGCAGTCCAAGTCCAGGCAGAAGGTCAGAGGCAGGCAGCTGAGGTGCGCAGTCCAGGTCCAGGCAGAAGGTCAGAGACAGGCGACTGAGGTGCGCAGTCCAAGTCCAGGCAGAAGATCAGAGGCAGGCGACTGAGGTGCGCAGTCCAAGTCCAGGCAGACGGTCAGAGGCAGGCGGCTGAGGTGCACAGTCCAAGTCCAGGCAGAAGGTCAGAGGCAGGCAGCTGAGGTGCGCAGTCCAGGTCCAGGCAGAAGGTCAGAGACAGGCGACTGAGGTGCGCAGTCCAAGTCCAGGCAGACGGTCAGAGGCAGGCGGCTGAGGTGCACAGTCCAAGTCCAGGCAGAAGGTCAGAGGCAGGCGGCTGAGGTGCGCAGTCCAGGTCCAGGCAGAAGGTCAGAGACAGGCGACTGAGGTGCGCAGTCCAGGTCCAGGCAGAAGATCAGAGGCAGGCGGCTGAGGTGCGCAGTCCAAGTCCAGGCAGACGGTCAGAGGCAGGCGGCTGAGGTGCGCAGTCCAAGTCCAGGCAGACGGTCAGAGGCAGGCGGCTGAGGTGCGCAGTCCAAGTCCAGGCAGAAGGTCAGAGGCAGGAGGCTGAGGTGCGCAGTCCAAGTCCAGGCAGAAGGTCAGAGGCAGGCGGCTGAGGTGCGCAGTCCAAGTCCAGGCAGACGGTCAGAGGCAGGCGGCTGAGGTGCGCAGTCCAAGTCCAGGCAGACGGTCAGAGGCAGGCGGCTGAGGTGCGCAGTCCAGGTCCAGGCAGAAGGTCAGTAACAGCATGACAATCCGGAAGAAAAGGAGAACAAAAATCACCCAGGAAGCTCAAACAAGGAACACGTGACCGCGTCGCAGTGTCAAATGGGAATGACGTCAGGACCTCAGCCAATCGGAAACGTCTATTCCCACAATGACAGCTCCTCCCTAAAGATCAGGCACCAATACCGATTTAAATAACACTTAAACCAGTAAATTCCCTTACTGGGTGATTACAGCTAGAGACAAGTGAAAAAAAATAATTAAAACCCTGCAGCTGGGACTCAGGAAATGACCAACTCGCTACCTTTTTGTTTTTATTATATATTATACATATTTCACCAAATGAAATTCAGCAATCACAGTTGATGACAAACAATAAAACATTTTTCTATTTGATAGCGAGTGATTGTGTGAAGCTAACAGCCAAAGCACCAGTATATATAACCCCAAAACCCTCCCACTTTTACCAGCTGGTGCTAGGAAAGTGCCAGCTGGCCAATAAAAAAACATCTACAGGCCCCGCCTTTTTTACTGATTTAATGCTGCACACCTCAGAGAAGAAAGGTGGTGTCTAGATGGCTTGCAGAGAGGGACAAAATTCAATTAGCATAAGGGAAAAACCTGTCAAGGGGGGCAGGGTTTTCATTGTTTTCACAGTAAGACGATTATCCCATGTTGTTATCTGTCTGGTCTTAAGACCACTACAACTACAACTACAACTCTGACAGTATTGAAATAACACTCTACTTGGCCCAAATACTATGAAGATTAATTGGAGCTGCTTTTATAACAATGAAAACCGTGCCCCCACCCCCCGTTGACAGGTTTTTATAACATTAAGAACATGAAGATGGTTTCTCTGCTGCATGAATCTTCTGATGTCTAACAAGATATATTTTCAGACTAAAACATTTCTCACATTCAGAACATGAAAATGGTTTCAACCCTGTATGAATCATTTGATGTTTAACAAGATCCGAGTTCTCAGTAAAACATTTCCCACATTCAGAACATGAAAATGGTTTCTCTCCTGTATGAATTCTGTGATGATTAACAAGATTTGATTTCTGAGCAAAACATTTCCCACATTCAGAACAGGAAAATGGCTTCTCTCCTGTATGAATCCTCTGATGTGTAACAAGCCATGATTTCCGATTAAAACATTTCCCACATTCAGAACAAGAAAATTGATTCTCTCCAGTGTGAATCCTCTGATGTGTAACCAGAGTTGATTTCTCAGTAAAACATTTCCCACATTCAGAACATGAAAATGGTTTCTCTCCTGTATGAATCCTCTGATGGGTGACAAGATGTGATTTCCGAGTAAACCATTTCCCACATTCAGAACATGAAAATGGTTTCACTTCTATATGAATATTCTGATGATTAACAAGATCTGATTTATGAGAAAAACATTTCCCACATACAGAACATGTAAATGGTTTCACTCCTGTATGAATCATCTGATGTTTAACAAGCCTTGATTTCACATTAAAAGATTTCCCACATTCAGAACATGAAAATTGCTTATCTCCTGTATGAATACTCTGATGTCTAACAAGATCGGATTTCTCGGTGAAACATTTCCAACATTCAGAACAAGAAAATGGTTTCTCCCCTGTATGAATCCTGTGGTGATTAACAAGACCCGATTTCTGTATAAAACATTTCCCACATTCAGGACAAGAAAACGGTTTCTCTCCTGTATGAATCCTCTGATGTTTAACAAGACTTGATTTATGCGTAAAACATTTACCACATTCAGAACATGTGAATGGTTTCTCTCCTGTATGAATCCTCAGATGTGTTACAAGATAGGATTTCCCAACAAAACATTTACCACATTCAGAACATGAAAATGGTTTTTCTCCTGTATGGCTCCTCTGATGTTTAACAAGACCTGCTTTCTGAGTAAAACATTTCCCACACTGAAAACATGAAAATGGTTTCTCTCCTGTATGAATCATCTGATGTTTAACAAGACCTTCTTTCTGAGTAAAACATTTCCCACATTCAAAACATGAAAATGGTTTCTCTCCTGTATGAATCGTCTGATGTTTAACAAGACCTGATTTCTGAGTAAAACATTTTCCACATTCAAAACATGAAAATGGTTTCTCTCCTGTATGAATCCTCTGATGTGCAACAAGCCATGATTTCCGATTAAAACATTTCCCACATTCAGAACAAGAAAACTGATTCTCTCCTGTATGAATCCTCTGATGTTTAACAAGATCTGATTTCATATTAAAACATTTCCCACATTCAAAACATGAAGAAAATCCCTTCTCTGTTATGTGATTTCCCTGATGTGTAACAAGGGCAGATTTAGATGTAAACCATTCCTGACATTCAGAGCAGTTGTACTGTCTCTCAGAGGTAAATGCTATTTGGTGAGATGCAGACACAGATTCATCACTTTCACTGCAATTAGAGATCATTACTGGGCAGTTATTTGGTATTCCCTGTGCTTGGACACTTTCTATGTTACTTTTATAAAGAGAAGCTGCACATTGTGTCCCTGTATTGTGTGTGAGACTAGGGATATGAGGCTCTGTGAGATTGGTTCCTTCATGTGAGTTGGATTTCTCAGACGCAGATCTTACAGATGTTTTCACACTGTTGTTTGGGTTCCACCTTCTAATTATGTCTGTTCCTTGATGACTTTGCATTACACTGATATCTTCCATCACACTCTCTGCTGAACATATGAAGCAAGAACATCCTTCAGGTGTATTTCTGTGTCTGGATCCGTCTTCATAAAATACATTAACTGTGAGGAGAGAATTAAATAGATGTTACCAAATAGCATTTCACTTAGTGCAAATCCTGCCTGAGCAGCTTAAAGACACACAAAATAGAACCATGTGCAAAAGTGGAGTCATTCTGGGGCGATCAAACAGCAAAATACAGGAAAATATAAATTCCCACAATTCCCAATGTTTTGGAGACCTCTCTAGCATGCAAAGGGTTAAAAGCAGATTTTACAGCAATGGAATCTGTTTTTGCCCCCTATAGGGCAGTTGGTTTGCCCCAGAACTATTCCTCGTTTCTTTTGAAAGTGGGGCCCATATACACAGAAGGTTATTTGTATAAAGGGAAAGTGGAGAAATTTGGGGCCAAACCAAGACTCCATAGGGGAGAGTTTTAATCCTCTGAATGCTAGAAAGGAATCTGACTGCACCATTTAAATATGAGAATTTGGGGAATTTTGGTTTCTCCCCGAACAGCTCCTCTTTGCTGGTACACAGAAGACACACAGAGCTCTATGTAAACACAGCAGCTGGGTAGAAATTCTGGTCTAAATATAAAGTCAGTTTTAGCGTCTTCTTTTCTTCAGACAGAAATGATCACAATCTCATCACTTTGGAGGAAGTGACAGTATTAGTTCTGTTATGGTAGAATATAACAGAAAGACACATTCCCTGGAAACACGGAGGATATATATAGGGAACGCAAATGTATCAACAAAACAAATCAGATCTTCCCAAAACTGACGCTGTTAAGACTAAATTTGACTATATAAATTCTATAGGGCTTAATTCATCAAACTAAAGTGGAGCAATTCTAGGGCACACCAATAACTGGGAAAAATAAAATATTCCCTATTGCTTAGGTATGTTTCCGTTCCCAGTTTGCCAATTGGCCGCTTAGGAAACATACTCAGCCAATCATAGCGCGCTGTCAGTTGTTTTATTCAAAACTTATAACAATGTTACTAATCAGGAAGTGGATTTAGTGTATGTTTACATCCTGAAAGTTCTGACAGGAAGTGACTCTGCAGTTTCTATCACATTCTATGGAGAACTGTATGTCACTGACTTTCCTCTCCATTTCAATGTAACAGAAAAATCTTATCCTATATCATAATTGGCTAGGATGTTTGTCAGAAGCTTTGTCGTGCGCAGTAGAGACCACCCGTACGCACAGAATGCTGGGAGTTCTGCGCTGGGAGCATTCTGTGCTTTCGTGAAGTCTCTACAGTGCATGACTGGGTTGGCGGCAGAACGCAGAGCAGGACCGGCCTCTTAACCCTTTGAGTGCCAGAGCGGTACACAACGCATTGCAAAACGCATCACCCGGACCTTAGCCGGGTACACAGGCTTTTACACTAGTGTGTGTGTATATATATATATATATATATATATATATATATATATATATATATATATATAAATAAACAATAATAAAAATAAAGTAAAAAGTGCTTGTATTAGATTGGTATCCAAAAGTAAAAAATATGACCACATACATATGTTAAATACAGAGTCTGGAGAGTTTCAAAAAGGTATCTGGGAGTAATAAAGATTTAGTTCTTTTCAAAGAAACGATTTTTATTATTTTTTTTTGTATGCTATTTTAATTGACAAAAGTGCAACAATACATTTATACAAATCGATAAACGTGGTACAGCAGTGTACAAAAAGAAAAAATACAACAACCGCATGAAGTACCTTTACATGGTGTAAGGAGATATCAATCATCAGAATAGACCGGATTCCGAACCGCAAGATGAGAGTCATTGCTGCACTAGTGTCCAGTTTAAATATAATAAACATAAATCATGGGAAATCGGTATAAGACAACAAGGGGGGGGGGGAAGGGACGGGATGGGTAGAAAGGGCAAGCAGAAATCATCCAAGAGAGAAAGAAAGTCAAAGAGATAGGGGAGAAAGGACAGGAAGAGAAAAAAAAAAAAAAAAAAGACTGGTCTGGCCGGATGATCTTAATCATACCTAAAAGGTCTCAGTCGCCCAGTTACGTGGTCACACCAGTTAGATGCGCATGTCAGATAGGGAGGAAGTGTCCAACCCTCTTTTTACCCAGGAGAGTTTCACCAGCAACAAAAGTTTGCATACCTTAGAATGCCATTCTGTTTGTGTTGGAGGGCCAGAATCGCGCCAGTGTGCAGGTATTAGTGATTTCGCTGCGGATAACATAGTCAGTAGGAAAGATTTCTTATCTCGAGCCAGCGGAGGTAGCCCAGAGAAAAACAAGATGGGTAAGGGATTATAAGGGATGGCCAAATGTAAGACTGAATTGATAAGACGTATGCAGTCCGACCAATAAACACTGAGTATAGGGCAATTCCACCATAAATGAATGCATGTTCCGGTATGACAAGAGCAACGCCAGCACATAGACGAATTGGAGGAGTTGATTCTATGGAGGCGTAGTGGGGTAAAATACCACCTATATAAAAATGTATAATTCATATCGAGGAGTTGAGCAGATATAGAGGAAGTTTTATGAAGTTCGATTTTTATTCTTTAAGTTTTGCCGGGAGGTGTGTTCAGTCTCTTGTTACAGTATTTCACTCTTGCTTGCCCAAAGTCAGCCCCTTCCTTTTTTGCACTAGTGGTGGTGCTTGCTGCCACGGATCCCCGAAGCAACTATAGTAAAAACAAAGACAAGAGCAGGGCTTAACCCCTTAGGGACCCTTGACGTACCAAGACCGTCAAGGGTAAATTTGCTCGAAAGACCCTTGACGGTCCTGGTACGTCACGTACTTTTTACTTACAGCGCTCTACCGGGAGCGCTGTAAGTAAAAATAGGGCATGAAATAGACCGCTCCAAGATCGGAGCGATCTGTTTCAAGCCCCATAGTGACGCGCCAATACACGTGACAGGTCACGTGTACCGGCTCGTCAAAGTGCCCCTATGCGGACGTTATGGGACGGAAATGTCCCATAACGTCCGGTCCTTAAGGGGTTAAAGCCATCTAAGAGCGGATCTGTGAATGAGTGTGTTTGTGTGAGACTCTGAGTGAATGAGTGTGTGACCCTGAGTGTGTGTGACCCATAGTGAATGAGTATGTGACTGAGTGAATGCTTCGCTTTATGCTTGGGTTTCAAGCGGTGTTTTGCATATGCTGACTACATGTCCCAGAATCCTGCGCTATACACTTGGGTTTCAAGCAGTGGTTGCTTACATACCTCTATGTGTTTTATATATATATCTATATAAAAACAGAAAGACAAGAGCAGGGCGCAAAGCCATCTAAGAGTGGATCCGTATAATTTTAAATCACCATACCCCCGCTTTGTATAGACTCACCAGAGCTTAATTTTCAAAATGCCTGTAGAAACACACTCATTCACACCCATAAACCTCTGTTTTTAAAACCGTTACTCGCAGTGGAGTAAAATTTCTCTTAACGTTTCAAAGTGCACCAGTTGAGGACAGAGTGTGTTACACACACTCACTCAGGGTTGGGTCATACACTCATTCACTAAGGGTCTCACACACAAACACTAATTCACTCAGGTTCGATCATTTGACACATTAAGTGTTGTATCTGAGGAGAACGAGAATGTTAATTGTGTTTACACTGAAATATATGAACAAATAAATAAAATGAGTTATTAATTTATAACCTTTAAAATCTGCTATAACGGGGCATGTTACGTCAGGTACGGCTAGTTTCTACTTTATTTCCAAATCTCCCAATGAATGCTAGAGAGGTTAAAATGTAATTGGGGGGAAAAAAAACAACCTCGGTGGGGGTGGAGCAACTGCCGAGCAGTATGGAAGCATGAACTGAGTGCTCCTGCGGACCAGGGCTATTTTTGAGCTATATATTTACTGCACACTTAATGATTGGAGACTTTTTCATCTCACTTTCTTACTCCCCACTCTAACATCGGCTGTGAGGAAGTACAAGAAGCATCAACGGCGATTGAGCGCCAAAATTACTGAATTTTTACCTACGTGTCGATCAGGCCTAAGTACGCAGCCTGAGCCTGCGGACCTTGCAGATTTGACTGTTCTGGGGTCCCAAGCATGGAGTTCATCTTCTCAACAGCCAGATACAGCTGAGGTCCCAATGGTGAAGTTAACGGCTACTATGACCCACTGTACCACCTTTTTAAAGCTGATAGAGCGCACCTTACTACTAAGGAGGACTTTAGGAATCTAGTCGCCTAGATTAAAGAGATGGTGCAAGCTGAAGATGGGAGCTTCCGTAAGGATACTGTCATGCTGGGCCAACCCCTCACCACTCTGGAGCGGGATCGAGAGCTCCCAATGCAACGACAACACAACGGAGAACAGGTCATGGCCCACCACAACGAAGCTTATTGAAACTTTACTGAATTGCATCGACGATTTGGAGAACCGCAGGCGCAGATGCAATATAAGGATAAGGGGTCTACCTGAATCAGTACCTGGGAAGGACCTGCTTGCTTCTCTGACATCAGTTTTTAAAGATGTAATGGGCCTTTCAGATGATCCGCCCATCACTAGGGAGGGCCCACCATGCCTTCCGCCAGAGAGGGGCCTCCACTGACCCTCCCAGAGATGTGACATGTTGTTTGACCACTTTTAGGGCCAGAGAGAATATTTTGAAGCGTGCTAGAGAAATGGGGGATGTGTCCTATGCAGGTGTCTCCCTACAGTTCTACCAAGATCTTGCTCCCCGTACCCTACAACAACGGAGAGCCCTTTGGCCTCTAACAGCACATTTGAGGAATCTCCAGATCAGATACAAGTGGGGGTTTCCCTTCTTTCTCTCCGCAATACACCAAGGGGTCCAGGCGGTTCTACGGGACCCGGACGATATCCCAGATTTTTGCACTGCATTGGGGATCTCCGACTCCTTGGCCCACCCCGCTACAACGGATCCTAATACTGAGCCGGTTGCTTCAAAGCCTGCTGTGTTGGACAGACACGAGAGATGGTGGATGGTATCAGATCGCACTCCCAAGCACCTCAGAGAAGGAGCGGCTACAGATGATGATACTGCTGTAGCCTCCCGTTAAGGTTTCTGGTGCAGTTTGGAGGATTCTTCTTTGCTTCTTAACCCTCTTCTATTTGGGACAGGGACTCTAATCTTGCTCTCATATTCCGCAACACATCACCCATTGCTGTGAACGGTATGAATATATGTCCCTGTTTGATACTCTTTACTCATACCTTTTCTCTCCAATTTGAGCTGGTGCTGCTTCCATCCTGCAGGGGCTGATGGCTGTGCTGATAGATACAAGAGTCTTATGGAATCACGTGAGCTGTGGGACTCTTCCCTTGATGGACTGAGCCTATATAAGCATATCTTTGTACTGTACCTTAGTGGAGACTATAGTCTCTTATACCCTTTTATGCTTTGATGTTTGCATTCATATACCTCATACCTCCTATCTCATGCCATAGTCTGTCCCCTCTCTTGGGCCCGGAGACGGTTGACCGGGACGCCTGTTGCTCTAAGTTGTGACTGGTATGGTTTTCCTCTGAACTAATACATGTTGTGTTTAGGGGGGTAAGGGTAGATATTCTTGAATATCAGGGGTTCATGTTATGTATTTTACATGCTAACGCTCTAGTACCCTATAGGCTGTAGATACTATGCTCATGTATTACGTTGACTATTATTTGTATGCACATGCTATCAACCACAGCACTTAGGCCTCTTAAAGGGATAGTAATACTTCGTTTTATCTTTATTTTATTTTGTAGGCATTAAAAAAACATGAAGAACGATATAAGTCTTATCTCTCAAACCTTTATGGTTTGAGAGATATTCACAAGCAAAGTTTCCCCTCATTGACCAAAACGGTCAAGTCTGCCATCTAGCTGTCAGATTTGGAATCCGGTCCGCGGACCGGCCCTTGCTCTACAGCAGAGCCGAGATCTCGAGATATAAGAAGAACTACTTCATTTGAATAGTTTACCAGTCTGCCTAGTTTGCAAGCACACTTTTTAGACCCCTCCAATGAAATAGTTATTTTTATATCTTGCGATCTCGGCTCTGCTGAAGAGCAGGCGGTTGATCTGCGGACCGGATTCCAAATCTGACCACTAGATGGCAGACTTGACCGTTTTGGTCAGTGAGGGGAAACTTTGCTTGTGAATATCTCTCAAACCATAACGGTTTGAGAGATAAGACTTATATAGTTCTTCATGTTTTTTTAATGCCTACAAAATAAAATAAAGTTAAAATGAAGTATTACTATCTCTTTAAGCAGTAACTTTGTTTAATTTGATATTCAAGTGTTTTAAGTCCTACTTCTTTCACTCCTAATGAGAGAGACTGAGACCGAAAGTTTCTTAATCTGTCCATCTTCTGACTTGATGACATGTTTCCCCCCCCACCGGGCCTATTGGCCACTACATGCAAGTATGACAGAGGGCCAGGCCCTGCGGCCTGTGTTTCCTTGTCCACGTTTCCTCTATCTTTTCTGCTTTTTATTTTCTTTCTTCTTTGTAAAATCTGTATTCTGCAGCGCTTTTTGGCTTCTCTTTATTTTTACCTGTTATCTCTTTCTTCTTATCTTAGACTGCTACTACTCTCTCCTCTCTTCTAGTCCTTGGTCTTTAGTCTTTATACTGATCATAGTATCAATACACCCTGGCCTGTTATCTAATTGCAGTTATACAGACGGTACTTCTATGGCTATCTTAAAGGGGAACTTTCACCTCCGCATTATCATTGTTGTATCGCTTCCTTTGTGTCCCCTCTGTACATTGCGGTGTTTCTTTTTGCCTAAAAACCTGTTTAAATGAAGCAAAAAGATACTTGAATTTTGTACCTGATGACGTTAGCAGCCGCACAGCCGCGCACCGTACGGTGCAGAAGACACTCCCACAGCCTCAGCTCCTTTCACTTGCCCCAGCATCCTCCGGTGACTGAGGCGTTCTGTTAGTAAGCTGGAGAGAGATCTCATTGGCAGAGATCGATATCTAGCCAATGAGATCTCTCTCCAGCTTACTAACAGAACGCCTCCGTCACCGGAGGATGCTGGGGCAAGTGAAAGGAGCTGAGGCTGTGGGAGTGTCTTCTGCACCGTACGGTGCGCGGCTGTGCGGCTGCTAACGTCATCAGGTACAAAATTCAAGTACCTTTTTGCTTCATTTAAACATATTTTTAGGCAAAAAGAAACACCGCAATGTACAGAGGGGACACAAAGGAGGCGATACAACAATGATAATGAGGAGGTGAAAGTTCCCCTTTAAGAATATGAAGATTGTCGTTTACTCATAGGTAGAGATGGCAGTTTACATTGAGATGTAAGTTTGGCTTACTTTAGCTCTCAAACTGTCTGTTCATATTTGTGATGAATGTTTTGTATGTCTTCAGCTTCTTATACTGTGTGACCATCTATGTACTATGTATTCTTCAATAAAGATTAAAGGGATAGTAATGATTCATAATAAAAGCAGCTCTAATTAATCATCATAGTATTTGGACTTTGGAGAGTGTTATTTCAATTCTGTCAGAGTTGTAGTTCAAGAGTAATTGAATGACAAAGTATCCCCCTCCTGCCCCTTTTACTGATGTAACACTGTTCAGCCAGATCAGAAGGGAGGTGCCCAGCTAGACTGCAGAGAGGGACAATCTTCAATTAAGATAAGGGAAAAAAACAGAAAAACTTGTCAAGGGGCACAGGGCCTTCATTGTTCTCATAGGAAGAAGATTGTCCCCTTCTGTTATCTGTCTGGTCTATGGACTGGATTCCACATCTGAGAAGAGATTGCTTACACTGGGTAAAAGGAGCGGGAGGGGAAACTTTGCTTGTGAATATCTCTCAAACCATAAAGGTTTCAGAGATAAGACTTATATCGTTCTTCATGTTTTTTAATGCCTACAAAATAAAATAAAGATAAAACGAAGTATTACTATCCCTTTAAACCCTCAAACATTTATTACTGATTATTTTGTGTAAACCATAATCTGTGGCCAGCTATATAACATTATCTTGCGGTACAGATTATCACTCACCACAGCCAGTACGGGTAGTTCTAGGAATGAATGTCTTCTTAGACACCTGGTGATCTCTTATATACGGCTCTTCTCCTCTTTCTATCACCAGTATAACTGCAGGCTTCCCACTGACACACCCTGTATATGGACATTTATTTTATTGATATTTATTATTTAACACACTGAATATTTATGAAAAAGTGAAATTTACTCACTGATATTTGTTTTTACTCTGTATCCTTCCACGGAATACTGTGAGTAATTGGCTCCGCCTTCCAGCTGGTAGGACCAATCAAAAATTATAAATTCTGTGAGCTCACTTCCCCTTCAGTTATACAGTTGTCTAAGCTGCAAGACATAACAGGTTAGAGACGGTACAGTAAAGGCACACTGCAGTAGATATCACGTCACTGATATGGTATAGTATTATGGAAGCGATACAAATATCCAAGAATAACTTTCAGGGAGGGTTGCCGTGGAAGGACACAGAGGAAAAACAAATATCAGTGAGTACATTTCACCTTTTCCTCTGTCCCCAATCCACAGCATACTGGGAATTACCAGAGCAGTACCTCAGAAGTCTGGGAAGGGCTGAGAAAGTAAGTTCAGACAGGAATGGCAGCTTCAAACACCTTATTTCCGAACTTGGCATCCGTTGATGGTTGAAGGTCCAGTCTATACTGTTTGATGAAAGTAGAGACTGATGATCAAATAGCAGCCTTGCAATCTCAGTAGGTGTTGCAGCTGCTTCCTGTGCCCATGAGATTGTGATAGCACTGGTAGAGTGGGCTTTAATACCCTGAGGAGGGTCTAGATTAGCTGAGTCATAGGCCATCTTAATGTAGTCATGAATCCAATGTGCAATAGAGGGTCTGGAGGCTGAAGACCCTTTGAATTTTCCAAGAAATGGAGAACTGCGTCCCTCTAAGAGTTAGGTTCTGCTGAGATATATCTGAAGGCAGCTGAGAAGATCCAGATTATGTAGTCTCTTCTCAATCTCATTTGAGGGATAGGGACAGAAGGATGGGAGAACTATTCCTTGGAGAAGGTGAAACTAAGCAATGACCTTGAAGCGGAAGGAAGCCTTAGGACGTAGGACTACCTTATCTTGATGGAAGACTAAAATTGGAGTAACACATACCAAGGCCTGATTATATTGAGGTAAGATATCTTCTTACCATGCGGTTGTCTGCAACGGAAGCAGCTAGAACTAAAGAAATTGCAGAGAGCTGGACTTTCAGGGATGCAGGTTTAAGGTCCTTTCAAAACCCTGCCTTCAGAAACTGAAGGATTCTTGCAACAGAGATTGATTTATGATCCAGATTCTGGTACAGGCACCACTTGTGGAAAATAGACCAGACTGTGTAGAAGAGGGTCTCCACCTCTCAGTATGGTTTGAACTACGGTTTCAGATATACCCTGAAGTCTTAAGGATTCCTGCTCGGCCTTGAGATGGAAAAGCGGGAAGAAGAAGACCTGGTGATAACAGGTCTGGGATGTTTGGCAGAGCCATGGGGGCCTGACTGACAACTGAATGAGATCAGCATACCAGGGTTTCCCGGACCAGGGGCGATAAGGATGACATATATCCTGTCTCGCCTTATCTTCTTATTACCTCTGCAAGTAGAGGAACAGGAGGAAACAGGTATGCCAGACGGAAGTCCCATGCCATGAACCGCATCCTGTGCCAGGGCCGGAGGCTCGTGCCATCTGGATAGGTAAGTCTGACATTGTCTGTTCTGAGATATGGGCATGATATATATTGAGTGTCTCCCTAAAGTTGCTGTCACTGACTGAAACGCTTCTTTGTTTAGAGTCCACGTGCCTGGAACCAATTTCTTAAGGCTTAGAAAGTCCACCTGAACATTCAGATGACCTGACAGGAAGGATGCTGACAGAGTCAGCAGATTCTTTGCTGCCCAATAGAGAATCCTCAATGCAAGGTTGTTGAGTGTAGCGCTCCCTGGTCCTCCCTGTTCTACTGCTGATATATTGTCCGATTTGATCAGGACAGCTGTACTTTTGATTGGCCCTGAAATGTGTGAGAGACTTCCAAATCATTGATGTATAGACTGAGTTGTCCAAATGCCCTGAATCGTGTGTATTTTCCAGATTGTTCCCCAATATGTGCTGCTGGCGTCTGTACACAGGATCTGTCTGTCTGGCACAATTAATGGGCGGCCCCTTGAGAGCTTTCCTGGTGAGTCCACCAAGACAATTCCTTAGTGGTGGGCTGGAAGACTGGAATCCTCTGGGCCAGATAGGAGGGATTTCTTTTGTAATAACTGAGATAATTCTCTTGGGTTAAACGTGAATGAACTCAGGCCTATGGGAGGATCTGATAAGTTGATGAGAGGTGTCCCAGTAGTTGTGAAAAGCTTTATTGCAGCATGGAACTTCCTTGAATCTGTTGAATCTGCAGTGCTAGTGATCTAGAGATCTTACTTGCCTTTGACTGGTATTGAACTGTATTCCAAAGAATCTGAGATTTTATGATGGAGAGAGAGAGCTTCTTTCCAAACTGACCATCCAGCCGAGTTTGCAGATTAAGTCCCGTAAATGTTTGCACTGGTTACTGATTGGTAATATGATGTCTCAGTAATCAGAATGTTGCCTCGATAGGGGGCCACCTTGATCAGATGACTGTCGCAGTATTGCTATTGCCATAATCTTTGTGGAGACTCTTGGGGCGGACGCCAATCCAAATGGGAGGACTCTGTATGAATACTGATGACCGAATATTTGGAATTTTAGGTATTTCCTTGTATTTCCCAGATCAGGACATGATAGTAAGAGTCCCGCAGATCTATTCAGATGACGAAGACATGGGTATGTATCAAAATTAGAGTTGATGGCTCAATTTCCATTTTGAAATGATGGATCTTCATTATGGAGTTGAGCTTCTTAAGGTCCAAAATGAGGAGTAGCTCCCCAATAGGTTTGATAACGTAAAAATAGTGGAGTGGAGGGCCTGAATCTCTGATGTAGTGGGATCTCTCTATCACCTTGTTTTGAAGCAGAATCTGTATTGTCTGTTTCATCTGTAGAGACCTTGTTTTAGTATAGATGACCTGAAGCGAAGTATCATAGGGACAGGTTGAAATTCCAGAGCATAGCCATTCTGTACAATTTCTAGGACCCATCTGTCATGATGAACTAGATTCCAGGCCTGATGGAACTCGTCTAATTTGCCACCCCACTGGAGGTGGAGAAGGGGTTGGTCTGACTTCATTGTTGGAACTGCCCTCTTTTTGGAAACCTTTACTATTTCCAGATCTTTGATTTTGGGGAAGGCCACACTTCCTCTTGGTTGTATCCCCGATCTGGCTTGTATCTTCTGACTTCCTAAAAGACTGATGTCTGGAGTGACCAGTTTGGGAAGGAGAGCCTCTGGCTCTTTCCTTCTCTTGATAATTTCCTCCGGCAGGTCTCAGAATAGCTTAGTTCCAGAGAAAGTTAAGGAGACCAGTCTGTATTTCAAGTTTAAGAAGAGAGAGAGGCAAAAAGCCTCCGTCCTCCAGCTTGGTAGGACCAGAAATATCTGCTGGGGGGGAGTGAGCCCAGAATTTATAATTTTTGATTGGTTCTACCAGCTGGAAGGCGGAGACAATTACCCACAGTATGCCGTGAATTGGACACAAAAGAAAGTAACTGATTATCTAACAGTAAAGTTCCCAAAGAAATATGAAATTATTTCCCCCCTACGGTTACAGACTCTAAGACCTAAAAGCAACTTTTTGATTTTGAAAGGGCTTTTAAAATCATTTAGATGTTATATTAGACATTTTTATTATTGAGTAAAGTAGCTTCTGAGATATTTAAATGTATAAATTATGCTAATTAGAGAATGCCGTGCAGGCACTTCCTGTCATAGCTCTACATCACCTCCCCCACTCACTGACACTTAACCCTTCCCGTGCTAGTGGAGGTAGGCAATGTACTGCTGAGCAGTCAGTCAGTGGGGAAGGTGGAGGGATAAATAGGCCTGTAATTAGCACAATCTATGACTATAAACAACTGAAAACTAGTTTTCTAAATAAATGACTAATCCAACATAAAGATGATTTTGAAAGCTCTATCAGGATCCTCAAATTTGGTTTTAGGTGATAGTAAATACTAATCATGTTTCCCATATGAAATGTTTCCTGTATTTAGGGTGATATTGTTACCTAGAGATATTAGGGATCGGTAATTCTCCATCATGACATCCCTGTACAGTCCCTTCTCTTCTTTCGTTAAACAGTCCCACTCCTCCTTGGAGAAGTAAACTGCAACTTCATCAAAAGCAGCACGGTCCTAAAAAAGAAAATTCATTATTCAGAATTTGTTCTTCTTGGAAAAATGACTTAAATGGTTCCTTCAAACATGTAAAGGAACATTTTCCATACACAAGAGTCTGGGATCCTTTTAAGTTTATCTGTAGCCTTGATTTCTTTCTGCAAAACTGGTACAATTGGAAACTTAAGGTGGGGCTCCTGATGGTTACACCTATGCATTAAAATGACTCGGCTCCACACAGCAAATAGTTTTTTCCTTTTGTATTCTGTGGGACAGAGTGAGCCTTACAAAATGACAGTAACAGCACCACCTTCAGTTGTCAGTTTGAGCTGTAATAAATATTGACTGAAGCATCTACCAAATGTAGCAGTACCGTTTTCACTCAGCAGTGAAAAGTTCTACAACATACTGTCCATAACTATACTGTCCTGAACAATGGTATTAGACAGAGTGACCATAGTAGAGAAAAAGTTCTCATCCATTATCTACATACATATATATATATATATATACACACACACACAGACACTTCCCTTTCCCTACTAGTGTGTGTGTGATACAGACAGAGGGTGAGGTGTGCGTGTGTGTGATACAGAGGGTGAGGTGTGTGTGTGTGATACAGACAGAGGGTGAGGTGTGTGTGATACAGACAGAGGGTAAGGTGTGTGTGTGACACAGACAGAGGGTGAGGTGTGTGTGATACAGACAGAGGGTAAGGTGTGTGTGTGACACAGACAGAGGGTGAGGTGTGTGTGTGATACAGACAGAGGGAGAGATGTGTGTGATATAGACAGAGGGGGAGGTGTGTGCGATATAGACAGAGGGGGAGGTGTGTGTGTGTAATACAGACAGCAGGTGAGGTGTGTGTGTGTGTGTGTGATATAGACAGAGGGTGAGGCGTGTGTGTGATACAGACAGAGGGTGAGGTGTGTGTGATTTATACAGAGGGTGAGGTGTGTGATATAGACAGAGGGTGAGGTGTGTGTGACACAGACAGAGGGTGAGGTGTGTGTGTGTGTGTCATACAGATAGAGAGTGAGTAGAGCTGCGAGTGAAGATGACGCTATCTGTCTGATAACACAGAAGAGAACATCAGGACCCACAGACAAAGTAGAAGATCTGTCACTGGGAGAGTTAAACTTTTGGACTTGAGTGTACGATCAAGGGAGCAATTTTGGGGCAAACCAACTGTACTGTAGGGTACAAATAAAAATACATATCCGCAATGTGTTGGAGACCTCTCTAGCATTTAAGAAGTTAAAAAGCCCTGTTTAAAGGGGATCTATCAACTTATAAAAATGTATTATCATATGTTTTGATAATAAAAGTAATAACAGGAAAGCTGTTTTTTGTTTTTATTTTAATCTAAGTACTTATAAAGATATACTACCTTCAAGCTTTTCCGGTCAGCATAATGCAGCACGCTGAATCACCGGCACAGCTCTTGCTCACTGCCTAATTCTCCTCCCACCTCCCTCCCAGCGGCCCCAGGGAGCACGTTCACACTTCCCTTCGGTGTGCTGTGAATGTCTTCTATCGTTATATCAAGCTCTGGTTGCAACCTCAGTGTAATGCTAACCGGAGCTTGCTGTAACGATAAAAGACATTCACAGCACATGAAGGGGAGCGTGAATGCGCTCCCTGGGGCAGCTGGGAGGGAGATGGAAGGAGAATTCAGACGTGTAGAAGAGCTGTGCTGTGCACATTATGCAGAAATGCACAGAACAGAAGATAGAACATCTTCGTAAGTACTTAGATTAAAAAAAAACAAAAAAAAAACAAAACAGCTTTCCTGTTATTACATTTATTAACAAAACCTCTGGTAATACATTTTGTAATGTGATACATCCGCTTTAAATCAATAAGTGTTTATTTGAACCAGAATTGCTCCAGTTTTCTTTAATACAAAAGTCCCATTGACCCGTATGTACAAAAGCAAAGTAATGCAGTCCTGGGGCAATATAACTGCACCACAGAAGACAAATATACATTTATAATGACCCCAATGGATTAAATGGGGCTTTTTAACCCTTGTATACTAGAGAGATCTCCAACGCATTGCAAAATATTCAACAGGTGAAAATCTGTATTTAAAAGAATGGGAATTTGTATTTTTTCCGTATGGTGTAGTTGGTTTGCATCAATTTAAATGTATACAAACAACCCACTGTATCAGAGGAAACGTGTGTGTGTGTGTATATATATATATATATATATATATATATATATATATATATATATATATAAATATATATACATATATATAATTTATTTATTTCTCCTACAGATACAGAGATCAGACACATAGTATAATGTATATATAATAGGGATTTATCATACACATACCTGGGAACTTTCAAGATGAGCTGACCCTGAGATCTTTGAAATATTAACCCCTTAAGGACCCATGACGGTCCTGGACAGTCATGGGTTGTTATCCCCTTAAGGACCCATGACGGTCCAGGACCGTCATGACTTAAATGATAGCAAAGTGCCTCTGTGCACGCTGCTATCATTAATTCCAGGCTGAGACTGACCGCTCCGAGACCGGGGCGTTCAGTCTCAGCCCTTCTTGCTTGTGCCGGTTCGTGTGATCGCCGTAGCAGCGATCACATGTACCGGCATAGTGAGAGACAGAGGCAGCACAGAAAGCATGCTGTCTCTGCGTGTCTCTTCTGCCTCTGTCTCCCTTGCTATCAAAGTAAGGGAGACAGAAGTAGAGAGGAGACACCTAGTGGCAAATAAAAATACAGTAGCTGGGGGTATTAACCCCTTCACAGCTGGTGCTGGAAGCTTGCTAAATGCAGGTCAATTTCTGACCTGCCATGATACTTTTTTTTTTTTTTAAACACAACACACTTTTTTTTTTTTTTTTACAAAAAGATATTTTATTAAAAAAAAAAAATCTCATTAAACAATTTTGGAAGTGTGATTGGTGTGGAGCGATGTAATACACTATTACACACTGCCAAATGTCAGGGATAAAAAGTGACAAAATAGGGTGGGAAAAAGGGACATGGGGATTTTCACCCGGGGGGGACAGTAGCCACTTTAAACTTCACATTTTGTAGGTATGACTGACTGGTAATACCTTTCATGCAATTGCATAAAAATTTAACCCTTCGTGCCCAATTGATCCCAAGAGAAAAAACAAAAATGGTGTTTATTTACTTTTTTTTTACCTTTTTTTTAATTTTAATAAAGTAAATGGTGGTTTATACATATAAGTAGGGTATCAAATGAAAGCCCTATTTGGGCTTAAAAAAACAGTATATAATTTATGGGGGTGGAATAAAAGCCTAAGAGGGAAAACACTGTTGAACAAAGACATAGTCAAAAAGGTCAGCATTGCTCCGGTCCTTAAGGGAAAACGACCTCAAATTTTCCCGGTCCTTAACCCCTTAAGAGATATCTAGCCAATGCGATCGCTCCACCTTAGTGACAGACAGCCTCCGTCATCGGAGGATGATAGGTAGTGGGACGGGAGCTGCCTCTGTTCGGCAAGCCGGAAGTAGGCTGCCGGACACTTTTTAAACTTTAATTTTTGTGCATGTAACTGTTTTTTTTTTTTAAATAACAAACAATATTTTCAGCCTTTTTGATAAATACTCTAAATAATGAGCATTACATATATGTAGGTGAGAGATCCCCTTTAACACGCTACAGTTTGGATAACTCACTGCCTGAACACAAACAAGACAAGCAGGACATCTCCCACTGTCTTTCTGGTACTAATGGCACCAGTTTAGAGGCTAAGGAAACATTTAATTGGGGAAATTCATACTGTAGGTGACACAGACCTCTCTCATCCTGAGAATTTGGCCCTTCACCCTGAGACCCTGAGATTTGGGTCAAAACCCTGAGAGTTCCCAGGTATGATCATACAGATACACAGAGATCAGAAACACAGTATAATGTATATATAATATGGATTTATCATACAGATACACAGAGACCACACACACAGTATAGTGTATATATAATATAGATTTATCATACAGATACACAGAGACCACACACACAGTATAGTGTATATATAATATAGATTTAGCATACAGATACGCAGAGATCAGGCACAAAGTATAGTGTATATATAATATGGATTTATCATACAGATACACAGAGATCAGACACACAGTATAGTGTATATATAATATGGATTTATCATACAGATACACACAGATCAGACACACAGTATAGTGTATATATAATATGGATTTATCATATAGATACACAGAGATCAGACACACAGTACAGTGTATATATAATACGGATTTCTCATACAGATACACACACACAGTACAGTGTATATATAATATGGATTTATCATACAGACACAGAGATCAGACACACATAAGAGGTGAACGTCCCAGGACGCAGACAAATAATATTTATTAAAGTGAATGTAAAATAGTGGCAGGAACTTTTAAGACAAATGTATCCAAACCCACAAAGGATTAGAGATAAAAGTGATCACTGACCATAATACTGCGGTTGCTGTTAGTTCTTCCTACTGTACAACACCGAGAGAGAAACAATGTAACAGTGTCCGTGCGGAAACAAGACAGCTGTGTGGAACGTTCCTGTTAAGGAGAAGTGACATCTAGTGGTGACAAGAAGGAATACAGGGGCAGAGGATTAGAGAGCAGGAGAAGCTTTTTTTGCATTATATTTCAGACTTGTAGTATTAAATACACTACTATAGATCAATGTTTTTGACCCTTTTCATTAGTAAGTACCCCTTATATATCCATAGGTTTCCCGCCATTCAGCTGAATAATACCAAATATTTACACATTAGTAAAATCCCAATCATATGACCATAAACAATGCAGATAATAATATTACATCGCAAACTATATACCAACATTTCAAATGGCCAAAGAGGGGCACTTGTGTTATAGATGGTGTTGCTGAGAGTGTGATCGGTGGGAGGGGCATTACCTAGAATTTTTAGGTTATTTCAGGACCTGTTGACATCTCTTTGTGTAACTATAAATCATTTAGAGCAACACCAAAGTATTTTATTTAAGAAGACTAATTTATAAATACATACTAAAGTTTACATGAATGTTAAACTCCTGCCGGCGCTGACCATCTTTCTGAGGCTGACAATGTGTAAGAGTTACCAGTGGGAACACTTACTCTGTGTCAGCCTCAGAAAGATGGTCAGCGCCGGCGGGAGCCTCAGCCCCGGTTTTCACTTGCAACGCCAGCATACCTGCTCCATCCCAGCTGTCTTGCACTCATCAGTCCAGTCAGCCAATGAAATGTATTTGCTATTTGGTCCTCATTGGCTGGCTCAGCCAGCCATCGAGGACCATAAAGCAAATACATTTCATTGGCTGGCTGGACTGGTGCATGTTGCTCCATTCCTGGACTCTTTGTTGTTCCAGTGGGGGGGGGGGACGCGGGACACAGACCCCCAGTAAGGGACAGTCCCAGGCATTCCGAGCCGTGTGGTCACCCTAGTTAAAGTGAGCTTTATTGCTGATGATCAATGTGATATATATATACATATATATTTATATACTAGTATCAAAGCCCGTATACACGGGCTAAAGTGCACCCAGCGGCCCCGGCTGCTGCCCCGGAGCAGAGACAGGCGGTGAGCCATCCGGAGCTCCCTGCTCCAGATCAGCGCTTTGGCGAGTCTCTCGCCGAATGCGCTGATCCTCAACGGGGAGCTCCAGATGGCTCACAGCGAAGCTCCGTGTGTGTGAAACCACACATGCACAATCTCTACTGCGCATGTGCGGTTACTCTCACAGGGAGCGACGCATTCTATCACTTTATGTTATAGGATGTGCAAAAAGTTTTAGGAAGGTGTGAAAAAATGCTGTAAAGTAAGAATGCTTTCAAAATAGACATGTTAATAGCTTATTTTTATCAATTAACAAAATGCATAGTGGGTGAACAGAAGAAAAACCTAATATCAAATCAATATTTGGCGTGACCACCCTTTGCGTTCAAAACAGCATCAATTCTGTTCAGTGCCATCAGCTCAGAATTGGCAGAAAACATGGGACCCTGGAAGACCCATCTACTGTCCGGAGAAGTCAGATGTGGGCTTTTATTTACACACTAGGTGTACCCGGCGTAACATACGCCGTTACAGCAGATTTCCTGGATGGTGTCCGGCGCATCCCCTCCTCGGGTTTTAAGCGGTGGTTGCAGCAGTGTTCCACACTTTTCCATTCCCAGAGTGCTGACTGGCCGGCGAATGGAACTCTATGATTGACTGGGTATGTTTCCTAAGCGGCCAATCAACACACTGGGAAAGGAAACAAACCCAATCGTTTTATATACATAGATAGATATTGACCATTTGTTGTTTTGTTTTTGGTTTTTTAAACCAGGTGCATTTAGCCAAAGAGTTTGTGCATTTGGAGCCAACGGCACAGTCTGTTTCCAACTGTCTGCAGGGAACAACGTAGGTAGAGATTTTGGGTGGAGACACATAGTATCATAAAGCCACGGGACATACCCCCAGAAGTGCTATTACAGAGAGGAATGCTGACGCAGATTGGTGCTTGAACATATTTTTATAAACGGTATCTACAATTATGTGACTATTATTTAACAAGTATTCTATTATGGTTTATATTTCATGAAGTGAGATAAAAATGTATTCTGCATGTTCTGAGTTGCTTATTTACTAAAGTTAACTAATGATTAATATGTGCACTATATCTAAACAATGATTGACTCATTATTCCAGCAATGGTCAATCTTTGGGTCTCCAACTCTTGGGGACTGAAATTTCCATCCCACCCATATGTTTTCTGAATGGGATGATTGAGCTCTATTACCCCAACCGTTGGAGGTCTAAAGATTGACTAATTCTGCCTTAGTTAATTTTGCCTCATATGTAAAATATAATTCATGTGTTTACTATGTGGATAATTTGATGTTTAAAGGGACAGCAACCCTTTATTAAGAATTTACATAGTCTCAAAGTATATGATCAGTAGTCAAATTGCCTATACATCTTTTTCCCATATTCCCTATGTTTCCACTTTTTGTCCCTGCCATTAACTCTTTGAGTGCCAGAGGGGTATACAATACATTGCTTCCCAATGAGTTGTGTGCCCCTCTGGCACTCAAAGTGTTAAGATATGTGGATTTCTGTTTCCAGAGAGGTCTCTTGTCAGTACACAATCAAAGCCGGATGTAATACAATGTTACACTATCACCTGCAGCACTGAGTGCCTCTGTGTACTAGGTTTTTTATACACTAGATCTGCTTTCACCTTCCTTGACAAAAATCTCTCTTCAAAAAGACCCCGGGAGCTCATGACAAGTACATAAACATAAAAAAAAATACACAAAGGTAATAAAATAAAAATTCAGACAATTTGACTTTACTTATTATACAGTTGCACTGTCACCCTTTTTGTAAAGTAGGAGTTGTATTACTTCTGCTTTTTCTGCCCTCTGACTATAGATCATGACCTCTTCTAGGGCTCAATTCAATTATCAGAGTTAAAACTGTCAGTAGGGCAAAAATGGATACCAAATGGTACACACACCCTGTTGTTATAGGTATTAAATTGCCCTACCAACAGGAACCACAACAAACATTGGGACACAGAACCAGACTTTTGGCCCAATGTTCATTGTGTATTTTTGTTCACAAAACTCATGCTAAATAGTCTGAGAAATGGGAACATGAAAGGAAAACAGCTAACGCTTGGTGTATGACACAGTATCAAACACTGAGCATGAGCTAAAACATAGTTACCCACCCAAACACTAATCCTACACACCCCCTAACAATAAAGTGTAACAATACTAGCACTAACAATCTCCTAACACTAGGGTTGCCACCTTTTCTTCCAAAAAATACCGGTCATGGCATTCCATCCATAGACTTAACATTGGACAGAAGCCAATTTTTTACCGGCCTGCCGGTAAAATACCGGCTGGGTGGTAACCCTACCTAACACCCATAACCCAGAGTTGTAAAACTTACCTGTCACCCACTGTGTCTTCTTTTTTAAAGGAGCAGTAAACCTTTTTTATGAAAATATATATATTGTAGGGATTTTCCTACTGAGTAAAATAAGGGTACTCCCACTGCCGAGAGATTTATATTTCCAGAGTTATTACAGTTTAAGCCCATGTTTTTTTATATTAGCAGTGCCCTCTAGTGGCCAAATTCTAATTAGATTTCCTATTAGATTCTAATGGAGAAGAAAGTCAGAAAAGTCAGAGACATACAGTTCTCCAAAGAATGTGATAGAAACTGCCTGTCACTTCCTGTCAGTTAGAACTATCAGGAAGTAAACACAGTAAATTCACTTCCTGTCAGTTAGAACTATCAGGAAGTAAACACAGTAAATTCCCTTCCTGATTATTTGAACTGCTATAAATTTTGAATAAAATATCTGACAGCGATGCAAGTGACCTTGTTTTATTCAGCAGGAAAAGTACTATAAAATATGTGTTTTCATAAAAAAAAAAGTTTACTGCTCCTTTAATCTTCTATCTTCCATGTCCTTCTTAACCTCTCATCTTTTTCTTTTCTTCCGATAAGATTTTCATTCATCCCTCCCACCAGAAGCTGATTGGCTGGGAGGCGCTTAACCCCAGGTCCCAGCCAGTGGAAGACTAGTAACTCCTTTGAACAGAGACTGGCCATATAAAAGCCAGTCTCTGTTCAAATTATCCTCAGAATGGCTCGGGCAATGGCCCAAGAGGTATCTGGTGTGTGGGGGAGGATTTTTTGCTTTGCTTTCCTCCAGAGGCAGCGGCACTGTACGATTGTAAGATAAGAAAAAAGAAGATGAGAAGATAAGAAGAAAGAAGAACACGGAAGATAGAAGATTAAAGAAGATGACTTACAGTGAATGACCAGGGTGCTGAAGACCCCGCTGGACAGCAGACTTACAGGTAATTGTTTATTTTCAGGGGATGGTGTTCGTTTTAGTGGGATTAAGCCTGTGAGTGCCAGCGAGGTATGCAATGCTCTGCAATGTGTTACATATCCCACCGGCACTCATAGAACAAATTATTCTTACATTACACACATAGTTTCAGTGCTTTGGATGTATTGATATGGGGATTAGGGTCCTATATCAATACATCCACTGGTCACTTAGCTTTTTTCCACTTCAATTCCAGCATCGGTAGTTTAAAACATGTGTTAGGAGACTGGGGGGGGGGGGGGAGGATGACGTAGAGGGTAAATGAGGAACGGATGGGCGGCGTCTCCCTGGTGTAGGCGAGGGCAAGTGTTGGAGCTTGTATGAGCTGAGTGACAAGGGGAAGAGGGGGCTGCCAAACGTCGCACTTGGATCCACTGACGGCCGCGAGCCGCTGATAGCAGAAAGAGGACCCGTTAAGCTGTTTGAAAGAGGCCGGGTGGCGATCCTCAGAGGTGGCAGTACAAATTTATCCGCATACCCAAGGCCTCGGTGAAGGAGGTATTCTCCGTTGGAAGACAGTAGCCAGGAGTGTGCATGGACACTGCCCCTGATGGCTCTGGGTCACTATTGGTGTTTCAGCCCTGGAGATTCTGCAGTGCCAGATAGAGCTGTACGGTGCCACTATTTACCGGGAGTCCCCTATAGAATGGAGCCAGACTTGCTTGTGGGTGAAATTATGACCGTATAAGCTTGAGAGGTTGTGCTGAAGCCCTGACGGACTGGCGCATGAGTAAAGGCTGACCTTATTCAGTGGAGGAAGATATAGTGCAGTTGTCAGCTCATCTTCATTGAGGATTCCTGGAGGGGTACCGTCAGTAGACGGACAAACGTTATATAGTGCTTATATTTTGATGTTCCTCATTGAAACGATATATCTACTCCGACACTTGCCTTAATGAAGCGTTGAAGTGATCATATTGCGGATTTTTACCCCACACGAGTTTCTTACTAGTTGAGAGGCCTGAAGATTTTTCCATATAAAAATAAAGATAACTTCTGTTTTCTGAGGTTTTGTGGTATAGCTGTGTAAGAAATTCTATCTAGCCCCTCTTACCAAGGGTACAATTGTTCTTTGGGGTTGGTTGTAACTAAGAATCACACACACATAAGGGATAATAATAAAATATGATTGTATTATATACAGAATCAAAATACTGTTACAGTTTGGATGGTATATACATGAACAAAATAATATTATAGATTACAGGTATGGAAAAGATGGAATTGAATTGGATACCAGTAAATTATATGATGAAAATCTCCTCACACCCTCCAGCACAAATCTTGGTTTCTGGTCTCTTATCTGCTGGGCTCACGTCTGGACAGGAATCAGGACTGCTGCGCTCAGGCTGCTCTCATCTCCTCTGCTCCAGAAGCTCTCCTCCAGTTCTCCTGAAGTTCTGATTCCACCCCAAAAATACTGCTCTTTTATACCATTTTTCATATCACTTAGGACTGGTGTAAACTGGTTAGCTCAGCTGACTTTTCTCACCACACCCACTTGCCATTTCATGGTGGCCTCAGAGATATTATTGATGAGGGGAAGGCTCCAGAAACAGGTTTATCAGAAGCATTTGTTCCTCTATCTGAAATCTTTGTTTAGTTGACAAACAGAGAAAGTGTTTACATCTGTCCTCCTTCCTTTCTTATGTGACCAAGAGAGAGCTTCCTCTGAGTCCTCAAATGGCTAAATAAGGAATGCATCCTGTCAAGCCACTTGAAACAACCTTTATTGGTGTAATTGTGTGACCCCTTGCTGTTTGGGACAGCTGAAATTGCACTGGATTCTTAATTAACCCCTTAAGGACCAGCGGTCACGGGGTGTGCCATCCCTTAAGGACCACATAGGAAACTTTGACGTGCCATCCCACGTGACTGATCACATGGGGCGGCACGTCAAACGGGGCACTGGAAGAGATCGCTTCGGTCTTGGAGCGATCAACTTCAGTGCCCGGTATTGCTCACCGCGCTCCTACAGGAGCGCGGTGAGTAAAAGTACATGACGTGCCGGACCAGCGTGACGGTTCTGCCACGTCAATGGTACTTAAGGGGTTAAAGAACCAGATTTCCAATGGTATATTCTTAAGCCATGATACAAATAATTAACCATACACTTGTGTACATACACACACACACACATACATACATACATATATATACACACACACACACACAATAAATTGCATACAATGTCTATATCCATATAGATAAAGACATGTATGCATACACAAACACACACATTTATAGCTTCACAGACAAACCCCTGTTATAAATCATATTTGATCCATTTTGACTTTCTTACAGCTGTGTTATAACTGATATTTACTAATGCCTCCCAAAGCGGACAAATCTAGAAAGCAAGAAAAAAGATAAGGCCGATAGGCCTAACTCTCATTCTATTAGCACTTTTTACTCCCTGAGCTCACGAACAGATGCCTCTGGATCAATTAATAAATCCAACAGTTGCTCTCTGGATCGGCTGTTAGAATCTAGCATTCTTGAACCCTCAAATATGATATCCACCTCACAGTTAAATCAGGCACTTGATACAATCCCTCCAAAAAAAGGAACGCGCACACTGTCTGGGTGTAGACTGCAATAACCTTGAATTTCTTTATTTGGACCCTTCACCGAGTGAGTTTAATCTATCTCATATCCTTCACAGTGGTAATTACCTGCCAATTCAGAATAGGTATTTGACTCAACTTCTGTAGAGGCAATCCAGCCTCTTGGTATGATCGCCTCCACTGGATAACGCCCAGTGACGGAACCTTGGCGTCAGCTCACCTCTTCTTACCTCTCCAGTTATTCCGGTCTCTCCTTAGACCAGGGGAGGGCTGGCCTGGGGGGGAGAGGGGCAATTGCCCCCTGGGCTGGTCACATGTCTGGGCCAGTGGGCCACTGACTCACTCAGCCTCCCAATTTCTGCTGTAAATGGAGCTATTGATACCACAGAGCTTACAATTGAAATGGAACTAAACAAATGATACCACAGAGCTAAAATCCAAATAGAGCTACAGCATAACCCATTTCCCTTGTAAGCTCTATGGTATCAATCATGTTGCTGTACTTAAATTGTAAGCTCTATGTTATCACTAGAGTAGCCGCATTTCAACTGTAAGCTATGTGGTCTCGTTTCCCTTCCTTAAAAAGCATTAATGCCAATATTAAAAATAACTAAAGGGGATGGGCTGGAGCGGCTGAAGAAATGGGCCAATAGATTGTACTTGCCTCCCCTGCCTTAGACTACTTCCTTTTAATTAACCTCCAAGGTCTTCAGTCCTCTATCTAGGACTTAGAATATAGAACTCAGAACCTGTCTAAGGGGCCTAACTGAGACAATAATCTGGGGCTTAGCCAGGCTCAAATATATAAAAATATTTATTGAGAAACAAAATAAAACATATATCTGCACATATAGAGAAAAATCTAAAATCTACAATTTTCTATTATTATATTGCCCAACGCGTTTCCCGGCTTACGCCGCTTCGTCACGAGTCTTTCAATAGCAAAAATTTGTACTTAATAATTAAAAATGTCTTAGAGAAGAATTTAAGTGAGTTTAAGGAGGAAATACTTCAAATTCAAGGGAGCTATCTGGCACTTATTCCTCAATATCTATCTACTTCATCGTGTGGGAGGGCGGAGAGGACCGATTGAGCCTGATCCAGAGGAATAGAGTGAAAGTAGAAGGTGGAGACTCACCCCTCCGATCACACCTACCCGATTGTGAAAGCAGATGGAGAGGACTAATCCCGGTTACATTTAAGGCAGTATGGGAGTAGCGGCCCCATAGAGGAGAAAGCTGCCACGAATTGGTACCTGGAAGATCTGTATCGAGTCTACGAAAGGTATTTCTTTTATAACATAACTCAAAATAGGTCTCAAAAGTACGATAGAATTTTGTTTGTGTGGCAGCAGTTACGTTTATGAAAGAAGTCCTTGTGGACGTCTTTGAAAATGTCCTATGGCCCCTGCTCCCCTCCTGACTACCCACATAAATAAATTCGAACTTAGAAATGTGAAGTCCATAGATGTCTTTTTGTAGAAGGATGAAATAATTGTGAAGTAATAAAATACGTAACTTGGATTGTATAATGACATGATACAGGTGTATTGGTTTGTTTTTGTATGTTTTTTTTACTATAAATCAATAAAGAATAATATGAAATTAAAACACGTGTTAGGGTACTCTGCGCCTACTTTTGCAGGCGCAGATTTAAGGTGATAATGTATGACCCCTTAACGCATTATACTCCCCAATGCATGGAATTGAATCACTGATTCACAATATTTTTCCTTGCTTCAAATAGGCACAAAATTTAGTCCCAACGAGTTTTTTTTTTTCCTGTGGCAGTTTTTCCACAGCACAGGTAATTGAATGGCTTACTGTTCTTAGAAAGCTATTGTCAGCTGTATTTTTTCCGGTGATTATTGAATCGAGCCCCTAGTATTCCTCTTTTCTTAAAAATGTTCCCCACTTGACTTATATTTATCATAACACCTGTGACGGCCCCCGCGGCAGGCACCCGCCCCTGTAGCGTTAGGGGGGCGCCTACCAGGTAATTTACACCGGACCGGCCTCATAGGACCACCGGACAGACCTGGGTCATTTGCCACTGGATCTAGCTGCACCACCCAGAGGAGGACCAGTCAACCGGATTGGAAGACCTCCAGGTGCAGCCAGCCCAATGGAGAGGAATGACCTGGGTAGGGACTCACACTTCTACCCACTGGAACAGGTCAGTGCAGAGCAGGTATCATCCCCTCTGCTGCAAAGTCTCTGCTGGGCAGGCTAATCCCTCTGCCTTCTTCTGGGGAACAGGTTCACTCACCTCACCAAGGATGCCTCCTCCTGGCAGGAACTCACCCCTCTCCCCTGGTAAAAATGCCATCACCTTTAACAAGACACTTTTGGCTACAGTGGCCTGCTGTCATCAGTCCCCAACCCCAATGACAGAAACTAAACATTTTCTTCAAGAATAGAAAAAACACGCCTAAGTTTATTGAAATTTAATACTACACCTTTCACAACATACATTTAACTTGTGGTGACATGAATATAACAAAATATAATACACAGAAGACAAGACCTACAACAACCATAACAGGGTATAACAATTTTGGGGTGTAAGATGGGGGAGTATAATGAAAACATTGGAGTGAAACTGAAAGTCCCAGAATGCAACAGTGACATATTTGCATACTCGCATGGGGCACAGCAATGCTGCAATGTAGGTCACCAACCAATAGATGGCAGTGCACCAACAATGCTGCTATGCTTGTCACCAACCAATAGATGGCAGTGCATAGCACAATGCTGCAATGCAAGGTTCAACCAATAGATGGCAAGGTTGAGTTCAAAGGACTTGAGATAGGAAAAGTCCATAGCAGATGCATTGCTGGAATGTCCACGTAATCCCGCAGTCCTCATATATCACAGGGACATGAAAGTTTAACCTCCAGTTACTTCACAACACCCCTCCTCTCTTCCAAGCTATTTGTATTAAGGTCTTTGAGTCTATCTTGGTAAGCTTTGTGCTGACAACCCTACACTATATCAGTGCTTTGTCTTGGAATGGATTCCTATTTTGTAAATGTTCATGTGGAGATGTAGTATCCAGACTTGTACACAGTATACCAGGTGAGGTCTTATCAGTGTTCTAAACTGGAATTAGTACTTCTCTTCCTGCCTCTATTGCCTCTTCCTGTAGAACCCAGTATCCTGTTAGCTTTACACACTGATTTACTGCATTGATTGCCTCTTTAAGTCATCTGTAATAATAGGGGTAAAGTGTGGTACTGTGTTAGCCATAGAAAACGCAGGAGACTAGTAGAGTAAAAATGATACCTTTATTGGCTAACTGAGTGGCTTTGGATACAAGCTTTCAAGACAACTAGGTATATTATTATTATTATTAAGCCTGAAGAAGAGACCTGTTGTCTGGAAAGCTTGCATCCAAAGTCACTCAGTTAGCCAATAAAGGGATCCTTTTACTCTCTCTGTAATAACGGCAAATTTCCTATCACCCAATGCTCTTTTCAGTACAGCAACGTTAAATCTGTATATGACATCTATGTTTCTTACTTGCATTATCTTGCCCTTTTCAGAGTAACAATCCAGATGACTTGTTCGTTCCTCAAATTGTCCTAAATCCTTATGAATATGGAGTCAACCCTCTTGCGGATTTTTATATAGCCTGCAAAATAGCACACCTTAGCTTCAATACCACTAGCATTGGCCCCTGTGATATTCCACTAGTAATATCACTAATGAATATTTCAGACACTAGCACTGACCCCTGTGACGCTCCACTAGTAATATCACTAATGAAGATATCAGTCCCTAGCAT
The DNA here is from genome assembly GCA_037306005.1 of Rhinophrynus dorsalis. Lineage (NCBI taxonomy): Eukaryota > Metazoa > Chordata > Amphibia > Anura > Rhinophrynidae > Rhinophrynus > Rhinophrynus dorsalis. Next base: position 16,226,742 of record CM074727.1, on the reverse strand, counting down.
TGACCCCTGTGACATTCCACTAGTAATATCACTAATGAAGATATCAGACCCTAGCATTGACCCCTGTGACATCCCACTAGTAATATCACTAATGAAGATATCAGAACCTAGCACTGACCCCTGTGACATCCCACTAGTGATATCACTAATGAAGATATCAGTCCCTAGCACTGACCCCTGTGACATTCCACTAGTAATATCACTAATGAAGATATCAGAACCTAGCACTGACCCCCGTGACATTCCACTAATAATATCACTAATGAAGATATCAGACCCTAGCACTGACCCCTGTGACATTCCACTAGTAATATCACTAATGAAGATATCAGTCCCTAGCACTGACCCCTGTGACATTCCACTAGTAATATCACTAATGAAGATATCAGACCCTAGCACTGACCCCTGTGACATCACACTAGTAATATCACTAATGAAGATATCAGAACCTAGCACTGACCCCTGTGACATCCCACTAGTAATATCACTAATGAAGATATCAGTCCCTAGCACTGACCCCTGTGATATTCCACTAGTAATATCACTAATGAAGATATCAGACCCTAGCACTGACCCCTGTGACATTCCACTAGTAATATCACTAATGAAGATATCAGACCCTAGCATTGACCCCCGTGACATTCTACTAGTAATATCACTAATGAAGATATCAGACCCTAGCACTGACCCCTGTGACATTCCACTAGTAATATCACTAATGAAGATATCAGACCCTAGCACTGACCCCTGTGACATCACACTAGTAATATCACTAATGAAGATATCAGAACCTAGCACTGACCCCTGTGACATCCCACTAGTAATATCACTAATGAAGATATCAGTCCCTAGCACTGACCCCTGTGATATTCCACTAGTAATATCACTAATGAAGATATCAGACCCTAGCACTGACCCCTGTGACATTCCACTAGTAATATCACTAATGAAGATATCAGACCCTAGCATTGACCCCCGTGACATTCCACTAGTAATATCACTAATGAAGATATCAGTCCCTAGCATTGACCCCCGTGACATCCCACTAGTAATATCACTAATGAAGATATCAGACCCTAGCACTGACCCCTGTGACATTCCACTAGTAATATCACTAATGAAGATATCAGACCCTAGCACTGACCCCTGTGACGCTCCACTAGTAATATCACTAATGAAGATATCAGACCCTAGCACTGACCCCTGTGACGCTCCACTAGTAATATCACTAATGAAGATATCAGACCCTAGCACTGACCCCTGTGACGCTCCACTAGTAATATCACTAATGAAGATATCAGTCCCTAGCACCGACCCCTGTGACATTCCACTAGTAATATCACTAATGAAGATTTCAGACCCTAGCACTGACCCCTGTGACGCTCCACTAGTAATATCACTAATGAAGATATCAGTCCCTAGCACCGACCCCTGTGACATTCCACTAGTAATATCACTAATGAAGATTTCAGACCCTAGCACTGACCCGTGACATTCCACTAGTAATATCAGTAATGAAGATATCAGACCCTAGCACTGACCCCTGTGATATTCCACTAGTAATATCACTAATGAAGATATCAGACCCTAGCACTGACCCCTGTGACATCCCACTAGTAATATCACTAATGAAGATATCAGACCCTAGCACTGACCCCTGTGATGCTCCACTAGTAATATCACTAATGAAGATATCAGTCCCTAGCACTGACCCCTGTGACATTCCACTAGTAATATCACTAATGAAGATATCAGACCCTAGCACTGACCCCTGTGATGCTCCACTAGTAATATCACTAATGAAGATATCAGACCCTAGCATTGACCCCTGTGATGCTCCACTAATAATATCACTAATGAAGATATCAGTCCCTAGCATTGACCCCTGTGATATTCCACTAGTAATATCACTAATGAAGATATCAGACCCTTGCACTGACCCCTGTGATATTCCACTAGTAATATCACTAATGAAGATATCAGTCCCTAGCACTGACCCCTGTGATGCTCAACTAGTAATATCACTAATGAAGATATCAGACCCTAGCATTGACCCCTGTGACATCCCACTAGTAATATCACTAATGAAGATATCAGTCCCTAGCACTGACCCCTGTGATGCTCCACTAGTAATATCACTAATGAAGATATCAGACCCTAGCACTGACCCCTGTGACATCCCACTAGTAATATCACTAATGAAGATATCAGACCCTAGCACTGACCCCTGTGACATTCCACTAGTAATATCACTAATGAAGATATCAGACCCTAGCACTGACCCCTGTGACGCTCCACTAGTAATATCACTAATGAAGATATCAGACCCTAGCATTGACCCCTGTGATGCTCCACTAGTAATATCACTAATGAAGATATCAGTCCCTAGCATTGACCCCTGTGACATTCCACTAGTAATATCACTAATGAAGATATCAGACCCTAGCACTGACCCCTGTGATATTCCACTAGTAATATCACTAATGAAGATATCAGTCCCTAGCACTGACCCCTGTGACATTCCACTAGTAATATCACTAATGAAGATATCAGACACTAGCACTGACCCCTGTGACGCTCCACTAGTAATATCACTAATGAAGATATCAGACCCTAGCACTGACCCCTGTGACATTCCACTAGTAATATCACTAATGAAGATATCTGACCCTAGCACTGACCCCTGTGACGCTCCACTAGTAATATCACTAATGAAGATATCAGACCCTAGCACTGACCCCTGTGACATCCCACTAGTAATATCACTAATGAAGACTATCAGTCCCTAGCATTGACCTCTGTGACATTCCACTAGTAATATCACTAATGAAGATATCAGACCCTAGCACTGACCCCTGTGACATTCCACTAGTAATATCACTAATGAAGATATCAGTCCCTAGCACTGACCCCTGTGACATTCCACTAGTAATATCATTAATGAAGATATCAGACACTAGCACTGACCCCTGTGACGCTCCACTAGTAATATCACTAATGAAGATATCAGACACTAGCACTGACCCCTGTGACGCTCCACTAGTAATATCACTAATGAAGATATCAGACCCTAGCACTGACCCCTGTGACATTCCACTAGTAATATCACTAATGAAGATATCAGACCCTAGCACTGACCCCTGTGACGCTCCACTAGTAATATCACTAATGAAGATATCAGACCCTAGCACTGACCCCTGTGACGCTCCACTAGTAATATCACTAATGAAGATATCAGACCCTAGCACTGACCCCTGTGACATCCCACTAGTAATATCACTAATGAAGACTATCAGTCCCTAGCATTGACCTCTGTGACATTCCACTAGTAATATCACTAATGAAGATATCAGACCCTAGCACTGACCCCTGTGACATTCCACTAGTAATATCACTAATGAAGATATCAGTCCCTAGCACTGACCCCTGTGACATCCCACTAGTAATATCACTAATGAAGATATCAGACCCTAGCATTGACCCCTGTGACATTCCACTAGTAATATCACTAATGAAGATATCAGTCCCTAGCACTGACCCCTGTGACATTCCACTAGTAATATCACTAATGAATATATCAGTCCCTAGCACTGACCCCTGTGATATTCCACTAGTAATATCACTAATGAAGATATCAGACCCTAGCACTGACCCCTGTGATATTCCACTAGTAATATCACTAATGAAGATATCAGACCCTAGCACTGACCCCTGTGACATCCCACTAGTAATATCACTAATGAAGATATCAGACCCTAGCACTGACCCCTGTGACATCCCACTAGTAATATCACTAATGAAGATATCAGACCCTAGCACTGACCCCTGTGACATTCCACTAGTAATATCACTAATGAAGATATCAGACCCTAGCATTGACCCCTGTGACATTCCACTAGTAATATCACTAATGAAGATATCAGTCCCTAGCACTGACCCCTGTGATATTCCACTAGTAATATCACTAATGAAGATATCAGACCCTAGCACTGACCCCTGTGACATCCCACTAGTAATATCACTAATGAAGGTATCAGACCCTAGCACTGACCCCTGTGACATTCCACTAGTAATATCACTAATGAAGATATCAGACCCTAGCACTGACCCCTGTGACATTCCACTAGTAATATCACTAATGAAGATATCAGACCCTAGCATTGACCCCTGTGACATTCCACTAGTAATATCACTAATGAAGATATCAGACCCTAGCATTGACCCCTGTGACATCCCACTAGTAATATCACTAATGAAGATATCAGACCCTAGCACTGACCCCTGTGACATTCCACTAGTAATATCACTAATGAAGATATCAGACCCTAGCACTGACCCCTGTGACATTCCACTAGTAATATCACTAATGAAGATATCAGACTCTAGCACTGACCCCTGTGACATTCCACTAGTAATATCACTAATGAAGATATCAGACCCTAGCACTGACCCCTGTGACATTCCACTAGTAATATCACTAATGAAGATATCAGACCCTAGCACTGACCCCTGTGACATTCCACTAGTAATATCACTAATGAAGATATCAGACCCTAGCACTGACCCCTGTGACATCCCACTAGTAATATCACTAATGAAGATATCAGAACCTAGCACTGACCCCTGTGACATTCCACTAGTAATATCACTAATGAAGATATCAGTCCCTAGCACTGACCCCTGTGACATCCCACTAGTAATATCACTAATGAAGATATCAGTCCCTAGCATTGACCCCTGTGACATTCCACTAGTAATATCACTAATGAAGATATCAGACCCTAGCATTGACCCCTGTGACATCCCACTAGTAATATCACTAATGAAGATATCAGTCCCTAGCACTGACCCCTGTGACATCCCACTAATAATATCACTAATGAAGATATCAGACCCTAGCACTGACCCCTGTGACATTCCACTAGTAATATCACTAATGAAGATATCAGACCCTAGCATTGACCCCTGTGACATTCCACTAGTAACCCCTCCTTACTATGAAAGAACAAACTGAATGTGATCGTCGCCTGTTTTAAATGAAGGGTAACCTTTTATTTTAACTTTACATATTCTACATGAGCATCAAATGTAGTCATATTGCCTAGACATTCATTTATTTAATATTCATCTTCAATTTCTTTTCTTGTACATTTTCATGTTCCTGACAGTGAAATTATTGAATTTCTGAATCCAGGGAGTTTTCTGTCTTTGGACAGAGGAAATTGGAATGTTTATACAATGCTGTAAGTCTCCATGTGGTACTGACTGATCTCTGCACTGTGTATGTCTCTCTTCTATATTGTTTCTCTGTGTTCTTTTACACTATTTTTTACATTGTTGCACTCTGTCCAATTTCACAGCCCCACACAAAATTCTTTATGCAAAAAAATAAAGTACAGTCAATTTGGCTTTACATATTCTGCACTTGCAGAATATATGTAAAGTCAAAATAAAGGGTTACTGTTACTTTAAAACAATTTCATACCCAATCAACTACCCTCAGATGTGGAATCTGGTCTCTTGACTGGACAGGTCGCAGCAAGGGACAATCTTCTTACTGTGAGCATAAGGAAAACCCTGCCCCCTTGACAGGTTTCTCCTTATGCTCACTGACAATTGTCCCTCGCTGCGATCCATCCGGACAGTCTTGCTGCTCTGAGGTGAGCAGTGTTACATCAGTAAAAGGGGCAGGAGGGTGGATACTTTATCATTCAATTACTCTTGAGCTACAACTCTGACAGTATTGAAATAACACTCTCCATGGCCCAAATACTATGAAGATTAATTGGAGCTGCTTTTATTATGAAACATTACTATCTCTTTAACAATGTAAACTATGAATCATCTTTCTATGTGAGACAGTGTCATGTAATGTTTAGGGCTTAAGAACACAGCAATTAACATTTAACATGAATACACTGACATAATACGGATAAAGACACTGACAACACAGATACAGCTCAGCTAGTAAACATTTCTTAACCCTATATGGACCAAAGGTGTGTGCAGCACATTGCTTAAAAGTTTATACAGCAAAACCATGCTAGTTAAAAATAAAAGACATGCGTCCATAAAGTGCTGCCATTACCGTATCACCTTGGTTGACCAAGAGGAAGGGAAAAAACAAACAAAAAAATCAGAAACCTATTAAATCCACGTCGAATTAAACCACAGGTAAAATTTCAATGTTCCCTTAAAAGTCAGGACCCAATACCAATTTAACTAACACTTAAACCAGTAAATTCCCTTACTGGGTGATTACAGCTGGAGAGAAGGGAAAAAAAATAATTAAATCCCTGCAGCTGGGACTCAGGAAATGACCAACTCGCTACCTTTATGTTTTTACTATATTATACATATTTCACCAAAGGAAATTCAGCAATCACAGCTGACGACAAACAATAAAACATTTTTGTATTTGATAGCGAGTGAGTGGAGCCAACAGGACAGCCTGGGTCACAGCATCAGGTAACAGCCAGAGCACCAGTATATATAAACCCAAACCCCTCCCACTTTTACCAGCTGGTGCTAGGAAAGTGCCAACTGGCCAATAAAAAAACACCTACCAGGTCTTGCCTGGAAACAGTGTTCCCGCCCCCTCATTATTCTTTCAGGGCCCTTGCAATAGCTTTACTAAAATCCAATTGCACTGCCCCATTTCTCTCGCTTGAGTAATAACCCAACACCCCCCAAAAAAAGAAAAAAAATCGACTAGATTTGATTGGCAAGATCCTTCTGTTGTGATGGCATGGACCGTCCAAGTCATTAGACTTCAGATATGCAACAGTTCTTCCTTCAATAGTTGCCATTATCCCCAACTACAAATGTCAGACTTGCGGGACTGTAGACGATTTCCCACATTCAGAACATAGAAATGTTTCCTTAAAGGGATAGTAATGTTTCATAATAAAATTCATCTCCAATTAATCTTCATAGTATTTGTGCCATGGAGAGTGTTATTTTAATACTGAGTTGTAGTTCATGAGTAATTGAATGATAAAGTATCCCCCTCCCACCCTTTTATTGATATAACACTGCTCACCTCAGAGCAGAAAGGTGGTGTCCAGATGGCGTGCAGAGAAGGACAATTTTTAATTAGCATAAGGGAAAAACCTGTCAAGGGGGCAGGGTTCTCATTGTTCTCACAGTAGGAAGATTGTCCATTGCTGTGAGCTATATGGTCTTAAGACCAGATTCCACATCTGAGGGGAGGTAGCTTACACTAGGTAAAAGGAGGAGGAGGGGATAATTTATCATTCAATTACTCTTGAACTACAACTCTGACAGTATTGAATAACACTCTCCATGGCCCAAAGACTATGAAGATTAATTGGAGCTGCTTTCATTTTGAAACATTGCAACCCCTATAACTTTATATAACCTCTGAGGTCTAAACATATTTGATTTTCTGTTGAAATATTTTCCACTTTGAGAATATTAAAATAGCTTCTCTCCTGTTTGAATCCTCTCATGTGTAACAAGATCTGATTTATCAGTAAAGAATTTTTAACATTAAGAACATGATGATGGTTTATCTGCTGCATGAATCTTCTGATGTCTAACAAGACATATTTTCAGACTAAAACATTTCCCACATTCAGAACATGAAAATGGTTTCAACCCTGTATGACTCATTTCATGTTTAACAAGAGATAATTTCCATTTAAAACATTTCCCACATTCAGAACATGTAAATGGTTTCTCTTCTGTATGAATACTCTGATGACTTATAAGATTTGATTTTTGAGTAAAACATTTCCCACATTCAGAACATGAAAATGGTTTCACTCCTGTATGAATCATCTGATGTGTAACAAGCCTTGATTTAACATTAAAACATTTCCCACATTCAAAGCATGAGAATTGTTTCTCTCCTGTGTGAATCCTCTGATGTGCAACAAGATCTGAATTCTCAGTAAAACATTTCCCACAATCAGAACATGAAAATGGTTTCTCTTCTGCATGAATCCTCTGATGTTTAACAAGACTTGATTTTTGAGAAAAAAATTTACCACATTCAGAACATGTGAATGGTTTCACTCCCATATGAATATTCTGATGCTTCAAAAGATATGATTTAATATTAAAACATTTCCCACATTCAGAACATGAAAATGGTTTCTCTCCAGTATGAATCGTCTGATGTATAACAAGACTCGATTTCCTAGTAAAACATTTCCCACACTCAGAACATGAAAATGGTTTCTCTCCTCTATGAATGCTCTGATGTGTAACAAGAGTTGATTTCTGTGTAAAACATTTTCCACATTCAGAACATGAAAATGGTTTCACTCCTGTATGAATAGTCTGATGAATTACAAGATTTGATTTCATATTAAAACATTTCCCACATTCAAAACATGAAAATGGTTTCTCTCCTGTATGAATCGTCTGATGTTTAACAAGATTTGATTTTTGATTAAAACATTTCCCACATTCAGAACATGAAAATGGTTTCACTCCTGTATGAATAGACTGATGAATTACAAGATCTGATACCATATTAAAACACATCCCACATTCAAAACATGAAAAAAATCTCTCCTGTGTTATGTGATTCCTCTGATGTGTAACAAGGTCAGATTTAGATTTAAACCATTTCTGACATTCAGAGCAGTTGTACCATATCTCAGGGGCAAATGCTATTTGGTGAGATGCAGACACAGATTCATCACTTTCACTGCAATTAGAGATAATTACTGAATGGTTATTTGGTATTTCCTGTGTCTGGGCACTTTCTATGTTACTTTTATAAAGAAAAGCTGAACATTGTGTCCCTGTATTGTGTGTGAGACTAGATATATGGGGCTCTGTGAGATTGGCTCCTTCATGTGAGATGGATTTCTCAGATGCAGATCTTACAGATATTTGCACACTGTTGTTTTGGTTCCACCATCTAATTATGTCTGTTCCTTGATGACTTTGCATTACACTGATATCTTCCATCACACTTTCTGCTGAACATATGAAGCAAGAACATCCTTCAGGTGTATTTCTGTGTCTGGATCCGTCTTCATAAAATAAATTAACTGTGAGGAGAGAATTAAATAGATGTTACCAAATAGCATTTCACTTAGTGCAAATTCTGCCTGAGCAGGTTAAAGAGACACAAAATAGGACCATGTGCAAAAGTGTAGTCATTCTGGGGCGATCAAACAGCAAAATACAGGAAAATATAAATTCCCACAATTCCCAATGTGCTGGAGACTTTTCTAGCATGCAAAGGGTTAAAAGCAGCTTTTACATTAAAGCGGAATTTTCAGATAATAGCAAGTCGCTATGCCTTCATTAAATGCATGGCGACTAGCTTGAAAATAGATGTCTTACCGTAAAAAAATAGAAATGTGTCTAAAGGAATCCGTCCCTTTTGGAGACCGGAACCCAGGATAGAGCGCAGACATGTTGTCTGTGCGCACGCGCCGTCAGTCCCGGTCTCCATAGAGTAGACTGCTTTGCACCATATGGTCACAGGAAGGGACTGACAGCGCAGGCTCACAGACCGCACTAACCTGCCCGGCAGTCCCGAAACGGGACGGATTCCTTTAGACACATGTATTTTTTTACGGTAAGACATCTATTTTCAAACTAGTCGCCCTGAATGTAATGAATGCATGGCGACTTGCTATTATCTGAAAGTTTCGCTTTAATGAAATCTGTGTTTGTCCCCTATAGGGCAGTTGGTTTGCCCCAGAATTATTCCTCGTTTCTTTTGAAAGTGGGGCCCATAGACACAGAAGGTTATTTGTATAAAGGAAAAGTGGAGACATTTTGGCCCAAACCAAGACTCCATAGGGGACAGTTTTAATCCACTGAATGTTAGAAAGGAATGTGACTGGGGCCCTAACATTCAAGGGGTTAAAGTCCAATTTAAATCATTGAGAAAGTGGGGAATTGTTTCTCCCCTCTGATCAGTTGGTTTGTCCCAGAACAGCTCCTCTTTGCCGGTATATAGAAGACACACGGGGCCCTATGTAAACACAGCGGCTGGGTAGAAATTCTGGTCTAAATATAAAGTCAGTTTTACAGAGGCATAACTAGAAGCCACCAGGCCCGGCGCAAGAATTGCCATGAGCCCCCCCAACCACACTGGCCCCCCTCAACTACATTGGCCACCTCCATACTGCCCCTTCCACAATGCCCCCACCTGCACATTGCCCCTTCCACAATGCCCCTTCATCTCCACAATGCCCCTCATTCTCCATATTGCCCCTTACACATTGCCCCTTCATCTCCACAATGCCCCTCATTCTCCATATTGCCCCTTACACATTGCCCCTTCATCTCCACAATGCCCCTCATTCTCCATATTGCCCCTTACACAATGCCCCTTCATCTCCACAATGCCCCTCATTCTCCATAATGCCCCTTACACATTGCCCCTTCAACAATGCCCCCATCACAATGCCCCTCATTCTCCACATGTGCCCCTTCCACATTGCCCCTCAATCTCCATAATGCCCCTTCCACATTGCCCCTCTTTCTCCACATTGCCCCTTCCACAATGCCCCCATCTCCATATTGCCCCTCAATCTCCATAATGCCCCTTCCACAATGCCCGTCATTCTCCTCATTGCCCCTTCCACAATGCCCCTACTGACCGCCCCCCTCCTCCTACCTCGAGTCCCTGGTGGTCTAGCGGTGTGTGAGATGACAGATCTGTGCCTCATTCTGCACAGACCTCTGTCTGGAACTCAAGCTCCCGCGCGGTTCTTAGTAATGCAGAGCGCTGGGAGATGATGTCATCTCTCTGCATTACTAGAGCGCCGGCCGCCGGGAGATCAGCTGTGCTGCAGGCGCGTGGCGAGGGGGTCGCAGGGGGCGGCTGGGCCCCTGAGAGTGATGGGCCCAGTCGCAGGTGCGACCCCTGCAACCCCTATTGTTATGCCACTGCAGTTTTAGCGTCTCCTTTTCTTCAGACAGAAATGATCACAATCTCATCACTTTGGAAGATGTGACAGTATTAGTTCTGTTATGGTAGAATATGACAGAAAGACACATTCCCTGGAAACACGGAGGATATATACAGGGAACAACGTAAATGTATCCCCAAAACAAATCATATCTTCACTAAACTGACAATGTTAAGCCCAAATTTTACTGTATAAATTCCATAGGACTTAATTTATCAAACTCAAATGCAGCAATTCTAGGGCACACCAACAACATTTTTTACTGAATTTTCAAATCTCCCACTGAATGCTAGAGAGGTTAAAATTTAATTGAGAAAAAAACCCTCAAACATTTATTACTGATTATTTTGTGTAAACCATAATCTGTGGCTAGCTATATAACATTATCTTGAGTTACAGATTATTACTCACCACTGCCAGTACAAGTAGTTCTAGGAATGAATGTCTTCTTAGACACCTGGTGATCTCTTACGTACGGCTCTTCTCCTCTTTCTATCACCAGTATAACTGCAGGCTTCCCACTGACACACCCTGTATATGGACAGTTTATAGATATTTATTATTTAACAGATTGAATTTGTATGAAAAGGTGAATTTTACCCACCGATATTTGTTTTTTCCTCCTTCCCCGGCATACTGTGGGTAATTGGCTATGCCTTCCAGCTGGTAGGACCAATCAAAAATTATAAATTCTATGACCTCACTTCCCCCTGCAGTTATACAGTTGCCCAAGCTGCAAGATATAACAGGTTACAGACGGTACAGTAAAGGCACACTGCAGTAGATATTACATGACTGATATGGTATAGTATTATGGAAGCGATACAAATATCCAAGAATAACTTTCAGGGAGGGTTGCCGTGGAAGGACACAGAGGAAAAACAAATATCAGTGAGTAAATTTCACCTTTTCCGCTGTGTCCAATCCACGGCATACTGTGGGACTTACCAGAGCAGTACCCCAGAAGTCTGGGAAGGGCTGAGACAGTAAGTTCAGACAGGAATGGCAGCTTCAAGCACCTTCTTTCCGAACTTGGTGTCCGTTGATGGTTGAAGGTCCAGTCTATAATGTTTGATGAAAGTAGAGACTGATGATCAAACAGCAGCCTTGCAATCTCAGTAGGTGTTGCAACTGCTTCCTGTGCCCATGACATTGTGATAGCACTGGTAGAGTGGGCTTTAATACCCTGAGGAAGATCTAGATTAGCAGAGTCATTGGACATCTTAATGTAGTTATGAATCCAATGTGCGATAGAGGGTCCAAAGGCTGAAGATCCTTTTTCCAAGAAATGGAGAAGTGCATCTTTCCTATATAAGAATTGGGTTCTGCTGAGATATATTTGAAGGCAGTGGAGAAGATCCAAATTATGTAGTCTCTTCTCAATCTCGTTCGATAGGGACAGAAGGACAGGAGAACTATTCCTTGGAGAAGGCGAAACTAAGCAATGACCTTGAAGTGGAAGGAAGCCTTAGGACGTAGGACTACCTTATCTTGATTGAAGACTAAAATTGGAGTAACACATACCAAGGCCTGATGATATTAAGGTAAGATATCTTCTTACCAGGTGGTTGTCTACAAAAGGAGTAGCTAGAACTGCAGAAATTGCAGAGAGCTGGACTTTCAGGGATGCGGGTTTAAGATCCTTTCAAAATCCTGCCTGCAGAAATTGAAGGATTCTTGGAGCTGAGATTGATTTATGATCCAGATTCTGTGACAGGCATCCCTTGTGGAAAATAGACCAGGCTCTGTAGAAGAGTGCTGTCTGCCTCTCAGCATGGTTTGAATGACGGGTTCAGATATACCCTGTAGTCTTAAGGATTCCTGCTCAGCCTCCAGTCCTTGAGCTAGAAGAAAGCTGGATCCGGGAAGAAGAGGACCTGGTGATAACAGGTCTGGGATATTTGGCAGAGCCATGGGGGCCTGACTGACAATTGAAGGAGATTGGCATACCAGGGTTTCCAAGGCCAGTCAGGGGCAATAAGGATGACATATGACCTGTCTTGCCTTAACTTCTTATTACCTCCGCAAGTAGAGGAAGAGGAGGAAACAGGTATGCCAGACGGAAGTCCCATAACACAAAGCGCATCCTGTGCCACCTGGAAAGGTAGGTCTGACATTATCTTTTCTGAGATGTGGCCATCATATCTATTCAGTGTCTCCCTATAGTTGCTGTCACTGCCTGAAACAATTTCTTGTGTCTTACAAACATTGATGTGTACACCGAGTTTTCCAAATGCCCTGAATCATGTGTAGATTCCAGATTGTTCCCCAATCTGTGCTGCTGGAGTCTGTACACAGGATGTGTCTGTCTGGCTTGATTAGTAGGTGGCCTCTTGAGGGCTTTTCTGGTGAGTCCACCAAGACAATTCCTTACTGGTGGGCTGGAAGACTGGAATCCTCTGGGCCAGGTGGGAGGGATTTCTTTTGTAATAACGGCGATAATTGTCTTGGGTTAAACTGAAATGAACTCAGGCCTATGGTAGGATCTGATAAGTTGATGAGAGGCGTCCCGGTAGTCGTGAAAAGCTTTATGGCGGTGTGGAACTTCCACTGAAAAAAGGTCATGATTCTGTTGAATCTGCGGTGCTGGAGATCTAGGGACAGGTTTACTTGCCCTTGACTGGTATTGAATTGTATTCCCAAGAATCTGAGATTTTTGGAGGAACAAAGAGAGCTTCTTTCCAAATTGACCATCCTGTCGAGTTTGCGGAGTAGGTCCCAGCAAATGTTCGCACTGGTTACTGATTGGTAATATGATGTCTCAATGATCAGAATGTTGTCTAGATAGGGGGCCACCTTGATCAGATGACTGTCACAGTATTGATATTGCCATAATCTTTGTGGAGATTCTTGAGGCTGACTCCAATCCAAATGGGATTTGATGACCGAAGATTTGGAATCTGAGGTATTTCCTTGTTTTTCCCAGATCAGGACATGATAGTAAGAGTCCCGCAGATCTATTCAGGTGAGTAAGACATGTGGATGTATCAAAATTAGAGATGATGACTCAATTTCCATTTTGAAATGACGGATCTTCAATATGGAGTTGAGCATCTTGAGATCCAAAATGAGGCATAGCTCCCCAATAGGTTTGAAAAATAAAAAGAGTGGAATGGAGCCCCTGAATCTCTGATGTAGTGGGATCTCTCTATTACCCTGCTTTGAAGCAGACTCTGTATTGCCTGTTTCATCTGTAGAGACCTTGATTTAGTAGAGATGACGTGAAGCGAAGTATGATAGGGACAGGTTGAAATTCCAGAGCATACCCATGTTGTACAATTTCTAGGACCCATCGTGATAAACTAGATTCCAGGCCTGGTGGAACTCCTCTAGTCTGCCATCCCACTGGAGGTGGAGAAGGGGTTGGTCTGGCTTCATTGTTGGAACTGCCCTCTTTTTTGGAAATCTTTAGTATTTCCAGATCTATGATTTTGGGGAAGGCCATGCTTTCTCTTGGTTGTTGTTACAGCTTACCTTGGTTTTGGAGTCATCTGCAGGCGCGAGGCTTCAAGCATGCAGCAGGGCTCTGTTTTATGTGTTTGCTTCCTGTAGTCTCATCCTTCCTACTTCCTCCCTCTGAGCTGCTCCTCCTACCTACTTCCTGAGGAGTGGTTTAAAGGGCAGTCCGAGTCATGACTCAGTTGCCCTTGCGTTGTTGTACAATACAGTTCTGTTTCCCTTGGGCACTGTGTATGACCTGGCTTGTCTGACCATCCATTCTGGTGCTGACCTGTGGCTCTGTCTGACTACTCTTTTGCCTGCTCCCATTATATAGTGGACACCCAATCTGGTGCGGACCTGTGGCTCTGGCTGACTCCCTGAACTGTGTATGACCCGGGCCTATCTGTCCATCCATTCTAGTGTTGACCTGTGGCTCTGTCTGACCATTCTCCTTGGGCGTTCCGATTTGGCTTAGACATCCTTTCTGGTGCAAACCTGTGGCTCTGGCTGACTACCCTCTCCGTGTATGACCTGGCTTGTCTGACTACCCACTCTGGTGTTGACTTGGGGCTCCGTCCACTGCGCTTCCAGCAAACCAACGCTTCAGTGGATATCCTATCTGGTGCAAACCTGTGGCTCTGGCTGACTACCTGCTCCGTGTATGACCCGGCTTGTCTGACTATCCTTTCTGGTGCTGACTAGGGGGCTCTGTCGGTTTCCTCCGTGTGCTGGTCCGCGCTCCACAGACACCCATCCTAGTGCGGACCTGGGGCTCTATCAGACTCCTAGACTGACTGCAGGCCGAGTCAATGCTAGACCTTTGGGCATTCCGAATTACCTCGAGGCTCCAGTGGGCTGAGGCCTAGTCTCGGACAGTGTGGTTGATCTATTGACGGATTGCTATTTCTTATACAGTGCTTGCCTCTTTGATCACTCTCTGTGTGTTATTTGTTTACGTGCATTACTGTTATTATTCTAATAAAATATTTTTTTACTTTACCGTACTGACTCCTGGTTTGTTCCTGGGAAACCGTGACAGTCGTATCCCCTATCTGGCTTGTATCTTCTGACTTCCTAAAAGACTGATGTCTGACCGGTTTGAACAGGAGAGCCTCTGGCTCTTTTCTCCTCTTGATAATTTCTTCTGGCAGGTCTCAGAATAGCTTAGTTCCAGAGAACGTTAAGGAGACCAGTCTGTATTTAGAAGAAGGGTCTCCTTCCCAGGCTTTGATCCATAAGGCTCGTCAAGGAGTAACAGTCAAAAAAAAAAAGATTTTGACAGAAGACAAATCATAAAAATAGTTGACAGACTCTTTGATGGAACCCAGTTCTTTTAAGATATGGGATCTAGAGACTGAAGACTCAATTTTTTATTCTAGTTCGGTTAGCCATATGCGTAGTGTACGAAAGATAGATGCCGTGGGAATGGCAGTTGTCAAATTCTGCCCAGTTGTGGAAAATTGTTTCTTAAGTGCACTGTCTGCATGCTTTTCTATGGGATCACGGAATGTAGTGTGGTCCTCAAGTAAGATGGTTGTCCTTCGTGATGTCCAAGCTATAGCGGCATCAACTTTGAGTGGAGTAGACCAGGTAGAGGTGTCTTCTTCTGAAAATGATACATGCATTGGAATCTTAATTATGGAACAGCGCTTCTCCTCTTGTTTTCACTCACTCGTAATAATATCTTGTATAGAGCTGTGCACCGGTATATGTGGGCTTGATTTCTTATATCCCACTAATGCAGTCTCCATAATTCAAATCATTCTGGACCTCAGAAAGGCCCAAAGATTTTCTCATGGCCCTTACCAGTCTGTTCAGTTGATCAAGAATGAAGCTGTCAACATTTTTGGTAATCTCAGCTTCTCCAGCTGAGGAGGCTGCAAATTCTACCAGCTGGAAGGCGGAGACAATTACCCACAGTATGCCATGGATTGGACACAGAGGAAACTAACTGATTATCTAACACTAAAGTTCCCAAAGAAATATGAAATTATTTTCTCCCTACAGTTACAGACTATAAGACCTAAAAGCAACTTTTCTGAAAGAGCTTTCAAAATCACTTAGATGTTGTATTAGCCATTTTTATTATTTAGTAATGTAGTTTTTGAGTTATTTAAAGGTATAGATTATGCTAATTAGAGCATGCCATGCAGGCACTTCCTGTTTTAGCTCTACCATCACCTCCCCCACTCATTGACACTTAACCCTTCCCGTGCTAGTGGAGGTAGGTGGTGTATTGATGAGCAGTCAGTGAGTGGGAAAGGTGTAGGGATAAATAGGCCTATAATTAGCACAATCTATGACTTTAAAGGGATAGTAATACTTTGTTTTAACTTTATTTTATTTTGTAGGCATTAAAAAAACATGAAGAACGATATAAGTCTTATCTCTCGAACCTTTATGGTTTATGAAATATTCACAAGCAAATTTCCCCTCCCGCCCCTTTTACCTAGTGTAAGCCATCTCTTCTCAGATGTGGAATGCAGTCCATAGACCAGACAGATAACAGAAGGGGGCAATCTTCTTCCTATGAGAACAATGAAAGTCCTGCCCCCTTGACAAGCTTTTCGGGTTTTTCCCTTTTCTTAATTGAAGATTGTCCCTCTCTGCAGTCTACCTGGGCACCTCCCTTCTGATCTGGCTGAGCAGTGTTACATCAGTAAAAGAGGCGGGAGGGGGACACTTTGTCATTGAATTACTCTTGAACTACAACTCTGACAGAATTGAAATAACACTCTCCAAAGTCCAAATACTATGATGATTAATTAGAGCTGCTTTTATTATGAAACATTACTATCCCTTTAAGGTGATATTGTTACCTAGAGATATAAGGGTTCGGTAATTCTCCATCATGACATCCCTGTACAGTCCCTTCTCTTCTTCTCTTAAACAGTCCCACTCCTCCTTGGAGAAGTAAATAGCAACGTCATCAAACTCAGCACGGTCCTGAAAAAGAAAATTAATTATTCAGAATTTGTTCTTCTTAGAAAAATGACTTAAATGGTTCCCTCAAACATGTAAATGAAGCATTTTGCATACACAGACGTCTGGGATCCTTTTAAGTTTATCTGTAGCCTTGCTTTCTTTTTGCAAAACTGGTACAAATTAGGAACTTAAGGTGGGGCTCCTGACAGTTACACCTATGCATTAAAATGACTCTGCTCCACACAGCAAATTGTTTTTTCCTTTTGTATTATGTGGGACAGAGTGAGCCTTAGAATATGACAGTAACAGCTCCACCTTCATGTGACAGTTTGAGCTGTAATAACTATTGACTGACGCATCTACCAACAATAGCAGTACCACTTTCACTCAGCAGGAAAAGTTCTACAACATATTGTCCATATTTAAACTGTCCTGCTACTTTAAAGAGTAGGTCTGGTCACACTTAACAATGGCATTAGACAGAGCGACCATAGTAATGAAGATGTTCTCATTTATCTATCTATATACACACCTGGACACACACTTCCCTTTCCCTACTAGTGTGTGTTTGTGTGTGTGTGTGATATATACAGAGGGTGAGGTGTTCGATATAGACAGAGGGTGAGGGGAGTGTGTAATATAGACAGAGGGTGAGGTGTACGTGATACAGACAGAGGGTGAGGTGTGTGTGATACAGACAGAGGGTGAGGTGTACGTGATACAGACAGAGGGTGAGGTGTGTTATACAAACAGAGGGTGAGGTGTGTGTGTGTGTGTGATACAGACAGAGGGTGAGGTGTGTGTGTGAAACAGACAGAGGGTGGTGTGTGTGATACAGACAGAGGGTGAGGTGTGTGTGTGATGCAGACAGAGGGTGAGGTGTGTGTGTGTGTGAGAGAGAGAGATACAGGAAGAGGGTGCGGTGTGTGTGATACAGGTAGAGGGAGAGGTGGGTGTGAGTAATCTATACAGGGTGAGGTGTGTGTTTGATACAGAGAGAGGGTGAGAGGTGTGTGGGATACAGGCAGAGGGTGGTGTGTGTGTGTGTGTGTGTGTGTGTGTGTGTGTGTGTGTGATACAGGCAGAGGGTGAGGTGTGAATGTGATGCAGACAGAGTGAGATGTGTGTGTGATACAGGCAGAGGGTGAGGTGTGTGTGTGTGAGATACAGGCAGAGGGTGAGAGGTGTGTGATACAGGCAGAGGGTGAGAGGTGTGTGATACAGGCAGAGGGTGAGAGGTGTGTGATACAGACAGAGGGTGAGAGGTGTGTGATACAGACAGAGGGTGAGAGGTGTGTGATACAGGCAGAGGGTGAGAGGTGTGTGTGTGTGTGTGTGTGTGTGTGTGTGTGTGTGTGTGTGTGTGTGTGTGTGTGTGTGTATGATACAGGCAGAGGGTGAGGTGTGTGATACAGGCAGAGGGTGAGGGGTGTGTGAGTAATCTATACAGGGGTTGGTGTATGTTTGATACAGACAGAGGGTGAGAGGTGTGTGTGATACAGACAGAGGGGGAGGTGTGTATGATTCAAACAGAGAGTGATGTGTGTGTAGAAAACAGACAGAGGGTGAGCTGAGCTGTGAGTGAAGATGACATTGTCTATCTGATAACACAGAATAGAACATCAGGACCCACAGACAAAGCAGAAGATCTGTCACTTGGAGAATTAAATTGTCGGACTTATGTGTACAATCAAGGGAACAATTCTAGGGTAAACCAGTTGTACTGTAGAGTGCAAATAAAATACACATTTGCAATGGGTTGGAGACATCTCCAGCATTTAAGAAGTTAAAAACCCTATTTAAATCAATAAGTGTTTATTTGTACCAAAATTGCTCCAGTTTGGTTTAATATAAAAGTCCCATTGACCAGTATGTACAAAAGCAAAGTGGTGCAGTCCTGGGGCAACATAACTGCACCACAGCAGACAAATATGCATTTATAATGATCCCAATGGATTAAATGTGGCTTTTTAACCCTTGAATACTAGAGAGATCTCCAACGCATTGCAAAATATTCAACAGGCTAAAATCTGTATTTAAAAGAATGTGGATTTATCATACAGATACACAGAGATCAGACACACACACAGTATAGTGTATATATAATATGGATTTATCATACAGGTACACAGAGATCAGACACAGTATATGTATATATATGGATTTATCATACAGATACACAGAGATCAGACACACAGTATAGTGTATATATATGGATTTATCATACAGATACACAGAGATCACACACAGTATACTGTATATATAATATGGATTTATCATACAGATACACAGAGATCACACACACAGTATAGTGTATATATAATATGGATTTATCATATGGATACACAGAGATCACACACACAGTATAGTGTATATATAATATGGATTTATCATACAGATACACTGAGATCACACACACAGTATAGTGTATATATATATGGATTTATCATACAGATACACAGAGATCACACACACACACAGTACAGTGTGTATATAATATGGATTTATCATACGGATACACAGAGATCAGACACACAGTATAGTGTATATATAATATGGATTTATCATACGGATACACAGAGATCAGACACACAGTATAGTATATATATAATATGGATTTATCATACGGATACACAGAGATCAGACACACAGTACAGTGTATATATAATATGGATTTACCATACGGATACACAGAGATCAGACACACAGTACAGTGTATATATAATATGGATTTATCATACGGATACACAGAGATCATCAGACACACAGTATAGTGTATATATAATATGGATTTATCATACGGATACACAGAGATCAGACACACAGTACAGTGTATATATAATATGGATTTATCATACATATACACAGAGATCAGACATACAGTACAGTGTATTTATAATATGGATTTATCATACAGATACACAGTGATCACACACACAGTATAGTGTATATATAATATGGATTTATCATACAGATAGAGATCAGACACACAGTATAGTGTATATATAATATGGATTTATCATACAGATACACAGACACACAGTACAGTGTATATATAGTATGGATTTATCATACAGATACACAGAGATCAGACACACAGTATAGTGTATATATAATATGGATTTATCATACAGACACAGAGGTCAGACACACAGAAGAGGTGAATGTCCCAGAACGCAGACAGATGATATTTATTGAAGTGAATGGAAAATAGTGGCAGGAACTTTTAAGACAAATGTATCCAAATCCACAAACAAAGGATTAGCGACAATAGTGATAACTGACCATTATATTGCGGTGGCTGCTAGACCTTCCTATTGTACAACACCGATCAGAGAGAGCAGCATGTAATAGCTTCCGTGCGGAAACAAGAGAGCTGTGTGTAACGTTCCTGGTAAGGAGAAGTGACATCTAGTGGTGACAAGAAGGAATACACGGGCAGAGGATTAGAGAGCAGCAGAAGCTTTTTAGCATTACATTTCAGACTTGTAGTATTCCATACACTACTATAGATCAATGTTTTTCAACCTTTTCATTGGCATGTAGCCTTATATATCCATATGTATCCCACCATTCAACTGAATAATACAAAATATGTACACATTAGTAAACCCCCAATCATATGACCATAAACAACACAGATAATTATATTAGATCATAAACTATATACCTACCAACATTTCCAATGGCCAAAGTGGGGCACTTGTGTTTTAGGTAGGTTTTGCTGAGAGTGTTATATGTGGGAGGGGCATTAATGAGAATTTTTAGGTTATTTCAGGATAGGGTTGCCACCTTTTATTTAAAAAAAATACTGGCCATGGCATTCCCTCCTTAGACTTAACATTGTAAAGAAGCCAATTTTTTACCGGCCTGCCGGTAAAATACCGGCTGGGTGGCAACCCTATTTCAGGACCTGTTGATACCTCTCTGAGTAACTTTATAAATCATTTAGAGCAAGACCAATGTGTTTTATTTAAACTGACTAATTTATAAACACATACTGAAGTTTACACAAATGTTAACGTGAGCTTTATTGCTGAGGATTAATGTGACACACTTCTTACACACAACTCAGTCTGATCACCTAAAAAAGAGCCATTCAGGGGTGGGAAAGGGGGACGTAGGGATTTGGGTCTCAGAAAGGGACTGCCCCTCCTAAAGGGGGACACTTGGGAGGTATGCAGACATGCATTGTCTCACACACACATACATTTGTATCTCTCTGATATAGACACACAAGTGACATACACAGACGCACACACACACAGACGCGCACACACACACACACACACAC
Source organism: Rhinophrynus dorsalis (assembly GCA_037306005.1). Taxonomy (NCBI): domain Eukaryota; kingdom Metazoa; phylum Chordata; class Amphibia; order Anura; family Rhinophrynidae; genus Rhinophrynus; species Rhinophrynus dorsalis. The sequence goes on along the minus strand of CM074727.1, from coordinate 16,205,172 downwards.
ACACACACACACACACAAATATATACTCTCATACTGTAGAAAAAAAGAGAAAAACTGACTGTGCTAGAACACACACACACACACATATATATATATATATATATATATATATATATATATATATATATGTGTGTGTGTGTGTGCAAAACGTTTTAGGTAGGTGTGAAAAAATGCTGTAAAGTAAGAATGCTTTCAAAATAGACATGTTAATAGTTTCTTTTTATCAATTAACAAAATGCATAGTGCAGAGCATTCCAAACTTTTCATGTTGGTGACACACTTTTAGACATGCATCATTTCGTGACACAGTAATTCAGTTTTGCTAGCAAATCGGAGGTTAAACTAATAATCCCTTATAAGAGATACGGACACATACATAAATTGTAATAAGAAGATATATGGGGACACAACATATCTCATGAAAACCTTTCATTCATACTGCAGAGGTATTAAGCATGTTGTGTGGTTTTTAAAAGAGTGACATGAGAATGTTGCGCTACATATAAGCGCAAGATTCTCATGTCGCATTATTAAATAGATAGCGCATAACTGATTTTAGAAGTAATGTCCGTCTTTCCTGTTTTACGGGCACCACAAGCAGCCATGTGACAGGCAGCCTCAGCGCACAGGGACACTCCAACCTGGCAGCCCAAAGAGAGGGCAGAGGTATAGAGGAGGTGGCATCTCAAAAGATTTGTAACAGCTGGAGTGCTTCCATGTGCTGCATTCATATTATGTATGCGGCACACAGAGGCACTCCACCTGTTACAAATCTTTTGTGGCGCTCCAGCTGTATGCAGGACACAGAGGCAATCTCCCACTGTGTAAATGCGACCATTAAGTAATAGTGTTTTATCTCAGCTCCCAGTGTAGCTCGTGCTTGGGTTGAATGACAATCTTGCGCTGTGTAAACGGCACCTATGCCTGTGACACACCTGCACATTGAGGCCAACACACTAACGTGTCACGACACACAGTTTGGAAAGCACTGGCATAGTGGGTGAACAGAAGAAAAATATAAAAGCAAATCAATATTTGGCGTGACCACCCTTTGCTTTCAAAACAGCATCAATTCTGTTCAGTGCCATCAGCTCAGAATTGGCGGAAAACAGTGGGACCCTGAAACACCCATCTACTGTCCAGAGAAGTCAGATGTGGGCTTTTATTTACACACTAGGTGTACCCAGCGTAACATGCGCCGTTATAGCAGATTTCCTGGATGGTGTCCGGCGCATCCCCTCCTCGGGTTTTAAGCGGTGGTTGCAGCAGTGTTCCACACTTTTCCATTCCCAGTGTGCTGACTGGCCGGCAAACGGAGCTCTATGATTGACTGGGTATGTTTCCTAAGCGGCCAATCAACACACTGGGAAAGGAAACAAACCCAAGTGTTTTATATACATAGATAGATATTGACCATTTGTTGTTTAGTTTTGTTTTTGGTTTTTAAAACCAGGTGCATTTAACCGAAGAGTTTGTGCATTTGGAGCCAATGGCACAGTCTGTTTCCAGCTGTCTGCAGAGAATAATGTAGGTAGAGATTTTGGATGGAGACGCATAGTATCATAAAGCCACGGGACATACACCTGGAAGTGCTATTACAGAGTGGAATGCTGATGCAGATGGTGCTTGAACATATTTTTATAAACGGTATCTAAAATTATGTGACAATATTTAAAGGGTCAGTAATGTCCCCTAAAAAATATTTAGATTTAGGTAGAGATTGAAAAAATAAACTAATTGTAACAAACCCTATCTCTCAAACCGCTATGGTTTGAGAGATATAGGGATTCAAAGCTGCCCTCTCCTTCTCCTGCTGTCAGCAGGAGATCGCAGTCCGGGGACCAGCAGGACGCTCTGCAGCAGAGCCGAAGTCGCGGTACTTAAAAATAATTAATTAATTGGAAAGGTCTACAAAGTGTGCTTGCAAACAAGGCACACATTGTAGACAGTCCTAATTAATGAAATATTTTTAAGTACCACAATTTTGCTCTGCTGTAGAGCCTCCTTGAGTCGTACGACTCGAATCTCCTGCTGTGAGCTTTACAGCTGATCTCAGGAGAAGAGGAGGGAGGGGGGAACATAGCCAAAGATTTTCCCTGAGGAAGAGATTAGCAGGGATCTCAAAACGCGTTGAAAGAACAGAGTCCGTACAAGATAAGACATACACAGTATAGAAGATATTACAAGTTCCCCGTAAGGTGGGTGGCCTCCGCTAACCGGGTTGCAACATCACCAGGCTACAGTGATTGCTTCTGTAGGAGAGAGATTGGCGGGAGATTTAACAAAGAAAGAAGATCAGATGATCTCAGAGAGACGCCAACTCCTCTACCGCCCTAAATAAGCGGTTCAACTCATATCGATTGGGGTTGCAGTAAGTTGAAGAGACACTGCGGGTGCGTACATACAGAAGATAGATAAGTAAACCGTGAGTTGATATAATATACATAATACTTGTCACCAGTTACTGGTTATTATCAGAGGATGAGAGACAATCCGATATAAAAGTGAATTACAGTATGTTGATTAAATGATTATTACCTTAGCAACACAAATATAATAAAATTGGAGGACTCTAGAAGAAGATGATATTGTAAAGCTCTGTCATGTCAGTGTGAGAGGAGCAGTGTATGGATGGACTCTGATCTACATACATATTAATCATTTTTTCTTGATCGATCACAGGCTATAGTTTGGTGTTTGCACCTCTTCCTTATAATTTTATATAGATCTAATATTTTAACATTTTTTGGTTATTTTTTTATATATTTTTTTTTTATTTTTTTTATGTTTTATTTTTTTATTTTTTTTTATTTTTATTTTGTGTTTTTATGATTTATTTTTTGGGTCTACTTATGCCTACTTATATTTTGAGAGATTTATTTCATTATCTTGCTAATTATTATTATATCTGAGACTGGACATTTATGTAGGAGTCTCTTCCATTGATCTTGAGGGGATCTGTGGCATATATTTTATGTAAGCTAGTATTGTGAGAGACTCATCCAATTACTCCGTCTCAGATCACTACATTTGGCACGGGGTGGTGGGATAGTAGCCTCTTTTTGATCCTGCAGAGATCTGTGGGTCACTAATGTTTCCACATTGCCCCATCACAATGCCCCTCTTTATCCACAATGCCCCCACCACAATGCCCCTCATTCTCCACAATGCCTCTCAATCTCCATATTGCCCCTTCCACAATGCCCTCATCTCCACATTGCCCCTTCAACAATGCCTCTATCACATTGCCCCTCAGTCTCCACAATGCCCCTTATTCTCCACAATGCCCCCATCACAATGCCCCTCATTCTCCACAATGCCCCCATCACAATGCCCCTCATTCTCCACAATGCCTCTTCTACAATGCCCCTCATTATGCACATTGCCCCTTCTACATTGCCCCTCAATCTCCACAATGCCCCTTCCACACTGCCCCTCAATCTCCACATTGCCCCTTCAACAATATCCCACCACAATGCCTCTCAATCTCCATATTGCCCCTTCCACAATGCCCCCATCTCCACATTGCCCCTTCAACAATGCCCCTATCACAATGCCCCTTCCACATTGCCCCTCAGTCTCCACAATGCCCCTCATTCTCCACAATGCCCCTTCCACAATGCCCCCACCACAATGCACCTCATTCTCCACAATGCCCCTTCTACAATGCCCCTCATTATCCACATTGCCCCTCAATCTCCACAATGCCCCTTCCACACTGCCCCTCAATCTCCACATTGCCCCTTCAACAATACCCCATCACAATGCCTCTCATTCTCCACATTGCCCCTCAGTCTCCACAATGCCCCCATCACAATGCCCCCATCTCCTCATTTCCCCTTCCACAATGCCCCTACTGACCGCCCCCCTCCTCCTACCTCGAGTCCCTGGTGGTCTAGCGGTGTGTGAGATGACAGCTTTGTGCCTCATTCTGCACAGACCTCTGACTGGAACTCAAGCTCCCGCGCGGTTCTTAGTAATGCAGAGCGCTGGGGGATTATGTCATCTCTCTGCATTACTACAGCGCTGGCCGCCAGGAGATCAGCTGTGCTGCAAGCGCGTGGCGAGGGGGTCGCAGGGGGCAGCTGGGCCCCTGAGAGTGACGGCTCCGGTCGCAGGTGCGACCCCTATTGTTACCCCACTGGTTAAGAGTGTTTGAACATACTGTTCCATTTCCAGTGAGGTTAGTGCGTCTGTTCGTTCAAAGGTCTGCCACGAACGGTGGCGCCATATAGTTCCGTGTCAGTGGTATTGAAACATTTCTTCCTATAGTCACGTGACTCAGCATGTCCACCGTGAGTGGGGGACCGGATCGATCTGGTTCACGACCCTCCTGGTGGAGTTTCCCTCTATGGTGTGTGGAGTGTGACCAATTCAGATCTGTGCTGAGGATTGAAACCTGCACATCATAGCATTTTTGGGGGTGAACCGTACCAAACATCCCTGCAATTAGGAATAGGTTGTTCCAGTTATTTTTATCCCTACATTTGGTCTTTTTTATAGATTTATGGAGGATATCCAATTTGTACTGTATGCCACATTAAAGTTAAATTCTCTTGATGAGATTGGTGTCTGTTCTGTTGCCTATAAACCTGTGTAGTTATTCATAATTTCCCTTTTTGTGCCAGACTTTTATTACTATATTTTGAGATAAAAAAATGTATTCTGCATGTTCAAAATTGCTTATTTACTAAAATTAACTAATGATTAATACATGCTCTATATCTAAACAATGATTGACTCCTTATTCCGGCGATGGTCAATCTTTGGGCCTCCAACTATTGGGGACTGAAATTCCCATCATCCCCACCCATATGTTTTCTGGATGGGATGATTGAGCTCTATTACTCCAACAGTTGGAGGTCTAAAGATTGATTAATTCTGCCTTAGTCAATTTTGTCTCATATGTAAATATAATTCATGTGTTTACCATGTTGATCATTTGATGTTTAAAGGGACAGTAACTCTTTATTTAGAATGTACACAGTCTCAAAGTATATGATCAGTAGTCAAATTGCCTATACATCTTTTTTTCCTATATTCCCTATCTTTCCACTTTATGCCCCTGCCATGTGTTGTATGCCCCTCTGGCACTCAAATGGTTAAGATCCTTGGATTTCTGTTTCCAGAGAGGTCTCTTGTCAGTACATAATCAAAGCCCGATGTAATACAATGTTACACTATCACCTGCAGCACTGAGTGCCTCTGTGTACTAGGTTTTTTACACACTAGACCTGCTTTCACCTTCCTTGACAAAAACCTCTCTGCAAAAAGACCCAGGAAGCTCATGACAAGGACATGAAAGTGAAAAAAAACACACAAATTTGACTTTACTTATTATACAGTTGCACTGTCACCCTTTTTGTAAAGTAGGACTTATATTACTTCTGCGTTTTCTGCCCTCTGACTATAGATCATGACCTCTTCTAGGACTCGATTCAATTTTCAGATTTAAAACTGTCAGTAGGGCAAAAACGGATACCAAATGGTACACACACCCTGTTGTTATAGGTATTAAACTGCCCTACCAACAGGAACCACAACAAACATTGGGACACAGAACCAGACTTTTGGCCCAACGTTCATTGTGTATTTTTGTTCACAAAACTCATGCTAAATAGTCTGAGAAACGGGACATCAAAGGAAACGGCTAACGCTTGGTGTCTGACACAGTGTCAAACACTGAGCATGAGCTAAAACATAGTTACTCACCCAAACACTAACCCTACACACCCCCTAACAATAAAGTGAAACAATACTAGCCCTAACACTATCCTAACACCCATAACCCAGAGTTGTAAAACTTACCTGTTGTAACGGTACCAGGATTTACCGGACGCTTTTGGGGTCGTCAGTTCCTGAACCGCCACTGCTGCTGCCCCTCTTCCACGGCTGGCTGGAGCCCTGCTACTTCCTGGTGTCTGGAGGTCCTGGATAGTCAGGCAGGAACAACTGGATGCTGCCCCCTGGCACAGCTAGTGAAATTAGCTACAGAACCCTAGGTGGGGTTTCCAGGGGCCCTATGCCAGTAGACCGGACAGGCAAGTGAATTTGCTCCTGCAGTGGCTAGTGAGAGAATCCCAAGCCCAAGTCCCCTCCAGAAATACAGCCGAGACTTGTATTAAGGAGGGTAGAAAAGAACAGCCTTTATTGATAAAACACACTGCTTATATACACTTCCAGATACTCTTATCAAGATAAGAATACAAATTAGTGCTTGAAAACGGGACATTTTAACTAGTCCATAATAACCTCCCCTGACTGGTCAATGAAGCACAGCAGGAGTCATTCCTTAGCACATGGAGTATTCTTTAAACAAGCCAGAGTGCTGGACTTAACAACCCACTCTGCACTCTGCTTGTCCACTGCCATCCCCTTTGAGGGACTTACAGTATAACCCCACACACACTATTACCAAATGTCACAAGATGTACAAAACAGTGATGTATATTTCAAATGTTATTGTTCTAAATTATTCCGTCTGGTCACACCTGTCACCCACTGTGTCTTCTTTTTTAATATTCTATCTTTCATGTTCTTCTTACCTTCCAATAAGATTTTCATTCATCCCTCCCACCAGAAGCTGATTGGCTGGGAGGTGCGTAACCCCAGATCCCAGCCAATGGAAGGCTGGTAACCACTTTGAACAGAGACCGGCCATATAAAAGCCAGTCTCTGTTCAAATTTTCCTCAGAATGGCTCGGGTAATGGCCCAAGTGGTATCTGGTAGGATGGGGATTTTGCGTTGTTGTCCTCCAGAGGCGGCGGCACTGTACACTTATGGCATATCTTTGGGGGCATTTCATGGGTATTCTTTTTATCTCTAATGGCAAACTATTTCGTAAGAAGATACAAAGAAAGAAGATGAGAAAATAAGACAAAAGAAGAACACGGAAGATTGAAGATTAAAGAATAGTGTTTATCGTGGTGATCATTTGATGTTTAAAGAGACAGTAACCCTTTATTTAGAATAGTCTCAATGTATATGATCAGTAGTCAAATTGCCTGCCTATACATCGTTTTTTTCTATATTCCCTATCTATTCACTTTATGCCCCTGCCATGCATTGTGTGTCCCTCTGGCACTCAAAGGGTTATGAAAAGGGTTATGACGATGAAAAGAAAAATAGAGTCAATTTGGCTTTACATATTCTGCACTAGCAGGATATATGTAAAGTCAAAATAAAGGGTTACTGTTACTTTAAAACAATTTCATACCTAATCAACTACCCTCAGATTTGGAATCTGGTCTCTTGACCTGACAGTTTGCAGCAAGGGACAATTTTCTTACTGTGAACATAAGGAAAACCCTGTCCCCCTGCGATCCATCCGGACAGTCTTGCTGCTCTGAGGTGAGCAGTGTTACAGGAGTAAAAGGGGTGGGAGGGGGATACTTTATCATTCAATTACTCTTGAACTACAATTCTGACAGTATTGAAATAACACTCTCCATGGCCCAATACTATGAAGATTACAAGGAGCTGCTTTTTTGTGAAACATTACTATCCCTTTAACAATGTAAATTATGAATCACCTTTCTCTGTGAGACAGTGTTATGTGATGTTTAGGGCTTAAGTACACAACAATTAACATTTAACATTAATGCGCTGATATAATATGCATAAAGGCACTGACAGCACTGCTGTAGCTCAGTTAGTAAACATTTTCTTTACCTTATAAGTACCAAAGGTGTGTGCAACACATTGCTTAATAGTTTAAAGGGACAGTAACACTTAATAATTACTAACCCCTATATTAAAGTCATATTAAAAAGAAATGTATTGCCCCCCGTGTCATCTCTCAAACCTTTATGGTTTGAGAGATAATCACTCCTAAAGTTCCTCCCTCCCTCCCCCTTCCCGAAGTCAGCGTTGTAACTGACTGAAGGGAAGCCTGTTGTACGACCGTCAGGCGGCTCTGCAACAGAGCCTAGATCGCGTTAATAAAAAAAAATCTTTCACTAAAATGGTCTTCTACGTGTGCATGCAAACCAATTTTTTATTAACGCGATCGCGGCTGTGCTGCAGAGCCGCCTGACGGTCGTACAACAGGCTTCCCTTCAGTCAGCTAGAACGCTGACTTCGGGGAAGGGGGAGGGAGGGGGGAACTTTAGTAGTGGTTTTCTCTCAAACCATAAAGGTTTGAGAGATGACACTGTGGGCAATACATTTCTTTTTAATATGACTTCAATACAGGGGTTAGTAATTATTAAGTATTACTATCCCTTTAAAGGGATAGTAATACTTCATTTTATCTTTATTTTATTTTGTAGGCATTAAAAAAACATGAAGAACGATATAAGTCTTATCTCTCAAACCTTTATGGTTTGAGAGATATTCACAAGCAAAGTTTCCCCTCCCGCCCCTTTTACCTAGTGTAAGCCATCTCTTCTCAGATGTGGAATCCAGTCCATAGACCAGACAGATAACAGCTGGGACTCAAGATATGACCAACTCGCTACCTTTTTGTTTTTATTATATATTATACATATTTCACCAAATGAAATTCAGCAATCACAGCTGATGACAGACAATAAAACATTTTTGTATTTGATAGCGAGTGAGTGTGTGGAGCCAACAGGACAGCCTGGGTCACATCATCAGGTAACAGCCAGAGCACCAGTATATATAACCCCAAACCCCTCCCACTTTTACCAACTGGTGCTAGGAAAGTGCCAGCTGGCCAATAAAAAAAACATCTACCAGGTCTTGCCTGGAGACAGTGTTCCCGTCCCCTCATTATTCGTTCAGGACCCTTGCAAAAGCTTTACTAAAATCCAAACAAACTATTGCACTGCCCCATTTCTCTCGCTTGAGTAATAACCCCCCCTCCCAAAAAAAAAAACCAAAAACATTGACTAGATTTGATTGGCAAGATCCTTCTGTTGTGATGGCATAGAACGTCCAAGTCATTAGACTTCAGATATGCAACAGTTCTTCCTTCAATAGTTGCCATTATCCCCAACTACAAATGTCAGACTTGCAGGACTGTAGACGATTTCCCACATTCAGAACATAGAAATGTTTCCTTAAAGGGATAGTAATGTTTCATAATAATAACAGCTCCAATTAATCTTCATAGTATTTGGGCCATGGAGAGTGTTATTTCAATATTGTCAGAGTTGTAGTTCAAGAGTAATTGAATGATAAAGTATCCTCCTCCTGTCCCTTTTACCTAGTGTAAGCCACCTCCCCTCAGATGTGGAATCTGGTCTTAAAGGGATAGTAATGTTTCAAAATGAAAGCAGCTCCAATTAATCTTCATAGTATTTGGACTTTGGAGAGTGTTATTTCAATACTGTCAGAGTTGTAGTTCAAGAGTAATTCAATGACAAAGTATCCCCCTCCCGCCCCTTTTACTGATGTAACACTGCTCATCTCAGAGCAGAAAGGTGGTGACCAGATGGCTTGCAGAGAGGGACAATCTTCATTTAGCATAAGGGAAAAACCTGTCAAGGGGGGCAGGGTTTTCATTGTTCTCACAGTAAGAAGATTGTCTCTTGCTGTGAGCTGTCTGGTTTTAAGACCAGATTTCACATCTGAGGGGATGCAGCTTGCACTAGGTAAAAGGGGCGGGAGGGGGATATTTTATCATTCAATTACTTTTGAACTACAACTGACTGCATTGAAATAACACTCTCCATGGCCCAACAACTATGAAGATTAATTGGAGCTACTTTTATTTTGAAATATTAGTATCCCTTTAAAGTGTTAGTAATGTCTAAAAAAAACTTTTTTGCATTTAGAAGAGCTTAAAAAGCTGATCTAAATGCAAAAAAACGTATCTCTTAAACTGCTATGATTTAAGAGATACAGGCGTTTAAAGTTTGATTTCTCCTACTGACAGCTGTAAAGCTGTCAGCAGGAGATCCGTGTCGGTCAACACTCTGGCGCTTGAGAAGTGCCGCGATCTCGTTACTTACAAGAAATCCCTTCATTGGAATGGTCTAAAACATGTGCCTAGTGTTCAGGTACATGTTTTAGACCATTCCAATGAAGGAATTCCGTGTAAGTAAGGAGATCCCGGCACTTCTCAAGCGCCAGCGTGTCGACCAACACGGATCTTTACAGCTGTCAGTAGGAGAAATCAAACTTTAAACGCCTGTATCTCTTAAACCATAGCGGTTTAAGAGATACATTTTTTTGCATGTAGATCAGCTTTTTAAGCTCTTCTAAATGCAAAAAAAGTTTTTTTTAGACATTACTAACACTTTAAGTCCAGGCAGCTCACAGCAAGGGACAATCTTCTTACTGTGAGAACAATGTAAACCCTGTCCTCCTTGACAAGTTTTTCCCTTATGCTAATTTAAGATTGTCCCTCTCTGAAAGCCACCTGGACACCACTTTTCTGTTCTGAGGTGAGCAGTGTTACATCAGTAAAAGGAGCAGGAGGTGGATATGTTATCATTCAATTACTCTTGAACTACAACTCTGACAGTATTGAAATAACACTCTCCATGGCCCAAAGACTAGGAAGATTAATTGTAGCTGCTTTCTTTTTTTCAAACATTACTATCCCTTTAAAGTGATAGTAATACTTAAAATTCAATAGATTTAGTTCTGTAAATATTTAAAAATAGTTGACAAGGATACCCAGGTCTTTCTCTAGCAACAAGTCCCCTAAAATGATTCCATTAAGTTCATAAGTAGCCTTGGGATTATTTCCTCCCAAATGCATGACTTTACACGTCCCCACATTAAACTTCATATTCCATATGTTTGCCCAATCTGCCATTTTATGTAAGTCCCACTGTAGAGAGAAAATATCCTGTTCTGAATTAATGACCTTGCATAATTTAGTATAATCTGCAAGTATTGATATTTTGCTTTCTATATCTATTTCCAAGTCATTTATAAACATGTTTAAAATAAAATCCTGTCTTACATAAAAAGAGGTATCGAAGCAAGAGTGGATAACATTATTTTGCCATTATACAAATCATTGGTAAGACCTCACCTTGAGTATGCAATGCAATTTTGGACACCGGTTCTAAAAAAGGATATACTAGAACTAGAGAGGGTACAGCGGAGTAATTAAGGGAATGGAGGACTTGACGTATGAGGAACGACTAGACAAACTTGGTTTATTTACTCTAGAGAAAAGATGACTAAGAGGAGACCTTATCACATTATACAAGTATATGAGAGGTCAATACAAGGATCTGTGCGGTGAGCTATTCATACCAAGACCTGATCAGGTGACCAGGGGACACCCATGAGATTAGAGGAAAGGAGGTTTAGACTTCAGCAGAGGAAGGTGTTTTTTACAGTAAGGTCTGTTAAATTGTGGAATTCATTGCCCAGGGAGTTGGTTATGGCAGATACAATGGATACATTTAAGAGAAGATTAGATACATTTCTTTCAAAACGGAAAATACAAAGTTATACGGTTTATCAGTAGGCTGATCAGGAAGGTCTGATAAAGACTAATTTAATTGGTAGCAGGAAAGCTATAAAATTCTCAGTTACTGGGGTATGAGGCGAAGGTTGAACCTGATGGACTTGTGTCTTTATTCAACCTAATTTACTATGTTACTATGTTATATTAGAGAAAAAAGTAAACATGAACATAGTAAATAACAGCCCTCCGCTTTTGTAACAGGTAACCAATCACATTCCACTACAGCTGTATAATATCCAAAAGGTGTATAATATCCAAAAATAATCCACTTTCTGTTTCTTTGGTGAAATAGGTGAGTTTATCTGTAGATCAACTTTCATAACAGGATTCTGAACGAACACCAAAGGAAAGGATATCTTTGTTGTTTGTTGTCGTTATGTAAATCAACCTAAAGAGGATGATATAAAATAAGGGTAGGGTTAATAATAGGGAGGGATAATACTCGCCTCCGTGTCTTTAATAAAATCTTGAATTTCCATCATGGAGTTAGGAAAATCTATGAATTTTACAGCAAGACACGGAGGCTCATATTTTGCAGGTTTAAAGCTGTCTCATAACATTATTAGTTACATGTCCAATTTGTTTAAAATAAAACATTTTGAAAGTGGATTCCCTGGACCAATCTGCTGCTTTAAAGGGATAGTAATACTTCGTTTTAACTTTATTTTATTTTGTAGGCATTAAAAAAACATGAAGAACGATATAAGTCTTATCTCTCAAACCTTTATGGTTTAAGAGATATTCACAAGCAAAGTTTCCCCCTCCCGCCCCTTTTTCCTAGTGTAAGCCATCTCTTCTCAGATGTGAATCTGGTTGTAAGACCAGACAGATAACAGAAGGAGACAATCTTCTTTGTATAAAAACAATGAAAGCCCTTCCCCCCTTGACAAGTTTTTCAGCTTTTCCCCTTATCTTAATTGAAGATTGTCCCTCTCTGCAGTCTACCTTGGCACCTCCCTTCTGATCTTGCTGAACAGGGGGGGGATACTTTGCTTGTGAATGTCTCTTAAACCATAAAGGTTTGAGAGATAAGACTTATATCGTTCTTCATGTTTTTTTAATGCCTACAAAATAAAATAAAGTTAAAAGGAAGTATTACTATCCCTTTAAGGATGTCTTCCAATCTACTGCCGGTAGAAAAGGATTTGTAAGCCATAACTCCTCTAGAGGAATGGGCACCATATTTGAGGGTATCAATTCCCGTGGCTTGCATGATCCAGCGAACCCATCTAGCTAAAGTAGCAGAAGATACAGGTAAGTAAGGTTTTACAAAAGATATCAGTAATTGGTGAGCGTTAACAGATCAAAATTCAGAGGTAATGGATTAGTTTGAGGAAACGTACTACACAGAGTTGGGGGTTTTGAGGAAAATTAGGATACAAGATTTCCTTAGAAAGGACTTAGTTCTCGTAGAGATTAGAAAATGTACCCTGTTAGGTTCATAAAATCCATTTGAAACATCTAGAGCATGAACGTCGGATACCTTTAGAAAGGATATGAGGCAGAGTAGAATGGTATGTTTAGCCGAAAGTTGTTTTAGTGATAACATTTTGTTAGGAGGCCACGATTCTAAGAAAGAGAGGACTACGTTAACATTCCAGAAGTTAGAGTAAAGTCTGCAAAATCTAATACCCCTCATTAGTTTGCATGCTAAAGGGTGTTGGCCAGAAGGTGAACCGTCAATGTATTCGTGGGTTGCAGCTGATTCCAAAAGATCTCTGATAAGCCTTCTGTTCCTGAAATCTGCCAAGCTAAGAGGTGAAACTGATCTTGGAGTAAGAGATCGTGTGGGTATCCTAGAGGGTCCATCAACAACTGGTGATAGGGAAAAAGGTAACGGGGGTAATCTATGGACATCTCCAGAAGTGGAAAGAACCACGGTTTTGTTGTCCAAAAGGGATCAGAACCAAGGAGATTTTCTGTTTCCTGACCTGAAGGACAACTCTGGGAATCATGGAAAAGGGAGGAAAAGCATAACCCCCTTGGATGGCCCAGATTTGTAGGAAAGCAAGTCCCTCTGGATCTGGTCCCCAGCTGAAAAATTTTGGTAAGTGGGTTTTCAATCTGTATGCGAACAGATCTGTTGTAAATGGACCCAAAATTAATTCTAGTTTCGAAAAAGTTATATGGTGTTGCGTCCAGTCGCTGGAGTCCTTTAGATGTCAGGAATTCCAGTCCGCTATGGTGTTGGAGAGACCTGGAAGGTATTCTGCCTGTTCAGAAATGTTTCTGTCCAGAAAGAAGTGCCAATACTCTTTCGCTAGGGTCGCTAAAGTTTTTGATTTTGTGCTGCCTATATGGTTTATGTATCTCAGCGCAGATACGTTGTCCATCCTCAAGAGTATGCAGCAGTTTGAAGTGTTCTTCGTGAAGCTTCTGACGGCGAATGATCCTGCGAGCAATTCCAAGCAATTTATGTGCATGTGTCTTTCTGTGGAAGACCACTTCCCTCCAGTGGTGAGGTCTCCGCACCGAGCTCCCCAACCCAGAGTGCTGGCGTCCGATTTGATAATAAGTTCTGGGGACATCCCGAATCTCTCTCTTGTTCAACTCTTTCATGTGGTTCAACCACTAAAGAAGCTGTTCCTTTGCATCTAGAGATAAAGGAATTTTGTCTGAGTAATTGAGGCCCTTGCAGAGATGAATGATCTTCAGTCTCTGCAGGTGTAACGGTTTGTTCGACACACAGACACAGTAGGTTTGGACAAAACACAATTTTATTAAACTATTAAGATCACAATAACCCTCACAGGTCCTGTTATATACACTTAATATAGTACAGACACTAGACAGGTTATACAGAGGTAAGCCTACACGGGTCCAGTATAAGTAAAGAGTCCATAGAACAATATACTGACACAGGTCAGGCAGATCTTGTGTGAGTCCCAGTATATCAGTACTGCATGGGTTAATAGCAGACAGAGAATGTTGACAGGCCCTTGTGTGGTAAGGCCCTTTAAGAAGCTCAAACAGAGGTGAGAGCTTTAATACGAGTAACGCCCAAGATAATGGATACCAGACAATTGTGGACTGCCTTAACAGTAACCAAGGCTGAGCAACTTGAGCACTGCCGTAGCAGTAAAGGAGACTAGGAAACGTGAACACTGCCGTAGCAGTAACAGAGACTGAGTGACTTAGACACTGCCGTAGCAGTAACGGAGACCAGGCAACTTGAGCACTGCCATAGCAGTAACTGAGACTGAGCAATAGGGGCACTGCCATAGCAGTAGCGGAGACTGAGACACTTGAGCACTGCCGTAGCAGTAACGGAGACTAGGCAACTGGACACTACCGTAGCAGTAACGGAATCTGGTCAGCACAGGCACTGCCATAGTAGTAAAGGAATACTGAGCAACTCACCCGGAGAGGCACTCAACCTGGTATGGTTCGTAAGGCAGACCAATAGGAATGTCCCCTGGATGACACAGAGGCAAACAAGACTAATCTGCACAGCTGTCCACAGACAGCGAGAGACAAGCACTACCCTTAACCGGAGACCGGTTAGAGCGTGCAGAGGAGGCAGCAGCCCAACCGGGCTGAATCACACAGAAAAGGAACGTAGAACAATCCAAGTCGGTACACGGAGCAGGAACGTCAACCAATCCAAGTCGGTACACGGAGCAGGAATGTCAGCCAATCCAAGTCAGTACACGGAGCAGGAACGTCTGCCAATCCAAGTCGGTACACGGAGCAGGAACGTCAGCCAAGCCGGGTCGGTACACAGGAGATGAGAAGCAGAATGGTCAGGCAGTCCGGATCGGTGCACAGGCAGGAAATGAGATGCAGAATAGTCAGGAAGGCCGGGTCGATACACTGAGAGCACACAATAATCAGGAACAAGCGCTGGTACTGGAACGCCACAAAAGGGCACCAGAGATGTGCCAGAACCCAGTATTTAAGGACAATACTGGGCGGGACAGTCACAGTTCAGCCAATAGGTGTTAGGCAGGAGTGTAGACTGACAGAATGTCGCCGAATAGCACGAGCACCATGATAGCAGGACTCGACAGTGAAGTGGTGCGGGGGGTAAATGGCCTGGATAGAAGCCAATAAGAGACCCATGAGCCTCTCTGTCATCCTCAGAGAAACCATGTCTGTCTTTAGGATGGACCTGATGTCACTGTGGATGTTCATTAGTTTGTTGCAAGGTAGATGTAGAGAGGTGTTTAGAGAGTCCACAGTGAAACCCAAAAATTCTATGACTTAGGTTGGATGAGTTATCGATTTCTTCCAATTTATTATGAAGCCTAGATAGGTAAGGGTTTGGACCGTTAAGAGAAGATGATATCACAGTGCTGCCAGCTACCCTGATGCTATTTCACTGCTCTGTCTGGTAGTCACGGGTGCAGGCATGCGTTGCTGTCTCTGAACGCGTCGCTCACTTATATGCTGTTTTCAATTTAACTAATTGATTCCCCGCCTCTGTGTAGGCCTATATCTACTTCCAGGGGTTCTAGCGTTAGTTGCCCTTATGTGGTTTAACGGTGATTACTCGTTACGTTTGCTCCTCGTTGTGTTTGGCTTCCGTTCTCTCTCTGTGTATGACCCCGGCTTGTCTGACCATCCACTCCGGTTATGACCTGTGGCTCTAGTTATCTATTTTCTCCTTGTATGACCCCAGCTTGTCTGACTATCCACTCTGGTTCTGAACTGTGGCTCTGGCTGACTACTCGCTCCATGTGTGACCCTGGCTTGTCTGACTATCCACTCCGGTTCTGACCTGTGGCTCTGGCTGACTACACGCTCTGTGTATGACCCCGGTTTGTCTGATTATCCACACCAGTCCTGACCTGTGGCTCTGGCTGACTACTCGCTCCGTGTTGACCCGGCTTGTCTAACTATACACTCCGGTTCTGAACTGTGGCTCTGGCTGTCTGCTCACTCCCTGCTATCCTGGTTGGTTGGGCTATTTGCATTGCGGTACTGCGGCCTGTGCTTCTCCACTCTATTTGCCACTGTCTCCTGTTAGTACCGCACGGTAGTACTCCGTTCCGTTGGGCTCCGTATCCTATTGAGAGATAGAACCTGAGGCTAGTTCCGACTCCTCTCAGAATAGTACAGGCCTCTGCTCAGTGTCAATCAGTGTAGTGGATTGTGGCTTGCCCATTTTATGTTCTGGAGCTTTGCTGGGGATTACTATATTGTGTCTCTTTAATAAAGGTGGTTTTACTTATATATACCTGTGTCTGACCTTCATTTGTACTGGTGACAGATGATCCTTGAGAATTACCAAATCTTAGGACATGGTCAGTATGTCGTCTAAGTATATGATCATGTGTATGCCTCTGCTCCTTAGAAAGGATGTAACTGGCCTCATGAGCTTCGTGAAGCACCATGCAGCTGACAATAAGCCGAAGGGGAGGCAAGTGAATTGCCAAGTGATTCCCCTCCAAATAAATTGTAGAAGGTGTTGTTGGTGATGAGCGATAGGGACTGTTAGATAAGCATCCTTTATGTCTAGTTTGACCATCCAGTCTGATGCCAGATAAGCGTCCTTTAGATATAGTTTGACCATCCACTCTGATGCCATCAGAAGGTCTCGGAGGCAGTGAATGCCTTCCATCTTGAAATGCCTGTACAATACGAAGGCATTGAGGTTTCACAAATTTATAACTGGATGTACCCCTGAATCTTTTTTGTGAACCAGGAAGATATTGCTGACAAAACCTGGGTTTTAGTAAGGGGCTTGCATAATAGTGTCTTTTTTCTGAAGCTCTAGAACTTTTAAGTCCACTAAATGGAAATCTTCCTTTGAAAAATGGATAGAAGGGGGAATTATGTTTGATGAGGATCGGAATAAAATTCTATTTGGTATCCTTGAATCGTTTGAAGTATCCATTGATCCGAGATAATCTGGGACCAAGCGTGGAAAAAATGGGTGAGTCTGCCACCCACTTTCTCCACTGGGGGAGTAGGAGGAAGGTAGTTTACCTGAAAAGGGTCTGGAATATGGAAGTCCTCGCGTATTCCTAGCCCTCCAGATTCTGCCTCGGAAAGGATACAAAGTATTTTGGATTCTTGCGGTAAGGTTCCCCTTGAAGTATATGTTGGGTCTTGGTGGCTCCTATAATTCCTTCAATAGGTGCTTGATTGTCGGCTGGGAAGATGACTCCTCTCTTTCCCGGCCCTGACAAAAACTCGTCTGTTAAAGACATTGTTTATGTTAGTTTGGGCCTTGTCCAGGGCTGTAAAAGTAACCACAAATTTGCCAAGATTTTTTATGAATTGCTCCCCAAATAATAAACCCTTAGCCTCTGGTCCTGCGCAGTAATATTACTCTGCGCAGTAATATTACTAATAATATAATAAGTAATATTACTCTGCGTCTCTCTGTGGATAATGCCGTATTAGCATTGCCTCGCAGGAAAAGGGCCCTCTGGATCCAATCCCGGAGTGTATTTAAGTCAAGCAGAGAGGAAGAAGAGATAGATTCCTCATGTCAAAAAATGATGTCAGTGGTCTCACTATGTCAAGGAGCTTCTCTTGGCACTGTTTAAGAGAGCGCTCTATGCCTTTTCTAGGGTCCCTCCCTAACTTTGCCATATAGTGGGCCATTTGTGGATCTAAGACCGGTGTTTCTCAGGTCTCGCTAACAGAAGGTCTCAGACGGGGCTTAAAATTGGAAGTCCTTTGCTACTAGCCAGACCTAAAAAGTTACTTGCCACTGCAAGCCAAAACATACCCACCAGGGCTGAATTTCTACTCGCCAGGGCTGAATTTTCACTCACCATTGGCTAGTGGCAAGTGGAAATTTTGAGCCCTGGTCTAGGACATTCTGATTTCAATTTGTTCCTAAACTTCGTGTCCAATTCTTTCCTGAACCATAAATTTAGATATTTAGCGATATGGTCTTTAGGGACCCATTCTGCAGACCTGGGGTGCTTAATGGCAACCGGGTCAAACAGAGGTTTCCCTTGTTCACATAATATTGTCACTTAAATCTTTGTCATTTGTATCATTTTCAACATCATTCTCCTCAGAAACGTAATCCACCTCTGACAAATAGCTTCGATGTTCTTCTGCGTCAGAAGAAGAGTCGTCAGAAGAAGACTCCAAGCGAAACGAATCAGGTTTGGATCGTGTGGTATTTAGCTTTCTCAAATGCTACCCTCCCGAGATGAGGTTCTCAAGCGTGGTTGTGAGACACTATTTGTTTACCAGTAATACTGGATCTTTCAGTGTGGGAATGGTAAGGTTCCCTTTCAGAGGAGCAGTGTTCAGTCTTCCTCTTTTCCCCAGGTTTAGAAGGGACATCTTTGTGAGGAGAGGACTCTAGGACATGTAAAGTCCCCAGAGAATTATTAGTATTAACTTGCTCAAATACTTCAGCCAGTGACTTCGCTAATGTTTCCATCATCTGACCCATACAGGAGGATATGGCATGAGGCACAGTTCTATTAACTGATAGGTCTAAAATATTCTGAATATGGGTATCACCAATGTCAGGGTTCAGCGCCATATCCTCCTGGAAGTCAAGAGTTGACCGAAACGTTATCAGAAACAAGAAAATTAGGGGGAATTTTATTTCCCTTTAAGGGAGTGCGAGGAGATAAAATCTTTTTGTGTGACATGTTATAGTATAACACCACACTGAATAAATGTAGTTCTGACAAGGACAGTCTGTAAGAACGTTTTCCCCAAAATGTTTGTAAATAGTAAATGTAAATATATTCAATAATATTAAAATTGAGTCAATAAAATATTAGAAACTAGTTAAAGAACCCATTACACAGGCCACTGCCACCCGGTCGTGGGGCAGTGATGTACAGTAGAGACTGCCCACGCCACGGCTGATACAGAGCTAGCTCTTTATCAGCCGCGGCGCGGGCAGTCTCTACCGCGCATGACCGCAGCACACGCAGCAGTGTCTACTGAGCATGACGCGGCGTTACACACGTTTTAGCGAATTATTATATAGGATATTTTAGGAGCAACACAATTTAAGTAGGTGAGCTGACTGGAATTGAACCCAGAAATAAAATGTGAAAGTCTTGGGTTATAACCACTAAGCTACAGACTCTATAGGTATACTATAAGCCAAGAGAGAAATGTAATAAAGAGATACAGTGGGATAAAAATCACCACAGAATATATATTGTGAAGAGAGTAAAGCACCAACGGAAGAGGGAGTCTGGGCTCGTAGCAGGAAACCAGCACAGTGACAATGTGCTGACTGAGGTAACTCGGGCATGTGCATTTGAAACGGAACTGTCATGCCCAAAAGTAAAATGGCCGGCACAGAACAGTACAGAAGAGGATCGAATGAAACAGAAAGAGCTCCTGCAACAAAGAGGGAAACACTTGTAAAACAGTACAATAAAGAAAATATACGATTACAGTAAGCTAAGATAGCCAAGAGAAATTAACTTATTGATAAACGGTGACGCGCATGCTCGCTAAATGGGAGACTAGATGTGGAAAAAAATCCTATGGACTAGAAAGGTAAAAGAATTTAGAAATATAAACGAAAGAAAAATTCTTTAATAGAAATGGGAAAGTCCTGGGGGAGAAAGGACCGAGTTACCAGCACAGCAAATAGAAGAAAAGGGAACCATGAAAAGGGGGGAACAAAATAACTATGGGACAATATTGTTAAAACGATAATAACGAGATAATATCTTGCTATCTAATAAACTGGTAGAGCAGTGTAATATGTATTTATATATACAAAATACATTTAAGGAAAACTATAATAAAAGGCAAATTTAAGTATATTGCAGAAACAGTGTACTTATCCAATGCTGAGCAGCAAAGGAAGAGGAAGTGGAAACACCAGTTTTGGATATTATACACCTGTAGTTAGAGATGCACCGATACCGATAACCGTATTTGTGCGAGTACTCTCACTCGCGCAAATGGGGCTGATACCAGTGCCGATACCAGGGCAATTCAATCTGTGAAGTTGCGGTCACGAGAAGATAGATTGGGAGCCGCTGGGCCGTGTCAGTGTGGAGGCAGGCCGGGACCGTGATGTCAGACGCAAGCTACGCAGCGGCATGAAGAAGAGCACTGCGAGTCTGCTTCTGTGCACCCAGACCCAGTCAGAGAGCTCGCTGAGCGGGAACAGAGGAGACAGAGTCAGCTCAGCAGACAGGCAAGAGGGGGAAGGGAATTGGGGAATCTGTAACAGCGGCCTAGGGGATCGATCACCAAGAAGGGGATAAAGGCAAAGGGGGATCAGAGGCAAGGGGGCATCAAAAGCGGGTGAAAGAGGCAAAGGGGGGTCAAGAGGGAGAAAAAGACAGAAGGGGAATTGGGGAAACTGTAACGGGCAAAAAGGAAGTTCATTCAAGAGGGGGAGGAAGACAAAGGGGGATCAAGAGAGGCAAGATGGGGCATCAAGAGCAGGTGAAGAAACAGGCAGAAAGGGGGGTCAAGAGGGAGAAAAAGAGGCAAAAGGGACTAAGGGAGAAAAAAAAAGAGGCAAAAGGAGGAAGGATCAGGAGACAAAAGGAGGGGGGCCAAGAAGAGGCAATAGGAGAGGGGATCAGTAGTGGGAGTAAGAGGCAAAAGGGTGGGATCAAGAGTCAAGAAGGGGAGAGAGGCAATGTAAGGGGGGATAAAGAGTCAATGAAAGAGGGGGAGAAAGGCAAAGTGGGATCAAGAGAGGAGAAAATGGGGGAAAGGAGAAAAGGCAAAAGGAGTGGAATCAAGAGTCACGGAGGGGGAGAAAGGGGGATCAAAAGGGAGAGAAAAAGGCAAAAGGAGGGGGCTCATGAGGGGGAGAATGAAGCAAAAGGTATGACTCAAGAGGGGGAGAAAGAGGTAAAAGGGGAGAATCAAGAGGTGGTGTGTGTATATATATATATATATATATATATATATATATATATATATATATAAAATCATTACTCCGCTTTAGGTACTTGAAAACTGCCAAATGACATCGCAAAAAGTATCAGTAATTGGTATCAGTGAGTACTTGAAATATATATATATGCTTTAGGTACTTAGAAAACTAGCAAATGACCGCAAAAAAAAAGTATCGGTAATTGGTATCGGTCTTAAAAAATTGGTATCGGTGCATCTCTACCTGTAGTGAAATGTGATTGGTTACCTGTTGTTATATACCATGTTCATGTTTATTTTTTCTCCAATATGTTTTTCAAACTTTGCTGCTGAATTAGTAAAGAAGGAAACAAAAGAATAATACTCACCACCGTGTCTTTAATAAAATCCTGACTTTCGGTCACAGAGTTAGGAAAATCTACAAATTTATCAGTAAAGAATTTTTAACATTAAGAACATGAAGATGGTTTCTCTGCTGCATGAATCTTCTGATGTCTAACAAGATATATTTTCAGACTAAAACATTTCCCACATTCAGAACATGAAAATGGTTTCAAGCCTGTATGAAGCATTTGATGTTTAACAAAAGATAATTTCCATTTAAAACATTTCCCACATTCAGAACATGTAAATGGTTTCTCTCCAGTGTGAATCCTCTGATGTGCAACAAGATCTGATTTCTCATTAAAACATTTCCCACAATCAGAACATGAAAATGGTTTCTCCCCTGTATGAATCCTGTGATGATTAACAAGACTTGATTTTTGTGTAAATAATTTCCCACATTCAGAACATAAGAATGGTTTCTCTCCTGTGTGAATTCTCTGATGTGTAACAAGAGCTGATTTCCGAGTGAAACATTTCCCACATTTAGAACATGAAAATGGTTTGTTTCCTGTATGAACACTCTGATGTTTAACAAGACTTGCTTTTTGATTAAAACATTTCCCACATTCAGAACATGAAAATGGTCTCTCTCCTGTGTGAATCATCTGATGTTTAACAAGACTTGCTTTATGAGTAAAACATTTCCCACATTCAAAACATGAAAATGGTCTCTCTCCTGTATGAATCATCTGATGTGTAACAAGATGTGATTTCTGAGTAAAACATTTCCCACATTCAGAACATGAAAATGGTTTCTCTCCTGTATGCACTCTCTGATGGTTAATAAAATCTGATTTCCTATCAAAACATTTCCCACATTCAGAACATGAATAAAATATCCTCTGTGTTATACGATTTCCCTGATGTGTAACAAGATACGATTTAGATTTAAACCATTCCTGACATTCAGAGCAGTTGTACCATATCTCAGAGGTGAATGCTATTGGGTGAGATGCAGACACAGATTCATCACTTTCACTACAATTAGAGATCATTACTGGACAGTTGTTTGGTATTCCCTGTGCTTGGACACTTTCTATGTTACTTTTATAAAGAGAAGCTGCACATTGTGTCCCTGTATTGTGTGTGAGACTAGACATATGGGGTTCTGTGAGATTGGCTCCTTCATGTGAGTTGGATTTCTCAGACGCAGATCTTACAGATATTTTCACACTGTTGTTTGGGTTCCACCTTCTAATTATGTCTGTTCCTTGATGACTTTGCATTATACTGATATCTTCCATCACACTTTCTGCTGAACATATGAAGCAAGAACATCCTTCAGTTGTATTTCTGTGTCTGGATCCGTCTTCATAAAATACATTAACTGTGAGCACAGAATTAAATAGGTTACCACTTAGTGCAAATCCTGCCTGAGCTGCTTAAAGAGACACAAAATAGGATCATGTGCAAAAGTGGAGTCATTCTGGGGCGATCAAACAGCAAAATACAGGAAAATATAAATTCCCACAATTCCCAATGTGCTGGAGACCTCTCTAGCATGCAAAGGGTTTCTTTTGAAAGTGGGGCCCATAGACATAGGTTATTTGTATAATGGAAAAGTGGAGAAATTTGGGGCCAAACCAAGACTCCATAGGGGAGAGTTTTAATCCCCTGAATGCTAGAAAGGCATGTGATTGCGGCTTCTAACATTCACGGGGTTAACATCCCTATTTAAGTGTGAGAATGTGGGGAATTATTTCTCCCCTCTGATCAGTTGGTTTGTCCCAGAACAGCTCCTCTTTGCCGGTATACAGAAGACACACGGGGCCCTATGTAAGCACAGCGGCTGATTAGAAATTCTGGTCTAAATATAAAGTCAGTTTTAGCGTCTCCTTTTCTTGAGACAGAAATGATCACAATCTCATCACTTTGGAAGATGTGACAGTATTAGTTCTGTTATGGTAGAATATGACAGAAAGACACATTCCCTGGAAACACGGAGGATATATACAGGGAACAGTGCAAATGTATCACCAAAACAAATCAGATCTTCACAAAACTGACGCTGTTAAGACCAAATTTTACTGTATAAATTCCATAGGGTCTAATTCATCAAACTAAAATGGAGAAATTCTAGGGCATACCAATAACTGGGGAAAATGAAATATTCCCAAAATCTATATATATATGAAATGATTAGGTATGTTTCTCATTCACCAAACTATGTTCGTATGGCTGCACCAAAGCAAAACTATTGGATACTCTGTAACCATGTAAAAGCAGCCTTGTCTTTATTGAATTTCAAACATATTCAGCATCAAGTTTTAAGCATCCAAACAACAAATGTAGTAAAATTACAGACCATGAGAAGTCTCCATGAGCGGTTGTGAGCTATCCTATCAACGCGTTTCGCATGTATGAACGCTTAGTCGTGACCATAATGGTCCAATAGTTTTGCTTTGGTGCAGCCATACAAACATTGTTTGGTGAATATACATGGAGCTAGAGAATCTCCAGGCTGGCACATCGCAAAAGTGATTTCTGGACCGATGCACTGGAAAACGGAGTAAAGAAACTATGATGCTTGAACTTTATATTAATAGTTGACCCCTTCATTGCAGGAGCCCTTACTTGTGTGTGTGTATTTATGTCATACACTCATTCACTCAGGGTCACACACACACACACACTCAGAGTCACACACACACAAACACTCATTCACTCAGGGTCACACACACTTATTCACTCAGAGTCACACACACGCACACACACACACCCATTCACTCAGGTTTGATAATTTGACGCATTAAGTGTTGTATCTGAGAAGAACGAGAATGTTAATTGTTTTTACACTGAAATATATGAACAAATAAATAAAATGAGTTATTAATATATAACCTTTAAAATCTGCTTTAACGGTGTATGTTACGCCGGGTACGGCTGGTTTCTACTGAATTTCCAAATCTCCCTCTGAATGCTTGAGAGGTTAAAATGTAATTGGAAAAAAAAACCCTCAAACATTTATTACTGATTATTTTGTGTAAACCATAATCTGTGGCTAGCTATATAACATTATCTTCAGGTACAGATTATCACTCACCACTGCCAGAACGGGTAGTTCTAGGAATGAATGTCTTCTTAGACACCTGGTGATCTCTTACATACGGCTCTTCTCCTCTTTCTATCACCAGGATAACCGCAGGCTTCCCACTGACACACCCTGTATATGGACATTTATTTTATTGATATTTATTATTTAACACACTGAATATTTATGAAAAAGTGAAATTTACTCACTGGTATTTGTTTTTCCTCTGTATCCTTCCACGGAATACTGTGAGTAATTGGCTCCGCCTTCCAGCTGGTAGGACCAATCAAAAATCCTAAATTCTGTGAGCTCACTTCCCCCTGCAGTTATACAGTTGCCCAAGCTGCAAGACATAACAGGTTAGAGACGGTACAGTAAAGGCACACTGCAGTAGATATTACATGACTGATATGGTATAGTATTATGGAAGCGATACAAATATCCAAGAATAACTTTCAGGGAGGGTTGCCGTGGAAGGACACAGAGGAAAAACCAAATATCAGTAAGTAAATTTCACCTTTTCCTCTGTGTCCAATCCACGGCATACTGTGAGATTTACCAGAGCAGTACCCAAGAAGTTTGGGAAGGGCTGTAAGTTCAGACAGGAATGGCAGCTTCAAGCACCTTCTTTCCGAACTTGGCGTCCATTGATGGTTGAAGGGCCAGTCTATACTGTTTGATGAAAGTAGAGACTGATGATCAAATAGCAGCCTTGCAATCTCAGTAGGTGTTGCAACTGCTTCCTGTGCCCATGAGATTAGCTGACTCATAGGCCATCTTAATGTAGTCACAAATCCAATGTGCGATAGAGGGTCTGGAGTCTGAAGACCCTTTGAATTTTCGAAGAAATGGAGAAATGCGTCCATCCTTTGTAAGAGTTGGGTTCTGCTGAGTTGTATCTGAAGGCAGTGGAAAAGATCCAAATTATGTAGTCTCTTCTCAATCTCGTTCGATAGGGATAGGGACAGAAGGAAGGGAGAACTATTCCTTGGAGAAGGTGACACTGAGCAATGACCTTGAAGTGGAAGGAAACGTTAGGGCGTAGGACTACCTTATCTTGACTGAAGACCAAAATTGAAGTAACACATACCAAGGCCTGATTATACTGAGGTAAGATATCTTCTTACCATGTGGTTGTCTGCAACGAGTGTAGCTAGAACTAAAGAAATTGCAGAGAGCTAGACTTTCAGGGATGTGGGTTTAAGATCCTTTCGAAACCCTGCCTGTAGAAACTGAAGGTTTCTTGAGGCTGAGACTGATTTATGATCCAGATTCTGTGACAGGCACCACTTGTGGAAAATAGACCAGGCTCTGTAGAAGAGGGTTGCCTGCCTCTCAGTATGGTTTGAACGACGGGTTCAGATAAACCCTGTAGTCTTAAGGATTTCTGCTCAACCTCCAGGCCTTGAGCTGGAAGAAAGCTGGATCCGGGAAGAAGAGGACCTGGTGATAACAGGTCTGGGATGTTTGGCAGAGGCATGGGGGCCTGACTGACAAATGAAGGAGATCGGCATACCAGGGTTTCCCGGACCAGTCCGGGGCGATAAGGATGACATATGACCTGTCTCGCCTTATCTTCTTAGTATCTCCCCAAGAAGAGGAAGAGGAGGAAACAGGTATGCCAATCGGAAGTCCCATGACACGAAGACCATCCTGTGCCAGGGCTGGAGGTTCGTGCCAACTGGATACATAGGTCTGACATTGTCTGTTCTGAGATGTGGCCATAATATCTATTGAGGGTCTCCCTAAAGTTGCTGTCACTGACTGAAATGCTTCTTTGTTTAGAGTCCACGTTCCTGGATACAATTTCTTGCAGCTTAGAAAGTCTGCCAGTATATTTAGATGACCTGACAGGAAGGATGCTGAGAAAGTCAGCAGATTCTTTGCTGCCCAACAGAGTATCCTCAATGCAAGGATGTTGAGTGTAGCGCCTCCCTGTTCTACTGCTGATATATTGTCCGATCTGATCAGGACAGCTGTACTTTTGTAGATCGGCCCTGAAGTGTTTGAGAGACTTCCAAAACATTGACGTGTAGACTGAGTTGTCCAAATGCCGTGAATCGTGTGTAGATTCCAGATTGTTCCCCAATCTGCGCTGCTGGCATCTGTACACAGGATCTGTCTGTCTGGCTCGATTAGTGGGCGGTGTGACAGAACTGTGGTGACTATGGGAGATATTGGTGTGTTAGAGACTATTTCTACCCAAAATACTAACACCCATAGACTGAGCTTAGCCATAGTTGCCTTCAATACATTGCTGGAATGCAGAGATAGTGGGGGGTTGGGCTTTGATTCCACTCTACTCCAGGCCTGTGCTAAGGAATGTTAATTGATTCCTGCTGTGCTTCCTTGACCAATCAGAGGAGGTTATTGATGAGCCAGTTAAGAATGTAGGATTTCAAGTCCTAATCTGCATTCTTATCCTGATAAGTATGCTGGTGGCTGATTGGTCAAGCATAGAAACACTGTCCCAAGTATTCGTTTGCATGCTGATCTAGATAAGAGTCTCTGTAGTGTATATAAGCTGTGTGTTTGAGTCAATAAAAGAGAGTTCTTCCCTTCATCAAGTCTCGGCTGATGTTTGGGAACAGGAGGGTCAGTTTACTATTGGATTGTTATTCTGAGGGGAGAAAGGAACTATAACAGAGGTATCCAGCGTATGATACAAGGCGTCACGTTACAGGCGGCCCCTTGACTTCTTTTCTGATGAGACCACCACGACAATTCCTTACCGGTGGGCCAGAAGACTGGAATCCTCTGGGCCAGGTAGGAGGGATTTCTTCTGTAATAACCAAGATAATTCTCTTGGGTTAAACATGATGAACTCAGGCCTATGGTAGGATCTGATAAGTTGATGAGCAGTGTCCCGATAGTCGTGAAAAACTTTATTGAGGTGTGGAACTTTCTTTTTTTTTTTTTTTTTTTTAAGTTTGAAATAGTTTATTGAAAAAATTGTAAGCATTACAATTACCAACAGTGAACACGAAAATAAGGAAGCACTGAGTAAAATCTGCTTATTTCAATGTATAAAAAGGAACCAATACAGAAAGGAGATAGTGAAATAAAGGCACTGACTATCTATACCATATACTCAATCAACTAATGAATGGTGAGATCAACCGTCTAAAAATGAGAGATATAAAAGTACTTAATTCCAGATCAAGGAGGGAGAGAAAAAAAGAATATAGAACAAGAATAGAAGTAAAGCGAGGGGAGGAAAAAAAAAAAAAAGAGAAGGGAAGGGAGGAATGGGAACGGGAAGGGTGGGAGGAGGGGAGCCGAGCACATCGCACTCTTTTATTTAATAGGAAATAACCGTACCAAGAGTGGACATCCACAGTTCCTCGAGAAACGGTGAGCATCAATGAACAAATGAAATAAATCGCTAACACAGATGGTCCGCCTTCATGTAAAAACAATGTTTCCTTTATTGTATCAACGTATAAAAGTATATGTCCGACACCATAACACAGTATAAAGGATCAATGGAGAGACCGAAAGAGGACTACTTCCAGCATGATGTTAATCCCAGTCCTTACCGATCAACGCGTTTCGCGCAAACTGCGCTTACTCATGACCACAAGGCTTACAGGTGTCTGCAAGTACCTTTAAACAAACGACAGCCAATCAGCCAAAAGATGTTAAAAGGCTTTCCTCATTCCCCTATCCAACAAGCCCAACCCCCTAAAAGGGGAACATAAGAGATGCTTTATTTGAAGTGCGAGCGGAGGAGCTGTACCATAGATTTATGTTAAGAGGGTATTTGAAGGAGAATTTGGATAGAGTATGGAATCATGCTAGACAACAGGAAAGAAAAGATCTTTTACATCACAGGCCTTCTAGGAAAAAGAACATTTGTGAGGGTGCAGAGGGAAAAGATAGGGAGATACAGTTAACTGATCAGGTTATTTTTTCTACTGCCTATAGTGTGGAATTTAATGACATCATCAAAGTGGTGAAAAAACATACACCCACACTATATGCGGACCCTAGTTTACATACAGTCTTGGAGAATGGTTTCAAGTTTGTGTCACGTAAAGCATCCACGATATCAACCTATGTCTCACCCAGCCTGTTTACCTCTAGAAATAATAGTAATAAAAAGTCCAATTGGATTAAGGCTGTTGGAACTTACACTTGTGGTAGTTCTAGATGTAAGTGTTGTAAGTTAATTAATGTGACCAAGACTTTTTGCTCTACTGCAACTGGTAAAGTTTATGAAATGAGGGCATATACTAACTGTATAACTAGGGGGGTTGTTTACCTTATGACTTGCTCCACATGTAAGATGCAGTATGTAGGCAAAACTACAAGAACTATAAGGGAAAGGATGAACGAGCATTTGAGTGACATGCGACATCTTGAGTTTCGTTCTGGAGTGTCCTCTCATTTCAAAAGTGGTAGATGTAGTGGTTCTACGTTTACTGTGCAGGGTATAGAGCGGGTTGTCTTGGGACCACGTAAGGGGTGTTTAGATGAAAAATTATCCAAGAGAGAAGTCTTCTGGATTTTTGAACTGGGGACGAGACATCCGATTGGCCTCAATAGGGAATATGATGTGAGTTGCTACATTTAAATGTGGCTAACCAATTGAGAAAATGTAAGGATGGGTTTGGTCTTAGTTTTGGAGGATATTCATGTATAAAGCCTTATTTGTCCGTGATTTTGTATGTGATAAATATAGTAGTTGAATGACTCATTAATGATTTAAATATTTTGTAAGAAATATGCATAAATACATGTAGTTACTTATGAAAATGCATAAAAGAAGAATTTATCTGGTGTTGATTGGTTGATGGAGATAGTGTGAGTATGTGCGCTGCTGTGCTCGGACAATGTAGGTGTAGTTTTTTGATCCATGTTTTTAACATGTTCATTTATGTGTAGAAATTTATAACAATTTTACATGGACCATTTTTTTCCTTACAGTCGACTACAGCGTGCATATACACACACATTTACACATAATTGTGGGATTTATACTCTGTTACTATTTTGATTAAGGTATGATAGATTGTTGCAAAATATAGTATTCATCCCACTATGATCCTCTGACATTTTGTATAACAGTTTTGTCATCTGAGGATCTTTTATTTGTATAATCTCTATGCCTCTTTCTTAAAGAGTAAGTAGTGCACTTTTTCTAGATCATCCACAATTGGTAGAATTGAAATCATGCCTGTAGTCCTAGTTCTTCTTTTACACAATTTTATTTCATTTGAGAATGTAAAGCTTGTAGTTGTTTGCTCGAACTTTGGATATAACACAGCCGAACAAGTAAGACTCCTTAGCTCGGTGTGATTTTATTTATATATAAAAGATTTTTAGACGATCATTCCGAGATTATTATAAGAAATATTGAATCTTATCTTGTATATTCTCTCATTCCCAGCTCCTGCGGGCGACTTTGAGCGTGGGCCTTGTACCCTTTCATAATCCCCATTGTCATGATAAGAAAGAAAGAAAAAAATCTTCTTGTAAATGGGTATTTGATATGATCGTGGAGGGTTAACTAAAGGTTTGAATAGGGTTAAGTCCCACGCTCTTATGTTCCCCTTTTAGGGGGTTGGGCTTGTTGGATAGGGGAATGAGGAAAGCCTTTTAACATCTTTTGGCTGATTGGCTGTCGTTTGTTTAAAGGTACTTGCAGACACCTGTAAGCCTTGTGGTCATGAGTAAGCGCAGTTTGCGCGAAACGCGTTGATCGGTAAGGACTGGGATTAACATCATGCTGGAAGTAGTCCTCTTTCGGTCTCTCCATTGATCCTTTATACTGTGTTATGGTGTCGGACATATACTTTTATACGTTGATACAATAAAGGAAACATTGTTTTTACATGAAGGCGGACCATCTGTGTTAGCGATTTATTTCATTTGTATCGTCGGAATTGGGATATGTTTGGAGAAATCCCTTTATCGCTCGGATGAATCTGCCTTTGTTTGATCCGGTTGCTTGTGCATTTTCATATTGATTCACTCACCTGAAGCAAACCGATTACTCACGAAGGTAAGAGCTGTTACTTGTCAAGGAGCATCAATGAACAGCCAGGATTAAGATAAGCATAATATGTAAGAAAACTGAAAAGAGGGCAGGGGAACACAGCTAACCATCAGTTCCCAATTTATATCTCTCCCAATGGGTCCAGGTTTCTTTGTAGATGTGGGGTTTATTAACACTGTAGGCATGTATTCTTTCCATAGTACAGAACTTGTCAATTCGAGTGAACCACGAAGCCAGAGGAGGGCAAGTAGTTAATTTCCAATGGGACACAATAGTCAATCTTGCTGCTGTCAAGAGGAAATGTAAGAGTGGGAATTTTTTAGCAGGGAATTGAGAGTGGTGAGAAAACAATAGAAGTAAAGGGTCTCCACGTACTGGAAATCCCAAAATAAGTCCCATTGTAGTGGTGATCCGCGACCAGTATTCAACCACTACAGGGCAGTACCACCAGATATGTACTAATGTGCCTCCCTGTGCGCTGCATCTCCAACATATATCAGGCGTAGTTGAGTCAAACTTAGACAGGCGGCTAGGGGTCAGATACCACCTAGTAATCAATTTATAGTAGTTTTCTTGAGAAGGAGTATCTCTAGGTAGAAATCGAGAATTCTTGAAGACGGCTAGCCAAGTCTCAGCTTCAGACAAGATGGGAGACTGTAGGTCCACAGACCAAGCGATAGCAAATCTTGGAGGCGAGGAGGTTCCACCTTCTGCGAAGCGAAGCGGAGCGAAGAACTTTAGATATGTAATAACAAACCTGAAGGTGCCTCCACCATTCAGACTGAGGTAAAGAGCGACTTAGTGTCACATCTCTAAATGAGATTGGACGGTTATCACGAATCAGCTGAGAAAGATTAGTCAGATCTAATTCAGACCAGTTCCTAAAATTATTACGGACTAGCCCCGGGGGGAAGACCGGATTGCCCAGGATAGAAAGGAGAGGAGAGGGATAGGAAGACCATCCCTCCAACTCCCGCTTCCCAAACCACCACGTTAGAACAGCATTCAAAAGAGGATCATGATGTAGGACCTTCGGAAGATCTCCAAAGGGTGCAAAAAGAAGTTGCCTAGGAGAGACAAGTGGGAAAGCTGCAATGGAGACATTAATCCAGATTGCCGTATCTGGCCTCTGAGCGAGCTCGATCGCCAGAGTCAGCAAGGAGGCTTCATAGAAAGACTTGAAGTGAGGAAGACCGAGACCACCCCTGAGTCTGGAGGCTGTTAATTGGTCCCTGGAACATCTCGGAGTTCTCCCTCTCCAAATATATCTACCAACTAAAGACTGAAGAGAACGTAAAAAGGAGCGAGGAAGTTTAATTGGTACCGTTTGGAATAGGTAAAGTATTTTCGGTAAAACAACCATTTTTATGAGGTTTACTCTTCCAAACCACGAAATCTGTGGGACATCCCAGTGCCAAAGATCAGCAGCTATAGCAGGAAGTAGTGGTAGATAGTTAATCTTGAACAAGTCTTTGGTATTCGGCGTAAATTTCAGTCCCAGATAAGTGATCGAGTGCTGGGCCCAACGAAAGTCATAGCGATCCTTGAGTGACAAACAGTTAGTCTCAGGTAAGTTTACATTTAATATTTCAGATTTAGAGACATTGATTCGAGAGCGACGAATACACCGACAGTAATTTCAAAGCCGCAGGGAGAGAGATATCGGGGTTAGAGAGGGACAAGAGTATATCTTCTGCAAAACCCGAAACTTTGTACTCGCCATCAACTCCAGGTATCCCACTGATCTCCGCACAGGACCGTATCGCGATCAGTAACGGCTCAAGGGCCAGAACATATAAAAGTGGGGACAGAGGACAACCCTGTCGTGTACCGTTCGTAATAGAAAAGGGGTCCGAGAGAATGCCATTAACTGTCACTTGAGCTGTAGGTGCAGTATACATAGCCCTTATGCGTTGGAGCATCTTCGGACCAAATCCAAGGGAGCGAAGAACTCCGAATAAGAAGCTCCAATGAACCCGGTCGAAGGCTTTTTCAGAGTCCACAGAGACCAGAATCGTAGGCAGATGAAGACGAGAAACTCTATATAACAGGGATATAAGCTTAGTAGTATTTTCTCTAGCTTGACGACCGTGGACAAATCCCACCTGATCTTTGTGGATCAAAGAGGGCAAAAGTGGACCCACTCTCAAAGCCAAAACCTTAGCAAAAAGTTTTAAGTCAACATTTAGCAGCGAAATGGGTCTATAATTACTACATAGAGACGGATCCTTACCTTCCTTGTGTATAACTGTAATGTGAGCTTCCAGAGTTTGAGGGGTAAAAGTGGTGGAGTCAGAGATCGCATTAAAAGACAACGTAAGCCAAGGCAATAGAGAGGGCAGGAACTTAGAATAATAGGCTACCGGGAGACCGTCCGGACCCGGGCATTTATGTAGTGGCATAGTGAGAAGAGCAGTTTTTATTTCCTCGGTAGTGATGTCCGACTCCAAAGCAGTCAGAATCGATGTTGATAATGATGGCATCTTATACTTAGCCAAAAAAGAGGAGAGTCTATCCTCAAAACGGGGGCCAGTCATGTCTGGCGAGGACAGATGCGTGTTGTAGAGATCTCTGTAAAAGTCACGAAAAGCATTAGCAATATCTCTATATAGCAGTTTAGGTTGACATCTCCACCGCGCACATTGTCTACATGTCTAACCAACCTCCGCTTGCGGATTAGACGAGCCAAGAGTTTGCCCGATTTGTTACCTTGCAGATAATATCGATATTGAAACCATTGGAAAGATTTAAAGGAGTCAGCTCTCAACCTAGAAGCAATTTCCCCCCTCAATGCTGTTAGTTCCCTACGGACACCTTCATCCAAATGGCATTTATGTTTGGATTCAAGTTGTGCAAGTTTGACCAATAATTCATTCAAGTGTTTCATGCGCTCTCTCTTCCGCCTAGCCCCTAATTGTATAAAAACACCTCTAGTGACCGCCTTGTGAGCCTCCTAAACAGTCGGCATCGGCACTCCGCACACAGAATTTTTATCAAAATACTCCTTTAGAGTCGAAGTTATGGAAGCTTCGACATCAGCATCATCAAGTAGCTGTTCGTTCAACTTCCAAGGAGTCACTTTCTCAGAAATCTCCTGGAAATGAAGTTCCACGAAGATAGGGCCGTGATCCGACCATTTTATCGATCCTATGGAAGCGCCTTTCACAAACTGTAAGGAATACTGATCGCAGAGAAACACATCAATGCGGGAGTATTTGTTATGGGGATGAGAAAAGTAAGTGTAATCTCTTCCAGTAGGATTCTCTAGTCTCCAAACATCAAAAAGACGACGGGAGGCCAGAAGATCAGTAAATTTCTGAGTGATTCGGGCTGAACATGTAGAAGTAGGGGGATTGCAGTCCAAAAGGGGGCTAAGGGGAAAATTAAGGTCACCACCTAAAAGCAAAATCCCCTCATGGAAAGTCTCCAACTTATTCACTAATGACGAAAGAAAGGTCAATTGACGCTCATTAGGAAAATAGACATTCACCAAGGTGATAAGAGTGGCTACTCCTTTTGTCTTCGAATCACCAGAGGCATACCACTGGTGAGGAAAATGGTGTGAACACAATGTAGGATGGGAACCCCGCTTGAAGTGCGTCTCCTGCAGAAACAAAATCTGTACCCTCTCCCTCACAGCATCACAAAGTACCATACTATGTCTCTCTGGAACGTTTAATCCACTGACGTTTAA
This sequence comes from Rhinophrynus dorsalis, assembly GCA_037306005.1. NCBI lineage: Eukaryota > Metazoa > Chordata > Amphibia > Anura > Rhinophrynidae > Rhinophrynus > Rhinophrynus dorsalis. The sequence continues at coordinate 16,170,871 of CM074727.1, read as the reverse complement.
AGAGCAACATTTAATCTTTAATGAGTCTGCCATATACGTAAAGTGCGTGAAGTTGCACAAAGATACTGATCGGAACCACTCATTCCACCACAGGGGGAGGGAAAGGTGCAAGGAAAAAAGGGAGGGGGAAGGGGCAAGAAAAAAGGAGGGGGGAAGGGAGTGAAAAAGAGTAGAAATGAAGGAAGGAAAGGTAAGAAATAAGAGTAGTATGAACAGGAAAAAGAGGGAACAGAACTGCAAAAGGCAGAAATAGTTTGAAAAGAGTAGGGGGAAACTCTTCCCAAACCCTGACAAGAGAAATCTCTCGTGTAAAAGTAAGATAAACATAACTGGCAGTAGCCAAAGATCTCGCTACAGACATTCGAGTAAGATTAACAGAACATCTGATAACACTTTAAGAACAAAAGGAAACTATGGCATTGGTATTGAAGGGCAGCATATATGCCTAACCTCCTACACTTCCATGGGTCTAAACAGTAGACAACTCGAGGCTCACAATCAGGTACACATTCCCCAAACATCTTATGGGAGGGCTACCCCTCCCCCTATCAGCCAGTCCAACTTCCACCGAAGCCTAAAAATTTGTGACGGGGGAGGTCAGAAGGGCGACTGCCCCGCCCCTAGATAGAAACTTCAGGTTACCCACCACAACATTATCCCATAGGCACTACCCCGTATATATATTCCAAGGGTAAAAGAAAAATTTATCTGGGTACATTACCGCATCCCAACTGAGTCAGAAGAACCCGGGGGGAACGACGGACACCACACCACCACCGACCCTCAAATTACTCTGGAACAGCAACAAATCAAGGATCGTACAAGGCGGCGCAATGCCCGGCATCCCCTTTCCGAAATGACACTCAGTACAAAAACTAACAGCCAAGAGTCGAGCAGGGGGGAGCACCCCCGGGGCATGTCTATGTACCATGTGAGTAGTGAGCACGGATAAAAACAGGCATATGAGGGCTCCTGGCAGGAGAACAACTGCAATAATAAGGCAGTACCTCAAGGTCCCACCCGAGCAAAAGTCCAGGCAGCAGAGCCCAGAGGGAACAATACCAGACACTCCGACCAGGAGTCCCCCCCATGCAATAACTGCATAAACCAGGGTAAATTCCCACAGGCCGTAGTCACCCCCGCTCGACTCTCCCTCTACACATAACTCATCCCAACAGTGGAAGAACCAGAGTTCATTAGAGACCAGCCCGGCTCCATCCACACCCGCGGACCCCGACCACCAATAGTGAATCGGACATCCGTGGACGCCAGACAAAGACAGGCCAGTCCCCCCCACATTCCCCCCAACTAATTCCCATAGACAAACAATGTTGAAATAAAGTGGACAGAGAGAGCAGAGAGAGACACCAGGCACAGAGGCGAATTGCCAACGGTCCCCAACATCCCCCCCACCCGCCCCATCCAACAATTAAGTTAAGGGAATCCCTCATTAAACCTCAACAATAGAGGGGAAAGATAATTTCAACATGTTAGGGGAGGCATATTACCCTGATGCAGAAAAGAAACCAGGGGTTTAGTATCAGTCACTCACAAGTGGGTCTGAGAAGAAGGTCCATAGGAGAACATCAACAATGTCTAAGTCCCAAGGCAAAGTGGGATTCACTGGACAACAGGTAGGTTACAGTGTTCTCCCTGTAGGTCCGTAGAGGGTATTTTCGTTGGACATTGCTTCTTAGCAGAGGACTACATCCCAGGCAGACCCGAAGCCCGGCTCTTCCGCTGAGACAGCGAGGATGGACCCTGAGCAGCTTCAGATCGTTGTGAAGAATCTGGAACTGAGGGAACTGCAGGAATCTGAAGAGCCGCACAAAAAGTATCCGCTTCTTCCATGGTTCGAATATAGGCCGTAACTTCATTATGCTGGGCCTGGAGATTAAACGGAAAACCCCACCGGTATCTGATCTGGAGTTTAGTCAAATGTTCGGTGAGAGGGCGCAGAGCTCTACGTTGCTGTAAAGTGTATGGAGACAGGTCATTGAATATCTGTATCTCGGTCCCCTCAAAGAGGACAGGTTCCTTCTCCTTGCTCCGCCGCAGGATCAAGTCCTTTTCTGGGAACCTATGTACACAGCATATGACACCTCTTGGTGGTTGATTAGGTTCAGGCCGGGCCCGAAGAGCTCTATGCACTCGGTCCAATTGAACCACGTAAGTATCAGGATTCTGAAGCAGCTTACGGAAAATTGTTTGCAGAGTGGCATCCAAGGATTGACCACCGACAGACTCCGGTAAGTTATTTATTGCAGGTTGTTGCGCCTTCCTCTGTTATCTAAGTCATCAAGGCAATAGAGCAGATTGGAGATCGCGTCCTGCTGCTCCTGTATAACTTGTTCAAGTTCCGTTAGCCTGTCTGAGCAAGACGCTCCATCTTCTTCCAAAGAGTGTACACAATGTCCTAACTGCGCCACTTCCAAGCGTAGGCCTGCCATATCCTGTTTGAAAGAAGCCTTCATGTCGGCAAACATTTCCTGCAAATCCGCCTTCGTCGGCAGATCGATTAACGCAGTAGGATGACCGGAGTCCGTCATGGTGCTCTTATTACACTCACTGGATATCTTTGAGTGTCCGGATTGAGAACGCTGCTTCTCCGTCGTCTGGTCCGTCTCAGAAGCGTGCAAAAGTGACTCCTTCACTCAATGAGGCTTATTAACAACCCCGGATCGGGACCTGCTGCCACGACGGGTAGACATACAGAAAGGCTGCCACACAAACTTTGTTTGAGAGGGCTCAGGCACCCCCTTTAGTCCCACAGAGTGCTGTATCTCTAGCGAGATCACGGAGCTGTACTAATGTGCGGCCATCTCGGTCCCAGGTTGGCTCCGCCCCCCGAAGTGTGGAACTTTCACTGGAGAAAGGCCGTGATTCTATTGAATCTGTGGTGCTGGAGATCTAGGGACAGGGTTCCTTGCCCTTGACTAGTATTGAATTATATTCCCAAGAATGTGAGATTTTGTGAGGGAGAGAGAGCTTCTTTCCAAATTGACTATCAAGCAGAGTTTGCGGAGTAGGTTCCAGAAAATGTTTGCACTGGTGAAGGATTGGTAATATGATGTCTCAATAATCAGAATGTTGTCTAGATAGGGGGCCACCTTGATCAGACGACTGTCGCAGTATGCTATTGCCATAATCTTTGTGGAGACCCTTGGGGATGAAGCCAATCCAAATGGGAGGACTCTGTACGATTACTGATGACCAAAGATTTGGAATTTGAGGTATTTCCTTGTGTTTCCCAGATCACGAAATGATAGTGTGCGTCCTGCAGATCTATTCAGGTGAGGAAGACATGCAGATGTATCAAAATTACAGTTGATGACTCAATTTCCATTTTGAAATTATGGATCTTAAGTATGGAGTTGAGCTACTTGACGTCCAAAATGAGGAGTAGCTCCCCAATAGGTTTGATAACATATAAAGAGTGAAATGGAGCCCCTGAATCTCTGATGTAGTGGCATCTCTCTATTATCCTGCTTTGAAGCAGAATCTCTATTGCCTGTTTCATCTGTAGAGATCTTGTTTTAGTATAGATGACGTGAAGTGAAATATCATAGGGACAGGTTGAAATTCCAGAGCATAGCCATTCCATACAATTTCTAGAACCCATTTGTCGTGATGAACTAGACTCCAGGCCTGATGGAACTCCTATAGTCTGCCACCCCACTGGAGGTGGAGAAGGGGTTGGTCTAGCTTCATTGTCGGAACTGCACTCTTTTTTTGAAATCTTTACTATGTCTAGATCTCTGATTTTGGGGAAGGCCACGCTTCCTCTTGGTCGTATCCCCTATCTGGCTTGTATCTTCTGACTTCCTAAAAGACTGATGTCTGAAGTGACCGGTTTGAACAGGAGAGCCTCTGGCTCTTTTCTCCTCTTGATAATTTCTTCCGGCAGGTCTCGGAATAGCTTAGTCCCAGAGAAAGTTAAGGAGACCAGTCTGTATTTAGAAGAAGGGTCTGCTTCCCAGGCTTTGATCCACAAGGCTCATCAAGGAGTAACAGTAACAAAGAAAAAGATTTTCCCAGAAGACAAATCATAAGAATAGTTGACAGCCTTTTTGATGGGATCTAGAGACTGAAAACTCAATTTGTTCTTCTAGTTTGGTTAGCCATATGCGTAGTGTACTAAAGATAGATGTCATGGGAATGGCAGTTGTCAAATTCAGCACAATTGTGTAAAATTGTTTCTTAAGTGCACTGTCTGCATGCTTTTCCAAGGGATCACATAATGTAGGGCCATCCTCAAGTAAGATGGTTGTCCTTCATGATGCCCGAGCTATAGCAGCTTCAACTTTGAGTGCAGTAGACCAGGCAGAGGTGTCTTCTTCTGAAAATTATACATACGCTTGAATCTTAATTACGGAACAGCGCTTCTCCTTTTGTCTTTACTCACTCATAATAAAATGTTGTATAGAGCTATGCACCGGTATATGTTGGCTTGATTTCTTATATCCCACAAGTGCAGTCTCCATAATTCAAATCATTCTGGACCTCAGAAAGGCCCAAAGATTTTCTCATGGCCCTTACCAGTCTGTTCAGTTGATCAAAAATGAAGCTGTCAACTCCTTTGGTAATCTCAGCTTCTCCAGCTGAGGAGGCTGCAGATCCAAGATCAATCTATCTTCATCATGCTCCCTAGAGGGTCCTTCATCTGGGTCAGAAGTTCTAGCAGCCTTTGTGCTGTTTTCTGATATGATGTCTTCTTCCAGCTAAAGAAGTCCTGGAACTGAGCAGGTAAAATACTAGCAGCAGCATGCTAAAGGTAGTAACAAGAGTTTGGCAGGGCCTGACATAGCTAAATCCTGCTCACACCCTGCACAGGTTTTGGTCTTTGGGTCTAACTTCTCTGCCTAGGAGCACTGGGCTTTTCCCTATTACATTTGTTAGGGGTAAACATAGTGCAAATGGCATAGCAGTAATAAGTAAAAAATCACAGTAAGTAGGCAACTTGTATGAATCAAACTAAGCAATACATATATATATTTAAAGGGATAGTAATAATTCATTTTAACTTTCTTTTATTTTGTAGGCATTAAAAAAACATGAAGAATGATACAAGTCTTATCTCTCAAACCTTTATGGTTTAAGAGATATTCACAAACAAAGTGTCCCCCTCCCGTCCCTTTTACTGATGTAACACTTCTCAGCCAGGGCAGAAGGGAGCTGCCCAGGTAGATTGCAGAGAGGGACAATCTTCAATCAAGATAAGGGAAAAACCTGAAAAGCTTGTCAAGGGGGGCAGGGCTTTCATTGTTTTCATAGGAATAAGAGTGTCCCCTTCTGTTATCTGTCTGGTCTATGGACTGGATTCCACATCTGAGAAGAGATGGCTTACACTAGGTAAAAGGGGCGGGAGGGGAAACTTTGCTTGTGAATATCTCTCAAACCATAAAGGTTTGAGAGATAAGACTTGTATCATTCTTCATGTTTTTTTAATGCCTACAAAATAAAATAAAGTTAAAACAAAGTATTACTATCCCTTTAAGGCAAATGGAAGAACACATAGGGTTACTCACTGTGCCTGCATGCCATCCCGAATACACATTTTTCTCCCAGGTCCATCGAACAGCCTGATTCATGTATGCGTTCCATCAGTGGAATGCAAAAGTGCCGAACTTCTGGTTTCCAGGTGAGGCAAGGCTGCTGTACACATGCGCGCTCTCAAACAAGCGCTCTGAGCTGGATGGCAATAAGGGAAGACTGAGCACTGCGCTGAGCATCTGGCCAGAACCCCAAAACCAACTAAGTCGAGACCTATACAACCTCACCAGGATTCTGAGGGATGAGGTTCCTCTGCAAGGTGATGTAAACCTCGATTAGGCAGGCCACATGGGAGAGAAAATAATAACATAGTACTTTCAAGTTTAAGAAGAGAGAGAGGCAAAAGGCCTCCATCCTCCATTTTGGTAGGACCAAAAATAACTGCAGGGGGGAGTGAGCTCACAGAATTTATAATTTTTGATTGGTCCTACCAGTTAGAAGGCGGAGACAATTACCCACAGTATGCCATGGATTGGACACAGAGGAAAGTAACTGATTATCTAACAGTAAAGTTCCCAAAGAAATATGAAATTATTTCCCCCCTACAGTTACAGACAATAAGACCTAAAAGCAACTTTTTGATTTTGAAAGAGCTTTCAAAATCACACATATGATGTATTAGCCATTTTTATTATTTATTCAAGTCGTTTTTGAGTTATTTAAATGTATAGATTATGCTAATTAGAGCATGCCGTGCAGGCACTTCCCGTCATAGCTCTACATCACCTCCCCCACCCACTGACACTTAACCCTTCCCGTGCTAGTGGAGGTTAGGCAGTGTATTGATGAGCAGTCATTGAGTGGGGAAGGTGGAGGGATAAATAGGCCTGTAATTAGCACAATCTATGACTATAAATAACTGTAAACTAGTTTTCTAAATAAATGGCTAATACAACATAAAGATGATTGTGAAAGCTCTTTAAGGATCCTCAGATTTGGTTTTAGGTGATAGTAAATACTAATCATGTTTCCCATATGAAAGGTTTCCTGTATTTAGGGTGATACTGTTACCTAGAGATATAAGGGTTCGGTAATTCTCCATCATGACGTCCCTGTACAGTCCCTTCTCTTCTTCTCTTAAACAGTCCCACTCCTCCTTGGAGAAGTAAATAGCAACTTCATCAAATTCTGTTTGGTCCTGAAAAAGAAAATTAATTATTCAGAATTTGTTCTTCATGGAAAAATGACTTAAATGGTTAATTTAAACATGTAAATGAAGCATTTCGCATACACAGAAGTCTGGGATCCTTTAAGCTTAGCGGTAGTCTTGCTTTCTTTCTGCAAAACTGGTACAATTAGGAACTTAAGGTGGGGCTTCTGACGGTTAGACCTATGCATTAAAATGACTTCTCCACACAGCAATTTGGTTCTTCCTTTTTTATACTGTGGGAGAGAGTGACCCTTAGAATATGACAGTAACAGCGCCACCTTCGTGTGACAGTTTGAGCAGTAATAACTATTGATCGAAGCACCTACCAACAGTAGAAGTACCATTTTCACTCAGCAGGAAAAGTTCTACACAATACAAACGGAAAGGGAGCACTCTCGATGTCGGCGTCTTGTTGGGTGAATGAATCCACTATAGATCGGAGTCATTTAAAAACACAATACTTTATTCATTTCTTCAAAAGGACATTGTTGTCCGACACGGAGGGAGCAGGACACCAAGACAATATGATATAACTTAGATGGACCCCATCTAACGCGTTTCGAGCTAAAAAGCTCTACAACATATTATCCATAATTAAACTCCCCTGCTACTTTAAAGAGCAGGTCTGGTCACACTTAACAATGGGATTAGACAGAGCGACCATATAAGAGAAAATGTTCTCATCTATGCATCTATCTACACACCCAGACACACACTTCCCTTTTCATATTACTGTGTGTGTTTGTATGCATGATATAGATAGAGGGGGAGGTGTGTGATATAGACAGAGGGTGAGGTGTGTGTTTGCATGTGATATAGACAGAGGATGAGGTGTGTGATATAGATAGAGGGTGATGTGTTTGTGCGTGATATAGACAGAGGGTGAGGTGTGTGTGATATAGACAGAGGGTGAGGTGTTTGTGATATAGATGGAGGGTGAGGTGTGTGTGATATAGACAGAGGGTGAGGTGTGTGTGTGATATAGACAGAGGGTGAGGTGTATGTGATATAGACAGAGGGGGAGGTGTGTGTTTGTGTGTGTGTGATACAGACAGAGGGTGAGCTGTGTGATATAGACAGAGGGGGAGGTATGTGTGTGATAGACAGAGGGTGAGGTGTGTGTGATACAGACAAAGGGTGAGGTGTGTGATATGGACAGAGAGTGAGAGGTGTGTGATACAGACAAAGGGTGAGGTGTGTGTGATATGGACAGAGGGTGAGGTGTGTGATATAGACAGAGGGTGAGGTGTTTGTGTGTGATATAGACAGAGGGTGAGGTGTCTGTGATATGGACAGAGGGTGAGGTGTGTGTGACACAGACAGAGGGTGAGGTGTGTGATACAGACAGAGGGTGAGGTGTGTGTGATATGGACAGAGGGTGAGGTGTGTGTGTGTGATACAGACAGAGGGTGAGGTGTGTGTGTGATACAGACAGAGGGTGAGGTGTTTGTGATATGGACAGAGGTTGAGGTGTGTGATACAGACAGAGGGTGAGGTGTGTGTGTGTGTGTTTGTGTGTGTGTGTGTGTGTGTCATACAGACAGAGGGTGAGTTGAGCTGTGAGTGAAGATGACGCTGTCTGCCTGATAACACAGAACAGAACATCAGGCCCCACAACAAGGCAGAAGATCTGTCACTGGGAGAGTTACACTTTCAGACTTGAGTGTACAATCAAGGGAGCAATTTTGGGGCAAACCAACTGTACTGTAGGGTAAAAATAAAAATGCACATTTGCAATGTGTTGGAGACCTCTCTAGCATTTAAGAAGTGAAAAAACCCTATTTAAATCAATAAGTGTTTATTTGAACCAGAAATGCTCCAGTTTTCTTTAAAGGGGAACTACCACCCCTCAACAACTTACGCTTGAGTGGATGTTCATCTGGCGACTAGCTGCTTAGTAGCGCTAGTCGCCAGAAATCTTACCCGGTTCTGCAGATATCGGCTTTTTGCCGATGGTGACAGGAGCAGGAAGCACGGACATCTCGTCACAGTGACGTCCGTGCGCCTGCTCTGTCAGTCCCTTTTGGAGCCATCGGTAAAACTCCGATATCTGCAGAACCGGGTAAGATTTCTGGCGACTAGCGCTACTAAGCAGCTAGTCGCCAGATGAACATCCACTCAAGCGTAAGTTGTTGAGGGGTGGTAGTTCCCCTTTAATACAAAAGTCCCATTGACACGTATGTACAAAAGCAAAGTGGTGCAGTCCTGGGGCAACATAACTGCATCACGGCAAATATACATTTATAATGATCCCAGTGGATTAAATGTGGCTTTTTAACTCTTGTACACTAGAGAGATCTCCAACACATTGCAAAATATTCAACAGGCGAAAAGCTGCATTTAAAAGAATGGGAATTTGTATTTGTTCCCTATGGTGTAGTTGGTTTGCATCAATTTAAATGTATACAAACAACCACTGTATCAGAGGATACGTGTGTGTATGTGTGTGTGTGTGTGTATATATTTATTTCTCCTACAGATACAGAGATCAGACACACAGTATAGTGTATATATAATATGGATTTATCATACAGATACACACAGACCAGACACACAGTATAGTGTATATATAATATGGATTTATCATACAGATACACAGAGATCAGACACACAGTACAGTGTATATATAATATGGATTTATCATACAGATACACAGAGATCAGACACACAGTATAGTGTATATATTATATGGATTTATCATACAGATACACAGAGATCACACACACAGTATAGTGTATATATAATATGGATTTATCATACAGATACACAGAGATCAGACACACGGTATAGTGTATATATAATATGGATTTATCATCCAGATACACACAGAGATCAGACATACAGTACAGTGTATATATAATATGGATTTATCATACAGATACACTGAGATCACACACACAGTATAGTGTATATATAATATGAATTTATCATACAGATGCACAGAGATCACACACACAGTACAGTGTATATATAATATGGATTTATCATACAGATACACAGAGATCAGACACACAGTATAGTGTATATATAATATGGATTTATCATACAGCTACACAGAGATAAGACACACATTATAGTGTATATATAATATAGATTTATCATACAGATACACAGAGATCAGATACACGGTATAGTGTATATATAATATGGATTTATCATACAGATACACAGAGATCAGACACACAATATAGTGTATATATAACCTGGATTTATCATACAGATACACACAGATCAGACACATAGTACAGTGTATATATATAATATGGATTTATCATACAGATACACAGAGATCAGACACACAGTACAGTGTATATATAATATGGATTTATCATACAGATACACAGAGATCAGACACACAGTATAGTGTACATATAATATGGATTTATCATACAGATACACACAGAGATCGCACACACAGTATAGTGTATATATAATATGGATTTATCATACAGATACACAGAGATCAGACACACAGTACAGTGTACATATAATATGGATTTATCATACAGATACACACAGATCAGACACACAGTACAGTGTATATATAATATGGATTTATCATACAGATACACAGAGATCAGACACACAGTACAGTGCATATATAATATGGATTTATCATACAGATACACTGAGATCAGATACACAGTACAGTGTATATATAATATGGATAAATAATACAGATACACAGAGATCGCACACACAGTATAGTGTATATATAATATGGATTTATCATACAGATACACAGAGATCAGATACACAGTATAGTGTATATAATATGGATTTATCATACAGGTACACAGAGATCAGAAACACAGTATAGTGTATATATAAAACGGATTTATCATACAGATACACTGAGATCACACACGCAGTATAGTATATATATAATATGGATTTATCATACAGATACACAGAGATCAGACACACAGTACAATGTATATATAATATGGATTTATCATACAGATACACAGAGATCAGTCACACAGTATATTGTATATATATATTATGGATTTATCATACATATACACAGAGATCAGACACACAGTATAGTCAGGGCCGGATTTGCCATTAGGCAAAGTAGGCACCTGCCTACAGGCGCACGCCACCGAGGGGCGCCTGCCATTGGGATTTTTTTTTTTTTTTTTTTTTAATCTTTTTTTTTTTTTTAATTAAAAAAAAAAAAAAGTAGCCACCTTGCTGGCGCTGCCCGCCCCCCGCTCCCTATTTCCTACCTCTCTGGCGGCAGGACATGTCTGTGCCTCCTTGGCACAGTCCTGTAGATGGTGAGCTCCCTCGTCGCATCTTTAGGAAAGCAGAGCGCTGGGAGATGACATCATCTCCCAGCGCTCTGCATTCCTGAATAGGAGACCGCGCGGGAGCTCAATCAGCTACAGGACTGTGCCACAGGAGGCACAGACATGTCCTGCCGCCGGAGAGGTAGGAAACGGAGCTAATGGGGGGCAAGTTGAAGCTTATGGAGCAGAGGTCAATATGGAGCTGATGGGGTTGGGGCAAGTTGGAGCTGATGGGGTTGGGGCAATTTGAGGGGATATGGAGATGATAGGGCAATGTGAGGGGCAATTTTGAGATGATGGGGGCAAAGTGAGGGGCAATATGGAGATGATGGGGGGCAAGTTGGAGCTGATGGGGTTGGGGCAATTTGAGGGGATATGGAGATGATGGGGCAAAGTGAGGGGCAATATGGAGATGATGGGGGGCAAGTTGGAGCTGATGGGGGGGCAATATGGAGCTGATGAGCATTGTGGAGGTGTCCAGTGGAGTTGGCAAATGGGGGGGGGGGGGGGGGGGCGCTTCACAGTTCTGTGCCTACAGGCTCCTGAGATGTAAATCCGGCCCTGAGTATAGTGTGTACATATAATATGGATTTATCATACAGGTACACAGAGATCAGAAACACAGTATAGTGTATATATAATATGGATTTATCATACAGGTACACAGAGATCAGAAACACAGTATAGTGTATATATAATATGGATTTATCATACAGATACACAGAGATCAGAAACACAGTATAGTGTATATATAATATAGATTTATCATACAGATATACAGAGATCAGACACACAGTATAGTGTGTATATATAATATGGATTTATCATACAGGTACACAGAGATCAGACACACAGTATAGTGTATATATAATATGGATTTATCATACAGGTACACAGAGATCAGAAACACAGTATAGTGTATATATAATATGGATTTATCATACAGATACACAGAGATCAGAAACACAGTATAGTGTATATATAAAACGGATTTATCATACAGATACACAGAGATCAGACACACAGTACAATGTATATATAATATGGATTTATCATACAGATACACAGAGATCAGACACACAGTACAATGTATATATAATATGGATTTATCAGATAGATACACAGAGATCAGACACACAGTAGAGTGTATATATATTATGGATTTATCATACATATACACAGAGATCAGACACACAGTAGAGTGTATATATATTATGGATTTATCATACATATACACAGAGATCAGACACACAGTATAGTGTGTATATAATATGGATTTATCATACAGATACACAGAGATCACACACACAGTATAGTGTATATATAATATGGATTTATCATACAGATACACAGAGATCACACACACAGTATAGTGTATATATAATATGGATTTATCATACAGATACACAGAGATCAGACACACAGTACAGTGTATATATAATATGGATTTTTCATACTGATACATAGAGATCAGACACACAGTATAGTGTATATATAATATGGATTTATCATACAGATACACAGAGATCAGACACACAGTATAGTGTATATATAATATGGATTTATCATACTGATACACAGAGATCAGACACACAGTATAGTGTATATATAATATGGATTTATCATACAGATACACAGAGATCAGACACACAGAAGACCTGAATGTCCCAGGACGCAGACAAATTATATTTATTAAAGTAAATGGAAAATAGTGGCAGGAACTTTTAAGACAAATGTAACCAAATCTACAAAGGATTAGAGATAAAAGTGATCACTGACCATGTTATAACGGTAGCTGCTAATTCTTCCTCCTGTACAAGACCGACCAGAAAGAGAAACATGTAATAGTGTCCGTGCGGAAACAAGAGAGCCATTAAGGAGAAGTGACATCTAGTGGTGACAAGAAGGAATACAGTTGCAGAGGATTAGAGAGCAGCAGAAGCTTTTTAGCATTAGATTTCAGACTTCTAGTATTCCATACATTACTATAGATCAGTGTTTTTCAACCTTCTCATTGGCAAGTACCCCTTATTTATCCATATGTATCCCACCATTCAACTGAATAATACTGAATATGTACACATTGATAAAGCCCCAATCATATAAACATAACCAATGCAGATAATTATATTAGATCACAAACTATATACCTACCAACATTTCAAATGGCCAAAGAGGGGCACTTGTGTTATAGATGGTGTTGCTGAGGGTGTGATTGGTGGGAGGGGCATTACCAAGAATTTTTAGGTTATTTCAGGATAGGGTTGCCAACCGGACAGTATTTTTACTTTTAATTACTATAATGGAGCCGGAGCCTGTACAAATACTATATCGGCAATTGAAAAGCCGGTATTTGTGTGCGTCCGGGGAGGGGAGTGAGGTGACTGAGCGGGGAGAGGCAGAGAATATATAAATGATACGGTCTATGATTCCCCGATGGTGAATGCAGCTCGCTGACCCTATGCTTTTAGCAAGCTGTTGTCTAAATCCGGCTGCAAACAGCACACTGTAAACTGACTCCTCCCATCTCTCCGCACATTGATATGTTCCACATACACTCCCCCTTTGTCACCCTGTGCGTTGTAATTAGGGTGACCACACATTCCGGACTGTCCCTTATTGGGGGTCTGTGTCCCGCATCCCGGGTCACCCCCCACTGGGACAACAAAGAGTCCTGGAATGGAGCAACACGCACCAGCCCAGCCAGCCAATGAAATGTATTTGCTATATGGTCCTCATTGGCTGGCTGAGCCAGCCAATGAGGACCATTTAGCAAATAAATTTCATTGGCTGGCTGGACTGGTGCATGCGAGACAGCTGTGATGGAGCAGGTATGCTGGTGCTGCAAGTGAGACCAGCGGCTGAGGCTCCCGCCGGTGCTGACCATCTTTCTGAGGCTGACACAGAGTAAGATTTCCCACAGAATGGAAATGTGGTCACCCTAGTTGTAATCACTGTGGTCACATGACTGGTGATGTCAGTTAAGGTCTCTTCTCCCAGCATAATCTAGTCAATATTCTATTTTTTGTTATTGGAGGACATGAGGTAAAAGAGACAGCATGAGATTCACCCGCAAGCGGTTTTGTTCCATCCTTATCTTTATATATTGTTTATCCTCTTTTTATGCTGCATACAATGTTTTCTGTAAGTCCTCGCAAGTGTCCCTGGTGCACAGGGTGGTGAGCAAGAAGGAAGGACACAATAAAGGTCAGTATTGCTGTACATGCCACTAAGGGGTTAGCTACCCTTGCCTTCCCAGATCTTGAACTACAACTTCTGTCTTCGCAAGCCACTCAAAGACTGGCTACGGATATTGGTTGTTGTAGCATGCCAATAGCTGGGTTGTCGCATGTTGCTCATTCCTAAGTGACCAGACCTCCTCTTTAAAGGGATAGTAATACTTAGTTTTAACTTTATTTTATTTTGTAGGCATTAAAAAAATATGAAGAACGACATAAGTCTTATCTTTCAAACCTTTATGGTTTGAGAGATATTAACAAGCAAAGTTTCCCCTCCCGCCCCTTTTACCTAGTGTAAGCCATCTCTTCTCAGATGTGGAATCCAGTCCATAGACCAGACAGATAACAGCAGGGGACAATCTTCTTCCTATGAGAACAATGAAAGCCCTGCCCCCCTTAACAAGTTTTTCAGGTTTTTCCCTTATCTTAATTGAAGATTGTCCCTCTCTGCAGTCTACCTGGGCACCTCCCTTCTGCTCTGGCAGAACAGTGTTACATCAGTAAAAGGGGCGGGAGGGGGAGACTTTGTCATTGAATTACTCTTGAACTACAACTCTAACAGAATTGAAATAACACTCTCCAAAGTCCAAATACTATGATGATTAATTAGAGCTGGTTTTATTATGAAACATTACTATCCCTTTAATGCAGAATACTGAACCCTTTAGGACCTATGGGGGTGCATAAAGCATTAGGAACAGATGCCTTCTTCACGCTTCTTGGTCTTAAAGGGTTAGGATATCCATGTGTTGTGGTACCTGCAACAAGGAGCCTGAAGCTCAGTTTTGTAAGGTCATGCAACATTGAGTGGTTCTGCCCCTTTTGTGGCTCCTCCCTTTTGCAGCTCCGCCCTCCCTGATCCACAAATATTTTTTTGAGGAAAAGGTGTCAACCTTATTTCAGGACCTGTTGACACCTCTTTGTATAAGTTTACACAAATGTTAACGTGAGTTTTATTGCCGAGGATCAAGGTGATAAACTTCTATAGACACCACTCAGTATAATCTCCTAAAAAAGAGGCGCTCAAGAGTAGGAAAGAGGGACGTAGGGATTTGCAGGGCCGGATTTCCCAAAGGCAGACGAGGCACCTGCCTAGAACACCAAATTTTGAGAGGCACCTCAGCTGTGCTGGCCGCACCCACTTTCTTAATTGTGGGTGGGGTCATAGCAATCTCTGTATCCATGCAGGAGCTTATACACCCTTTACAGGCTATTATTTAACCCCTTGGATACTAGTGAGACCTCCAACGCATTGCAGAGCAATGCTATGGAGATCTCTCTAGCAACCAAGGGGTTAAATCTTTTATTTCCTTGCTTGTTGTAGGCCAAAGGTATATTCGGTGCCAGGAAACAGTGAAGGAGACTGGTGGAGTGGTCATGTGAGGAGTGGGGTGTGGCCATGGGTGGATCTAAGGGTGCCCAGAGTGCCTTGCCTAGGGGAGCCTGGAATGTAAATCCGGCTCTGGGGATTCGGATCTCAAAAAGGGACTGTACCCAGGGGAGGGCTGGCCTGGGGGGCAGGGGGGCAATTGCCCCCTGGGCTGGTCATATGTCTGGGCTGGTAGGCCACTGCACCTCACTAAGTCTCCCGACTGGTGCTGTAAATGGAGCTACACTAGTGATACCACAGATCTTGCAATTGAAATGGAGCTACACTAGTGATACCACAGAGCTTACAGTTGAAATGGAGCTACACTAGTGATACCACAGAGCTTGCAATTGAAATGGAGCTACACTAGTGATACCACAGAGCTTGCAATTGAAATGGAGCTACACTAGTGATACCAGAGAGCTTGCAACTGAAATGGAGCTACACTAGTGATACCAGAGAGCTTGCAACTGAAATGGAGCTACACTAGTGATACCAGAGAGCTTGCAATTGAAATGGAGCTACACTAGTGATACCACAGAGCTTGCAATTGAAATGGAGCTACATTAGTGATACCACAGAGCTTGCAATTGAAATGGAGCTACACTAGTGATACCAGAGAGCTTGCAATTGAAATGGAGCTACACTAGTGATACCAAAGAGCTTGCAATTGAAATGGAGCTACACTAGTGATACCAGAGAGCTTGCAATTGAAATGGTGCTACACTAGTGATACCACAGAGTTTACAATTGAAATGGAGTTACATAAATGATACCACAGAGGTACAATCCAAATGAAGCTAAACTAGTAGCATAAACAATTTCCCTTGTAAGCTCTATAGAATCACTAGGTAAACTTTACTTCAATTGTAAGCTTTGTAGTAGAGCACTAGTGTAGCCCCAGTTTAACTGTAAGCTATGAGATATCACTTGACTTACATTACAACATTAATGCCAATTTTAAAATGAACAAAAGGGTGTGGGCTGGAACAGTGGGTTTGAACTATAATAGAAGTGGGCCACAATGTATTTGCCCCCTGGGCCACAAGTTGCCAGCCCTCCCCTGACTGTACCTCCTATAGTGGTACACTTGGGAGGTATGCAGACATACATTGTCTCACACACACACACCTACATCTCTCTCATATAGACACACAATTGACATGCACACACAACCGCCCCCCCCCAAGACACATAGCTGCATAGTCACACGCAGATGCATATATACACTCTCATACTGTAAAAAAAAAAAAGAACTGACAGTGCTAGAACACACAAACATGTATAAGCCTTGCCTGAATTTGTGGGAGGCGCTGAAGGTTTAAATAGCAGCCTCTCATCGATGCAACGAGTTTTTGTTCAGAGAACCCGCCTCTACCCCCCCTTTTTCTTTTCCTTCCATTTACCTAGGTGGCCCTCTTATTTGGTTCACCGCGTCAGTCATACACCTAGGCCTAATGCAGCCAGGTTTAAGCACATCTATTACTAGACTTAATTCGCTGTAAGCGCCGACCACAAATATATATATATATGTGTGTGTGTGTGTCTGGGCAAAAGTTTTAGGTAGGTGTGAAAAAATGCTGTAAAGTAAGGATGCTTTCAAAATAGACATGTTAATAGTTTATTTTTATCAGTTAACAAAATGCACCCTTTGCCTTCAAAACAACATAAATTTCTCTAGATACACTTGCACAAAGTCAGGGATTTTGTAGGAATATAATCAGGTGTTGATTAAACAATTATACCAGGCTAGTAGAAGAGCCCGTGTACACGGCCACAGTACCACCCAGCAACGGCCATGGTGCAGTCATGCGCAGTACAGACTGCCCACGCCATGGCTGTCTGCACACCTCGGTGCGCAGAGAGGACTACAGTCTGAATTCGGAGGGCCTCCATCATCAGCCACGGAGCTGGCAGACTGTACTGTGCATGACTGCACTGCCTGCAGCCAAATGTACTGCGCATGACAGCTTCTGACAAACATACATCTAGTGAATTATTACATAGGATGTGCTAATGATCATTAATATAATATACAGATTGAAACGCAATCATTAACTGAAACAGGAGGAATAAAACTGGGTGAAGAACAGCCAAACTCAGCTAACAAGGTTAGGTTGCTGAAAACAGTTTAATGTCAAAAGTCGTATACAATGGCAAGACTGAGCACAGCAACAAGACACAAGGTAGTTATACTGCATCAGAAAGGTCTCTTCCAGACAGAAACTTCAAGGCAGACAGGAGTTAACAGATGTGCTGTCCAAGCTCTTTTAAAGAAGCACAAGGAAACAGGAAACGTTGAGGTCCCTAAATGCAGCGGTCGGCTAAAGAAACTTAGTGCAGCAGATGAAAGACACATCATACTTAATTCCCTTTACAAATGGAAGATGTCCAACAGTGCCATCAGCTCAGAATTGGCAGAAAACAGTGGGACCCTGGTACTCCCATCTACTGTCTGGAGAAGTCTGGTCAGAAGTGGGCTTTTATTTACACATATTGACTGTTTGTTGTTTTGTTTTTGGGTTTTAAAATCAGGTGCGTTTAGCCAGAGTATGTGCGTTTGGAGCCAACGGCACAGTTTGTTTCCAGCTGTCTGCAGGGAACAACATAGGTAGCGATTTTCGTTGGAGACGCACAGTATCATAAAGCCATGGGACATACACCCAGAAGTGCTATTACAGAGCGGAATGCTGACGCAGTTTGGTGCTTGAACATATTTTTATAAACTGTATCAAAAAGTATGTGACAATATTTAACAAGCATTCTGTTATGGTTTATATTTCTTAAAGGGATGGTAATGTCCCATAAAAATTTGGTTGCATTTTGTAGTAGTTAAAAAGTGGAAATGAATGCAAAAAAAAAAAAAAAAAAAGTGCTTGAAAACCAGGCACACTTTTTAGACCATTCCAATGCAGTAATTCTTTTTAAATACTGCGATTGCGGCTCTGCTGCAGAGCCTCCATGTCGGCCGACATGGATCTCCTGCTGACAGCAGGGCACATCAAACTTAGAATGCCGATATCTCTCAAACTATAGCAGTTCGAGAGATACTTTTTTTTCATTCAATTCCACTTTTTAATTACTACAAAGTGCAAAAAAAATTTATGGGACATTACTATCTTTTTAATTAGGGTTGCACCGATACCGATATCGGTGCCGATACCAGCATTTGCGCGAGTACTTGTACTCGCGCAAATGCGGCCGATGCCAGCACGGATACCCTGTGTCAGGGTCGGTGCTGCAAAGAGGGAGCCCGGGGAGTTACTCACAATGCTCCCCGTTCGCCTCTCTCACTCCTGCAGCGTTGGAGCGTTGCCGGAGGTTACCATGGCAACGCTCAGACGTTGACCTCTGCCGGGGCTCGCCAGAGAACAGCGAGCACCCGGCAGAGGAAAGTAAGGGAGGCAAGATGGGGCAGCCAGGTAATACACAGGAACGGTAATGCACCAACACAGAATAGCTCAGGTACACCACAAAAGGGCACCAGGAGTGACACAGGCTGAGGTTTAAAAACCCTGATGGGTAGGTGGAGCAATGACTTAATCAGCGTGGTGCCCTATCAGAATAGCGACTCAGCGAGAGCGACAACTAGGTAGTAAACAATGTCGCTCCAGGGCAATGCCAATCACGGGGCACAATGATACCTGATCAATGGAGGGAGGGAGCAGTGACGCATCACGCAGGCTCAGCGGAGCACGCAAACTGGTGGACGCAAGCAGGAGGAGAACTGAGAGCAAGTCAGCAAGGAGGACATGAAGGCCTACCTCAGGCTCACCCCACCTGCACCCATGCAGCACGCCGCCAGCCCTGAGTGTAATGGTGTCAGTGTCCGACGGCAGCATCACAATCACTGTGACTGAATCGCACAATAACACAACTGTGACTGGGTGCATAAAAGTGAGTACTACAGAACTATCTATCATGAAAATGAACATGTACTGTGAAACTGGGGAGGGGCATCAATTCTGCCTGGACTGGTGGGGGAATGAATTTCATCCTCACATTCCCACTGATTTAAATGGGGCTTTAACTGTTAAACTTTAACTTCTTGAATGCTGGGGAAATGTGTGTTGCAAACAAACTCTCTCCTAACATTAAGGGGTTAAAGTCTGATGAAATATAAATATACCTGGGGAGTGGGGACAAAAAAATTGTTGGGCACATGTGATTACACGGAGGCATATTCACAGCACAATAATACATGTTTTAACCCTTTTGAGTGCCAGAGAGGTACACAACAACTTGCTTTGCAATGCGTTGCGTACCCCTCTGGAGCTCAAGGGGTTAAACTATGTATTATTTTACAGTAAGAAGACTGAAGGAGAAGACTGAAGGAGAAGACTGAAGAGAAGACTGAAGAGAAAGAAGACTGAAGAGAAGACTGAAGGAGAAGACTGAAGGAGAAGACTGAAGGGAAGACTGAAGGAGAAGACTGAAGGGAAGACTGAAGGAGAAGACTGAAGGGAAGACTGAAGGAGAAGACTGAAGGGAAGACTGAAGGGAAGACTGAAGGAGAAGACTGAAGAGAAGACTGAAGGAGAAGGCTGAAGGAGAAGACTGAAGGAGAAGGCTGAAGGAGAAGACTGAAGGAGAAGACTGAAGGAGAAGACTGAAGGGAAGACTGAAGGAGAAGACTGAAGGAGAAGACTGAAGAGAAGACTGAAGGAGAAGACTGAAGGAGAAGACTGAAGGGAAGACTGAAGGAGAAGACTGAAGGGAAGACTGAAGGAGAAGACTGAAGGAGAAGACTGAAGGAGAAGACTGAAGGAGAAGACTGAAGGGAAGACTGAAGGGAAGACTGAAGGAGAAGACTGAAGGAGAAGACTGAAGGAGAAGACTGAAGGAGAAGACTGAAGGAGAAGACTGAAGAGAAGACTGAAGGAGAAAACTGAAGGAGAAAACTGAAGGAGAAGACTGAAGGAGAAGACTGAAGGAGAAGATTGAAGAGAAGACTGAAGGAGAAGACTGAAGGAGAAGATTGAAGAGAAGACTGAAGGAGAAGACTGAAGAGAAGACTGAAGGAGAAGACTGAAGAGAAGACTGAAGAGAAGACTGAAGGAGAAGACTGAAGAGAAGACTGAAGGAGAAGACTGAAGAGAAGACTGAAGGAGAAGACTGAAGAAGAAGACTGAAGAGAAGACTAAAGGAGAAGACTGAAGGAGAAGATTGAAGAGAAGACTGAAGGAGAAGACTGAAGGAGAAGATTGAAGAGAAGACTGAAGGAGAAGATTGAAGAGAAGACTGAAGGAGAAGACTGAAGAGAAGACTGAAGGAGAAGACTGAAGAGAAGACTGAAGGAGAAGACTGAAGAGAAGACTGAAGGAGAAGACTGAAGAAGAAGACTGAAGAGAAGACTAAAGGAGAAGACTGAAGGAGAAGATTGAAGAGAAGACTGAAGGAGAAGATTGAAGAGAAGACTGAAGGGGAAGACTGAAGGAGAAGATTGAAGAGAAGACTGAAGGAGAAGACTGAAGGAGAAGATTGAAGAGAAGACTGAAGGAGAAGATTGAAGAGAAGACTGAAGGAGAAGACTGAAGGAGAAGACTGAAGAGAAGACTGAAGGAGAAGACTGAAGAGAAGACTGAAGGAGAAGACTGAAGAGAAGACTGAAGGAGAAGACTGAAGAGAAGACTGAAGGAGAAGACTGAAGGAGAAGATTGAAGAGAAGACTGAAGGAGAAGACTGAAGGAGAAGACTGAAGAGAAGACTGAAGGAGAAGACTGAAGGAGAAGACTGAAGAGAAGACTGAAGGAGAAGACTGAAGAGAAGACTGAAGGAGAAGACTGAAGGAGAAGATTGAAGAGAAGACTGAAGGAGAAGATTGAAGAGAAGACTGAAGGGGAAGACTGAAGGAGAAGACTGAAGGAGAAGACTGAAGAGAAGACTGAAGGAGAATAAAGAAGAGAAGACTGAAGAGAATAAAGAAGAGAAGTCTGAAGGAGAAAATTGAAGAGAAGGCTGAAGAGAAGAAAGAAGAGAAGGCTGAATACTGAAGGAGAAGACTGAAGAGAAGGCTGAAAAGAAGACTGAAGAGAAGACTGAATAGAAAGCTGAAGAGAAGACTGAAGGAGAAGATTGAAGAGAAGAAAGAAGATAAGGCTGAAGAGAAGACTAAAGAGAAGAAAGAAGAGAAGGCTGAAGAGAAGACTATAGAGAAGAAAGAAGAGAAGACTGAAGGAGAAGATTGAAGAGAAGGCTGAAGAGAAGACTGAAGGAGAAGATTGAAGAGAAGGCTGAAGAGAAGACTGAAGGAGAAGGCTGAAGAGAAGGCTGAAGGAGAAGACTGAAGGAGAAGACTGAAGGAGAAGACTGAAGAGAAGACTGAAGGAGAAGATTGAAGAGAAGGCTGAAGAGAAAAAAGAAGAGAAGACTGAAGAGAAGAAAGAAGAGAAGAAAGAAGAGAAGGCTGAAGAGAAGACTGAAGGAGAAGACTGAAGAGAAGACTGAAGGAGAAGACTGAAGGAGAAGATTGAAGAGAAGACTGAAGGGGAAGACTGAAGGAGAAGATTGAAGAGAAGACTGAAGGAGAAGATTGAAGAGAAGACTGAAGGAGAAGACTGAAGAGAAGACTGATGGAGAATAAAGAAGAGAAGACTGAAGAGAATAAAGAAGAGAAGTCTGAAGGAGAAAATTGAAGAGAAGGCTGAAGAGAAGACTGAAGGAGAAGACTGAAGGAGAAGACTGAAGGAGAAGACTGAGGAGAAGACTGAAGGAGAAGACTGAAGAGAAGACTGAAGAGAAGACTGAAGGAGAAGACTGAAGGAGAAGATTGAAGAGAAGACTGAAGGAGAAGACTGAAGGAGAAGATTGAAGAGAAGACTGAAGGAGAAGATTGAAGAGAAGACTGAAGGAGAAGACTGAAGAGAAGACTGAAGGAGAAGACTGAAGAGAAGACTGAAGGAGAAGACTGAAGAGAAGACTGAAGGAGAAGACTGAAGGAGAAGATTGAAGAGAAGACTGAAGGAGAAGATTGAAGAGAAGACTGAAGGGGAAGACTGAAGGAGAAGATTGAAGAGAAGACTGAAGGAGAAGATTGAAGAGAAGACTGAAGGAGAAGACTGAAGAGAAGACTGAAGGAGAATAAAGAAGAGAAGACTGAAGAGAATAAAGAAGAGAAGTCTGAAGGAGAAAATTGAAGAGAAGGCTGAAGAGAAGAAAGAAGAGAAGGCTGAATACTGAAGGAGAAGACTGAAGAGAAGGCTGAAAAGAAGACTGAAGAGAAGACTGAATAGAAAGCTGAAGAGAAGACTGAAGGAGAAGATTGAAGAGAAGAAAGAAGATAAGGCTGAAGAGAAGACTAAAGAGAAGAAAGAAGAGAAGGCTGAAGAGAAGACTATAGAGAAGAAAGAAGAGAAGACTGAAGGAGAAGATTGAAGAGAAGGCTGAAGAGAAGACTGAAGGAGAAGATTGAAGAGAAGGCTGAAGAGAAGACTGAAGGAGAAGGCTGAAGAGAAGGCTGAAGAGAAGACTGAAGGAGAAGACTGAAGGAGAAGACTGAAGGAGAAGACTGAAGGAGAAGACTGAAGAGAAGACTGAAGGAGAAGATTGAAGAGAAGGCTGAAGAGAAAAAAAGAAGAGAAGACTGAAGAGAAGAAAGAAGAGAAGAAAGAAGAGAAGGCTGAAGAGAAGACTGAAGGAGAAGACTGAAGAGAAGACTGAAGGAGAAGACTGAAGGAGAAGACTGAGGAGAAGACTGAGGAGAAGACTGAGGAGAAGACTGAAGAGAAGACTGAAGAGAAGACTGAAGGAAAAGACTGAAGAGAAGACTGAAGGAAAAGACTGAAGAGAAGACTGAAGGAGAAGACTGAAGAGAAGACTGAAGAGAAGACTGAAGAGAAGACTGAAGGAGAAGACTGAAGAGAAAACTGAAGGAGAAGACTGAAGGAGAAGATTGAAGAGAAGACTTAAGGAGAAGATTGAAGAGAAGATTGAAGAGAAGACTGAAGGAGAAGACTGAAGAGAAGACTGAAGGAGAAGACTGAAGAGAAGACTGAAGGAGAAGACTGAAGAGAAGACTGAAGGAGAAGACTGAAGAGAAGACTGAAGGAGAAGATTGAAGAGAAGACTGAAGGGGAAGACTGAAGGAGAAGATTGAAGAGAAGACTGAAGGAGAAGACTGAAGAGAAGACTGAAGGAGAAGACTGAAGGAGAAGACTGAAGAGAAGACTGAAGGAGAAGACTGAGGAGAAGACTGAGGAGAAGACTGAAGAGAAGACTGAAGGAAAAGACTGAAGAGAAGACTGAAGGAGAAGACTGAAGAGAAGACTGAAGGAGAAGACTGAAGAGAAAACTGAAGGAGAAGACTGAAGGAGAAGATTGAGAGAAGATTGAAGAGAAGACTGAAGGAGAAGATTGAAGAGAAGATTGAAGAGAAGACTGAAGAGAAGACTGAAGGAGAAGACTGAAGGAGAAGACTGAAGGAGAAGACTGAAGGGGAAGACTGAAGGGGAAGACTGAAGGGGAAGACTGAAGGAGAAGATTGAAGAGAAGACTGAAGGAGAAGATTGAAGAGAAGACTGAAGGAGAAGACTGAAGAGAAGACTGAAGGAGAATAAAGAAGAGAAGACTGAAGAGAATAAAGAAGAGAAGTCTGAAGGAGAAAATTGAAGAGAAGAAAGAAGAGAAGACTGAAGGAGAAAATTGAAGAGAAGGCTGAAGAGAAGAAAGAAGAGAAGGCTGAATACTGAAGGAGAAGACTGAAGAGAAGGCTGGAAAGAAGACTGAAGAGAAGAAAGAAGAGAAGACTGAATAGAAAGCTGAAGAGAAGACTGAAGGAGAAGATTGAAGAGAAGAAAGACGATAAGGCTGAAGAGAAGACTAAAGAGAAGAAAGAAGAGAAGGCTGAAGAGAAGACTATAGAGAAGAAAGAAGAGAAGACTGAAGGAGAAGATTGAAGAGAAGGCTGAAGAGAAGACTGAAGGAGAAGGCTGAAGAGAAGACTGAAGGAGAAGGCTGAAGAGAAGACTGAAGAAGAAGATTGAAGAGAAGGCTGAAGAGAAAAAAGAAGAGAAGACTGAAGAGAAGAAAGAAGAGAAGAAAGAAGAGAAGGCTGAAGAGAAGACTGAAGGAGAAGCCTGAAGCGAAAAAAGAAGAGAAGACTGAAGGAGAAGACTGAAGAGAAGGCTGAAGAGAAGAAAGAAGGAGAAGGACAGTGGATGAAAGGTAAGTGTAACACAGATTAGTTAAAGATCGGTGCTTGACAGTATATCAGCCACAGATTGTTACCTTTTTTCTCCACTGAAGGTCCCAATGTTCCCGCTATTTAGTGGCGCTTTGGGAACTTAACGCAAAAAACAAACGTTTGGCCACAAGACTATTTCTGTGGCCTAATGTCCGCTGTGCTTTTACCCTGTAAGACATTTGACTACCAACTTAGACAATTTTTTTTTTTTCGATCGTATCCATTTTACCCTACCGGCTTTTTTAGCGCAAACATTTCCATTGAGCCTATAGTATCTTAAAGCCATAGGACATACACCTGGAAGTGCTATTACAGAGTGGAATGCTGACGCAGATTGGTGCTTGAACATATTTTTATAAATGGTATCTAAAATTATGGGACACTATTTATTTAACAAGTATTCTATTATGATTTATATTTCTTAAAGTGAGATAAAAAAAAAAGTATTCTGCATGTTCTGTTGCTTATTTACTAAAGTTAACTAATGATTAACGTGCACTATATCTAAAGGATGACTTGACTCCTTCGTCCAGCGATGGTTAATCTTTGGGCTTCTAACTATTGGGGACTGAAATTCCCATCATTCCCACCATCTGTTTTCTGGATGGGATGATGGAGCTCTATTACCCCAACAGTTGAAGGTCTAAAGGTTGACTAATTCTGCCTTAGTCAATTTTGTCTCATATGTAAAATATAATTCATGTGTTTACCATGTGAATCATTTGATGACATCATTTGAGACATAGTCTCAGAGTATATAATCGGTAGTCAAAATGCCTATCCATATTTTTTTCCCATATTCCCTGTCTTTCCACTTTATGCCCCTGCCATTAACTCTTTGAGTGCCAGAGGGGTACACAATACAAGTTTTGAATTCATATTAAAGCATTTCCCACATTCAGAACATGAAAACGATTTTCTCTCGTGTATGAATCCTCTGATGTTTTACAAGATTTGATTCCCAAGTAAAACATTTCCCACATTCAGAACATGAAAGTAGTTTTTCTCCTGTATGAATTATCTGATGTCTAACAAAATGTGATTTCTGTGTTCCTATATTCATGGCAAGAAAACTGTTTCTCTCCTGTATGAATACTCTGATGTCTAAGAAGAACTGCTTTCATATTAAAACACTTCCCACATTCAGAACATGAAAATGGTTTCTCTCCTGTATCAATCTTCTGATGTGTAACAAGACCCGATTTATGTTTAAAACATTTCCCACATTCAGATCATGAAAATGATTTCTCTCCTGTATGAATCCTCTGATGTTTAACAAGATATGATTTCTGAGTAAACCATTTCCCACATTCAAAACATGAAAATGGTTTCTCTCCTGTATGAATCCTCTGATGTTTAACAAGACCTGATTTCTGAGTAAAACATTTCCCACATTCAAAACATGAAAATGGTTTCTCTCCTGTATGAACCCTCTGATGTGAAACAAGACCTGATTTTACATAAAAACATTTACCACATTCAGAACATATGAATGGTTTCACTTCCGTGTGAGTAATCTGGTGATTTTCAAGATATGATTTCATACTAAAACATTTCCCACATTCAGAACATGAAAATGGTTTCTCTCCTGTATGAATCTTCTGGTGTGTAACAAGACCTGGTTTATGTCTAAAACATTTCCCACATTCAGAACATGAAAATGGTTTCTCTCCTGTATGAATCATCTGATGTGTAACGAGACATGATTTCCGCTTAAAACATTTCCCACATTCATTACAAGAAAATGGTTTCTCTCCTTTATGAATCATCAGATGTTTAACAAGATCTGATTTCGTATTAAAACATTTCCCACATTCAGAACATGTTTTATCTCCTGTATGAATCCTCTGATGTCTAACAAGCTTTGATTTCATAGTAAAACATTTCCCACATTCAGAACATGAAAATGGATTGTCTCCTGTATGAATCCTCTGATGTGCAACAAGACTTGATTTGTGTGTAAAACATTTCCCACATTCAGGGCAAGAAAATGGTTTCTCTCCTGTGTGAATACTCTGATGTCTAACAAGCTTTGATTTCATAGTAAAACATTTCCCACATTCAGAACATGAACATGTTTTCTCTCCTGTATGAATCCACCGATGTGTAACAAGAGTTGATTTCCGCTTAAAACACATCCCACAATCTGAACATGAAAATGGTTTCTCTCCTGTATGAATCCGCTGATGTGTAACAAGATTTGATTTCCGATTAAAACACATCCCACAATCTGAACATGAAAATGGTTTATCTCCTGTATGAATACTCTGATGTGTAACAAGACTTGATTTGTGTGTAAAACATTTCCCACAATCTGAACATGAAAATGGTTTGTCTCCTGTATGAATCCTCTGATGTGTAATAAGATCTGATTTGTATCTAAAACATTTTCCACATTCAGAACATAATAATGATTTCTCTCCCGTATTAATTATCTGATGCGAAACATGTTTTTGTTTAATAGAGAACGGTTCTTCACATATAGAATGAGAAAATCCCATCTGTGTTATGTGATTTCTCCTAGAGCTCATTAGTAGGTGGCTCTTTGGCATTCCCTGTGCTTGGACACTTTCTATGTTATGTTTATCAAGAGAAGCTGCACATTGTGCCCCTGTATTGTGTATGAGACTAGACATATGGGGCTCTGTGAGATTGGCTCCTTCATGTGAGTTGGATTTCTCAGACGCAGATATTTTCACACTGTTGTTTGGGTTCCACCTTCTAATTAGGTCTGTTCCTTGATGACTTTGCATTACACTGATATTTTCCATCACACTTTCTGCTGAACATATGAAGCAAGAACATCCTTCAGGTGTATTTCTGTGTCTGGATCCGTCTTCATAAAATACATTAACTGTGAGACAGAATTAAATAGATGTTACCAAATAGCATTTCACTTAGTGCAAATCCTGCCTGAGCAGCTTAAAGAGACACAAAATAGGACCACGTGCAAAAGTGGAGTCATTCTGGGGCAATCAAACAGCAAAATACAGGAAAATATCAATTCCCACAATTCCCAATGTGCTGGAGACCTCTCTAGTATGCAAAGGGTTAAAAGCAGATTTTACAGCAATAGAAACTGTTTTTGTCCCCTATAGGGCAGTTGGTTTGCCCCCGAATTATTCCATATTTCTTTTGAAAGTGGTGCCCATAGACACAGAAGGTTATTTGTATAATGAAAAAAGTGGAGAAATTTTAGGGCAAACCAAGACTCCATAGGGGAGAGTTATTAATCCCCCTAATGCTAGAAAGGAATGTGACTGCGGCCTTAACATTCAAGGGGTTAAAGTCCCATTTAAATCATTGAGAATTTGGGGAATTTTGGTTTCTTCCCCCTGGTCAGTTGCTTTGTCCCAGAACAGCTCCTCTTTGCCGGTCTACAGAAGACACAGGGGGCCCTATGTAAACACAGCGTCTGATTAGAAATTCTGGTCTATATATAAAGTCAGTTTTAGCATCTCCTTTTCTTCAGACAGAAATGGTCACAATCTCATCACTTTGGAAGATGTGACAGTATTAGTTCTGTTATGGTAGAATATAACAAAACAAATCAGATCTTCACTAAACTGACGCTGTTAAGACCAAATTTTACTGTATAAATTCCATAGGGTCTAATTCATCAAACTCAAGTGGAGCAATTCTAGGGCATACCAACTACTGGTGAAAATTAAATATTCCCAAAATTCCTACTGAATTTCCATGTCTCCCACTGAATGTTAACGAAGTTAAAATGTAATTGAAAAAAAAAAAAACCCTCAAACATTAATTACAGATTATTTTGTGTAAACCTTAATCTGTGGCCAGCTATATAACATTTTCTTGAGGTAGAGATTATCACTCACCACTGCCAGTCCTGGTAGTTCTAGGAATTAATATCTTCTTAGACACATGGTGATCTCTTATATCCGGCTCTTCTTCTCTTTCTATCACCTGTATAACTGCAGGCTTCCCGCTGATATAACCTGTGTTTGCATATTTATTATATTGATACTTATTATTTAACACACTGAATATTTATGAAAGTAACTGATTATCTAACACTAACATTCCCAAAGAAATATGAAATTATATCCCCCCTACAGTTACAGCCTAAAAGACACAAAAGAAACTTTTTGATTTTGAAAGAGCGTCAAAATCACTTATATGTTGTATTAGACATTTTTATTATTTAGTAAAGTAGTTTTTTAGTTATTTAAATGTATAGATTATGCTAATTAGAGCATGCCGTGCAGGCACTTCCCGTCATAGCTCTATGTCACCTCCCCCACTCACTGACACTTATCCCTTCCCGTGCTAGTGGAGGTAGGCAATGGACTGCTGAGCAGTCAGTGAGTAGGGCAGGTGGAGGGATAAATAGGCCTATAATTAGTACAATCTATGACTATAAATAACTGAAAACTAGTTTTCTAAATAAATGGCTAATACAACATAAAGATGATTGTGAAAGCTCTTTCAGGATCCTCAGATTTGATTTTAGGTGATAGTAAATACTAATCATGTTTCCTGTATTAAGGGTACTTAATGGTTTTAGATAATTGGGCCCCTTTAAATGCTAATCATGTTTCCCATATGAAATGTTTCCTGTATTTAGGATAGTATTGTTACCTAGAGATATAAGGGATCGGTAATTCTCCATCATGACATCTCTGTAAAGTTCCTTGTCATCTTCCTTTAAACAGTCCCACTCCTCCTTGGAGAAGTAAATAGCAATGTCATCAAACGCAGCATGGTCCTAAAAAAGAAAATTCATTATTCAGAATTTGTTCTTCTTAGAAAAATGACTTAAATGGTTCCTGTAAACATGTAAATGAAGCATTTTCCATACACAAGAGTCTGGGATCCTTTTAAGCTTAGCTGTAACCTTGCTTTTCTTTCTGCAAAACTGGTACAATTAGGAACTTAAAGCGATAGTAATACTTAAAATGTAAAAAAAAATATGTTGTAGGGTTTATCCTCCTGAGTAAAACAAGAGTACTCCCACTGCTGAAAGGTGTTTCATTCAAAAGTTATTAATTTTCAAAGTTGAATTTTTTAGGTGCAATATCACAGTGGCCTGAAATTCTACAGTGGTGCTGTTGCTACATGATTCTATGGACAGCTCTGGTCCCGGGACCATAAATCTCCATAGGATGGTGTAGCAACAGCGCCACTGTACAATTTCAGGTCACTGTGATATTGCACCTAAAAAATTCAACTTTGAAAATTAATAACTTTTGAATGAAACACCTTTCAGCTGTGGGAGTACTCTTGTTTTACTCAGGGGGATAAACCCTACAACATATATTTTTTTACATTTTAAGTATTACTATCCCTTTAAGGTGAGGCTCCCGATGGTTACACCCAGGGCTTATAATTTTAAGTCCTTTGCTACTAGCCAGACCTGAAAAGTTACTCGCCACTGCAAGCCAAAACATACCCACCAGGCCTGAACTTCTACTCGTCAGGGCTAAATTTTCACTCGCCATTGGCTAGTGGAAATTTTTAGCCCTGGTTACACCTGTGCATTAAAATGACTCCTTCACACAGCAATCTGGTTTTTCCTTTTTTATTCTGTGTGACAGAGTGAGCCATCTTCATGTGACAGTTTGAGCTGTAATAACTATTGACTGAATCATCTATCAACAGTAGCAGTACCACTTTCACTCAGCAGGAAATGTTCTACAACATACTGTCCATATTTAAACTGTCCTGCTACTTTAAAGAGTAGGTCTGGTCACACTTTAAGGGATAGTAATGTTTCATAATAAAAGCAGCTCTAATTAATCATCGCAGTATTTGGACTTTGGAGAGAGTTATTTCAATTCTGTCAGAGTTGTAGTTCAAGAGTAATTCAATGACAAAGTATCCCCCTCCCGCCCCTTTACTGATGTAACACTGCTCAGCCAGAGCAGAAGGGAGGTGCCCAGGTAGACTGCAGAGAGGGACAATCTTCAATTAAGATAAGGGAAAAACCTGAAAAACTTGTCAAGGGGGGCAGGGCTTTCATTGTTCTCATAGGAAGAAAATTGTCCCCTGCTATTATCTGTCTGGTCTATGGACCGCATTCCACATCTGAGAAGAGATGGCTTACACTAGGTAAAAGGGGCGGGAGGGGGAAACTTTGCTTGTGAATATCTATCAAACCATAAAGCTTTGAGAAATAAGACTTATATCGTTCTTCATGTTTTTGTAATGCCTACAAAATAAAATAAAGATAAAATGAAGTATTACTATCCCTTTAACAATGGCATTAGACAAGAGCTGTTGGGGACGACTGATAATTTTCATCTGCACACTGTAGTTCTCTTCCCTTACCCACCATGAGCTCTTGTTCTGCCCAGGGTTCCCACACACAATTGCATGATCTCACTATCACAACATGGAATGTAGGGGGAATTCATAGTCCAATTAAGCGCAGGCAAATCCTCTCTCATCTAAAACACTTAGGCACACGGGTGGCTTTCCTTCAGGAGACTCACCTGTCTGCGACGGAGCATCAGAAGCTTTGTAAGGATTGGGTGGGTACTTGTATCAATGCCCCTTTCTCCAGTAAGAAACGAGGCCTGGCTATCCTTGTGCACAAATCTCTTACCTTTCAATTGATCCAAAAAGTTATAGACCCGGAGGGTAGATTCTTAATATTCCAGGCAGACATAGTGGTCACCCCCTAGTGTTGTGCAATGTTTACACCCCCAACGATCCGTCTCATGCCTTTTTCGCTACTCTTTTAAATAACTTGTTGAATTTCCCTTTAGATCAGCTGCTAGTGTGGGGTGATTTTAACACTATTGTTGACCCTCATATTGATAGAAGTGGAAGGCCAGTTGTTTCAGTTCGTCATTCCCCGGCTCTGCTGGTTAAATGGATTGACCAAATGGCCCTCCGTGATGTATGGCGGACTCTTAACCCTATTGAACGACAATATACTTTTTACTCCCACCCACACTCGGTTTTCACTAGAAGCGATTACTTTCTGGCAGCCTCCGCGGTCTTGTCCCTCATTCAACACTGTCAAATCCATCCCATTCATATCTCTGATCACGCTCCTGTTTCCTGTAGCCTCTCCTTCAAACCCCTTCTTCCGGTTTCTTTTAATTGGCGTATGCCTGCTTTTCTAATTCATTCCCAGGAGTTCAAGGCGAGTTTGAAATCGGATTGGGATTTATACTGCATTGATAACAAAGCCCATGTACAGGATGCCCTTACATTTTGGCCCGCTGCCAAAACCGTTCTTACGGGCCACATTATATCATACTACACTAAACTACGCCGGGACACCAAATCCAAATTAAATTCGCTCCAAATGCGCCTGACTGCCAGCTATGCGGCTTATCTGAGCTCCATAACTGCACATAATAAATCACGGTATCTTGAAGCCAAAAAAGCCTACGACACATTGTCTGCGACCATGGCACAATGGTATGTTAATCGACGCTCAGCGCATTATTTCAAACATGCCAATAAGCAAGGCAGGCTTCTGGCACATGTTATAAAGACTTCCAAAGGCCCCAATTCTATTAGCTCTATTATCAATAGTCAGGGAATCATTTCCACCGATACCACACAAATAAATAACAACTTTGAAGCTTATTATAAAGACTTATATACAGGTGAGGCAGACCGCTCTTAGTCAAGGGAGGCCTTTATATCTGATATCAATCATCCCAGACTTTCCGCATCTCAGGCTGAAACCCTTAATGCGCCAATCACATTACTGGAATTGCAGGAGGCTCTCAAATCTCTTCCATCTGGGAAATCTCCTGGACCCGATGGCCTCCCGGGAGAATTTTATAAAGTTCTTGGCCCGGACATAGCACCTTCCCTTTTAACCCTGTACAATGCGGCCCTTTGTGACCACCACCTTCCAAAGGATTTCACTTTAGCTAGGATTATAGTTCTCCCCAAGCCAGGTAGAGACCATACTAAAGTCGACTCTTATAGGCCCATCTCTTTACTCAATACTGACTATAAGCTTTTAACCAAAATTTTGGCAACCAGATTGAATCGTATTCTTTCTCTTCTTATTTCCCCCGAACAGACGGGCTTCCTCACGGGTCGACACTCTGTTACCAATATCCACACCGCTTTGGCGGTGATTATGAAAGCGAACGACTTCCCCCAGGTTCCACATCTCTTAGTAAATTTGGACGCAGAAAAAGCGTTCGACCAAATTCTCTGGCCTCATTTATTTTATCTCCTCTCGGTCCAGGGCTTTGGACATCATTTTACTGGTTTCGTTAAACTCCTGTATAGCTCCCCTAGGGCCACTATCACTACAAATAATCTTAATTCTCCGCTATTTACTCTTTCGAAGGGTACCAGACAGGGTTGTCCGCTTTCCCCCTTGTTGTTTAACCTTCCCTTGGACCCCTTGCTGAGGAAGCTTAATCTGCTCCATTCGTTCCGGGGGGGTGTCTCTAGGTGGTCGGGAGGTCAAATTGTCTGCGTTTGCTGATGATCTTCTGCTCTTAATTCGAAATCCCCGAACAGCACTAGCTGATATTTCAACTATACTGGGTGAGTTTCAATCGATAGCGGGATTCAAAGTCAACTTTCACAAGTCTCAGGCACTCTGGCTAACGCCACATCACCCTCATCTTACAGCCCCCTTGTGTACGTTTCGTATTGTTCATGATCACATTAAATTTTTGGGAATTCATTTGCCATGGCAAATGGATCGCTTATATGAAAGCAACTTTCCACCGCTGCTTGGCCGGTTTGCCTCAGATCTTCATGCATGGTGTTTGCTCCCGCTCTCTTTCACTGGTAGGACTCAATTGATTAAGATGGTGGTTTTCCCTAAACTGTTATAAATGTTACAGACGTTGCCATTATATTTGCCCAATTCAGATGTGCAATTCCTTGACAGGAAATTTCAGGGTTTCATTTGGCAGGGAAAGAGGCCTAAAATTAGTTTGGGCAAATTGCAGAGGAAGAGAGAACAGGGTGGACTGGGACTCCCTAACATCAGATTATACACTGTTGCTTGCCTCTTACGTATTGCTAAAGATTGGATCAACCATACCAATGCCTTCACAAACTCTACCTGGGACCAGGTTGTTACCCCAAACGTGGCTCTTAGTTATCTCCTACATGCCCCACGTTCTCATATCCCTGACCACTGTTTAAACAATCCTTTAATCAGCTCGACGGTTACAGCGTGGCAGCACTCCCGACAATTATTGCACAAAACTAAAAATGTCTCAGTGTTTCTCCCTTTCCTCCATAACCCTCTCTTCCAACACGGTTCCCCGGATAGGAGATTTTATACATGGGCGGAAAAGAAGATCTTCTATGTGGGGCCTCTTCTTGACCCAACCACAGGGAAGCTTTACAATTTCCCATATTTCCAGATCAAACATGATCTCCCGTCTAATCATTTATTCACCTATCTTCAAGCTAAACATTATGTGCATTTCTCCTTCCCACTCTACACTCCCAAATCTCAGATAATCCACTTGAATGCCTGTTACTAGCCTCATACCCCATTCCGTTTACAATTTCCTGAGCCTATAATCTCTTACTGAAGGTGTTTTCTACTCGTATTGATCAATCTTACATAGATAAGTGGATCATTGACATCCCGTCATTGACTCCTGATATATCAAAGTTTCCGTAGTCGTTTACGCCACTCCCCTGCTTCTTACTTTCATGAGGTCTCATACAGACTTTTACAAAGGACTTATGTCATCCCCAAACTAGCCCATACAATTGGTCTGACCACTTCTCCACTCTGTCCTAGGTGTGGTGACCCTCAGGCAACTCTGATACATGCTCTTTATCTCTGCCCACCTATTTTTTCTTTTTGGACCAAGAACTTTGCATATGTAACCGAGAAAATGGATCTTTCGATAGATTTTTCCACCCCATCCTTTTTGTTGGGAGCTTATGAGACATCGCTCTCACTGACGATGCCTCAGATGACTTTGTTGGACTATTCTATATTGACAGCCCTGAAGGTGATCTTAACTCATTGGCTTACACCTGAACCCCCTACATTACTTCAATGGAAAACTCGTATGCTACATTTCACAAAATTAAATTGGATCCTTTCATTAGAGAACAAAGAGGCCCTGTGGGAGAAATTTGTGAGGGTATGGGATCCTTTTATCCACACATTGGCCAAGTCCCAGCAAGACGATTTTTACACTTGTTTTCGTTACACAAGGTGGATGGATGAACGGGCAGTGGGTCATTTAGACACATCTTCGGAGACACAGAGGGACTGGTAAAATTGGTGGGATGGGGGAGAGCGGGTTCTCCTGTGGGTACATTGTGGACACCCTTATTACTTAATAATGTAAGTCCTTCTTGTTTAATTGAGACACCAATTTTCTTAATTTTCTCTGTTAGTTTGTGGTTCTTAGTATACGCTGTATGATAGACTCGCTGTTGGAGTCTCACCTCAATGATGTCTTAATGTCATTTTCTTATGCAACTAAAAGTTCTTACATTTAGGCCCTTAACATTATCAATATTTTCTCTTCTGTGTAATTTGCTGTGTATGATGCAATATGCAAGGGGCCTTTACCATCAAGATTGGTCCATCAGCTGTGTATGGACTGTGACCCAATGTTGTGTTTGACATACGTGTAATTTCTTATGATGTCATTGTTGTCCGCAAAAAATAACCTGTATACTTTATGTTGTACTTTCTGATTAAAATTGTAATAAAATGTTTTCTAAAAACAAAACAAAAAAAAAACAATGGCATTAGACAGAGCGACCATAGTAGAGAAGATGTTCTCATCTATCTATCTATTTACACACCCAGACACACACTTCCCTTTCCCTACTAGGGTGTGTGTGTGTGTGTGTGTGTGTGTGTGATATATACAGAGGGTGAGGTGTGTATGATATAGACAGAGGATGAGGGTGTGTGTGTGTGTGTGTGTGATACAGACAGAGGGTGAGGTGTGTGTGTGATATACACAGAGAGGGAGGTATGTGTGATACAGACAGAGGGTGAGGTGTGTGTGATACAGACAGAGGGTGAGGTGTGTGTGATACAGACAGAGGGTGAGGTGTGTGTGATACAGACAGAGGGTGAGGCGTGTGTGTGTGTGATATAGACAGAGGGTGAGGCGTGTGTGTGTGATACAGACAGAGGGTGAGGTGTGTGTGTGTGTGTGTGTCATACAGATAGAGGGTGAGGTGTGTGATACAGACAAAGGGTGAGGTGTGTGATACAGACAAAGGGTGAGGTGTGTGATACAGACAAAGGGTGAGGTGTGTGTGATATGGACAGAGGTTGAGGTGTGTGATACAGATAGAGGATGAGTTGAGCTGTGAGTGAAGATGACGCTGTCTGCCTGATAACACAGAATAGAACATCAGGTCCCACAACAAGGCAGAAGATCTGTCACTGGGAGAGTTAAACTTTCAGACTTGAGTGTACAATCAAGGGAGCAATTTTGGGTCAAACCAACTGTACTGTAGGGTACAAATAAAAATACACATTCACAATGTGTTGGAGACCTCTCCAGCATTTAAGAAGTTAAAAAAAAAACTATTTATATCAATAAGTGTTTATTTGTACCAGAACTGCTCCAGTTTTCTTTAATACAAAAGTCCCACTGACCCGTATGTACAAAAGCAAAGTGATGCAGTCCTGGGGCAATATAACTGCACCACAGCAAATATACATTTATAACGATCCCAGTGGATTAAATGGGGCTTTTTAACACTTGTATACTAGAGAGATCTCCAACGCACTGCAAAATATTCAACAGGCGAAAAGAATATGGATTTATTATACAGATGCATAGAGATCAGACACACAGTATAATGTATATATAATATGGATTTATCATACAGATACACAGAGATCAGACACACAGTACAGTGTATATATAATATGGATTTATCATACAGATACACAGAGATCACACACACAGTATAGTGTATATATAATATGGATTTATCATACAGATACACAGAGATCACACACAGTATAGTGTATATATAATATGGATTTATCATACAGATACACAGAGATCACACACACAGTATAGTGTATATATAATATGGATTTATCATACAGATAGACAGAGATCACACACACAGTATAGTGTATATATAATATGGATTTATCATACAGATACACAGAGATCACACACACAGTACAGTGTATATATAATATGGATTTATCATACAGATACACAGAGATCACACACACAGTATAGTGTATATATAATATGGATTTATCATACAGATACACAGAGATCACACACACAGTATAGTGTATATATAATATGGATTTATCATACAGATACACAGAGATCACACACACAGTATAATGTATATATAATATGGATTTATCATACAGATACACAGAGATCACACACACAGTATAATGTATATATAACATGGATTTATCATACAGACACAGAGGTCAGACACAGTATAGTGTATATATAATATGGATTTATCACACAGATACACAGAGATCACACACACAGTATAGTGTATATATAATACGGATTTATCATACAGATACACAGAGATCAGTCACACAGTATAGTATATATATAATATGGATTAATCATACAGATTCACAGATATCACACACAGTATAGTGTATATATAATATGGATTTATCATACAGATACACAGAGATCAGACACACATTATAATGTATATATAATATGGATTTATCATACAGACACAGAGGTCAGACACAGTATAGTGTATATATAATATGGATTTATCATACAGATACACAGAGATCAGACACACAGTATAGTGTATATATAATATGGATTTATCATACAGACACAGAGGTCAGACACAGTATAGTGTATATATAATATGGATTTATCATACAGATACACAGAGATCAGACACACAGTATAGTGTATATATAATATGGATTTATCATACAGACACAGAGGTCAGACACAGTATAGTGTATATATAATATGGATTTATCATACAGATACACAGAGATCAGACACAGTACAATGTACATATAATATGGACTTATCATCCAGATACACAGAGATCAGACACACAGTATAGTGTATATATAATATGGATTTATCATACAGATACACAGAGGTCAGACACACAGTATAGTGTATAATATGGATTTATCATACACATAGCTGGGAACTCTCCAGATTTGCCCCGAGACTCCGGTTCTGACAGAGCTTTACCGGGTCTCTGGGGCAGAGGCTGATTCCTCCGGATGTGGGGAGTTTCTATTGAAACGCTGCCCACATCTGCTTTTTCTCCCGCTGCTCCTCCTTCCTCAGCCTTCTGTGTGACACCTTTAAGCCCTGCACCCCCCCCCCAACTCGCATCAAGCCCCACCCCTTTTTCACACAATTATTTTCATTATTGTCACCCCCTGCTGAACAGAGGACTCCCCTCCGGGTAGCCCTCAAATGGAAGTTCCCAGGTATGATCATACAGATACACAGAGATCAGATATACAGTATAGTGTATATATATAATCCATATTATATATACACTATACTGTGTGTGTGATCTGTGTATCTGTATGATAAATCCATATTATATATACACTATACTGTGTTCCCGATCTCTGTGTATCTGTATGATAAATCCATATTATATATACACTATACTGTGTGTCTGATCTCTGTGTATCTGTATGATAAATCCATATTATATATACACTATACTGTGTTTCTGATCTCTGTGTATCTGAATGATGAATCCATATTTATCATACAGATACTCAGAGATCAGACACACAGTATAGTGTATATATAATATGGATTTATCATACAGATACACAGAGATCAGACACACAGTATAGTGTGTATATATAATATGGATTTATCATACAGATACACAGGGATCAGACACACAGTACAGTGTATATATAATATGCATACCTGGGAACTTCCAGCTGAGGGCTACCCGGAGGGGAGTCCTCTGTTCAGCAGGGGGTGACAAAAATGACGCTAATCGCATCAAAAAGGGGCGGGGCTTGACACGAGCGGGGGGTGCTTAACCCTTTGAGTTTCAGAGTGGTACGGAATGCATTGCAAAGCAATGCATTCCGTACCACTCTGGCACTCAAAGGGTTAAAAATGAAACACAGAAGGCTGGGGATGGAGGAACAGCGGGAGAAAGAGTGTAACTCCGGAAACTCTCCACATCCGGAGGAATCAGCCTCTGCCCCGGAGACCCGGTAAATCTCTGTCAGAACCGGAGTCTCCGGGGCAAATCCGGAGAGTTCCCAGGTATGATAATATGGATTTATCATACAGATACACAGAGATCACACACACAGTATAGTGTATATATACATACCTGGGAACTTCCAGTTGAGGGCTACCCGGAGGGTAGTCCTCTGTTCAGCAGGGGGTGACAAAAATGACGCTAATCGCGTCAAAAAGGGGCGGGGCTTGCCGCGAGTGTGGGGGGACTTAACCCTTTGAGTGCCAGAGTGGTACGGAATGCATTGCAAAGCAATGCATTCCTTACCACTCTGGCACTCAGAGGGTTAAAGTTGTCACACAGAAGGCTGGGGAAGGAGGAAAAGAGGGAGAAAAAGCAGATGTGGCAGAGTTTCAATAGAAACTCTCCACATCCGGAAGAATCAGCCTCTGCCCCGGAGACCCGGTAATGCTCTGTCAGAACCGGAGTCTCCGGGGCAAATCCGGATAGTTCCCAGGTATGATTATCATACAGATACACAGAGATCAGACACACGGTATAGTGTATATATAATATGGATTTATCATACAGATACACACAGACCACACACACAGCATAGTGTATATATAATATGGATTTATCATACAGATACACACAGACCACACACACAGCATAGTGTATATATAATATGGATTTATCATACAGATACACAGGGATCAGACACACAGTATAGTGTATATATAATATGGATTTATCATACAGATACACAGAGATCACACACACAGTATAGTGTATATATAATGTGGATTTATCATACGGATACACAGAGATCAGACACACAGTATAGTGTATATATAATATGGATTTATCATACGGATACACAGAGATCACACACACAGTATAGTGTATATATAATATGGATTTATCATACAGATACACAGAGATCACACACACAGTATAATGTATATATAATATGGATTTATCATACAGATACACAGAGATCAGACACACAGTATAGTGTATATATAATATGGATTTATCATACAGATACACAGAGATCAGACACACAGTACAGTGTGTATATAATATGGATTTATCATACAGATACACAGAGATCACACACACAGTATAATGTATATATAATATGGATTTATCATACAGATACACAGAGATCAGACACACAGTACAGTGTGTATATAATATGGATTTATCATACAGATACACAGAGATCAGACACACAGTATAGTGTATATATAATATGGATTTATCATACAGATACACAGAGATCAGACACACAGTACAGTGTGTATATAATATGGATTTATCATACAGATACACAGAGATCAGACACAGTATAGTGTATATATAATATGGATTTATCATACAGATATACAGAGATCACACACACAGTATAGTGCATAATATGGATTTATCATACAGATACACAGAGATCACACAGTACAGTGTGTATATAATATGGATTTATCATACAGATACACAGAGATCACACACACAGTATAATGTATATATAATATGGATTTATCATACAGATACACAGAGATCAGACACACAGTATAGTGTATATATAATATGGATTTATCATACAGATACACAGAGATCAGACACACAGTACAGTGTGTATATAATATGGATTTATCATACAGATACACAGAGATCAGACACACAGTA
Organism: Rhinophrynus dorsalis; assembly: GCA_037306005.1. Lineage (NCBI taxonomy): Eukaryota > Metazoa > Chordata > Amphibia > Anura > Rhinophrynidae > Rhinophrynus > Rhinophrynus dorsalis. Next base: position 16,130,283 of record CM074727.1, on the reverse strand, counting down.
TAGTGTATATATAATATGGATTTATCATACAGATACACAGAGATCACACACACAGTATAGTGTATATATAATATGGATTTATCATACAGATACACAGAGATCAGACACACAGTATAGTGTATATATAATATGGATTTATCATACAGATACACAGAGATCAGACACACAGTACAGTGTGTATATAATATGGATTTATCATACAGATACACAGAGATCAGACACAGTATAGTGTATATATAATATGGATTTATCATACAGATATACAGAGATCACACACACAGTATAGTGCATAATATGGATTTATCATACAGATACACAGAGATCACACAGTACAGTATAGTATATATATAATATGGATTTATCATACAGATACACAGAGATCACACACACAGTATAATGTATATATAATATGGATTTATCATACAGATACACAGAGATCAGACACACAGTATAGTGTATATATAATACGGATTTATCATACAGATACACAGAGATCAGACACACAGTATAGTGTATATATAATATGGATTTATCATACAGATACACAGAGATCAGACACACAGTATAGTGTATATATAATATGGATTTATCATACAGATACACAGAGATCACACACACAGTACAGTGTATATATAATATGGATTTATCATACAGATACACAGAGATCAGACACACAGTATAGTGTATATATAATATGGATTTATCATACAGATACACAGAGATCAGACACACAGTATAGTGTATATATATAATATGGATTTATCATACAGATACACAGAGATCAGACACACAGTATAGTGTATATATAATATGGATTTATCATACAGATACACAGAGATCAGACACACAGTATAGTGTATATATAATATGGATTTATCATACAGATACACAGAGATCAGACACACAGTATAGTGTATATATAATATGGATTTATCATACAAATACACAGAGATCAGACACAGTATAGTGTATATATAATATGGATTTATCATACAGATACACAGAGATCAGATACACAGTATAGTGTATATATAATATGGATTTATCATACAGATACACAGAGATCAGACACACAGTATAGTGTATATATAATATGGATTTATCATACAAATACACAGAGATCAGACACAGTATAGTGTATATATAATATGGATTTATCATACAGATACACAGAGATCAGACACAGTATAGTGTATATATAATATGGATTTATCATACAGATACACAGAGATCAGACACAGTATAGTGTATATATAATATGGATTTATCATACAGATACACAGAGATCAGACACACAGTACAGTGTATATATAATATGGATTTATCATACAGATACACAGAGATCAGACACACAGTATAGTGTATATATAATATGGATTTATCATACAGATACACAGAGATCAGACACACAGTACAGTGTATATATAATATGGATTTATCATACAGATACACAGAGATCAGACACACAGTATAGTGTATATATAATATGGATTTATCATACAGATACACAGAGATCAGACACACAGTATAGTGTATATATAATATGGATTTATCATACAAATACACAGAGATCAGACACAGTATAGTGTATATATAATATGGATTTATCATACAGATACACAGAGATCAGATACACAGTATAGTGTATATATAATATGGATTTATCATACAGATACACAGAGATCAGACACACAGTATAGTGTATATATAATATGGATTTATCATACAAATACACAGAGATCAGACACAGTATAGTGTATATATAATATGGATTTATCATACAGATACACAGAGATCAGACACAGTATAGTGTATATATAATATGGATTTATCATACAGATACACAGAGATCAGACACACAGTATAGTGTATATATAATATGGATTTATCATACAAATACACAGAGATCAGACACAGTATAGTGTATATATAATATGGATTTATCATACAGATACACAGAGATCAGATACACAGTATAGTGTATATATAATATGGATTTATCATACAGATACACAGAGATCAGACACACAGTATAGTGTATATATAATATGGATTTATCATACAGATACACAGAGATCAGACACAGTATAGTGTATATATAATATGGATTTATCATACAGATACACAGAGATCAGACACACAGTATAGTGTATATATAATATGGATTTATCATACAGATACACAGAGATCAGACACAGTATAGTGTATATATAATATGGATTTATCATACAGATACACAGAGATCAGACACACAGTATAGTGTATATATAATATGGATTTATCATACAGATACACAGAGATCAGACACAGTATAGTGTATATATAATAAGGATTTATCATACAGATACACAGAGATCACACACACAGTATAATGTATATATAATATGGATTTATCATACAGATACACAGAGATCACACACACAGTATAATGTATATATAATAAGGATTTATCATACAGATACACAGAGATCATACACACAGTATAGTGTATATATAATATGGATTTATCATACAGATACACAGAGATCAGACACAGTATAGTGTATATATAATATGGATTTATCATACAGATACACAGAGATCAGACACACAGTATAGTGTATATATAATATGGATTTATCATACAGATACACAGAGATCACACACAGTACAGTGTATATATAATATGGATTTATCATACAGACACAGAGGTCAGACACACAGAAGAGGTGAATGTCCCAGGACGCAGAGAGATTATATTAAAGTGAATGGAAAATAGTGGCAGGAACTTTTAAGACAAATGTATCCAAATCTACAAATGATTAGAGATAAAAGTGATCACTGACCATGTTATTGATGCGGCTGCAAGTTCTTCCTACTGTACAACACCGACCAGAAAGAGAAACATGTAATAGTGTCCGTGCGGAAAGAAGAGAGCTGTGTGGAACGTTCCTGTTAAGGAGAAGTGACATCTAGTGGTGACAAGAAGGAATACAGGGGCAGAGGATTATAGAGGAGAAGCTTTTTAGCAGTAGATTTAAGACATGTAGTATTCCATACACTACTATAGATCAGTGTTTTTCAACCTTTTCATTGGCAAGTACCCCTTATATATCCATATGTATCCAGGGCCGGATTTGCCATTAGGCAAAGTAGGCACCTGCCTACAGGCGCACGCCGAGGGGTGCCTGCCATTTGGATTTTTTTTTTTAAATATTCTTAAAAAAAAAAACTAGCCACCTCACTGGCTGTGCCGACGGCACCCACTCACATTGCCCGCCTCCCTGGTCTTGTACCTGATGGAGCTCCCTCGTCGCCTCTTTAGGAATGCAGAGCGCAGGGAGATGACATCATCTCCCAGCGCTCTGCATTCCTGAATAGGAGACCACGCGGGAGCTCCATCAGGTACAAGACTGTGCCAAAGGAGGCACATACAGATCTCCTACCAGGGAGGTAGGAAATGGACAACGGGGGGAGGCATTGTGAGGGCAATGTGGAGCTAATGGGGGGCAAGTTGGAGCCAGTGGAGGGTAATGTGGAGATGGTGGGGGCAAGTTGGAGCTGATGGGGTGGGGGGCAATGTGAGGGCAATGTGGAGCTGATGGGGGTAATTGTGAGGGCAATGTGGAGCTGAAGGGGGCAATATGGAGCTGATGGGGGGCATTGTGAGGGCAATGTGGAACTGATGGGGACAATATGGAGCTGATGGGGGGCATTGTGAGGGCAATGTGGAGCTAATGGGGAAATATGGAGTTGATGGGGGGCATTGTGAGGGCAATATGGAGCTGATGGGGGGCAATGTGAGGGCAATGTGGAGCTGATGGGGGGCAGTGTGAAGGCAATATGGTATATGGAGATGATGGGGGCAATGTGAGGGCAATATATGAGATGATGGTGGAAAGCTGGAGCTAATGGGGGCAATGTGGCAATGATGGAGCAATGTGAGGGCAATATGGAGATGAGGGGGGCCAACGTGGAGATTATGAGCATTGTGGAGGTATCCAGTGCAGATGGCCGGGGCACTTCAAATTTCTGTGCCTACAGGCTCCTGAGATGTAAATCCAGCCCTTTATGTATCCCACCATTCAACTGAATAATACAGAATATGTACACATTAGTAAACCCCCAATCATATGACCATAAACAATGCAGATAATCAGAGTCGTATCACAGGCAAGGCACACAAAGCACCTGCCTAGGGCCGGCCAAATGAGGGGGAGCCCAGAAACCTCATCCTTGATTGTCTCTACTCTGCTGTCTGCTCAGTGCTCCCCGAGTCCCCCTGTAACTCTTTATGCTGCATTGACTCTCTTGGGCCCGGCCACCCCATCAAATGAGGCCGGGGGCCCAGTGGAAACCTAATCCCTGCACACTCTCAGAACCATGATGAATGAGGTCGTCCTAGGTGAGATAGAATTAATTAAGTGGCTGAGGCTCAGTCTTGAAGCTGTATTGTCCTTTACACATAGGGTTGCCACCTTTTCTTAAAAAAAAACGGCCATGGCATTCCCTCCATAGACTTAACATTGGAAAGAAGCCAATTTTTTACCGGCCTGCCGGTAAAATACCAGCTGGGTGGCAACCCTATTTGCGCATGTGTCAGGACTTCCTGTTCTCGTGGCTCATGCGCATATGGGGTCATGGGGAGGGTTACACAGCACACTAACTGGTCACGCGGCTGTGTGGCTATATAATAGAAGAGCTCCCCTTGCTCGCTCTTTTGGGAGGCGACTTCTATTGGCAGCAGGTGCACACTGGCAGCAGGGCTTGGGGGCAGACAGCCACACACACACACACAGTAAGGGCCCAGGCCTACTATGCCCAGCATATGTAATGAGCACTGAACACAATTAAGGGTAGCAGCACATCCTGAAGCCCAAACTGCAGTCTGCTCTCAGTATATCTCTGATATCTCCCACATGGGTGGTACAGATTTTTGCGCTCCCACTGCAATAACCACTAGATCAGAATCCCACATCTTACACACTGGTACATCCACAGGGCCAGAGGTCTCCAATCTTTCCCCCGTGTATGGAGTGGACACTTTGGCTCCATAGAAAACATTTACAATGGAGTTGTTGAAGTTGCTTTGAGGTTCTGAAGCCAAAGGCGACATTCAAAAACTTGACCATTAAGGGGCAGTGTGGACCTAGACATGCAGGGCAGCAGCGTCTCCCCAATACTAAGCCATTGTGTCCCGCCCCTATTATCCTGGGTGAGGGAGTCTGACAGCTTAACAGGAAATGGGGACCTTCCAAACTTTGAATGGTTCTGTGGTGAAACTGCTCAAGAGATCTTCTTGAGGAGGGTCACATTTGTTTTCTGGGGGTGAACCTGTTGCAGGTGAAAGAGTCTAGAGGCAAGGAATAAATGTTTTTGCAAAGAGCTAGGAACGAGCTAGGAACAAGCCTGCCCTCAAAGTGATGAGACTCTATAGGATAAGTATCCTACCCAGGGTGCAATCTCTTTTAGCTCACTAGTGCCTTTCACAGAGAGAAAGTATCCTAAAGCACATCATACTGATCCTGCCAAAAGGCAGTCCAGCCACGAAGTGCCAGGCAATTCCTCTCTGAACAAGAGAAGCAGCCAACTCCAGACGTACATTTTGGCCTTGTTGGGCCTCATCAGTGAGGTGCAGCTGATCTTTCTAGGCACTGTGAGCAAGGGGTCCACGTCTGGATTACCCTGTTACCCTTAAGGTGACTAGCCCCAAAGGTAAATTGCATATGCAAAGAGCTAGTCAGAGACACTCAACTAGGAACGAGCCTGCCCACAAAGTGATGAGACTCTATAGGATAAGTATCCTACCCAGGGTGCAGTCTCTTTTAGCTCACTAGTGCCTTTCACAGAGAGGAAATATCCTAAAGCATATCATACTGATCCCACCAAAAGGCAGTCCAGCCATGAAGTGCCAGGCAATTCCTCTCTGAAAAAGAGAAGCAGCCATCCCCAGATGTATGTGTTGGGCCCTGTCACTGAGGTGCAGTTGATCTCTCTAGGCATTGTGAGCATGGGTTCCATGTCTGGATTACCCTGTTACCCTTAGGGTGACTAGTTCCCAGGGTAATTTGCATATGCAAAGAGTTAGTCAGAGACACTCAACTATGACCAAGCCTGCCCTCAAAGTGATGAGACTCTATAGGATAAGTACCCTACCCAGGGTGCAATCTCTTTTAGCTCACTAGTGCCTTTCACAGAGAGGAAATATCCTAAAGCACATCATACTGATCCTACCAAAAGGCACTCCCTGCTGTCTTCACCTCCTTCCTACAGTGTTCCTCCCACTCCACCTCCTTCCTACTGTGTTCCTCCCACTCCCTGCCTTCCTCACCTCCTTCCTACTGTGTTCCTCCCACCTCACCTCCTTCCTACTGTGTTCCTCCCACTCCCTGCTGTCTTCACCTCCTTCCTACTGTGTTCCTTCCACTCCCCACCCTCTTCACCTCCTTCCTACTGTGTTCCTCCCACTCCCCGCCCTCTTCACCTCCTTCCTACTGTGTTCCTTCAACTCTCCACCCTCTTCATCTCCTTCCTAATGTGTTCCTCCCAATCCCTGCTGTCATCACCTCCTTCCTACTGTGTTCCTTCCACTCCCCACCCTCTTCACCTCCTTCCTACTGTGTTCCTCCCACTCCCTGCCCTCTTCACCTCCTTCCGTGTTCCTCCGACATCACCTCCTTCCTACTGTGTTCCTCCCACTCCCTGCTGTCTTCACCTCCTTCCTACTGTGTTCCTTCCACTCCCCACCCTCTTCACCTCCTTCCTACTGTGTTCCTCCCACTCCCCGCCCTCTTCACCTCCTTCCTACTGTGTTCCTTCAACTCTCCACCCTCTTCATCTCCTTCCTAATGTGTTCCTCCCAATCCCTGCTGTCATCACCTCCTTCCTACTGTGTTCCTCCCACTCCCTGCCCTCTTCACCACCTTCCTACTGTGTTCCTCCCACTCCCTCTTCACCTCCTTCCTAATGTGTCCCTCCCACTCCCCGCTGTCTTCAGCTCCTTCCTACTGTGTTTCTCCCTCTCCCCGCTGTCTTTACCTTCTTCCTACTGTGTTCCTTCCACTCCCCTCTGTCTTCACCTCCTTCCTACTGTGTTCCTCCCACTCCCCGCCCTCTTCACCTCCCTCCTACTGTGTTCCTTCCACTCCACCTCCTTCCTACTGTGTTCCTCCCACTCCCAGCTGTCTTCACCTCCTTCCTACTGTGTTCCATCCACTCCCCACCCTCTTCACCTCCTTCCTACTGTGTTCCTCCCACTCCCCTGCCCTTTTCACCTCCTTCCTAATGTGTTCCTCCCACTCCCTCTTCACCTCCTTCCTAATGTGTCCCTCCCACTCCCTCTTCACCTCCTTCCTACTGTGTTCTTCCCACTCCCCGCCCTCTTCACCTCCTTCCTAATGTGTTCCTCCCACTCCCTCTTCACCTCCTTCCTACTGTGTTCCTCCCACTCCACGCCCTCTTCACCTCCTTCCTACTGTGTTCCTCCCACTCCCTCTTCACCCCCTTCCTACTGTGTTTCTCCCACTCCCTGCCCTCTTCACCTCATTCCTACTGTGTTCCTCCTATTCCCCACCCTCTTCACCTCCTTCCTACTGTGTTCCTTCCACTCCCTCTTCACCTCCTTCCTACTGTGTTCCTCCCACTCCAAGCTGTCTTCACCTCCTTCCTACTGTGTTCCTTCCACTCCCCACCCTCTTCACCTCCTTCCTACTGTGTTCCTCCCACTCCCCACCCTCTTCACCTCCTTCCTACTGTGTTCCTCCCACTCCCTCTTCACCTCCTTCCTACTGTGTTCCTTCCACTCCCCACCCTCTTCACCTCCTTCCTACTGTGTTCCTTCCACTCCCCGCCCTCTTCACCTCCTTCCTACTGTGTTCCTCCCACTCCCCGCCCTCTTCACCTCCTTCCTACTGTGTTCCTCCCACTCCCTCTTCACCTTCTTCCTACTGTGTTCCTTCCACTCCCCACCCTCTTCACCTCCTTCCTACTGTGTTCCTTCCACTCCCCACCCTCTTCACCTCCTTCCTACTGTGTTCCTCCCACTCCCCACCCTCTTCACCTCCTTCCTACTGTGTTCCTCCCACTCCCTCTTCACCTCCTTCCTACTGTGTTCCTTCCACTCCCCACCCTCTTCACCTCCTTCCTACTGTGTTCCTTCCACTCCCCGCCCTCTTCACCTCCTTCCTACTGTGTTCCTCCCACTCCCCACCCTCTTCACCTCCTTCCTACTGTGTTCCTCCCACTCCCCGCCCTCTTCACCTCCTTCCTACTGTGTTCCTCCCACTCCCTCTTCACCTTCTTCCTACTGTGTTCCTTCCACTCCCCACCCTCTTCACCTCCTTCCTACTGTGTTCCTTCCACTCCCCACCCTCTTCACCTCCTTCCTACTGTGTTCCTCCCACTCCCCGCCCTCTTCACCTCCTTCCTACTGTGTTCCTCCCACTCTCCACCCTCTTCACCTCCTTCCCCAGTTTATTGCTCAAAGTTTTTTTTATGTTTTTTTTAAGTCTCCCCCACTTGTGATTTAGCCCCACCCCCTTTTGACACACATTGTGTTATTTGTCTTCCCCAGTGGCAGCATAGGACTCCCCCCTCAGGAAGTCTATATGGAAATGTTCCCAGGTATGTTGCTGAGGATCAATGTGATACACTTTTATACACACCACTCAGTCTGATCTCCTAAAAAAGAGGCGCTCTAGGGTGGGAAAGAGGGACGTAGGGATTTGGGTCACAAAGAGGGACACATGGGAGGTATACAGACATGTATTGTCTCACACACACACACACATATACATACCTACATCTGCATCTCTCTCACATAGACACACAAGTGACATGCACAGGTGCATAGTCACACACACAGATACATATATACTTTCATACTGTAGGAAAAAAGATAAAAAATGACAGGCTAAAACATATATATATATATATATATATATATATATATATATATGTTTATATATATGTGCAACAAGCTTTAGGTGGGTGTGAAAAATGCTGTAAAGTAAAAATGCTTTCAAAATAGACATGTTAATAGTTTATTTTTATCAATTAACAAAATGCAAAGTGGGGGAACAGAAGAAATATCTAAAATCAAATCAATATTTGGCGTGACCACCCTTTGCTTTCAAAACAGCATCAATTCTGTTCAGTGCCATCAGCTCAGAATTGGCAGAAAACATGGGACCCTGGAACACCCATCTACTGTCCGGAGAAGTCAGATGTGGGCTTTTATTTACACACAAGTGTACCCGGCATAACATGCGCCATTATAGCAGATTTCCCAGCTGGTGTCCGGCGCATCCCCTCCTGGGGTTTCAGGCGGTGGTTGAGGCAGCGTTCCACACTTTTCTGTTCCCAGTGTGCTGATTGGCCGGCGAACGGAACTCTATGATTGGCTGGGTATGTTTCCTAAGCGGCCAATCAACACACTGGGAAAGGAAACAAACCCAATTGTTTTATATACATAGATAGATATTGACCGTTTGTTGTTTTGTTTTTGGTTTTTAAAACCAGGTGCATTTAGCCAAAGAGTTTGTGCATTTGGAACCAACAGCACAGTCTGTTTCCAGCTGTCTGCAGGGAATAACGTGGGTAGAGATTTTGGTTGGAGACGCATAGTATCATAAAGCCACGGGACATACACCCGGAAGTGCTATTACAGAGAGGAATGCTGACGCAGATTGGTGCTTGAACATATTTTTATAAACGGTATCTAAAATTATGTGACATTTATTTAACAAGTATTCTATTATGGTTTATATTTCTTAAAGTGAGATAAAAATGTATTCTGCATGTTCTGAATTGCTTATTTACTAAAGTTAACTAATGATTAATATCTCTATATCTAAACAATGATTGAGTCCTTATTCCAGCAATGGTCAATCTTTGGGCCTCCATCTCTTGGGGACTGAAATTCCCATCATCCCCACCCATATGTTTTCTGGATGGGATGATTGAGCTCTATTACCACAACAGTTGAAGGTCTAAAGATTGACTAATTCTGCCTTAGTCAATTTTGTCTCATATGTAAAATATAATTCATGTGTTTACCATGTGGATCATTTGATGTTTAAAGGGAAAATAACCCATTATTTAGAATTTACATAGTCTCAAAGTAAATGAACAGTAGTCAGATTGCCTGTACATATTTTTCCCATATTCCCTATCTATCCACTTTATGCCCCTGCCATTAACTCTTTGAGTGCCAGAGGGGTACAAAATACATTGCTTCGCAATGCGTTGCGTGCCCCTCTGACTCCTTGCGATACTGGGACCTGACCACAAAGGAGTTGAGATCCTTCAAATCCAAAACGGGACGACAGCCAACGTCTTTCCTGGAAACCACAGAGAGGTTGGAGTAGAACCCCAATCCCCTTTTCTGAGGAGGAACTAGTTCCAAGACCGCCTTGTCCCGAAGGGCCTGAATGGCTTTCTTATAAAGGCGGCGCTTTATTGCTCCCAGAGGAGAGCGAGAAGAGAAGGTCCGGGAAGGAGGAAGGGAAGTGAAGGGGATCCTGTACCCCGCAGCTACCACCTGCAAAACCCACAGAGGCTTCCCAAGCCGAGAGGTAGTGGCACAAGCAGCCACCCACCTGCTGGTGGGGACCCAGATTTGGCAAGTCATGCAGAAGAAGGTTTGGAAGCCTTGGGCTTAGCGGAGAACTTAGGCCTCCGTTGCTGCTAAGGCTTGGATGAGGCGCGAGGAGCCTGAGGCACCGCCTGGGTCGCCTGGCATGATTCAGCCTTAAAGGGACGAAAAAAAATATTCCGCTTGACAGGTGTCTTTTTCCTAGGGACCACTGGTAGGTGAGTACTCTTCCCCCCAGTGGCTTCACTGATCAGATCCTTGAGATCAAGCCCAAAGAGTGAGGTGCCCTGAAAGGGCAAAGACAGGAGAGCCCTCTTGAAGGCAGTGTCAGCAGACCAGATCATGAGCCAAAGAGCACGTCTGGCTACCACAGACATGGTGGATGCCCTGGCTACCATACGCACAGCGTCAAATAGGGCAGCAGAAACATAATGCTGAGCCTCAGAGATGTTGGCGAGAAGCAGCAACATGTCAACAATAGGAGCCCCCTGATGGACAGCTGAAGTGAGCTGTTCAAAACAACTACAGCCCTATTCACCTATGCCGCAGCATATGCAGGGCACAGGGCAGAACCAGCCATCGCAAAAATGGCCTTGAGAGAAGTCTCAAGCTTCTTGTCAGTCCAGTCTTTCAGAGCAGATGCATCAGCCACAGGCAAGGCTGTGGACTTAGAAAGCCTGGAAGCAGGGGCATCCACCTTAGGAGGATGAACCCACTGAGCTAGGGCCGTATCAGAGAACGGGTAAAGCTTAGCAAATTTCCTAGAGACAAACGGTTTCCTGTCTGGAAACTTCCACTCCTCAGACACCAAGCGGTCAAGGGTGGGGTTAGGTGGAAAACAAGTATGGGGCCTGACAGGCTCTAGAAACACATCAGATGGGTCAGAGGACACCTCCTGTACCAAGGGAATGTTCAGGGTGTTCAACACAGCCCTGATCAGGCCGTCAGCCGATGGAACAGCATCAGCCTCAAAGGGGTCCTCAAGAAAACTGAGAGGAAGGGACAGCAGAACAGTCTTCATCATCAGAATCCACCAATAATTCCTCCTCAGAGGAGTCAGACACATCAGGTACACCCGGCGGTTTAGGCAGGGAAGATCTGATAGGGATGGGGGTCTGCCACGAGTGGAAGACCCCCTGCAAAGTGGATGGAAGGAGTTATAAGGTAGACCGGAGGTCCCTGGTAGTAGCCTTAAACTCTTGTATCCAAACTGGCTCTAGTGCATGGCTGGAGGTCCCTGCAGGGGACTCAGGGGAAGCAGCACATGCTGGGCAAAAGTGACCTGAGTATTCTTTAGGTAACCCTGAGTGACATGAGGAGCAATGAGCAATGGGGGACACAGACACCCCAGTGTCCTTAGTCTTAGGCCTAGCCCCAAGGTCTAACGGAATAGACATTCTCACTGAGTAAAACGGTCAAAGTATCAGAAACACCCAAAAAAACAGTGTGTATGATAATTAAAATCACCGCAGAAACACTAAAATAGACTTATCTGGTAGGCGAAGGGTTAAACTGCTGAGTAGAGGAGAGTCCAAACCCTGAGTAGGATACTCATTCAGAGAAGGCACAAAATGGCTGCCGCGGCAGAAGCAAATCAGAGACAAGCTTGCGAAGCAAGCACTCATGAGCATTGTAGTTTCACTGAAAAAGTACCCCAGCAGTGCCCGAAGCCCCCTGAGCCCCCCAAGATGGCCAGAACATTGACCGGATAACAAAGCAAGGGCAAATCAACCAAATGAGCCAACTCTGACCTTGCTACGTGGAGCGGTTGCAGAGATATGTCCCAAAATGTAAAGTGCCATAGGAGTGAATGGAGAAATGGCGCCTATGCGGTAAACGGAACACAAAATTTACAGGATGATTACCAAAATGTAAAACCACTCCAAGGGCCACAGAAACATGTCAGTAGAGCCAAGTAGGGAAAGTGCCCACAACCCCCCAAGAGACGCTAAACCAGCAGCCAAAGGGTTAAGTTACAACATAAATGTGCTCCAAACACCCCACAGACATACAGATAAACCCAATGAGTGCATGAGTATGTAATAGGAACTCCAAATGAGACCCCTGTGCGGAGGGGAAGCATGGGACATGTGGACCTCAGCACTAAAAGGGTGCTCACCTTTTTCAGCAGGTCTTCTGTCTTCAGGTTACCATATATCAAGAAGAAGCCTCAGTGGACAACTACTGAGGAAAGAACTTGCAGCCAAGATTTCCCCCCCAGGGCTTAGGTCCACAAAAGCACCAGGTAAACTGAGCTAGCCACATTTGGGTGATGGGAATTGTCAGTGATGGTAATCCGCCTAATGGTGGTATCTCATATCTAACAGAAAAATAATAAAAAGCTAAAACTATAGCAGAACTGTTCTCTTGCCTTGTGTCTTGACCAAGGAACAAATCTTACTGGATGGGGATTGGCTAGCTGCAAAACTAGCCAGTGCCAGTTCACGGAGGTGAAATAGGGTTGCCACCCAGCCGGTATTTTATCGGCAGGCCGGTAAAAAATTGGCTTCTGTCCAATGTTAAGTCTATGGAGGGAATGCCATGGCCGTTTTTTTTTTAAGAAAAGGTGGCAACCCTAAGGTGAAAGGGTTCATTGTGGTTGTCACTTTGGGGAGAATATCTTCAGTGTGAGACCACAGAAGTACCGTAGAGAGCCAAAAGTGACCGGAGTCCTGAGGAGACTGGAGAACAAGCATACAGTGCCCGGAGTATATAGCAGGGTAGGCGATATAATCTTAGAGGTGGAATTGAGGCCTAAGAAAAATGTAAGTATTCATTTATTACCAGCACAAGGGTGAGAGGTGACGGATCAAGTTTCTAAAAACGACTGCACTCAGAGGATCTTTTGCTCCTGCTGTTTTTTTGTATTTTTGTGCCTTTAAACGGTGATAGAGCAGGGGATCCAAACCTGCATCAGACAAGCAGCGAAGTTAACTTCTGTGGGCTTTAAGTTTTTGTGTATTGACATATGTATATATGCTCTAAAAGTACAGATTGTTGATTCTTAAAGAGTAAAAAAGTTATATTCGTTTATCTCCTTTTCTTTTAAAATCATTTTTATGTACTCTGGCGAATGAGGGCTTAAAGGGATAGTAATGTTTCATAATAAAAGCAGATCTAATTAATCATCATAGTATTTGGACTTTGGAGAGTGTTATTTCAATTCTGTCAGAATTGTAGTTCAAGAGTAATTCAATGATAAAGTATCCCCCTCCCACCCCTTTTACTGATGTAACACTGCTCAGCCAGATCAGAAGGGAGGTGCCCAGGTAGACTGAAGAGAGGAACAATCTTTAATTAAGATAAGGGAAAAACCTGAAAAACTTGTCAAGGGGGGCAGGGCTTTCATTGTTCTCATAGGAAGAAGATTGTCCCCTTCTGTTATCTGTCTGTTATCTGTCTGGTCTATGGACTGCATTCCACATCTGAGAAGAGATGGCTTACACTAGGTAAAAGGGGCAGGAGGGGAAACTTTGCTTGTGAATATCTCTTAAACCATAAAGGATTGAGAGATAAGACTTATATCGTTCTTCATGTTTTTTTAATGCCTACAAAATAAAGTTAAAACGAAATATTACTATCCCTTTAAATACTTAAGGACCGATGACGGTCATAGTACATCACGTACTTTTTACTTACAGTGCTCCACTGGGAGCGCTGTAAGTAAAAACGGGGCTTAAAATTGACCGCTCCAAGACTGGAGCTATCTCTTTTAGGCCCCAAAGCAGCGTGCCGATACACGCAGCAGGTTACGTGTACTGGCACGTCGGCAAAGATCAAAGCGGTCCTTATGGGACGGAAACGTCCCAGGACTGCTGGTCGTTAAGGGGTTAAGGAATGAGACAAAGATAAATCATGTCAGAACTTTTTTCACCTTTAATGTGACCTATAACGTGAACAATTCAATTGCAAAACAAACTGAAATCGTTGAAGGGAAAAAATAAAAAACTCACAATAACCTGGCTGCATAGGTGTGCACACCCTCTTATAACTGGGGATGTGGCTGTGTTCAGAATTAACCAATCACATTCAATCTCATGTTAAATAGAAGTCATTACACACCTGCCATCATTTAAAGTGACTCCGATTAATCACAAATAAGGTTCAGCCGTTCTAGTAGGATTTTCCTGACATTCGCTTAGCCATGGTCCGCAGAGAGCTTCCAAAGCATCAGAGGGATCTCACTGTTGAAAGATATCAGTCAGGAGAAGGGTACAAAAGAATTTCCAAAGCATTAGATATACCATGGAACACAGTGAAGACAGTCATCATCAAGTGGAGAAGATATATGGCACAATAGAGAAATTACCAAGAACTGGACGTCCCTCCAAAATTAATGAGAAGAAAACTGGTCAGGGAGGCTTCCAAGAGGCCTACTGCAACATTAAAGGAACTGCAGGAATTTCTGGCAAGTAGTGGCTGTGTGCTACATGTGACAACAATCTCCCGTATGCTTCATATGAATGGGCTATGGGCTATGGTGGCAAGACGGAAGCCTTTTCTTACGTAGTATCACCTGGACATACTCACACTCATTCCTGTACAGACACAGGCACAGACACATACGCACACACACACACGTAGTATCACCTAGACATGCTCACACTCATGCCTGTACACACATACACATAGTATCACCTGGACATGTTCACACTCATGCTTGTACAGACACAGACACACTCATATACACACACACACACACATTGTATCACCTGGACATGCTCACACTCATGCCTGTACAGACTCACACACACACACGTAGTATCACCTGAACATGCTCACACTCATGCCTGTACAGACACACACACACATAGTATCACCTGGATATGTTCACACTCATGCTTGTACAGACACAGACACACTCATACACACACACACACACATAGTATCACCTGGACATGTTCACACTCATGCTTGTACAGACACAGACACACTCATACACAGACACACACACACACACACACACACATGTAGTATCACCTGGACATGCTCACACTCATGCCTGTACACACACACACACACACACACACACACAAGTAGTATCACCTGGACATGCTCACACTCATACCTGTACACACACACACACACACACACACACACACACGTAGTATCACCTGGACATGCTCACACTCATGCCTGTACACACACACACACATGTAGTATCCCCTGGACATGCTCACACTCATGCTTGTACACACACACACACGTAGTATCACCTGGACATGCTCACACTCATGCCGGTACAGACACAGACACACACACGTAGTATCACCTGGACATGCTCACACTCCTGCCTGTACACACACACATGTAGTATCACCTGGACATGCTCACACTCATGCTTGTACACAGACACACACACACGTAGTATCACCTGGACATGCTCACGCTCATGCCTGTACAGACACAGACACACACACGTAGTATCACCTGGACATGCTCACACTCATGCCTGTACAGACACACACATACACATAGTATCACCTGGACATGCTCACACTCCTGCCTGTACACACACACACACACGTAGTATCACCTGGACATGCTCACACTCATGCCGGTACAGACACACACGTAGTATCACCTGGACATGCTCACACTCATGCCTGTACACACACACACACACGTAGTATCACCTGGACATGCTCACACTCATTCCTGTACACACACACACATCAATAAGTGCTACTACAATGTGAAATGCTGAAGAAGACTGACGCTTGAACTTCTTTCAGAAAAATTATATAAAATTATGTGACAATTTTTCAAAGGTATTGGGTGTTGTATTATGGTTTCAATTTATTAAAGTGAGATAAAATGTATTCTGCAGTTTATATTTTTGTAAATCACTTATTTACTAAAGCTAAATAATGATTAAAAAGTGCACTTTATCTAAACAACGATTGACTCCTTAGTCCAGGGGTGGTCAATCTTTAGACCTTCAGCTGTTGGGGACTTCTATTCCCATCATGCCTAAACACGTTTGCTGTATGTGGATGATTGAGCTGTATTCCCCAATAGCTGGAGGTCCAAAGATGGACCAATTCTGTCTTCAATTTTGTCACATTACAGAAATATAATTCATGTGTTTACTGTAGCGAGGATGAAAAATCATTTATTTCCAGTGTGAATAATCTTACTGCTATCCATGATACTGCAGGGTGAGCGGTGAGCTGACTGGCTGGGAGGAGAGTATGCACACATCCCAGCCAACTGGAGGCTGTCAATCATTCTGAACAGAGACTGACATATAAAAGCCAGTCTCTCTTCAAAACTCTTGCAGTATTTCTCAGGCAACGGCCGATGGGTAGGAAAGGGGGAGCGGGGGCTCTGTCTATCTGCATGCTTGCCGTCACGAGAGGAGACAGTGGCAGAAAGGGGGACATTTGCCCCGCAATTAATTTATTTATTTTTTTTAACAAATAGCCAATAAAACACTTTTATTTTAAAAAAGAATGGCAAAAAAAAAGGTTTATTTGGGGGGCAGATGGTACACTTTTTTTTTAACTCTTTGAGTGCCAGGGAAAAACCTTCCTGCACTCAAAGGGTTAACTGTGGCATCTTTTGGGGGCTTTATTTATTTATTTATTTATTTTTTAACATAATTACTCATTCCATTTTTTAAGGTTGTTAAGAATTGAAGAAGGGAAGAAAGAAGATTAAAGAAGACGATGGACAGTGGATGAAAGGTGTTACATTCGTGGGTGTTAGGATAGTGTTAGGGGCAGTATTGTGTCATGTTAGGGATAATGCAGGGTTGGTATATGGGAGGTGTGGGGAGGGTGACCGTTTTAAGCTTAATCTCGTTGTCTGACACTATGTCAAACAACAAGCGTTGGCCTTTTTCCCTTTGATGTTCACACAATTCTCGTGAGTTTTGGCCAACAACGCTGGTTGTTCCATGTACCTCACCAGCTGTAGAGCAGATGTGGTACACAGTTGGGTTTATCGATCTGTGTTTTTCCCCCTTACCGGCTGTTTTACCAGGGGGAATAGAATCAAATCCCAGGTGAGGAGTTACCAGTGACCTACAGATTGGCATTAGTAATTTTCTTCCTGTTATTGCCTCTTCCTATACAACCCAGTATCCTGTTAGCTTTTCCCATTGATGAACTGCATTGCTTGCCTACCTTAATATATTTATCTGAAATAATAACTCCCAAGTCCCTTTCATCTGATGTTCTTGTCAGTACAGTAACAGTAAACCTGTATACTACCTTTAGGTTTCTATAGCTTATTTCCATTACCCTGCCCTTAAAGGGATAGTAATACTTCGTTTTAACTTTATTTTATTTTGTAGGCATTAAAAAAACACGAAGAATTATATAAGTCTTATCTCTCAAACCTTTATGGTTTAAGAGATATTCACAAGCAAAGTTTCCCCCTCCTGCCCCTTTTTCCTAGTGTAAGCCATCTCTTCTCAGATGTGAATCTGGTTGTAAGACCAGACAGATAACATAAGGGGACACTCTTCTTTGTATGAAAACAATGAAAGCCCTTCCCCCCTTGACAAGTTTTTCAGCTTTTTCCCTTATCTTAACTGAAGATTGTCCCTCTGTGCAATCTACCTGGGCACCTCCCTTCTGATCTAGCTGAACGGGGGGGATAATTTGCTTGTGAATATCTCATAAACCATAAAGGTTTGAAAGATAAGACTTATATCGTTCTTCATGTTTTTTTAATGCCTACAAAATAAAATAAAGATAAAATGAAGTATTACTATCCCTTTAACAAACAAGATATATTGTTCAGTTTTCCAGTTCAGGAATATGGTTTAACCCTCCTCGAGGGTCAACACTCTTGCAAATTTTCATATAATCTTATCTTGCATACCACTAGTAATATGATTAATGAAGATATTGAAGAGAAAAGACCCTAGAACTGACCCTGTGACACTCCACTAGTAACATATCCTTCCTCTGAAAGAATACAAGTGAATGTGACACTGTCACCTGTATTAAATGAAGGGTAACCTATTATTTTAACTTTACATATGTTCTAGCAGAATGCTGATATAAAATGCATAAAGACACTGTGACAAATGGTTGTCACTCTGGAATGATCCCTGTCTGTTTTCAGTGACCTCAATTGTGTTCACCTTGTGTTCCCATTATTGGATTACTGCATGTATTAGAGAGTGTTGGCCATTTACCAGCATTGAATGGGTTAGTTAGTATTTATGTTTGATGTACAGAGAGATGGTGCAATCCAGTCTAGCTAACCAAAGAGATTGTGTTATCAGATAGCCAGCTGTGGGACACTGGGCAGATAGAGGGGGTAGAACAAATCTGTGAGTGGAATGTGTGTCCCTTCCCCCATACATCAGGATAAGAAAAATATATCATGTAAATGGTAGCTGTGACATCAGATCCTGTAGGGGGCAGTTAGAAGGAAGTCTAAGAGAGAAACTCAGAGAGAAGAGACATGGGAATGTAGGAGCAGGGGAGAATGCCTCCCTAGGATGGAGGGAGGCCTGGAACCAGTCTGGAGTTGCTAAAGGAGTACTGAGGGAGCTGGGACTGGTGTGTACCCTCACCGGAAGAGTTAGGGTGAATGGGCACTGAAGTGGCTGGGTCCCCCTTCCAGTTGTGGGCTGCAAGCTAAGCTGTGGTGGCTGCAGCCATAGAAAGTGCCCTGATGTCCCCATAACAAGGATGGTGGCCGTAAAGCTAAACTTTGGTGACTATGGTCCAAGAATAAGGAAAGTCACTATAGATAATCTCTTACAATGCCTTCTCCAAAACATCTGTCAGGACTAAAAGATACAAAGAAACTTCATGCAATCCAGCCCCACACCTGAATATTTTGGGACTGTGTGTAAGCACCATAATAAATCTAAAATGGACTGTGAGGATTACGTGGCTGCCAATCTCTACATCTTTGCTGGCATACCAAGATGAGAACTGCAGAAGTGTGTAGTTTTTATACTTTACCCGTTTGTTTGCCTGTATTTGTTGTCCTATGTTTGTGTGCCATGACCTCTCTAATAAATGCAATTTATTATCCTTTTGTCTGGTTGGCTAAATCGCTTAACCTTCTGTCTACCAAGCAGTAACCCCTGCATCCATCACAGACACTGACAACAATGTTTGTAATGAAGGCTGTAGCTCACTTTGTTACCCACTTTCTTAACACGAGTCCATCAAGATCAGCCATGATCATATCACCATCACTGATTGAGAGAAAGGTCGAAAAACGTATTTAATCAATTTCCATTTACATTATAGGTTAAATACAGAATGACCTTACTTTCAATGTTCTCTTCGTTCTATAAGTCTAAGAGGCACTGCACTAACCAACATAAGAGCTGGACAGAACCACCATGACTCACATATTTCAACTCAGTATATTCATGTAATTTGATACCTTTTTTTATTATTATTATAATTATATTTCAACAAATGAAACTGATCACAGTTGATGACAATCTTTTCAATTTGATAGCGACTGTATGTGTGTGGGGGAGGGGAGGAGCCAACAGGACAGCCTTGGTCACAACATCTGTTAAAAGTCAGAACACCAGTATATATAAACCCAAACCCCTCCCACTTATACCAACTGGTGCTAGGAAAGTGCCAGCTGGCCAATAAAAACAACATCTAGCAGGACTTGCCTGGAGACATCATTCCTTCCAAAATATCTGAGGTATTTTACCTCTGAGAAAACAGGCAGAAGAAAATATAGACAACAGGATGACTGGAGAATGACCCCAAGTATCAAATCCACATGCATCCTATTGGAAATATCATTCTGTTGTGAAGCCATGATGCCTTGGACTGTGCAAGTCATCAGACTTCGGATATTCAACTGTTTTTTCTTTCAATAGTTTCCATTATGCCTATCGGTGTCAGACTTGCGGGCCTGTAGAAGATTTCCCACATTCAGAACATAGAAATGTTTTCTCATCTGTATGGAACATCTGAGGTGAAAAAGATTTGTATGTTGCTAAAATGTTTTCCACATTGAGAACATGAAAACAGTTCCACTTCTCTTAGAATAATCTCACCTGCAGTATGATCTGATTTCTCAGTAAATTATTATCAACATTAAGAAAATGAAAATGGCTTATCTCCTGTATGAAATCTCTTACGGGTCACAAAATTTGATTTCTTATTAAACATCCCCCACATTCAGAGTGTGTACGGTTTCTCTCCTGTACAAATCCTCTGATGTTGAGCAAGATCTATTTTGCTTTTGAAGACTATCCCACATTCAGGACACTGAAATATTTTCTCTCCTGTATGAATCCTTTGATGTGTAACAAGAGCTGATTTATGAGCAAAACATTTCCCACATTCAGAACATGAAAATGGTTTCTCTGCTGTATGAATCCTTTGATGTATAACAAGAGTTGATTTCCGAGCAAAACATTTCCCACATTCAGAACATGAAAATGGTTTCTCTGCTGTATGGGTGCTTTGATGTGTAACAAGAGCTGATTTCCGAGCAAAACATTTCCCACATTCAGAACATGAAAATGGTTTCTCTGCTGTATGAGTCCTGTGATGTATAACAAGAGCGGATTTCCGAACAAAACATTTCCCACATTCTGAACATGAAAATGGTTTCTCTGCTGTGTGAGTCCTTTGATGTATAACAAGACTTGATTTCCAAGCATAACATTTCCCACATTCAGAACATGAAAATGATTTCTCTGCTGTATGAATCCTCTGATGTTTAACAAGATCTGATTTGTCTGCAAAACATTTCCCACATTCAGGACACACAAATTGTTTCTCTCCTGTATGAATTCTCTCATGTTTAACAAGATGTGATTTCTGACCGAAACTTTTCCCACATTCAGAACATGTATATGGTTTCTCTTCTGTATGAATCCTCTGATGTATATTAAGATATGTTTTCTGAGTAAAGCATTTCCCACATTCAGAACACGAAAATGGTTTCTCTCCTGTATGAATTCTCTGATGTATATTAAGACATGTTTTTTGAGTAAAACATTTCCCACATTCTGAACATGAAAATGGTTTCTCTCCTGTATGACTCCTCTGATGTATAACAAGATGTGATTTCTTTTTAAAACTTTTCCCACATTCAAAGCATAATAGTGATTTCTCTCCTGTATGAATCCCCTGATGTAGAACATGTTTTGACTTAATAGCGAATGGTTCCTGACATTCAGAATAAGAAAACTCCTTCTGAATTATGTGATTTATCTGATGTGTGACAAGGGCAGATTTAGATTTAAACAATTCCTGACATTCAGAGCAGTTGTACTGTATCTCAGACGTAAATGCTATTTGGTGAGATGCAGGCACAAATTCATCACTATTTGGCATTTCCTGTGCTTGGGCCCATTCTGTGTTACTTTTATAAAGAGAAGCTGCACATTGTGTCCCTGTATTGTGTGTGAGACTAGACATATGGGACTCTGTGAGATTGGCTCCTTCATGTGAGTTGGATTTCTCAGACGCAGATCTTACAGATGTTTTCACACTGTTGTTTGGGTTCCACCTTCTAATTATGTCTGTTCCTTGATGACTTTGCATTACACTGATATCTTCCATCACACTTTCTGCTGAACATATGAAGCAAGAACATCCTTCAGGTGTATTTCTGTGTCTGGATCCGTCTTCATAAAATACATTAACTGTGAGGAGAGAATTAAATAGATGTTACCAAATAGCATTTCACTTAGTGCAAATCCTGCCTGAGCAGCTTAAAGAGACACAAAATAGGACCACGCACAAAAGTGGAGTCATTCTGGGGCGATCAAACAGTAAAATACAGGAAAATATAAATTCCCACAATTCCCAATGTGCTGGAGACCTCTCTAGTATGCAAAGGGTTAAAAGACACTTTTACATGAATGAAAATTGTGTTTGTCCCTATACTGCAGTTGGTTTGCCCCAGAATTATTCCACATTTCTTTTGAAGGTGGGGCCCATAGACACAGAGGATCATATGTATAAAAAAAATTGGAACAATTCTGGAGAAAACCAAGGCTCCATAGGAGAGAGGGGGGGGGATAAAAATTACCCCTGACTTAAACTGGGTTAACTCTAACAATCAAGGGGTTAAAGTCCCATTTAAATCATTGAGAATTTGGGGAATTTGGGTTTCTCCCCTCTGATCAGCTGGTTTGTCCCAGAACAGCTCCTCTTTGCCGGTATACAGAAGACACACGGGGCCCTATGTAAACACAGTGGCTGGGTAGAAATTCTGGTGTAAATATAAAGTCAGTTTTAGCGTCTCCTTTTCTTCAGACAGAAATGATCACAATCTCATCACTTTGGAAGATGTGAGAGTATTAGTTCTGTTATGGTAGAATATGACAGAAAGACACATTCCCTGGAAACACGGAGGATATATACAGGGAACAACGCAAATGTATCACCAAAACAAATCAGATCTTCACTAAACTAACTCTATAAAGTACAGATTTAATTCTAAAAAATAACTCCAAAAATATAACTGTTAAAATGTCTGAATAAATTCCATAAGGTCTAATACGTCCAACTCAAATGGAGCAATTCTGGGGCAAATCAACAAATAGGGGAGAAATATACAAAACTAAACTTTATTCTGAATTTCCAAATCTTCCACTGAATGTTAGAGAGGTAAAAAAATGAAATAATTAAAAAAACCTCAAACACCAATTACTGATTATTTTGCCTAAACCTTAAAGCAGAACTACCACCCCTGTTAAATTTTGGCCCAAATAATTACCCATCTGGAGACTAGCTGCTCAGGAGTGCTAGTCGCCAGAATTATTACCGCGTTATTGAGAATTCTATACCGGATTAACAGCCAGGAAACAGAGCAGACATCTTTCCATAGTGATGTCTGTGTGTCTGCGTTGTCAGTCCCAGCCTGCGCTAGGACGCATTGCTAGGAGACGTTCGGCACCAAAAGGGACTGACAGCGCAGGCGCGCAGACATCACTATGGAAAGATGTCTGTGCTATTTCCTGGCTGTCAGTCCTGGAACAGTATAGAATTCTCAATAACCAGGTAATCATTCTGGTGACTACCACTATTGAGCAGCTAGTTGCCAGATGGGTAATTATTTGGGCCAAAGTTTAACAGGGGTGGTAGTTCCGCTTTAATCTGTGACTAGCTATTTAGCATTATCTTTATGTGCAGATCACTCACCTGTCCTGGTAGCTCTAGGAATGAATGTCTTCTTAGCCACCTGGTACGGCTCTTCACCTCTTTCTATCACCAGTATAACAGCAGGCTTCCCACGGATATAACCTGTGCATGGGAAATTATTTTTTATTGCTATTTATTATTTAACAAACTGAATACTTATGTAAGTAACAGATTACTTAACAATAAAGACATACATGAAATTATTTTTTCTCCTAAAAGTAACCTTTGTGATTTTGAAACAGCTTTTTGAGTTATTTAGATGTATAGATGATGCTAATTAAGGTATGCAGTGCAGGCACTTCCTGTCTTATCCCTGCATCACCTCCTCCACTCACTGACCCTTCCTGTGGTAGTGGAGGTAGGCAATGCACTGCCGAGCAGTCACTGACTGGGAAGGAAATGTAGGGATAAAGAGTCCTACAAAAAATTACAATATATATGACTACAAATAAAGTAGTTTTCTAAATAAACATGGATAACACAACATAAAGGATATTCTGAAAGCTCTTTCAGGATCACCAAAGTTGGTTTTAGTAGGTAGTGTACCTGTAAATGCTAATCATGTTTCCCATATGAAAGGTTTCCTGTATTTAGGGTGATATTGTTACCTAGAGATATGAGGGTTCGGTAATTCTCCATCATGACGTCCCTGTAAAGTCCCTTCTCTTCTTCTCTTAAACAGGCCCACTCCTCCTTGGAGAAGTAAATTGCAATGTCTTCAAATTCAATTTGGTCCTAAAAATAAAATATTTTAGTGTTTTTTTTTTCTTTTTGGAAAAATCATTTAATTGATACTTGGAAACATGTAAATAAAGCATTTTTCATTCACAAATATTAGGAGTCCATTTAAAGGTACAGGAATGTTTCAAAATAAAAGCAGCTCCAATTAATCTTCATAGTATTTGGGGCATGGTGAGTGTTATTTCAATACTGTCAGAGTTGTAGTTCAAGAGTAATTGAATGATAAAGTATCCCCCTCCCGCCCCTTTTACTGATGTAACACTGCTCACCTCAGAACAGAAAGGTGGTGTCCAGGTGGCTTGCAAAGAGGGACACTCTTCAATTAACATAAGGGAAAAACCTGTCTAGGGGGGCAGGGCTTTCCTTATGGTTACGGTAAGAAGATTGTCCCTTGCTGTGATCTGTTTGGTCTTAAGACCAGATTCCACATCTGAAGAGAGCAGTGTTACACTATGTAAAAAGAGCGGGAGGGGGATACTTTATCATTCAATTACTCTTGTACTACAACTCTGACAGTATTCACATAACACTCTCCATGGTCCAAATACTATGATGATTTATTATGAAACATTACTATACATTTAAGCTTAGCTATAGCCTTCTTTTCTTCCCTTTCTACTTGTGTAGATAGCAGACACATTTACGTGTTTTGTACCCATGACGGCACCTTTTTTTGGGGTGTTGGTACCTGAACTGCCGCTGCCCCTCTTCCACTGCTGGTTGGAGCCCTGCTACTTTCTGGAGGTCCTGGATACTCAGGCAGGAACAACTGGATGCTGGCCCCTGGCAGAGCTAGTGAATTTAGCTGCAGAATCCTAGGTGGGGTTTCCAGAGGCTCTAGGCCAGTAGACCGGCGAGGCAAGTGAATTCGCCCCTGCAGTGGCTAAGATGAGAATCCCCAGCCCAAGTCCCCTCAGAAATACAGCCAAGACTTGTATTAAGGAGAGTAGAACAGAACAGCCTTTATTGATGAAACACAATGCTTATATACACTTCCAGGCACTCTTATCAAGATTATAATGTAAACTAGGGCTTGGGACAGTTTTGGTATGTTTGACCAATCAGATATTGGTCTACATTTCCAAACACTCTTATCAAGATAAGAGGAGGTGCATGTGTGTGTGATACAGACAGAGGGTGAGGTATGTGTGTGTGTGTGTGTGTGTGTGATACAGACAGAGGGTGAGGTGTGTGTGTGAAAAAGATAGAGAGTGAGATGTGCATGAGACACAAACAGAGGGTGAGGTGTGTGTGTGTGATACAGACAGAGTGGGAGGTGTGTGTGTGATACAGACAGAGGGGAGGTGTGTGTGTGATACAGACAGAGGGGGAGGTGTGTGTGTGATACAGACAGAGGGGGAGGTGTGTGTGTGTGTGTGATACAGACAGAGGGGAGGTGTGTGTGTGATACAGACAAGAGGGTGAGGTGTGTGTGTGATACAGACAGAGTGTGAGGTGTGTGTGTGATACAGACAGAGTGTGAGGTGTGTGTGTGTGATACAGACAGAGGGTGAGGTGTGTGTGTGTGAAAAATATAGAGAGTGAGATGTGCATGAGACACAAACAGAGGGTGAGGTGTGTGAAACAGACAGAGGGTAAGAGGTGTGTGTGATATAAACAGAGGGTGAGGTGTGTGTGTGATACAGACAGACGGGGAGGTGTGTGTGATACATACAGAGGATGAGGTGTGTATGTGTGTGATACAGACAGAGGGTGAGGTGTGTGTGTGTGTGAAAAAGATAGAGAGTGAGATGTGCATGAGACACAAACAGAGGGTGAGGTGTGTGAAACAGACAGAGGGTAAGAGGTGTGTGTGATATAAACAGAGGGTGAGGTGTGTGTGTGATACAGACAGACGGG
Organism: Rhinophrynus dorsalis; assembly: GCA_037306005.1. Lineage (NCBI taxonomy): Eukaryota > Metazoa > Chordata > Amphibia > Anura > Rhinophrynidae > Rhinophrynus > Rhinophrynus dorsalis. The sequence goes on along the minus strand of CM074727.1, from coordinate 16,103,997 downwards.
GCGGTGTGTGTGTGATACAGACAGACGGGGAGGTGTGTGTGATACAGAGGATGAGGTGTGTATGTGTGTGATACAGACAGAGGGTGAGGTGTGTGTGTGTGATACAGACAGAGGGTGAGGTGTGTGTGACACAGACAGAGGGTGAGGTGTGAGTGTGATACAGACAGAGGGTAAGGTGTGAGTGTGATACAGATAGGGGGTGAGGTGTGTGTGTGTATGATACAGACAGAGGGTGAGGTGTGTGTGTGTGATACAGACAGAGGGGGAGGTATGTGTGTGATACAGACAGAGGGTGAGGTGTGTGTGATACAGACAGAGGGTGAGGTGTGTGTGATACAGACAGAGGGGGAGGTGTGTGTGTGATACAGACAGAGGGGGAGGTGTGTGCATGTGATACAGACAGAGGGGGAGGTGTGTGCGTGTGATACAGACAGAGGGGGAGTTGAGCTGTGAGTGAAGATGACGCTATCTGTCTGATAACATAGAACATTGGTTCTCACAGCCAAAGTAGAAGTTTTGTCACTGAGAGAGTTAAATCTTGGGTTGTGTACAATCAAAAGTGTAAATATAGGACAAACCAACTGTACTGTGGGGCACAATAAAATCCATACTTGCAACGCATTAGACACCTCTCTAGCATTCAATAGTTTAAAAGCTCTATTTAAATCAATGGGAATTTAATGAGTGTTTATATGTATCAGAATTGCTCCAAATTTCTTTTATTCAATAGTCCCATTGACCCAAATGTACAAAAAGCAAAGTGGTACAGTCCGCAGACAGCGCTACTGGGGACCAATATAAACGCTTAATGTTCCCAGTGAATTAAATGGAGCTTTTTAACTTCTTGCATACTACACATCTCCAGCACATTGCAAAGAATTCAAGGGCCTAAAACTTTATTTACACCAATGAGAATGTTTATTTTTTTTTTTACCTCTGGTGCAGTTGGTTTACAACACTTTTCTTTTATACATACAACCCATTGTATTAGGAGAGGAGGTGAATGTCCCAGAACTCAGACACATACATTATACAGACATGGACCAGATACACAGTACACTGTATATATAATATGGGTTTCTCATAATGATACACAGAGTATAGTGTGTATATGTGTGTATATATAAATATGGATCTATTGCACAGATACACAGAGATCAGACACACAGTATAGTGTATATATATAATATGGATTTATCATACAAATACACAGAGATCAGACACACAGTATAGTGTATATATATATATATATATATATATATATATATATATAATATGGATTTATCATACAGGTACACAGAGATCACACACACACACACAGTATAGCATATATATAATATGGATTTATCATACAGATACACACAGATCACACACACAGTATAGTGTATATATAATATGGATTTATCATACAGATACACAGAGATCACACACACAGTATAGTGTATACATAATATAGATTTATCATACAGATACACAGAGATCATACACACACAGTATAGTGTATATATAATTTGGATTTATCATACAGATACACAGAGATCAGACACAGTATAGTGTATATATAATTTGGATTTATCATACAGACACATAGAAGTGAAAGCCACAGGACTCAGACACATGATATTTATTAAAGTGGGTAGGAAATAATCACAGGAATCTTTCATAAAAATCCACAAGCACAAATGACTAGAGAGGAAAGTGATCACTGACCATGTTATTACGGCGGCTGCTACTTCTTCCCACACCAGCCAGAGTGAGTTACATGAAATAGTGTCCGTGAGGAAACAAGAGATCTGTGTGAAACGTTCCTATTTGGAAGCGGTGAGAAGAAGGAATACATGGCTGAAGTTATGGGCAAACGGCCACATAATATCCAGACACAGAGAGGAGGTGAATGTCACAGAACTCAGACACATTCACCACATAGACAGTCAGTTTACAGACCAGGGATCAAGAACAGATCAGACACAGACGGATTGAATGTACAGGACTGTGTCCACACTCATCAACAACCAGTGAGAATATAGAAGATAAAAAGTGACCACAAACACCGTTTCACAGTTCAACACCAGAAAGAGAGACGTCACAAGAAAAAGTGTCCGTGTAGAAACACGAGAAATGCATGTAACGTTTCTAGCTGCGAGCAGTGACATCTAGTGGTGAGAAAAAGCAATACAAAAGCAGGGTATTCCAGATCAGCCTTACATTGTTCTCTGGTATATACTACTACAGAGCGGTGTTTCACAAGGGTTTTAAGTCAAGTACCCTCTATAGCCCCACAGGTATCCAACCATTTGATTCACTAATACAGAACATGTACAAATTAGTAATACCACATCATATGACTGTAAACAGTGTAGAAAATGCACAGACATGCACCATCACACACACATACATATATCTGCACTCTCTTACATAGATACACAGTCATGCACATTGTAGAAAAGAAGAAATCACAGTGTAGAACACCATAATATAGACACCATAATATACACACACAAAAATAAATAAATAAATATATATATATACGTACATATATATATATATATATATATATATATATATATATATATATATATATATATATATATTCTAATGGTAAGGATGGGCACTCCAAAACAAATGCAAAAAAAGTAAATAGAAATGCCTGGGTGCTACATCAAATAATGTATAAATGGTTGGTATGTGGCGTTGTATAACCACAAGAGATGAGCATTCATTAGGACTTTCAACAATCAGAATTTAATATTAAACATTAAATTCTGATTTTTTAACGTCCTAATGAGTGCTCATTTTCTGTGGTTATACAATACAACATACCAACCATTTATATATATACTAGTATGATATCCCGTATACATGGGCTAAAGTGCACCCAGCGGTCCTGGCTGCTGCCCCGGAGCCGGGAGCAGAGACAGGACGTGAGCCGTCCGGGGCGGGGCAGCTCGTTCGGTGAGTCGCCGAAAGCGCTGATCCTTAGCGGGGAGCTCCAGACGGCTCACAGCAAAGCTCCCTGCGTGCGAAACCACACATGCACAGTAGAGACTCTCTACTGCGCATGTGCGGTTACGGCTCACAGTGAGCGACGCATTCTACCACTTTATGTTATAGGATATATAGATAGATAGATAGATATAGATTTAAATGGCTGGTATGTGGTATTGTATAACCACAAGAAATGATAAGGCCAGATGTACGTTTGTCCAATGCAGTCATGCGCTGTAGCGTTTGTCCGATTTAGTCATGCGCAGTAGAGACCGCCCTAAAGCACAGAATTTTGGGAGGGTCAGATGTATGTTTGTCCGATGCAGTCATGCACTGTAGAGTTTGTCTGATTTAGTCATGCACAATAGAGATCGCCCTAAAGCACAGAATTCTGGGAGGGTCATGTGCATGTTTGTCCAATGCAGTCATGCGCAGTAGCGTTTGTCCGATTTAGTCATGCACAGTAGAGACCGCCCTAAAGCACAGAATTCTGGGAGGGTCAGATGTATGTTTGTCCAATGCAGTCATGCAAATAGAGTTTGTCTGATGTAGTCAGGCGCAGTAGAGATTGCCCGATTGCACAGAATGCCGGGAGGTGTAGTTCTGCGGTAGTACACCTGCCGTTACATAGCCGTTTAAATAGCTGTTGAAACCTACGCACTTTGGCCAGTGTACACTGGCTTTTACACTAGTATATATAAATAAATAAACCCGAGTGAATGTAATACAAAATGCAGCAAGCAATGAGGGGACCCTCCACAGTCCCAAAGACTGAAAACAATCCTGCTCTGCTTCATACAAATTACATGAATGTGAACCCTGGATACAGCATACATTATACCAATGTATTAATTAACTTTTTTCAATGCAATAAAGGTTTTGTCACATAGTTTGGCCACAATATGTTCTTGCTTGCTTACCTCGCCAAGGTTCCCTATTTTAAGGGAATTCTGTCTAGTATGTACTGCCATCTATACGGCTTATGAAAATGCTTTATATTAAAGGGGAACTACCACCCTGCAAAAACTTAATCTTATTTAAGTCTTCATCTGGCGACTAGCTGCTTAGTAGCGCTAGTCGCCAGAAATATTACCAGGTTTACAAAATTTTCTACTTACTCTGAGGCAGACAGTAGCAGGAAGCACAGACATCTTGCCATAGTGACATCCGTGCGCCTGCGCTGTCAGTCCCTTTTGGAGCCGGCCGGCGACTAGCAACTAGCTAGTCATGAGATGAAGACTTAAATAAGATTAGGTTTTTGCGGGGTGGTAGTTCCCCTTTAAAAACTCAACCTAATTTCTTCATGGGTGAATTGACCTGCTTTCAAAAACTCACCAAACTATGCAACAAAATTTTTGTAAACAAGTGAAATAATATAGTGGTATATTATAAGTTCTACACAGGGTTCACATTTAAGCAATCTGTATGAAGCAGCACAGGATTTGTTTCTATCTCACACACACACACACACACACACACACACACACACACACACACACACACACACACACACACACACACACACACACACACACACACACACACTGTCAGACCTCCTCTAGGGTTTGCTATTATGTTTTGATCCTTCAGGCTTCCTTTCTGATCTGCTCTCTGTTTCCTTGGCCTTTCCCTAGCCTGTTGAGCATTGAGCAGTTTTGTTTGAGGTATATAGCTCTTTGGGGGTTCTGTTTGCCACAACCGGTATGGTCCTACCGCTACCAGTGGTACCAATCATCCCCTCAGTACATTCATCTCTTGCAGTTCTATACCTCCTTTGTGGGCTCCCCACTTGGTAGCTGTCTTACACTGTGTCTGATCGTGGCTCCTAATTTATTTCCCTTCTGCTCTCACTTAAGCATCACCTTACCTACTGTTTATCACCCAGAATCCAGCGGTCAAACAGAGCACACTAATCAAACCCTGGAGCTTTTCCTTGGACAATTCATGAACACTGGCCAATCTGATTGTTCCTATCTGATTGGTATTGTGACCTGGGTATTCCCTCACCGGAGGGGTTTCAGCCATATTTACAGAGCTTTCCCCGTTTCGCTCAGTTTTAGTCTCCTCTCTATTTCCTCAGCCTTGAGCCTGAGCTTTTTTGCTTGCTCTGTATAGCTCTTTGAGTGTTCTGTTTACCAAGACCATTGCTGTCCTGCCTCTACCGGTGGTGCTGATCGTCCCCTCGGTACATCAGTCTCTTGCAGTTCTCTACTGCCTTTGTAGGCTCCCTGCTTCGTAGCAGTCTTAACCTGGTCTACTTAGTACTCGGGGCATTTGGATTGGGAGTTGGCCTTAGAGGGAGACTTTGCAGCAGTGTGGGTAAAGCGATCTTACTCCGCTCCCTCCTTGAGGACTACTGATCCATTTGGCTAGGCCTAGGTGCTGAATGGGGTTCAGCCTTCTTGTTCTTAGCGGTCTTGGTCTGCTCTCTTAGGGTCCCTGGGTGCACGACCCATCTTGTCTCTGCCTTTGGAGACATATTGGACACCATTTGCCCTTTGTGGTTCTCAGTTATTCCTTGCCGTTTCTCCGTTGCCCTTGGGTATACCATAGTAGCGTATGGTGGGAGGCTGTACCTGCCGTCTCTTGGAACCTTGAGGCCCTCAACTGGGGTCAACATCTGGCTTCGTGGCCAGCAAGCTTAATACAGCTTTGGCCACAGCAAGGGAATAGTGTGACCAACATCGATCCAGAACCTCGCTCCCCAAGTGATGCTCCCCAGCTGCGGTTCCTCAAGGCTTCTAGGCAGTTTATGACAGACACCTACACACACATGCACTGTACCTTTAAGAGCAGGACAGTCACGCAATATAAGACAGACAGGAGAACTGCTGGCAGCCCCCAGAGGGAAAGATAATATGGGCAAGGCAGATGTATTCTGTATTAAACAGATAAATAGATGGGACCAGATGGGAAACACCCAAAGTTATTAAAAGAACTTAAAGGGATAGCAATGTTTCACTAAAATAGCAGCTCCAATTAATCTTCATAGCATGTGGGCCATGGAGAGTGTTGTTTCAATACTCTCAGAGCTGTAGTTCAAGAGTAATTGAATGATAAAGTATCGCCTTCCTGTCCCTTTTACCTAGTGTAAGCCACCTCCCCTCAGATGTGGAATCTGGTCCTGGGACCAGACAGCTCACAGCAAGGGACAATCTTCTTACTGTGAACATAAGGAAAACCCTGCCTCCCTAGACAGGTTTTTCCTTATGTCACTGAAGATTGGCCTTCTCTCTGATCCATCCGGACAGTCTTGCTGCTCTGAAGTGAGAAGTGTTGCATAAGTAAAAGGGGCGGGAGGGGGATACTTTATCATTCAATTACCAGAAAATTGGAAGGTAGCAAATGTAGTACTGCTTTACAAAAAAGGTAGCAGGGAAGAGTCTGGCAACTACAGACCAGTAAGTTTTACAGCAGTAGTGGGGAAATTAATGGAAAGAATTGTAAAATATATGAATTTAAGTGGATTGCAAGATCCCAAACAGCACGGGTTTACAGCAGGGAGATCATGTCAAACTAACCTCACAGACTTTTTTTGACTAGGTAACTAAAATAATAGACCAGGGGGAAGCAGTAAATATAGTTTATTTAGATTTCAGTAAGGCATTTGACACTGTTCCAGATAGAAGACTCATTAATAAATTGCAGTGATTGGGCCTGGATGTAAAAATAGTTGACTGGATAAGGCAATGGCTGAGTGACAGGAGACAGAGGGTGGTGGTCAATGGAGAATATTCAGAAAAAGGTTGTGTTACTAGTGAAGTACCTTAGTACCTTAATATATTTATTAGTGATACTGAAAAAGTTCTTCAAGGTAAGGAAGGCCTTTTTACAGATGATCATGCCCAAACATATTTGCTAATGGGATGCTGGAGCTGTAATACCCAATTATTGGAGGTCCAAAGACTGACTAATTCTGCCATAGTCCATTTCTTCTCATTACAGAAATATAATTCACGTGTTTACTACAGTGAGGATCAAAAATCGTTTGTTTCCAGTGTGGACCATCTTGCTGAGATCCATGAAGCTGCTGGAAGAGCCGCCCATCTGATACACTGATCTGCACCACTACAAGGAGTGATAATACCATTTGTGTACCCTTTCAGGTCTACCCTAGAAATCATTATAAGAAGGACTTTCACACTGGAAGTCACACTTTCCACATGTACCTATTCTGGATGTGTAGGTTCATCCTCTCCATGACTAACACTGGGATACATAAGCCATAAACTTGTCATATGGAAATATCTTATACTTGTTCTCACAAAATAATTCATCACATTCAGAACATGATAACTCAGTTCCCTTCCATGTAAACTCTAAATCTTTATCAACATTTGTATTATACATAAAACATTTTCTGACCTGAGAATATGGAAATGGTTCTACTGTGTGGATCATTCGCTGTTTAAAGGGATAGTAACCCTTCAGACATTACATAATCTGCAAGTATATAATCAGTATAGTTAAATTGCCTGTACATTTTATTTCTTTTTTCCCCATCTACTTTGCCCCTGACATTAACATCACTGGATTTCTAGTTAGTAGCCAATCAAAGCAGGAAGTAATATAATGTTACACCATCACCTGCAGCATTGAGTTCCTCTGTGTACTATGTTTTTACATTGTATCACTAGACCTGCTTTCATGTTCCCTAACAAAAAACTCTCTGCAAGAAAACCCAGGGACCTCACTACGAGGACACAAAAGTGCAAAAAAAAAATAAATAACAAATAACATACATGATAATAATAAATTACAGGCAATTTGACTTCTAATACAGTTGCACTGTCACCCTTTCTGTAAAGTAGGACTTACACACATTACTTCTGAGTTTTCTACCCTCTGACTTTAGATTATGACCTCTTCTAGTATTTCTCTTTTCCTAAAAATGCTCTCCCCCTAACTATATTTATCCTATCACCCCTCCCCCCTCCTCTCTTCCAAGCTATTTATATTAAAGGGATAGTAATACTTAAGTATTACTAATCCCTATAGCAAAGTACTACTAAAAAAAAATGTATTGCCCCCAGTGTCATCTCTCAAACCTTTATTGTTTGAGAGATGATCGCTTCTAAAGTTGCCCTCCCCCTCCCCCTTCCCCGTAGTCAGCGATGTAGCCGACTGCAGGGAAGAAAGTCGTACGACTTTCAGGCGGCTCTCCAGCACAGCCTGATCGCGTTCCTAAAAAAGAAAACTTTCACTGAAATGGTCTTCTACGTGTTCTTGGTTTGCAAGCACACGTAGAAGACCGTTTTAGTAAAAGTTTTTTTTTTTTAATTAACGCGATCGCGGCTCTGCTGCAGAGCCGCCTGACGATCTATCACTGGATTTCCTTTCAGTCAGCTAGAATGCTGACTACGGGGAAGGGAGAGGGCAACATCAGAAGCGATCATCTCTCAAACCATAAAGGTCTGAGAAATGACATTGGGGCCAATACGTTTTTTTTTTTTAGTAGTACTTTACTATAGGGATTAGTAATACTTAAGTATTACTATCCCTTTAAGGTATTTGAGTCTGTCCTGGTAAGCTTTGTCCTGAAGACCTGCACTGTTTAGTGCCTCCTCTGTTACCTGCTTCCACTTTACTAAATGTCCATATAGAGATGTAGTCTCCAGTCCTGAGCACAGAACTCCAGGTGAGGACTTAACAGTGATCTACAGATTGGCATTAGTACTTCTCGTCCTGCTGCTATTGCCTCTTTGTATACAACCAGTATCGTGTTATCATTTCACACTGATATACAGCATTGCTTGCCTATCTTCTGATATTCATGTGAAACAATAACTCTCCAGTCCCTTTCATCTGATGTTCTTGTCAGTACAGTAACAAGACACCTGTATGCCACGTCTGGGTTTCTATAGCTTATCTGCATTACCCTGCCCTTTTCAGCTTAACAAACTAGACATATTGCTCATTTTTCCAGTTTAGGAAACTGGTTCAACCCTCCTCGAGGGTCAACTCTCTTGCAAATTTTTACATAATCTGCAAAATGACACAACTTAGCTTGTGTACCACTAGTAATGTGATTAATGAAGATACTGAAGAGAACAGACCCTCAAATTGACCCTGTGACACTCCACTAGTGACCTGTCCTTCCTCTGAAAGAATACAAGTGAATGTGACACTGCCGCCTGTTTTAATTGAAGGGTAACCTATTATATTAAAGGGATAGTAATACTTCATTTTAACTTTATTTTATTTTGTAGGCATTAAAAAAAACATGAAGAATGATATAAGTCTTATCTCTCAAACCTTTATGGTTTAAGAGATATTCACAAGCAAAGTTTCCTCCTCCCGCCCCTTTTTCCTAGTGTAAGCCATCTCTTCTCAGATGTGAATCTGGTTGTAAGACCAGACAGATAACAGAAGGGGACAATCTTCTTTGTATGAAAACAATGAAAGCCCTTCCCCCCTTGACAAGTTTTTCAGCTTTTTCCCTTATCTTAATTGAAGATTGTCCCTCTCTGCAATCTACCTGGGCACCTCCCTTCTGGGAGTGGGGGGGGATACTTTGCTTGTGAATATCTCTTAAACCATAAAGGTTTGAGACATAAGACTTATATCGTTCTTCATGTTTTTTTAATGCCTACAAAATAAAATAAAGATAAAACAAAGTATTACTATCCCTTTAACTTTACATGTGATCTTGAAGAATGCTGATATAAAATGCATAAAGACAATGACATCAATGTTTTATTACAGACTTACTTAACCCTTTATAGACAAGAGGGGTGTGTAACTCATTAATCAAGCGGTTAAACAGCAAAAAATGCTCAGAGAATAACAGAGAATAACTGATGAAAGCGGAAAAAGATACAAGTCCATCGATTCAGCCATTATCGTATCATCGTTACTGATCAAGTGGAAGGGGGAAAACAATTTACGTGACACTTAATCCAGGAAATCCCCTTTATTGGTTTGTTGCAGTTGGTGAGAATAAAAAAAAATAAAAAATGCTGCAGCTGTGACATAAGAGCTGGACTGAAAAGAACCGTTACGATTAATTTATTTCAGCTGTGTATATTAATGTAAATATCTACCTTTCATAATATTATACATATTTCACCAAATGAAACTGAATAATCACAGTTGATGGCAAACAATAAGACAATATTTTACATTTTATACCGAGTGTGTATATGGTGTGGGGCCAAAAGAACAGTCTCAGTCACAACACCAGGTAACAGCCAGAAGAACAGTATAAATAACCCCAAACCCCTCCCACTCATACCAACTGTTGCTAGGAACGTGCCAGTTGACCAATAAAAACTACCAGGTCCTACATGGAAACTGTGTTCCCTCATAACAATCTGAGGTAAAAATTTTACCTCAGAGAAAAAAGGCAAAAGGTGAAAATAGACTCCACGCTCATCTAAGAATGACCCAGGTACCCAACTCACCACACCTCCATGGGTCCCTTCATTATTCCTTCAGGACCCTTGCAACAGCTTTGCTAAAATCCAAATTAACTACATATATTGTTCCACCCCTGTTTCTCATCTGAGTAACAATAACAAAAGAAAAAAAAAATCAATCAACTACATTTGTTTGTCAAGATCTTTCGGATGTGAATCCATTATGCCTTGGACTGTGTATGTCATCAGACTTCAAATTTCAACAGTTTGTTTCCATTACACCTAACTACAGATGTCAGACTTGCAGGACTGTAAAAGATTTTGCACATTCAGAACATAGAAATGCGTCCTCCCCTGTACGGAAAGTCTGACCTCTAAAAATATTTGGTTTTCTGTTAAAATGATTTCCACATTGAGAAAATGAAAACAGTCCCACTCCTCTTAGAATCTTCTCATATGAAACAAGATCTTATTTCTCAGTAAAGCATTTTCAGAATTCAGAAAATGGAAATGGCTTATCTCCTGTATGAAATCTCTTATGAGTAACAAGACTTCATTTCTTATTAAAACATGTCCCACATTCAGAACATGAAAATGGTTTATCTTCTGTATGAACCATCTGATGTGTAGAAAGATACGTTTTACTTTTGAAAAATTTCCCACATTCAGGACATGAAAATGGTTTATCTCCTGTATGAATCCTTTGATGTGTAACAAGACTTGATTTCTGAGTAAAACATTTCCCACATTCAGAACATGAAAATGGTTTCTCTGATCTGTGAATCTTCTGATGTGTAACAAGATTTGATTTCAAATTAAAACATTTCCCACATTCAGAACAGGAAAATGGTTTCTCTCCTGTATGAATCCTCTGATGTGTAACAAGATTTGATTTCAAGTTAAAACATTTCCCACATTCAGAACATGAAAATGGTTTCTCTGCTTTGTGAATCTTCTGATGTTTAATAAGACTTGATTTCAGGTTGAAATATTTCCCACATTCAGAACATGAAAATGGCTTCTCTCCTGTATGTATCCTTTGATGTGTAACAAGACTTGATTTCAGATTAAAACATTTCTCACATTCAGGACATGAAAATGGTTTCTCTCCTGTATGAATCCTTTGATGTGTAACAAGACTTGATTTCTGCGTAAAACATTTCCCACATTCAGAACATGAAAATGGTTTCTCTGCTGTGTGGATCTTCTGATGTGTAACAAGACTTGATTTCAGGTTAAAATATTTTCCACATTCAGAACATGAAAATGGTTTCTCTCCTGTATGAATCCTTTGATGTGTAACAAGAGTTGATTTCTGAGTAAAACATTTCCCGCATTCAAAACATGAAAATGGTTTCTCTGCTGTGTGGATCTTCTGATGTGTAACAAGACTTGATTTCAGGTTAAAACATTTCCCACATTCGGAACATAAAAATGGTTTCTCTCCTGTATGAATCCTCTGATGTTTCACAAGAGTTAATTTCAGATTAAAACACTTCCCACATTCAGTACATGCAAATGGTTTCTCTCCTGTATGAATCATCTGATGTTTAAGAAGAGCTGATTTCAGATTAAAACATTTCCCACATTCAGAACATGCAAATGGTTTCACTCCTGTATGAATCCTCTGATGTGTAATAAGATTTGATTTCAGATTAAAACTTTTCCCACATTCAGAGCAAGAAAATGGTTTCTCTCCTGTATGAATCCTCTGATGTGAAATTAGAATAGATTTTTGGGCAAAACATTTTCCACATTCAGAACATGAATATGGTTTCTCTCCTGTATGAATTATGTGATGGAAAACAGGTTTTGATTTAATAGGAAATGGTTCCTGATATTCAGAATAAGAAAATACTTTCTCTGTCGTGTGACATCTCTGATGTGTAACAAGGGCAGATTTAGATTTAAACCATTCCTGACATTCAGAGCAGTTGTACTGTCTCTCAGAGGTAAATGCTATTTGGTGAGATGCAGACACAGATTCATCACTATTTGATATTTCCTGTGTTTGGACACTTTCTATGTTACTTTTATAAAGAGAAGCTGCACATTGTGTCCCTGTATTGTGTGTGAGACTAGACATACGGGGCTCTGTGAGATTGACTCCTTCATGTGAGTTGGATTTCTCAGACGCAGATCTTACAGATGATTTCACACTGTTGTTTGGGTTCCACCTTCTAATTATGTCTGTTCCTTGATGACTTTGCATTACACTGATATCTTCCATCACACTTTCTGCTGAACATATGAAGCAAGAACATCCTTCAGGTGTATTTCTGTGTCTGGATCCGTCTTCATAAAACACATTAACTGTGAGCAGAGAATTAAATAGATGTTACTAAATAGCATTTCACTTAGTGCAAATCCTGCCTGAGCAGCTTAAAGAGACACAAAATAGGACCATGTGCAAAAGTGGAGTCATTCTGGGGCGATCAAACTGCAAAGTTCTGGAAAATATCATATCCAACAATTCCCAATGTGCTGGAGACCTCTCTATCATGCAAAGGGTTAAAATCAGCTTTTGCCTTAATTAAATCTGTGTTTGTCCCCTATAGGGCAGTTGGTTTGCCCCAGAATTACTCCACTTTTCTTTTGAAGGTGGGGCCCATAGACAAAGAGGGTCATATGTATAAAGTAAAAGTGGAGCAATTCTGGGGCAAATCAAGGCTCCATAGGAGAAGGGGGGGGGATAAAAATTACCACTGACTTAAACTGGGTTCTTAATCCCTTGAATGCCAGAAAGGAACATGATTGTGGCCTCTAACATTCAAGGGGTTAACATCACCATTTAAATGTGAGAATGTGGGGAATTATTTCTCCCTTCTGATCAGTTAGTTTGTCCCAGAATAGCTCCTCTTTGCCGGTAAACCGAAGACACACGGGGCCCTATGTAAACACAGTGGCTGGGTAGAAATTCTGGTCTAAATATAAAGTTAGTTTTAGCGTCTCCTTTTCTTCAGACAGAAATGATCACAATCTCATCACTTTGGAAGATGTGACAGTATTAGTTCTGTTATGGTAGAATATGACAGAAAGACACATTCCCTGGAAACACGGAGGATATATACAGGGAACAACGCAAATGTATCACCAAAACAAATCAGATATTCACTAAACTAACTCTATAAAGTACAGATTTAATTCTAAAAGAATAACTTCAAAAATATATTACTGTTAAAATGTCTGTATAATTTCCACAGGGTCTAACACGTCCAACTCAAATGGAGCAATTCTGGGGCAAATCAACATATGTGGGACAAATAAACATAACCAAATTTTATTTTTATTCTGAATTTCCAGATCTTGAACTGAATGCTAGAGAGAGAAAAATGTAGTAATAAAAAACTCTCAACTCTAATTACCGATTATTTTTCCTAAACCTTAATCTGTGACCAGCTATTTAGCATTATCTTTATCTGCAGATCACTCACCTGTCCTGGTACTTGTAGGAATTAATGTCTTCGTAGACACCTTGTGATCTCTTACATACGGCTCTTCTCCTCTTTCTATCACCAGTATAACTGCAGGCTTCCCACTGATATAACCTGTGTATGGAGATTTATTTTTATTGATATTTATTATTTAACAAACTGAATACTTATGAAAGTAACAGATTACCTAACACTAAAGACATGCATGAAATTATTTTTTCTCCTAAAAGTAACTTTTGTGATTTTGAAAGAGTTTAAGTTATTTAGATGTATAGATGATGATAATTAAGGTATGCAGTGCAGGCACTTCCTGTCTTATCCCGGCATCACCTCCTCCACTCACTGACACTTAACCCTTCCTGTGCTAGTGGAAGTAGACAGACAATGAGCAGTTAGCGAGTGGGAAAGGTAATGTAGGGATAAATAGGTCTATAAATAGCACAATCTATTATGTAAATAACTGAAAAACTAGTTCTAGAAATTTAAAAAAAGGCTAATACAATATAAAGGTGATTTTGAATACTATTTCAAGATCACCAAAGTTGTGTTTTAGGATATAATGTCCCTTTGAATACTAATCATGTTTCCCATATGAAAGATTTCCTGTATTTAGGGTAATATTATTACCTAGAGATATAAGGGTTCGGTAATTCTCCATCATGACGTCCCTGTACAGTCCCTTCTCTTCTTCTCTTAAACAGTCCCATTCCACCTTGGAGAAGTAAATAGCAACTTCATCAAATTCAGTTTGGTCCTACAAAAGAAAATTCTTTATTCAGTGCTTTTTTTCTTGTTGGAAAAATCACTTAAATGATTCTTGGAAACGTGTAAATGAAGCATTTTCCATACACATTAATCTGGGATCATTTTACGCTTAGTTGTAGTCTTGCTTTTCTCCCCTTCCTATTAGTGAAGATAGCAGTCACATTGATGTGTTATGTATCTATATCAGCCTCTCTCCTCCGTGACCAACTCACCACAGGATTAAATCACTTTCTATCTGTAAAACTGGTACTTTTAGGAACATAAGGTGAGGCCCCTGGTAGCCACAACAATATGCCCCTGCACCACAAGGCAATAATTTTTCTCTTGCACTCTGTGGGACAGAGGCTTAGAATGTTGTTGTAATACTGCCACCTTCAGGTGACAATACGAGCTGTAATACCTTTTGAATGAAGTATCTCCCAGCAGTAGAAGTATCATGTTCACTGAGCAGTAAAAGATCTACAATATACTGTCCATAATGAATTGTACTACTACTTACAGAGAGAGAGGGAGACTTAGAGACAGAAATATGTGTTTATGTGCAAGAGAGAGAGAGACCAAATGATATACAGACACAGAGTGAATGTGTGTGTGTCTCATACACACAGAGTGTGAGGTGCGTGTGTTTGTGATATAGACAGAGGGTGAGGTGTGTATGATACAGACAGAGGGTGAGGTGTGTATATGTTACAAACAGAGGGTGAGGTGTGTGTGATACAGACAGAGGGTGAGGCACGTCTGTCATACAGACGGAGGAAGAGGTGTGTGTGTGTGTGATATATACACAGAGGGTGAGGTGTGTGTGTGTGTTTGTGGGATACAGACAGAGGGTGAGGTGTGTGATATAAACAGAGGATGAGGTGTGTGTGTGTGATACAGACAGAGGGTTGTGTGTGTGATACAGACAGGGGGTGAGGGGTGTGATACAGACAGAGGGTGAGGTGTGTGTGTGTGTGTGTGTGTGTGAGATACAGGCAGAAGGTGAGGTGTGTGTGTGTGTGTGTGTGTGATACAGATGGAGGGAGAGGTGTGTTTGATATATACAGAGGGTGAGGTGCGTGTGTGATACAGACGGAGGGAGAGGTGCTTGTGTGATACAGATGGAGGGAGAGGTGTGTGTGTGATATATACAGAGGGTGAGGTGTGTGATACAGACAGAGGGTGAGGTGTGTGATACAGACAGAGGGTGAGGTGTGTGATACAGACAGAGGGTGAGGTGTGTGATACAGACAGAGGGCGAGGTGTGTGTGTGTGTGTGTGTGTGTGATACAGACAGAGGGTGAGGTGCGTGTGTGATACAGATGGAGGAAGGTGTGTGTGTGTGAGAGATATATACAGAGTGTGAGGTGTGTGTGTGTGTGTGTGTGATACAGACAGAGGGTGAGGTGTGTGTGTGTGTGTGTGTGATATAGACAGAGGGTGAGGTGTGTGTGATATCGACAGAGGGAGAGGTGCGTGTGTGATACAGACGGAGGGAGAGGTGTGTGCGTGTGATATAGACAGAGGGTGAGGCGTGTGTGTGTGTGTGATATAGACAGAGGGTGAGTTGAGCTGTGAAGGAAGATGACACGGTCTGTCTGATAACACAGAAAAGAACACTGGTGCCCACAGCAGAAGTTTTAGCACTGGGAGAGTTAAACCTTAGGACTTGTGTGTACAGTCAACAGTAAATCTGGGGCAAACCAACTGTACTGTAGGGTACAAATAAAAGTCCACAATTGCAATGCATTAGACACCTCTATAGCATTCAACAGGTTAAAAGCCCTATTTAAATCAATGGGAAGTTATGGAGTGTTTATTTACCCCAGAATTGCTCCAGTTTCCTTTCATTCAACAGTCCTATTGAGCCGAATGTACACAAGCAAAGTGGTATAGTCCGGGGGCAAGGTAACAGCACCACTGGGGACCAATATAAATGCTTAATGTTCCCAATGGATTTAATGGAACTTTTTAACTTCTTGCATGCTACATATCTCCAGCGCATTGCAAAGAATTCAAGGGCCTAAAACTCTATTTAAATTAATGAGAATGTTTATTTTTTACCTCTGGTGCAGTTGGTTTGCAACACTTTTCTTTTATACATACGACCCATTGTA
Organism: Rhinophrynus dorsalis; assembly: GCA_037306005.1. NCBI lineage: Eukaryota > Metazoa > Chordata > Amphibia > Anura > Rhinophrynidae > Rhinophrynus > Rhinophrynus dorsalis. Next base: position 16,087,359 of record CM074727.1, on the reverse strand, counting down.
TTAGGTGAGATGCAAACACTTGTGTGTGTGTGTGTGTGTATATATATATATATATATATATATATATATATATATATATATATATATATATATATATATATATATATAAAGAGAGACACTATGGTAGTAAAGATGGACACTCTGGAGATATTAAACCTAGAGGACTAAGACACATACAGTATACAGACATGGACCAGATACACAATATAGTGTGTGTGTATGTATATATATATATATATATATATATATATATATATATATATATATATATATATATATATATATATAAAAATATGGATTTGTCATGCAGATACACACAGAAATCAGACATAGTATAGATATAGAGATATTAGACATAAATACAGATTAGACACACGGTATAGTGTTTATATTATATGGATTTATTATACAGATACACAGAGATCAGACACACAGTATAGTGTATATATAATATGGATTTATCATACATATACACAGAGATCAGACACACAGTATAGTGTATATATAATATGGATTTATCATACAGATACACAGAGATCACACACACAGTATAGTGTATATATATAATATGGATTTATCATACAGATACACAGAGATCAAACACAGTATAGTGTATATGTAATATGGATTTCTCATACAGATACACAGAGATCAGACACACAGTATAGTGTATAAATAATATGGATTTATCATACATATACACAGAGATCAGACACACAGTATAGTGAATATATAATATGGATTTATCATACAGATACACAGAGATCAGACACAGTATAGTGTATATATAATATGGATTTATCATACAGATACACAGAGATCAGAGACACAGTATAGTGTAAATATAATATGGATTTATCATACAGATACAGAGATCAGACACACAGTACAGTGTATATATAATATGGATTTATCATACAGATACACAGAGATCAGACACACAGTATAGCGTATATATAATATGGATTTATCATACAGATACACAGAGATCAGACACACAGTATAGTGTATATATAATATGGATTTATCATACAGATACACAGAGATCACACACAGTACAGTGTATATATAATATGGATTTATCATACAGATACACAGAGATCACACACACAGTATAGTGTATATATAATATGGATTTATCATACAGATACACAGAGATCAAACACACAGTATAATGTGTATATATAATATGGATTTATCATACAGATACACAGAGATCACACACACAGTATAGTGTATATATAATATGGATTTATCATACAGATACACAGAGATCAGTCACACAGTACAGTGTATATATAATATGGATTTCTCATACAGATACACAGAGATCAGACACACAGTATAATGTATATATAATATGGATTTATCATACAGATACACAGAGATCAAACACACAGTATAGTGTATATATAATCATACCTGGGAACTCTCAGGGTTTGACCCTGAGACTCAGGGTTTTGGCCCAAATCTCAGGGTCTCAGGGTGAAGAGCCAGAATCTCAGGGTGAGAGAGTTCAGTGCTCCCTGTTATATATTCTGCTCCAGTTAAATGCTTCTTTAGTCTCTAAATTGGAGCCATTTGTATCAGAAAGGCAGAGGGAGAAGATCTGCTTGATTTGTGTGTTCATGCAGTGATATCTGTAAGTTGTTGTGTATTAATGGCTCCTTGAATGCTGATTGGAGTGGCTCTCGATTACAATGATCAGGGATATATCATGGATAATCTATATCATGGGAGATTTAAGGGTTAATATCTACACAATCTCAGGGTCAGCTCATTTTGAAAGTTCCCAGGTATGTATATAATATGGATTTATCATACAGATACACAGAGATCAAACACAGTATAATGTGTATATATAATATGGATTTATCATACAGATACACAGAGATCAGACACACAGTACAGTGTATATATAATATGGATTTATCATACAGATACACAGAGATCAGACACACTATAGAGTATATAGAATACGGATTTATCACACAGATACACAGAGATCACACACACAGTATAGTGTATATATAATATGGATTTATCATACAGATACACAGAGATCACACACACAGTATAGTGTATATATAATATGGATTTATCATACAGATACACAGAGATCAGACACACAGTAAAGTGTATATATAATATGGATTTATCATACAGATACACAGAGATCAGACACACAGTATAGTGTATATATAATATGGATTTATCATACACACTCGGGAGGTGAATGTCCCAGGACTCAGACACATGATGTTTATTCGAGTTGATGTGAAATAGTCACATGAACCGTTCATTCCTCCGCACGGACATTTATCCACAAACAACTAGAGACAGAGAAGTGATCACTGACCATGTTACCGTGGAAGCAGATAATTCCTCCTCCTACTGTAGAACAGCCACAGAATGGTCACATTAAACAGTGTCCGTGTAGAAACAAGAGAACTGTGTGTAACGTTCCTATTAGGGAGCAGTGACATCTAGTGGTGAGAAGAAGGAATACAGGGGTAAAGAACTGGAGCTCCCCTGAAGCGGTTTAGATTTCAGCCTCGTATTGTTCTACCCAGTTCACTACTACCTTTTCAGTGGCAAATACCCTCTATATTTCCATAGTTATCCCATCAGTCAATACTGAATTACAAATTAGTAAAACGCTATCATATGACTGTAAACAGTGCTTATAATTTTATTAGAACACATGGACACACACTCTCACAGACAGGCACACATAGATAAATATCATTCTCATTGCTCTTTGAGTTTCAAGGACCCCCAGAAATAAAGATGGAGGGGTTAGACCATCACCAAAGAAGGGGAAAAATCTATCCCACAGCAATTTGACTTGGGTGGTGGAGAAATCTGGGCATTCTCCACAGTCAGATGTTAGATCTAGCATAGTGTAAATAAAGAGTCAGCGACGCTCAACTAGGAATGAGCCTGAAATACAAATTTGCAGGCTCTCTAGGAATGGTGTCTTACCCAGGGTGCAATCTCTTTTAGCCCACTAGTGCCTTTCACAGAGAGAAAATATCCAAAGGCACATCATACTGGTTCTGCCGTAACAACAGACCAGCCGCGAAATGCCAGGCAATTCCCATCTGAACAAGAGAAGCAGCCAACCCCAGCAGTACGTTTCGGCCTTGTTGGGCCTCATCAGTGAGGTGCAACTGATCTCTGTAGGCACTGTGAGCAAGGGGTCCAATGATGGCTTCCCCTATTATCCTTGGGGTGACTAGCATAGTGGCCAACTGTCCTGGATTTCCAGGGACAGTCCCAGATTGTCTCTGTCCGGTCTGCATTGGATCTATGGTTGCAACCCAGCCGGTATTTTACCGGCAGGCCGGTAAAAAAATTGGCTTCTGTCCAATGTTAAGTCTATGGAGGGAATGCCATGGCCGGTATTTTTTTAAAAAAAAGGTGGCAACCCTAATTGGATCCTGAGAACTGCTCTGTATTTTGTGGAGCCTGCCCCCAAGAAATATGCACATAATATTTAAGTGCCATGCCTCTAAGGTATGCATTAACGGCTGCCACCAGGACTTGTCCATGCCAGAGAACAGAGAATACAAATATTGTGAGGCAGTGTCTGGGGAAGCCACATTCATTCCACCTATGTGGGACAGAGAAGTAATGGGATCAACGGCTTCTCTCCCTTTCACCAGTAGCAGCAGTGAAGATCTTGCTTCTGTCCCCCTGGATTCCCCACCCCCCACCTTGATGAATTACAACTGAGAGAGGGGAATAGTCTGATAGATGAATCATGGGAAACACAAAGCCCTCCAGCTGTTGCATACCTCCCAACTTTTCAAATGGCCAAAGAGGGACACTTTTGTTTCCCAGGGGGGCAGGCATTACATAGAATTTGTAGGTTATTTTATAACCTATTGACACCTCTTTGTGTAACAGAATAACTTTTATTGCTGTGGAGCAATGTGATACGTGGGACACCTGGGTGGGAAAGAGGGATTTGGGTCTCAAAGAGGGACTGGCCCTCCTAAAGAGTGACACTTGGGAGGTATGCTGATTCCATAGCTGGGAACTCTCTGGATTTGCCCCCGGAGACTCCTGTTATGACTCTGTATTACCAGGTCTCTGGGGCATATTCTCTAGATGTGGGGAGTTTATACTGAAACTCTGTACAATTCTGCGCTTTTCCAATCTGTTCCTCCCACTTCCTGCCCACGTCTCCTCCTTCCCCAGCCTATTCTTCTTACTTTTTCCTATGTTGCTTAAGCCCCGCCCCCACTCAAATAAAGTCCTGCCTCCTTTTTGACACAAATCGCGTCATTTATCTCCCCCAACTGCACCACAGGACTCCTCCTCCGGGGAGTCTAGAACAAAAAATTCCCAGGTATGGCTGTTGCCAGACTACAACTCCCATCATCCTCCGACAGGTTATGGGAATTGTAGTCTGGCAGAAGCTGGAAGACCTGTCTTGATGCCCACCCCTGTCCTAGATGGTGCATGTGACACACACATTGAGAGTATGGCTGCCTGGCAATACCAGTATATGATTGGGGGGGGTAGCGTTTTGTAGCTGCTCACTCCTTAAAATGAAACAGGCCTGATTCACAGCCCAGACAAGGTGCCTAATTAAAGTTGTGACTCATACAACGATATGTGTTGTAGGCTACAAGAAAATGTACATCACGCCCAAAGCCTTAGAGTTGCCATTCAATAAAATTGCACAACAGCTTCTGTTTGATGTCAGGATCAAGACTCAGGTCTGTCTCTAGTGTTTAGAACTCTGTCTGGAAGCCATTTTCCTGTAGCCCAGCAGAGGCAACACAATAACTACATAATAATCTGTAGCACTTCCTTTGTGGGTTTGTACTATAAAAATAACCCCAAATAAAGTGTATTAATTTTGGAATTGAACTTGTGTTGCATTTTTACTACGGGAATGGTTTTACAGGGTCTCCTTTGAACCCCATTCCCAGAAACTCTTCTCTGCAGGACCGGTACGGCTACCCAACTATAGCCGCATCAAAGAGAAGGAAATCCAGAACAATGGTTAAGGACAAGCCGGCGCCCTTAGCTTACATTACATTGGTTGGCACCAACTGGGATCACGCATGTTGAAGATGGCAGGATCCTTTAAGCTGGTTCGTGCCCAATGAAAAGCGAGATCTATGGCCCCTGCAGTGGTTGATCCTGGGCAAGCAACAACCAGTTGAATGGCAGTCAGAACTGGCCCTCTTCATCAAGATTGAGATAGAAGACTGCTACTGGGCTATTCATTGAAAAGAGAATGTGGAGTATCACCACTGGTCACACAGCAACTACCCCCTGCAGGCTATGGCTACGGCGGCCCAGGGCTGGTGTGGTCTGCCCTTGATCAGCTCCTGAAAATGTCCATTTGCAGCACTCTCGTGTGGAACTGAGCATAGGCAACAGTTCAAGAGAGGAGACCAGGCGACCCAACACTCTCATGTAATTTCTTACCGTCAGCGATGGTCGATATCTCTTCAGTAACTTGAAGACACAGAGTCTGGGTCTTGTTCTTCAGTAGGAACCCCTTCCCTTTGAGAATGTGAGTCTCATGCTCAAGATGTATAGACCCTGGGAAGGTACCAGAGATGATTCTTTAAGACTGAGCACCAACCACCTTGCTCCAGGATGAGAATGCAGTCTTGAATCTGTGAATAGAGGACTGCTTCCAAATGAGCTTTGAGTAAAAGGTCATCTAAATAAGGATGTGAGCTGCCAAAGCAGCCATGACTTTCATAAAGATCCTTGGATCAAATGCCAGTCTGAAGGGGAGCACAGTAAACTGGTAATAACTGCTCTCAAAGGCAAAATGTAGGAAGCGCTGATGGTCTGGATGAATCCGAATGTGAAGACAGGTGTCCTCGAGGATCCAAGGAGGAAAAAAAAGTATCTCTGACACATGGCAAGAATGAGAGGTTGCAGAGATTCCATCTTGAAAAGCGGAGCTAGCTGGTAGTGGTAGAGACAGTTTAAGTCCAGAATAAGACGGCAGCTGCTCTCGTTTTTTAGAACAACAGTAACATTTGGTGAAGCATTCCTGGGCCAGAAGCGGATCCAACACCTATTTTTCCATCAGTTAGGATACTGTGTCTATAAACAGATGTGTCCAAACCTGATCTCGAGGACCTCTGGACAAAAAGTAAATGATGAGGGAGAAGGGATTTGAGAACTATGCAGTACCCTTCAGAAACAACCCGCAAAACCCACCGGTTCATCCCAGGAGACTCCCACACATCTTGAAAAAGATGGAGTCAACCCCCTATGGGCATAGACGAACCAGTACTCCGCAAGATATGTGGCATTGGGCTTGTCAACCTTAGGATTCTAAGTAGACTTCTTGTTCTGTCAAGCCTGTTTCGGCTTTGGGGTGCAGGGGTGGAGGGACCTGATGAGGTCAAATCCTAGGCACCCAGAACTGGAGGGGGTAAAAAAAACCACATGCTTTCTTAGGAAAAAAGGCATGTTTAGGTGCAATGTGATTTTGCCTCCAGTAGCTTCATTATGACCTTGCCCAGGCCCAAAAAATTGTCATCCTACAAAAGGGAGAGACACCAAAGACTTTTGAATATTTGAAGCTGATCAAATCTTGAGCCACAAGGTGTGACACGTGTCTAATGCAAGGGCTGAAGGCTTTCCAGAAAATTTAGCAGCAGTGGAGGACTCCTCAGTGAGGTATGTGTTTGCCTCCATAATATTGGCCAGCATCCATGTCCTCCCCATCAGTGTCAACCTCCCCCACAAAGGAATATCCAACCGAGTGTAGCCCCTTAAGACAAGATCAACACGTCTGATGGGGTATGGGGCACCACGAATGGAGAACGCCTTGAATAAATGAAGGGGTTAAAAGCAACTGAAGAAATCAGAGTCTTAACCCAAACTGGCTCTTGTTCTGCAGTAGAGAGACTCAAAGGAGTAGGAGGGGCCACAGTGTTAGAGGCACATAGGGTACCTGAATATTCACATGAAAGTCAATTTGGAATGAGGAACACTGTACTAAAGAGGTTAAAGGACTCCTGAATCCTTAGGCTTGAATTTCACCACCAGTCCCTTGGGATCCAACATGCAGAGAAAACCCACATAAAGTAGGTCAAAGTAATCAAAAGTGTTAAGAAAATATAAGAAATTGCAAAGAGATACCCCAAAATGCACTTATCTCGTTTAGTCTATACAATGGGAGTAGTAAGATGGACACTAAAACATCACCCTGTCCAAAGCTGAAAGGGGAAAAAAGGGGATTCTGGGAAATTTAGTTTCCAATTCCATGTTACCAGCAAATGGTGGTTCTCTAGCAATTTCAAAACATGTACATGCTCAGCTAGAGTGCTGACGTCAGGGGAGTGGAACTTTGAAAGCGGATATCTCTCAAACCATAAAGGTTTGAGAGATGCCGCTGGGGTCATTTAATTTGTTTTTTTAAGGGCTACAAGATGCTGGATAGTAAAATTTAAGCATTACTATCCCTTTAAGTGGTCTGGACACTGCCCCTATGCTGACAATGCGATAGAGCAGATCCATTGGGTGAATCGGGTGAAGAGATAATGTCCCTGGAATAAAGATGACCTTCGCGAGGGCTTTCATTCTTAAGTCCCATTGGGGAGTGGGATCCCGAAAGACTTGGTAAGCACGAGACACTCTTTGAATAAAAGTTTGCCGATTTCCCTCAATACCCTGGGAATCAGGGGAAAGACATGAAACACGTACTCCAGGTGAAACGTTCACAGAATGACCATCTCCTGCACCACAAGAGCCAGTGGGTCACGGGTATAACGGGCCATAGGCCGTTACTGGGACTGTGGAGTCAAACTATGGATTGGTGTGACTATCAGTTTATCCAACCAGTAGTCGAAACCCTGGACTGAGGCTGTATGGTTGTTCGGCTGTCCTAACCCAGCCTTAAGACACATATTGCCGATACTCGGTCGAGGGACCCCGGGGGGCGGCGGAAACGCTCGACATGGTGTCATACGAGCTCAACATCCATCGACAGGATTAAGCAAACAGGAACTGTGCGACCTACAGATTGGTCAAACAAAAAGGGGAGATATTTTGAACTACTAGCAATGGTTTCTTGGGCCACTGTCTTTGTTTGACGAATGTGTATTGGGACTCATTGTGAACTGTGCCCCCCTCTGTGTAGTAACTCAGTCAAGTCTGGCCACTCTGTATTTCATGCTCCACCCTAGTCAAAGTGAATTCTGGATATAGACCAGTTGGGTTACACCTGGTGTGGTCGCTACCCTGCCCATTGGTCCCTAGGTTAAATCCAGCCCTTAGTGTATTCGGCTCCTCCCAGGTCATTGTATAAAATGTGTATAAAAGACTGTGTGTTCTGGCTAATAAAGTGTGTTCGTGTGGAGTAAGCAGTCTCCGTGTCTACGTCTTGCCTGGATGGTCTAAAGATGGTGTAAAGAGTCCCCTCTGACTCCCATCCTCCAAGGGCATTCGAGCTGATTCACTCCAGAAGCATCCAATGTCGACCCACTCCTTCCTCGACCTTCGCTCAGCGCTGCTCGGTTCGACTTCCATCCTTCAACGCCTGGCCCATGCAACCCACTCGACACAATGTTGAGACTCGGAGGTGACTGCCGCGGAGTTAGTCAACTCGGCTGTTTCCCGGTTAGACCGAGGCGTTTGACACTTCAGTCTCACTGGACGACCGAGGCATTCGACAATTTCCAGCCTACCTCTGCAGAGAGAACCCGGTGACGATGGCCCAGGACCTCCCTGCATCTTGGGTTCCCGTTATAATGGGATCTTGAACAGAACAGGGAGACCTTACTGTTCAACCAAGAGATCCAGTCAGAAAACTCCACATGTGAACTATGGAGCTGAACATCGTCTGACTGAGATCCCGGTTTCTAAGATACAGATGTTGACGACCATGATGTTGTCTACCCCTGGAATATGAATGGCTGAGAAAGCCTGCACTTTAGCTTTCACCCATGCAAGTATCAGCTGAATTTTGGACCACATGGCTGCACTCTCGGTCCCTCCATGGCAATTGCTGCATTATCAGACTGCACCCACACTGGTGACCCCTGGAGGCACTGAGACCAATGCAGTACAGCTAGGCAAATATTTCAGAGCTCCAGTACATTGATGGACAGAAGGCAAAAGGAAGTGGAGAGGCATGGCACCTCCCCTAACCTGAGTCCCGAGGGGAAAAAAGGGTTTCATGGGAAAAAGTTTCCCCTCCAAAAAGCATCCAGTGAGGTGGCTCTCCAGCTGTCAAATCCTTTCACCACCCTGGAGGCAGGAGTGACCCCGGGGGAGTCCCCTCTCATATATCAAAGAATAGAACTGCCAGCCCCCTTTCTGTGCACCAGAGTCCACTTGGTCCTGCAGGAGATTGAGCGAGCTCAGCCAAAGCCACGTCCAATATGGCTGCAGCGAGCATCCTCATATTAAAAGCACCATGGCCCAATAAAAATGAAAAATACCCCAAAATTAAAACAAATAAACCAAAATAAAGGCTAGTGAAAACCCCTAAGCTGATATATTATCACGGTGCCCGTGCTATTGCTGGCGACATTCTGTCAATTTCGCTTCCTGCTGCCTTTCATTGGTTGATGTGGCTTTGCCCGCCCAGTATTTGTCCTTAAATACTGGGCCTTGTCACTTCCCCGGTGCCCTTTCGTGGTGTTTCCGTTGCCAGCATTTGTGCCAGTTATTCATGTGAACTCTGTGTATGACCCAGACTGCCTGACTACTCTGCTATCTACGTTCCTGCTCTGTGTACAGATCCGGATTGGCTGACGTTCCTGCTCTGTGTACCGACCTGGCCTGGCTATAGTTCCCGCTCTGTGTACCGATTCGGATTGGCTGACGCTCCTGCTCTGTGTACTGACCCAGGGCCCGGCTGACGTTCCTGCTCTGTGTACCGATTCGGATTGGCTGACGTTCCTGCTCTGTGTGCCGACCCGGCCTGGCTATAGTTCCTGTTCTGTGTATCGAACCGGTTTGGGCGAAAATTGTCCTTGTATCAGGGTCTGCCTGCGGTCCCATCCGGTATCCGGTTTGGGGCTGTCATCCGGTGTCCTCTCTGCCCTCGGACAGAGCCTCTGTTGCCTCATTGCTGCTCAGGCAGTCTAGTCATGGTAAACCTGTCACTTACTGTGTCGCGCGGGCGACACTCCGGTGTGGTAGATCCATCTGGTTGCACCACGGTACGCTTGACCTTTTACTGCTGCAAGCTGAGGTTAGTCTTACTCTGGGCGCCTCAGGCTGCTCTCACTATCTGGCAGTCGACATTAGGTCGGAGCGTTCGTTAACCCCTTCGGGGAAGGTGCCATTTTCCACCGGTTTTCAGTCATTGCAGTCTCTGTTGGGTGTTCCTACGTGCATACAGTTGCAGTCCTCCATTACTGCTCGGCAGTCCACAGCTTGTCCTGGGCCTCCGTTTACTCCTGTGGCATTACTCGCTATTCATTCACTCTCTGCAGAGTGAGAGTCTTGAGGGCCTCGCGCTATTAGGGCCTAATAGTAACCATTTCACTGCTGTCTCGTTTGAGTATCACACGAACTTTACCTGACCTGTGTCAGTATATTATTGTTGCTGATTTATACATATACTGGACCCGTGTGGGTATTGATTATTGTAACCTGACCTATGTCAGTACTACATTGTGTATATATATATATTACTGAACCCGCGAGGGTTATTACTATTCTGTGTTTATTCAATAAAACTGTGTTTTATCTAACCTACTGTGTCTGAGTGTCAAATAAAACCATTACATAGATACATATAAAGTTATCTGTGATTGTTTATTGTAATTTTATATAACACATACTACCGGTGTCAATGTCCTTTTCATTGTATTCTGTTTGTAATCAGATTTAATAGTTCCCCTCCCGCCCCTTTCCACTACGTCAGTCATAGTTCCCTCAGATCTGAAAGCCGGTCCGGACGGATTGCAATGAGGGACAATATTGTGTGAGTATAAGGAAAACCCTACTCCCCTTCATCAAGAGGGCAGGGTTTTCCTTAAACAGACACACACAATATTGTCCTTCATTGCGATGTGTCTGGCTTTCAGATCTGAGGAAACTATGACTGACATAGTGGCAAGGGGCGAGAGGCAGAAACTTTCAACTCAAATTACAAGCAGAATACAAAGATAAGGACATTGATTTTATATAATATTACAATGAACAATAACATATAATCCTATATGTTCACTTTACTACCCCTTTCAGTCTTCAGACTCCTGTATGAAAGAGTCAGACAGAGGCGGGCGGCTACATAAAACTGTAAGAAACATCTCATTAACAGTCTGAACCCTGGTCCATTTCCATCTGGGAGGAACAGGGATAGAAGCCCGTCTAATGGGGGATTGAACAGCCCCATATATAGCTAAGATAACCTTTGCCCTGACCATCTCCTTTGAGGTCACTTTTAAAGCTGAGCATGTCTGGTGGGGGTAAAGTACAATCAGGAGGAAGAGAGCTCTTTTTTGCAAGTGCCCTGCCCTCTTGTAGGAGGATACATTACCCCGTGGTTCCTGTGTTACACAGAGGATGAAACAGTAAAGGATTTATATATAACACAATGAAAGAGGAACTATTCTGGAACAAACCAACTAACAATTAACCAAACTGTCTATGCGCTAAGTGGGGTTTTTAATCACTTTAATGCTCGAGAGGTCTATAACACATTGTAGTCAATGCACTGGAGTTCTCTTTAGCATTCCAAGAGTTAAAAACCCAAAACTAAACCAAATCTGCGCTCCTGCATATAAGCTATCCAAGTGCGAACCCTGTATAGTGCATATTGTATACCACTTTCATAAATTTGGGGTCTCTGTTGCATAGTTTGGCCAAAGTATGTTTAAGCCCGCCTGCCACGTCAAGGCCCCCAATATAGGCGAGTACCTAACTTCACGCAATCATCCTATCTAAGTTAAACACATCCCTGATGAAGCATTTCTTATGAGCTGAGATTTCTTGTACAGAATACGTTGGGAATATTTTAAAAACATTTAAAGGGATAGTAATACTTCGTTTTAACTTTATTTTATTTTGTAGGCATTAAAAAACGTGAAGAATGATATAAGTCTTATCTCTCAAACATTTATGGTTTAAGAGATATTCACAAGCAAAGTTTCCCCCTCCCTCCCCTTTTACCTAGTGTAAGCCATCTCTTCTCAGATGTGGACTGCAGTCCATAGACTGGACAGATAACAGCAGGGGACAATCTTCTTCCTATTAGAACAATGAAAGCCCTGCCCCCCTTGACAAGCTTTTCAGGTTGTTCCCTTATCTTAATTGAAGATTGTCCCTCTCTGCAGTCTACCTGGGCACCTCCCTTCTGATCTGGCTGAGCAGTGTTACATCAGTAAAAGGGGCGGGAGGGGGATACTTTGTCATTGAATTACTCCTGAACTACAACTCTGACAGAATTGAAATAACACTCTCCAAAGTCCAAATAATACAAGCAGCTCTAATTAATCATTATAGTATGAAACATTACTATCCCTTTAAAAACAACTTCATGTTAGGACTCACCTTCAGTGACCTGTAGAGAGTGAGCAGCAGGCCAAGAGGACAGGAGCTCCATTAGTCCCCTCTATAAACCCTATCCACCCACTCCCACAAGTCACATGGGGTTTCATTACTGCCTTAAAGGCAATGAGCCAAACAGCCCAAACATTGGGTGTTGGGTTTCTGTTTGGGCTTTCTTGGGAAGCTTGGAGAACGCCCTCATTTCTTGCTGCTATCTGTATTTATTCACTTGGGTACTCAATTTATATCTGAAGATTAAATGTATAAATTAATGAGAATTAGCGCTGTGAATTATTTTCGTTTCTTTTGTCTTTGCACAAGAGTTAAAAAGACCTCCTCCGTCAAAGGGAAGACTTATTTCTCCTCTATGTCACAGTCGGTTTGCTCCAGAATTGATCTTATATTCTTTTGTGAATAATATCCCACCTCTATGCTAGTGGGGTCTCAAAGCATTGCACAGCATGGTGTAGGATACCTCTTTAGCATTACACAAAATACAGGCAGCCACTGAATCAATTTAATACTTGTTTATTGAAGCTGTGACAATGAACACTGTGATCACTGCATGGACGGCCATTATATACAGACCATAAAGCAATAATTATCATACCATTGACATAGTCCACAGCATTGTACAAAGGAGCGGAATGTCCAGTGACACTGAGAAACAGAAAAATATGGATGAAAAGAGCTTACATGTGTATTTTTACTATGTTTTCAGTGCTTTTGCTAGTCTAACCCCCTCATTGCCAAGCCTGTTCAAGATTTCACACAGTCAGAACATAGAAATGGTTTCCCCCATGTATGGAACATCTGGGGATCAATTCCAGTTAGGGACAAAATGAGTGCTGCCCGGTACACACATCATTGTACCGTAGGAATTCTGTTACCTGGTCAGCATCCTCGGTAATAAGCGCTGGTCTCATGAAATCACAGTGCAGACAAATGCACGTTGCGTCTTTCTACTCCCACAACTCACTCTAAGTAACGTGAGAAGCGGGAACATCAAAGGAAACCAGCTAATGCTCGATATTTGATATTGTGTCAACCACTAACCATGAACTAGTTTCACAGTCACCCTCCCCTACATCTAACACTACCAATCCAATATCCCCCAGTCCTAACACTAACCTATGCCACATGCCACTTTCCAACACCTGTAACAAGTAACACACTTACCTTGATGTCGAAGGTCCAGTGGTGTACTCGAGGGCCTGATCCTCCACCATCTTCTTCAACACCCAAATCATGAATAAAAAAAAAAAACCTAAACACCAGCTCTTAGTTCTGCTTGGGCCATTGCAAGCAAAAAAAAAACAAAAAAACAAGGTTTGGATTTTATATGGCCAATCCATGTCCAAATTATTTCTCATAATTCCACTGGCTGTGAAATGGGTTACATAGTGATTTCACCTCCCAGCCATTCAGCATATGGATGAAAAGGACAAGCATCTGTGCAACATCACCATTCCATTTAGCCAATCATTATTCATTATGTGCACACGTTACCCTTCCATCTAGATGCTGACTGGTTGGGTGGTGATGTTACTTCCCTCCAGGGCACATTCCATGCTCTGTGTAAACCCACTTCTCAGTTAATAATTTGAACAGGGACGGGCCATATAAAATCCAATCGCTGATCATTTCTCGCTCGCACTGGGTCGGCCAATGGCCTGAGCAGGACTAAGGGGGCGGTTTAATTTATTGGAGGTGGCAGCAGGGTATTTGTTTTTAAGTTATGATGTAGGTGTTGAAGATTCAGGAGGACAAGGTCATCAAGGACACTACTGGACTAATAGAGAGGGGGCATGGCATATGTTAGTGTTAGCTCTAGGGAAGGGAATTAACCCTTTGGTTGCCGTAGATGTATGCAATGAATTGCAATGCATGCTTACACCTCTGGCACGCAAAAGGTGTTTTTGTTCTTATTTTGTGCTGGAATTGTTTTGGAGGGTGATGGCGGGTGTTAGGGGCCTTTTTTGGGTGAGATGTTGATGAACTGATATGAAGGCTTTGGCCTCCATAACAATTTATCTATGGGATGCTAGTGTAGGGATGCCTGTACGTGCACATTTTGACTGCTTTTCTATTGCTTGGCAGTGGTTTTTAACATGCATTAGGGACTCAACGCCTATGTTTAGTAGACCCAGCATTAACTTCAGAAAATACACTCCCTTAACTTGTGTTAGCAGCCATCAAATACAACAAAATCTCAAATGGGTGTGCTGTTCCAATGATTTCAAAGGGCGCTAATTTAGCAGTCATTGAGCTGGCGGTAGTTTGTCACAACACAGGTAACTGAACACCAAACTGTGACTTAAAACTACCACCACCATTTTCATTATGACCTTGATAGAATTGAGCCACTGAGATCTAAAAAGATTTGATTTTCTGTTAAATATTTTCCCAGACTGAAAGCATTAAAATGTTTCTTCTTATCTAGGGATCCTCTGACATGTAACAAAATCTGATTTTTCCATAAAGCATTTTCAAAATTCAGAATGTGAAAATGGTTTATCTTCTGTGTGTATTCTCTGATGTGTAGCAAGATCTGACTTCAAACTAAAACATTTTTCACATCCAGATCACGAAACCAATTTTTCACCCATATGAGTTTTTAAATGTCTATCAAGATGTGATTTCTGTGCAAAACATTTCCTACATTTGGAACATAAAAAAGGCTTCTCTCCTGAATGAAGTCTCTGATGTTTTACAAGACTTGATTTCAGACTAAAACATTTCCCACATTCAGAACATGAAAATGGTTTCTCTCCTGTATGAATCCTCTGATGTGTAACAAGAGTTGATTTCTCATTAAAACATTTCCCACATTCAGAACATGTAAATGGTTTCACTCCAGTATGGATCCTCTGATGTGATACAAGACTTGATTTGTCTGTAAAACATTTCCCACATTCAGAACATGAAACTGATTTCTCCCCTGTATGAGTTCTTCGATGTTTATTAAGAGATGACTTATTTGCAAAATATTTCCCACATTCAGAACACAAAAGTGGGTTCTCTCCAGAATGAAATCTCTTATGTATAATTAGACTTGATTTAACATTAAAACATTCCCCACAATCAGAACATGTAAATGGTTTCTCTCCTGTATGAATCCTCTGATGTGATAAAAGACTTGATTTGTCTCTAAAACATTTCCCACATTCAGAGCAAGAAAATGGTTTTGCTTCTGTATGAATCCTATGATGTGTAAAAAGGTTAGATTTGTTATTAAAACATTTTCCACATTCAGAGCATGAAAATGGTTTCTCTCCTCTATGAATTATCTGGTGTGTAACAAGAACAGATTTGTCACTAAAACATTTCCTGCATTCCAAACATGAAAAAGGTTTCTCTCCCGTATGAATTCTCTGATGTGTCACAAGACCTGATTTATTTCTAAAACATTTTCCACATTCAGAACATGAAAAAGGTTTCTCTCCTGTATGAATTCTCTGATGTTTAACAAGCGCTGGTTTATGATTAAAACACTTCCCACATTCAGAACAGGAAAATGGTTTCTCTCCTGTATGAATTCTCTGATGTGCAACAAGATTTGATTTTTTGGAAAAATGTTTTCCGCATTCAGAACACGCAAATGGTTTCTCTCCTGTATAAATGTCTTGATGATTATCAAGAGCTGATTTATTACTAAAACTTTTCCCACAATCAGAACTGAAAAATGGTTTGTCTCCTGTATGGATCTTTTGATGTGCAACAAGAACCAATTTGTCTCTAAAACATTTCCTACATTTAGAACATGAAAATGGTTTCTCACCTTTGTGAACTCTCTTATGCTGAAGAAGATTTGATTTGTCTCTAAAACATTTCCCACATTCAGAGCATGAGAAAGGTTTCTCTCCTGTATGAATCCTCTGATGTTTAACAAGATCTGATTTATGTCTACAACTTTTCCCACAATCAGAACAGGAAAATGGTTTCTCTCCTGTATGAATCATCTGATGTGAAACAAGTCTTGATTTCAGATTAAAACATTTCCCACATATAGAACATGAAAACTGTTTGTCTCCTGTATGAATATTCTGATGAGTAATAAGAACTGATTTTTTGGCAAAACATTTTCCACATTCAGAACACATAAATGGTTTCTCAGTATGAATGATCTGATGATTAATGAGAGTCGATTTCTTATTGAAACATTTCCCACAATCTGGACATGTAAATGGTTTCTCTCCTGTATGAATCCGCTGATGTGTAACAAGAGTTGATTTCAGATTAAAACTTTTCCCACATTCAGAACATGAAAATGGTTTCTCTCCTGTATGGATCCTCTGATGTGAAACAAGAGTTGATTCGTGATTAAAGCATTTCCCGCAGTCTAAACATTCATATGGGTTTTTTCCAGTCTGAAACTTCTTATCTTTGTTTAGATCATCACTGTTGGTAAAACCTTTATAACACACCGAACATTTTACAATTCTGTCTCCTTTGTGAGTTCTTAGGTGTGCAACAAGTCCTGTGATTTTTGGGAAATGTCTGCCACATTCTGAACACGAAAGTGCTTTTCCCTCAGCGTGAGTCCCCTGATCATTAAGAAGCTCTGATTTAGAAGAGAAGACCTTCCCACATTCACAGTGTACAAATGATTTCTCTCCTGTGAGGGCAGATTTAGATTTAAACCATTCCTGACATTCAGAGCAGCTGTACTGTCTCTCAGAGGTAAATGCTATTTGGTGAGATGCAGACACAGATTCATCACTTTCACTGCAATTAGAGATCATTACTGGACAGTTATTTGGTATTTCCTGTGCTTGGACACTTTCTATGTTACTGTTATAAAGAGAAGCTGCACATTGTGTCCCTGTACTGTGTGTGAGACTAGACATATGGGGCTCTGTGAGATTGGCTCCTTCATGTGAGTTGGATTTCTCAGACGCAGATCTTACAGATATTTTCACACTGTTGTTTGGGTTCCACCTTCTAATTATGTCTGTTCCTTGATGACTTTGCATTACACGGATATCTTCCATCACACTTTCTGCTGAACATATGAAGCACGAACATCCTTCAGGTGTATTTCTGTGTCTGGATCCGTCTTCATAAAATATATTAACTGTGAGCAGAGAATTAAATAGATGTTACCAAATAGCATTTCACTTAGTGCAGATCCTGCCTGAGCAGCTTAAAGACACAAAATAGGACCATGTGCAAAAGTGGAGTCATTCTGGGGCGATCAAAACCGCAAAATACAGGAAAATATAAATTCCCACAATTCCCAATGTGATGAAGACCTCTCTTGCATGCTAAGGGTTAAAAGCAGCGTTTACATCAATGAAAACTGTGTTTGTCCTCTATAGGGCAGTTGGTTTACTCCAGAATTATTCCACGTTTCTTTCGAAGGTGGGCCCCACAGACACAGAGAGTCATACGTATAAGGGGAGAGGGGGGAGTAAAAATTACCATTGACTTAAACTGGGTTCGAGAAAGGAATGTTATTTGCAGCTTCTAACATTCAAGGGGTTAAAATCCCCATTTAAATCTGAGAATGTGGGGAATTATTTCTCCCCTCTGGTCAGTTGGTTTGTCCCAGAACAGCTCCTCTTTGCCGGTATACAGAAGACACACAGGGCCCTATGTAAACACAGCGGCTGATTAGAAATTCTGGTCTAAATATAAAGTCAGTTTTAGCGTCTCCTTTTCTTCAGACAGAAATGATCACAATCTCATCACTTTGGAAGATGTGACAGTATTAGTTCTGTTATGGTAGAATATGACAGAAAGACACATTCCCTGGAAACACGGAGGATATATACAGGGAACAACGCAAATGTATCCCCAAAACAAATCAGATCTTCACTAAAGGGACTCTATAAAGTACAGATTTAATTCTAAAAATATAATTCCAAAAAGTTATACTGTTAAAATGTCTGAATAAATTCCATACGGCCTAATTTGTAAAACTCCAATGTAGCAATTCAGGGACAAAACAACAATTGGGGAAGAATAAATATTTCTAAAATTTCTATTGATTTCCAAATCTCCCACTGAATGTTAGAGAGGTAAAAAATAAATAAAACTAACCCCTGCCCAAAAAAACCAAAAACTTATTACTGATTATTTTGCCTTACAATTAACGTGACCGGCTATTTAGCATTATGTTACTGTATCACTCACCTGTCCTGGTACTTGTAGGAATTAATGTCTTCTTAGACACGTGGTGATCTCTTACATACGGCTCTTCTCCTCTTTCTATCACCAGTATAACTGCAGGCTTCCCACTGATGTAACCTGTGTATGGAGATTTATTATTTTTATTGATATTTATGATTTAACAAACATTTATGAAGATAACCATAATTGGGAATTTGCTCATCTTGAGCCCCCGGGTGAGGGCTCATGTGCTGCAGACCAGAAGATGTCAATGACATGTTTCATAACAGAGAGGTGATGGGAAGAATGAGAAGTGGGTGGGAAGTAGGAGAAACAGGGTGGGAAGGACGAGAAGTGGGAGGAACAGGATGGGAAGGATGAGAAGTGGGAGGGAACTGGGAGGAACAGGATAGGAAGGATGAGAAGTGGGAGGGAACTGGGAGGAACAGGATAGGAAGGATGAGAAGTGGGAGGGAACTGGGAGGAACAGGGTGGGAAGGATGAGAAGTGGGAGGGAACTGGGAGGAACAGGATAGGAAGGATGAGAAGTGGGAGGGAACTGGGAGGAACAGGGTGGGAAGGATGAGAAGTGGGAGGGAACTGGGAGGATCAGGGCGGGAAGGAGAAGAAACGCCCCACAACTGCAGAATCAGCCTCTGCCCCCTGAGACCCGGTAATTCAGCCTGAAAACCGGAGTCTCCAAAGTAAATCCACAGAAATCCTAGGTATGAAAATAACTGCTTACCTAACACTGAACAAGATATATGAATATTAATATATGATTGATTTTTCCCCTGCACTTAAAATAATTATTTAGATGTAGAGATGATGTTAATTAAAGCAATCTACCAATGTAAAAAAATGAAAACTACTTTTTGAAATTTTAAGAGATAGTAATAGATAATTTTACATTTAGAACAGTGGTTCTCAACTCCTGTCCTCAGGACCCACTAACAGGCCAGGATGTGATGATTTCCTTGTTAGAACACAGGTGAGTTAATCAATGTGAATGAGCCTCTGATCACATGATTTCCTTGTTAGAACACAGGTGAGTTAATCAATGTGAATGAGCCTCTGATCACATGATTTCCTTGTTAGAGCACAGGTGAGTTAATCAATGTGAATGAGCCTCTGATCACATGATTTCCTTGTTAGAGCACAGGTGAGTTAATCAATGTGAATGAGCCTCTGATCACATGATTTCCTTGTTAGAGCACAGGTGAGTTAATCAATGTGAATGAGCCTCTGATAATACGATTTCCTTGTTAGACCACAGGTGAGTTAATCAATGTGAATGAGTCTCTGATCACCACACCTGTGCCGGCTCCAAAAGGGACTGACAGCGCAGGCGCACAGACGTCACTATGGCAAGATGTCCGTGCTTCCTGGTACTGTCAGCCTCGGAACAAGTGTAAAATCAGTTAAACCAGGTAATAATTCTGGCGACTAGCGCTACCAAGCAGGTAGTCGCCAGATGGGGACTGGATTAAGATAAAGATTTTGTGGGGTGGTAGTTCCCCTTTGACTATTACTATCCCTTTAAAAAAGGCTAAAACAAAATGTAACGGATCCTACCCGTTACTGGGAGCTCTTGTCTGGGCATGGCATTTATTCACCCCTGGGCCCAAGGATTATGGATATTGGACACTCCTTTGTGCCCTGGCATACGATCTCTCAAGCCCTTATCCTGGACTAAGAGACTTTGGCTAGCCTTATGTGGATAGGCAGCTGTACCAGAGGAAAGAACAATTCAAGGCTTGGGTGCTGCAAACTCTTCTGACCTGCAAAGGGTTAATCATTTGAGTTTGAGCATATTTACTTTCAATATGTTTTGTAGTCCCCCAAGCCTTTTGCTTAATTACTCAAGTCATTGTATTGAGCACTGTCTTGTGGCCCCCTGCTGTGTGATTAATCCAATCATGTCTGCCCTATTATGTTTCCCTGAATCATTTGTTGTTGGTTCTTGGACCCTTTGTGGTGACTGAATTATCCTTGTGACTACTCCATTGTATTCTGCCCTACCATTTGCTGTGTCCTATTGATGAACTGTGATTGAATTAAGTCTCCTGTACTGTGCTCCAAGTTAGTGTGGTTTGAAACTGTATAAATATGTGTGCTTTGGTTCAATAAAGAGAGTTCTGTTTTTGAGTGAACAAGGAGTCCTGGAGTCTTGTATTGCTTATGGTCTAAAGTATCCACTCTGATACCCATCTGCGCCAAGTATCCTGAATCGCCGACCGCCTGCTGCCAGTTTCCTGCGACCTAACTTCGTGTACTGTCAGGCGGCGACGTGGACTCTTCCCTGCTTCCAGTGATCCTGCGGCTGTTTCCAGTGACTGTTCATACCTCAACTGGTGCATCCGACCGCGCTTATCTGGCGTTGAGAAGGAGAGACCCAGGAACGACGGCGGAAGGGACGCGGTCCCTTCCCAGCTTCCGTTACATTGGTGGCATAGCGGTGGGATTTCTCCTTCATATCGGGTGCAGCAATTGAGACATGGCAGACGAAGCAGTGCTGGCAGACACTCTTGGAGCATATGAGGATTGCTACAGCGCCATCCGAATACAGTGGTGGACCCGGCTGGGCGATGTTATCTATGACTTCGTTCCAGAGTTGGATGCGTGCATTACAGAGGAGCTCAGAGTACAGGAGGAGTACTGGGACTTTGTTAAATACCTGGACCAGGAATATGGATCCGAGGGCCTTTTTGACTGGTGCCCATCCCGCTTGCGATGGGACATCCAAGGGCTGGTATGGAACGCCTACCACATGGACTCTACTTTTGGGTGCCCTGACTCCAGCAGATACTGGGAGATCCGGGACAAAAGAGAGGACCGTTTTGGTGGATACATTCCTGCGGACTGCCAGGGAAATTTGGATATTCTGGCAGGATGTGAATGGGACCTGGAGCAACTGTATGCTGGGTTCATTCAAGAGGTCCGGGAATTCCAAAAAGAGGAAGAAGAATGGGGGGGTAATGCATCTGAGGAGGACTTCAGCGACTTTGAGGGCCAGGATTGTGTTACCCCTGTTCACTCCACACTGGTGAGTGGGAATTCGTTCCTCACCAGTGCCCCTGTTGTTGCCCCTGCATCAGGAAGTGGGAAAATCGTCCTTCCTGATACCCCTTTGCCCCTGGACTGTGTGTTGCCTGAGCTGAGGAGTGGGAATTCGTTCCTCCTCAGCCAAGAAGATGCCTCTGCATCAGGGGATGGGACAGATGTCTCCCCTGATAGGCATGTTGCCCCTTCCCCTGTCTTTCCAGCTGCGGTGGATGAGATGCAGGTCCCCACCAGCAGCAATTGTATGTCCCAACTGATGGGTAGGAGAGAGCCCATCAGTCCCTGTGAACCCCCTGCTGTGGTGAGTGTGGAAGAGCTCACCAGCTGCCCCAAAGTGATGCCCCCTGTTATTGTGGAAAATGCCCTGGAAGCTGAGCAGTATGTGCTCTCCAGGGCCACAGAGGATGCCGCCTTGAGGGATGGGACTGCGGTCTCCCTCAAGGCAGAGAAGAGCCTTGAACGTGACGGCCTACAAGAGGAGGTCCCCAGCGGACTGGAAGAGAGCAGTGCTGCTGGCCCTCCTGAGGATATGTTGTGTGAACTGATGGGTGGAGAAGAGTGCCCCATCAGCCCCCCTGTAAACCCTGACCTGGTGAGTGGGAGCGAGCTCACCAGGGTCTGGGAAACCCCTGCTGTGGTGAAGGAGATGCAGGTCCCCACCAGCAGCCCCAGTCCGTCCCCTGTTGCTATTGCCCTGGAGAAGGGGAAGAGTGTCTTCTCCAGGTATGTGACTAAGATTGCGAGGAGGATTGAGACTGCCCTCCTCCAGAAGACAAGAGATGGCCCTGATGTGAGGGGCCAAGAAGAAGAGGGGTACAGCAGGCTGCCACTCTGCAGTGCTGCTACTGCCCCTGGAAACCCTGGATGTTGCCCCAAGTTCCTCATGCTGGAGAGTAGGAGCGAGCTCTCCAGTCCCCCTGTAACCCCTGGCTTGGTGCGTGGGAGCGAGCGCACCAGATCATGTGAAACCTTGGCTGGGATTAGTGGATCAACAGTCCTCATCCCCAGCCCAACGATTGTGTTCCCTTTCCCTGTGACCCCTGGCTTGGTGGATGGGAGCAAATTCACCGGGTCCTGTGAACCCCCTGCTGTGGTGTGTAGGAGTGAGCACACCACCCCTTGTTTTGCCCTGACACTGGTGAGTGGGAGCAAGCTCACCAGAAGCCCCAAGAAGGCGCTCCCCAACAATTCCCCTTTGGGCCCTGATCTGGTGAGTGGGACCACCGTCTTCATCAGGGATGTTGCTGGGGCCCCTGAATTCCCTGAGCTCTGCCTGGGGGGTGGGAATGTGTCCCAGAACGTTGCCCCAGCCCAGGAGAGTGGGACAAACATCCTCTCCTGTTCCTCTGGGGCAGTGGCCCAACTAAAAGGGGGAGATATGCCTCTCTCCCCACACTCTGATGCACAGAAGCCAGAGACACAATTGCCCCAGGAAGATCCCCCTTATAGACTGGCTCTTGACCCTGAGCCACTGGCCCCAGACCCAGAAGGATTTGACTTCAGCACTGCCTGGAGAAGGGCCCAGGAGAGGCCACCTGTTTTGATGTTTGTCAGGACAAACAGGCATCAGTTCCCCTGGCCCAGGTTTAAGGACACAGGAACTGGCATTTTCTTCACTGGCCCAGGACAAGGGCCCTGTACACCGCTACCGGGCCCAGACAAAGGGCTCATGTTTTCCCCTGGCCCAGGTCAAAAAGACTGCTTCACCCTCTGGCCCAGGATTAAGGACAAAGGGACTTGCAATTGTTTCCCTGGCCCAGGACCAGGGCCTTGTTTCCCCCTACCTGGCCCAGACAAAGGGCTCATGTTTTCCCCTGGCCCAGAACAGAAAGACTACTTTAACCACTGGCCCAGGACAAGGGGCACCTCAGTAGAAACTGGCCTAGGACCAAGGCCTTCGGACTAGTGCACTGTCCAGACAAGTGCCTCACCACCTCCATGCCCTCCTACAGCTCCCAGCCAGCGTTTACTACCGCACCCGCTGGCTTGGAACCAAAAGGGGGAGAAATGTAACGGATCCTACCCGTTACTGGGAGCTCTTGTCTGGGCATGGCATTTATTCACCCCTGGGCCCAAGGATTATGGATATTGGACACTCCTTTGTGCCCTGGCATACGATCTCTCAAGCCCTTATCCTGGACTAAGAGACTTTGGCTAGCCTTATGTGGATAGGCAGCTGTACCAGAGGAAAGAACAATTCAAGGCTTGGGTGCTGCAAACTCTTCTGACCTGCAAAGGGTTAATCATTTGAGTTTGAGCATATTTACTTTCAATATGTTTTGTAGTCCCCCAAGCCTTTTGCTTAATTACTCAAGTCATTGTATTGAGCACTGTCTTGTGGCCCCCTGCTGTGTGCTAATCCAATCATGTCTGCCCTATTATGTTTCCCTGAATCATTTGTTGTTGGTTCTTGGACCCTTTGTGGTGACTGAATTATCCCTGTGACTACTCCATTGTATTCTGCCCTACCATTTGCTGTGTCCTATTGATGAACTGTGATTGAATTAAGTCTCCTGTACTGTGCTCCAAGTTAGTGTGGTTTGAAACTGTATAAATATGTGTGCTTTGGTTCAATAAAGAGAGTTCTGTTTTTGAGTGAACAAGGAGTCCTGGAGTCTTGTATTGCTTATGGTCTAAAGTATCCACTCTGATACCCATCTGCGCCAAGTATCCTGAATCGCCGACCGCCTGCTGCCAGTTTCCTGCGACCTAACTTCGTGTACTGTCAGGCGGCGACGTGGACTCTTCCCTGCTTCCAGTGATCCTGCGGCTGTTTCCAGTGACTGTTCATACCTCAACTGGTGCATCCGACCGCGCTTATCCGCGTCGAGAAGGAGAGACCCAGGAACGACGGCGGAAGGTGACGCGGTCCCTTCTCAGCTTCCGTTACACAAAATAAAGGTGAGTTTGAAAGCTCTTTCAAGATCAATGTTTTGCATATGAAAGGATCCCTGTATTTAGGGTAATATTGTTACCTAGAGATATGAGGGTTCGGTAATTCTCCATCATGACATCCCTGTACAGTCCCTTCTCTTCTTCTCTTAAACAGTCCCATTCCTTCTTGGAGAAGTAAATTGCAACGTCATCAAACTTAGTTTGGTCCTAAAAAAGAAATTTCTTTAGTCAGTGTGGTTTGGATTTTTTCTTAAGAAAAATTATATATATATATGTTTCTCGGAAACATGTAAATGAAGCATTTTCCATACACAATTCTGGGATCTTTTCAAGCTTAGCTGCAGTCTTGTTTTTCTTCCCTTCCTATTTGACTAGACAGCAGGCACATTGATGTGTTATGTATCTATATCAGCCTCTCCCCTCTGTGACCAACTGACCACAGAATCAAATCACTTTCTATCTGTAAAACTGGAACTGTTTGGAGTGTAAGGTGAGGACCCAGGAGGTGGGTACACCAAGGCATTAATATACTCCTGGTCCAAACAGCAATTTTTTCCCTCTTGCATTCTGTGGGACAGAGTGAGCATTAGAATGTGATAGTAACAGCTCCACCTTCAGGTAACAATTTGAGATGTAATAACTTTTGAATGAAGATCTCCCAACAGTAGAAGTACCATTTTAAAGTGTTAGTAATGTCTAAAAAAAAAAACTTTTTTGTATTTAGAAGAGCTTAAAAAGCTGATCTAGATGTAAAAAACCGTATCTCTCAAACCGCTATGGTTTGTCAGCAGGGGATCTGTGTCGGTCAACACGGTGGCGCTTGAGAAGTGCCGGGATTTCGTTACTTACACAGAATCCCTTCATTGGAATGGTCTGAAACGTGTGCCTAGTATTCAGGCACACGTTTTAGACCATTCCAATGAAGGGATTCCGTGTAAGTAACGAGATCTCGGCACTTCTCAAGCTCCACCGTGTCGACCGACACGGATCTCCTGCTGACAGCTTTACAGCTGTCAGTAAGAGAAATCAAACTTTAAACGCTCGTATCTCTTAAACCATAGCGGTTTGAGAGATACGGTTTTTTGCATTTAGATCAGCTTTTTAAGCTCTTTTTTTTTTAGTTTTTAGTTTTTAGTTTTTTTTTAGACATTACTATCACTTTAACTCAGGTAAAAAGTTCTACAATATACTGTCCATAATGAAACTTTACACACTATATAAGAACAGGATGTAAGGATTTCCCTACATAAGCACAGGGAAGTCAGTCTCAATGAATGATCACTGATTATCTCACCTGTGCTTAATGAGGAAATCCTTACATCCTAGCCTGTTGGAGGCCCTTGTGGACTGAAATTGGACATCCCTGCACTATATGACCAAAAGTATGTTGACGCCCCTTCTAATTATTGAGTTTAGGTGTTTCAGCCACACCCATTGCTAAGAGGTGTATAAAATCAACACACAGGCATGCCGTCTCCATCCACTGGGTGTGTGTGTGAGTCTCCTGAGTGAGACATATATTATGTAATGATGCTTTTTCTTTTATATAAATATAAGAGGGGCATTATAATAGGAAAGAGGGACAGAGGGATTTGGGTTTGAATTGGGACTGTTCCTCCTTAAGAGGGACACTTTGGAGATATGAGACTGAGAGGAGGTGAATGTACCAGGACTCAGACACATAAAGTATACAGACATGGACCAGATGCACAGTACAGTGTATATATAATATGGATTTATCATACAGATACACAGAGATCAGACACACGGTATAGTGTATATATAATATGGATTTATCATACAGATACACAGAGATCACACACACAGTACAGTGTATATATATAATATGGATTTATCATACAGATACACAGAGATCAGACATACAGTATGGTGTATATATAATATGGGTTTATCATACAGATACATACTGTATAGTGTACATATAATATGGATTTATCATACAGATACACAGAGATCAGACATACAGTATGGTGTATATATAATATGGGTTTATCATACAGATACATACTGTATAGTGTACATATAATATGGATTTATCATACAGATACACACAGATCAGATACCCAGTATAGTGTATATATAATATGGATTTATCATACATATACACAGAGATCACACACACAGTATAATGTATATATAATATGGATTTATCATACAGATACACACAGATCACACACACAGTATAGTGTATATATAATATGGATTTATCATACAGATACACAGAGATCAGACACACGGTATAGTGTATATATAATATGGATTTATCATACAGATACACAGAGATCACACACACAGTACAGTGTATATATATAATATGGATTTATCATACAGATACACAGAGATCAGACATACAGTATGGTGTATATATAATATGGGTTTATCATACAGATACATACTGTATAGTGTACATATAATATGGATTTATCATACAGATACACAGAGATCAGACATACAGTATGGTGTATATATAATATGGGTTTATCATACAGATACATACTGTATAGTGTACATATAATATGGATTTATCATACAGATACACACAGATCAGATACCCAGTATAGTGTATATATAATATGGATTTATCATACATATACACAGAGATCACACACACAGTATAATGTATATATAATATGGATTTATCATACAGATACACACAGATCACACACACAGTATAGTGTATATATAATATGGATTTATCATACAGATACACAGAGATCACACACACACAGTATAGTGTATATATAATATGGATTTATCATACAGATACACAGAGATCAGTCACACAGTATAATGTATATATAATATGGATTTATCATACAGATACATAGAGATCAGACACACAGTATAGTGTATATATAATATGGATTTATCATACAGATACACAGAGATCAGTCACACAGTATAGTGTATATATAATATGGATTTATCATACATATACACAGAGATCACACACACAGTATAATGTATATATAATATGGATTTATCATACAGATACACAGAGATCACACACACAGTATAGTGTATATATAATATGGATTTATCATATAGATACACAGAGATCAGACACACAGTATAGTGTATATATAATATGGATTTATCATACAGATACACAGAGATCAGTCACACAGTATAGTGTATATATAATATGGATTTATCATACAGATACACAGAGATCAGACACACAGTATAGTGTATATATAATATGGATTTATCACACACACACGGGAAGTTTGTGTCCCAGGACTCAGACACATGATATTTATTAGAGTTGATGTGAAATAGTCACAGAAACCGTTCATTCCTCCGCACGGACATTTCTCCACATCCACAAACAAACAACCAAAGAGAGAAGTGATCACTGACCATGTTACTGTGAGAGCAGATAATTCATCCTCCTCCTGTACAACACCAGCCAGAAATATGTCACATGAAAGAGTGTCCGTATGAAAACAAGAGAACTGTATGTAAAGTTCCTATTAGGGAGCAGTGACATCTAGTGGCAAGAAGAAGGAATACAGGAGTATAGAACTGGAGATCAGCTGAAGTTGTTTAAAGGGATAGTAATACTTCATTTTAACTTTATTTTATTTTGTAGGCATTAAAAAAACATGAAGAATGATATAAGTCTTATCTCTGAAACCTTTATGGTTTAAGAGATATTCACAAACAAAGTATCCCCCCCTGTTCAACCAGATCAGAAGGAAGGTGCCCAGGTAGACTGCAGAGAGGGACAATCTTCAATTAAGATAATGGAAAAAGCTGAAAAACTTGTCAAGGGGGGAAGGGCTTTCATTGTTTTCATACAAAGAAAATTGTCCCCTTCTGTTATCTGTACTGTCATACAACCAGACTCACATCTGAGAAGAGATGGCTTACACTAGGTAAAAGGGGCGGGGAGGGGAACTTTGCTTGTGAATATCTCATAAAACATAAAGGTTTGAGAGATAAGACTTATATCATTCTTCATGTTTTTTTAATGCCTACAAAATAAAATAAAGTTAAAACGAAGTGTTACTATCCCTTTAACACTAAATTTCACCCTCCTATTGTTCTCCCCAATTCACTACTACAGAGAAGGATTTCTCAGCTTTTTCACTGGCAAATACCCTCCATATTTCCATAGTTATCCTATCAATCAATAATGAATTCATATATACAAATTAGTAAAATGCCATCATATGACCGTAAACAGTGTTGATAACTTTATTAAAACACAGATATAAACACAAACACATATACAACACAAACACCTACCAAACATACAATCTCACACATCGGCACATAGTCAAACACAGAGATGCAAACACTCACTCACATAGGCATATAGTCACACACACAGATACACACACTCACTCACTCGCACAGGCACATAGTCACACACAGAGATGCAAACACTCACTCACATAGGCACATAGTCACACACAGAGATGCAAACACTCACTCACATAGGCACATAGTCACACACAGAGATGCAAACACTCACATAGTCACACACAGAGATGCAAACATTCACTCACATAGGCACATAGTCACACACAGATACACATGCTCACTCACATAGTTACAGTAACACACAGATACACATGCTCACTCACATAGGTACATAGTCACACACAGTGATGCACACGCTCAATCACATAGGTACATAGTCACACACAGATACAGATGCTCACTCACATAGGCACATAGTCACACACACAGATACACAAGCTCACTCACACAGGCACATAGTCACACATAGTGATGCACATGCTCACTCACACAGGTACATTGTCCCACACAGAGATGCACACGCTCACTCACACAGGCACATAGTCACACTCAGAGATGCACTCACATTCACTCATACATACCTTGTAACTTGCTGGGTTTCCCTCGGAGACTCTGGATTTTGGGAAGTGTCTCCAGATGAAACCTGCAGGTCTCCGAGATGTTCATAAAAGAATACTGTGAGCTGGTTTGACCTTCGTACAAAGTATTGAGAGGGATGATGGCAATGATCACGTGCACATCTCAGAGTCATCACCGTGCAGTATGAGTGCGTTACTGCATCGCTCTGGACGTCACATTGCGGAGATGAGGTCTGAGGAGCAGTGGAGGCAGACAGCCCACAAGCCTGTAAGTAGTAGGATGCTTTATGCTTGTCCTAAATACTGGTGCCAGCCAGCAATAATGATCTAATCATCAATCACTGCACAGATTGGCAAACCCAGGGTACTACAACTTTTAATCTATTAGTCTTTTAAGGGGATGTATCACCTATATAAAATGTAGGTTAAATAGTTAGGTTATATAGCTAATCTAACTGAAAGTGTGTTAATTTTTTTTTTTTTAAATAAGCTTTATTTTGTCAAAATTTAAGTTATAACGTCTGAGCTGCAGCTACTTCCGGACAGACTGCTGTTACCTGCTCT
Organism: Rhinophrynus dorsalis; assembly: GCA_037306005.1. Classification (NCBI taxonomy): domain Eukaryota; kingdom Metazoa; phylum Chordata; class Amphibia; order Anura; family Rhinophrynidae; genus Rhinophrynus; species Rhinophrynus dorsalis. The sequence goes on along the minus strand of CM074727.1, from coordinate 16,057,351 downwards.
GTAACCGCAGTCCATTGCTCTGCCTCTGCTCTCCTCCCTCTATCTAGCCTCCTCCAATGATGTAGGCTTCTGTCTGTAAGCTGGAGCTCTCTCATTGGCAGAGATCTATATCTAGCCAATGAGGGCGCTCCAGCTTACAGACAGAAAGCCTCTGTTTTATAAGTTTTATATAGGTGATACATCCCCTTTAATGAAATCCACATTCTCTTAATGTGTATTATTAATGTGATAGTCTTTGATCATAGAACTGTTATACCCCTTGAGTTCCAGAATGATGTGCAAAATAATACTCTAATGCTTTTCATACCATTCTGGCACTGAAAGGGTCACAGCAAGACTTCTCTAATATCAGTCCTAAGACATGAAATGGTAAGTCTGCACTTCATGGTCTGAGATTGATATTAGAGGAATTGTGCTCTGACCCTTTGAGTGCCAAACAGGCATGCAAAGCATTAAAGAAATTATTTGCACAACATTCTGGAAGTAAAGGGGTTAACAGTTCAATGCCCCATTACATTAACAGCGCTACCTTAAGAGAGTGGATTTCTTCAAAGAGTAATAGATTAGCACAAGTCTTGGTATCATGTGTTTGTCAGTCTGCGCACCGATTGATTAGATCAGTACTTCCAGTATGATGAGAAACACGGTAACAGTTATTTTTGTTTTGTGTTTTTTTGGGTCTTTTTTTTAATATTAGGTTGAACTATTTTTGACAGTTTCCAGTTATGCACATACACACACAGCCACACACACCTACACACAGCCACACACATACACACACATAGACATTCTCATGCACAGGCACAAACACACTCTCTGAGTTGCACTGACCTCTAGAAATAAAGATGGAGGGGGTAGACCGTCACCAAGGAGGGGGAAATCTGTCTCACACAACTGGACTTGGGTGGTGGAGAAATCAAGGCATTCTCCACAGTCAGATCTTGGTTCTAGCATAATGGCCATTTGTCCTGCATTTCCAGGGACAGTCCCAGATATTGTCTCTGTCCGGCCGCCATTGCATCCTGGGAATTGCTCTGTGCTTTGTAGATTCGTCCCCTGAGAAATATGTGTATAATATACAAGGGCCATGCCTCTAAGGTATGCACCAATTGCTGCCACTAGGATAGTTCAAATATCATGAAGCACCATGTGGGGAGCCACATACATCCCGCCTGTATGGGAGAGAGAAGTAATGGAATCAACTGCTTCTCTCCCTGTCATTAGTAGTAGTGAGGATCTTGCTTCTGGACCCCCCCACCTTGAGACCTTCCTCTTATAAGAGAGAGGGGAATAGTCTGATAGATAAGTCATGGGCAAGGTGAGGACCTATAGTTACTACCAGACTACAACTCCCATCATCCCCTGCCAAACACACAGAGTGAATGAGGCTCCTTGACATTACCAGCGGTTAGATGCATGGAGTGTGCCATTTTGTAGTTGCTCACTCCTTAAAAATAATTAGGCCTGATTCACAGACCAGACATGATGCCTAATTAATAGTGTTACTCATACAACAATATGTGTTCAGGCTTTTGCCAGATCCTGTTTACCTCTAATGTACTCAACAATTTGAAGTCAGAGAGAGCATGAATCCACCCTATTGTTTACAAGCAATGAGGCGGATCAGGAAGCTCTCACCTCTGTGACCCACATGACCTCTCCTATCACACTGATCACTTCCTGCACTCACAACATGGAGCAGTCAGTGATGTATTTTCTGCTCCTAGTGAGGAAAACTGTGCAGAGGGAAATTTCTTTCTCTAAGTCCCCAGCCAGGCAACACAAAGACTACATAATAATCTATAGCACTTCAGCGGCTGTAAAACTTCACCTCCCATCATGCTCAGCCCTCTGTTAGCTGACAGAAGATCATGGGTGTTGTAGATTAATGACAGATGGAAAGCCAGTTGTTTAACACCTTGAGGATAGAGGAGAGAGCAATTCAATGAATATTTACTAAACTGAGGTAAATTCAACTAAAGTCTTGAAAGGAATTACCTCAGGAGAAGAGAGGGAGAGTATAGGACAGACAGAAAGTAAGATCATACCACAGATATAGCAAATGTACCACAGAAATTGGGAATGTGGTCGCTAGACAGACAGGGATATACTTGCATGACCTGTGAAATTTGAATACTGGAGACATTAGTCATTCTTCAGACTCCTTTATATGTGAACTAGTTGAAGAGCCTGTTACACAGGCCACAGTGCCACCACCTGCCAGTCGCGGGGCAGTCATGCACTGCATAGACTGCCCACGCTGCAGCTGATACAGAGCTGGATGCTCCGAGCTCTGTATCAGCCATGGCGCGGGCATGACTGCAGCACGCGCAGCAGTCTCTACTGCGCATGACTGCGTCGTTACACACGTTTTAGCAAATTATTATGTAGGATGTATGTCCTGTTTAGACAACCTAAGCAAAAATGAAAGGTAGTGCAAGCCATTCTCTAGCAGAGTCTGGTAAGAGAACCATAGTCTGCACTCTGGTTCAAACAGACATTGGAAGCAAGACATAGGAGCCTACCCGATGAGGGACTGCACAGCCCATCCTACAGAAAAAAACAAAAAGAAGGCTTACTAAGATAGACTCTTTTCCATGACGACCCTCCTTTGAGTTTACTTTTAAAACAGACCTAGTCTGGTGATGGTAAAGTGGAGCAGGGAGGGACTGTCAGCTTTCAGAGAGCCTTTTTAAGTCAAGTGCCCAGTCCTCCTGACATGAGGACACCTTACCCCATGGCTCCTGTGTTCCACATTGGATGTAAGAGTAAGATCTCTGGGGATGAAGAACTCAACTCAGAGGCATTAATGGTCTCCAAAATGGTGCTAACAGGACCCTAAACAGGTGACTGTGACGGTACCAGGATTTACCAGACCCTTTTGGGGTTATCGGTTCCTGAACCGCCGCTGCCCCTCTTCCACGGCTGGCTGGAGCCCTACCATTTCCTGGTGTCTGGAGGTCCTGGATAGTCAGGCAGGAACAACTGGATGCTGCCCCCTGGCAGACCTAGTGAATTTAGCTGCAGAACCCTAGGTGGGGTTTCCAGAGGCCCTACACCAGTAGACCGGCGAGGCAAGTGAATTCGCTCCTGCAGTGGCTAAGGTGAGAATCCCCAGCCCAAGCCCCCTCCAGAAATACAGCCAAGACTTGTATTAAGGAGGGCAGAACAGAACAGCCTTTATTGATAAAACACACTGCTTATATACACTTCCAGACACGCTTATCAAGATAAGAATACAAATTAGTGCTTGAAAAAGGGACATTTTAACTGGTCCATAATAACCTCCCCTGACTGGTCAATGACCCCCATTCAGGAGCAAAATGTTCCAGTGATCCAGCCAGCTACCTACATCCACCGGACCGGCTACCCATCTTGTAGTTATATCAAGGAGAGAGACAGCCCGGCGTCCTGGGTTACCGTTACAGGGTACATGAATGTAATTTTGAAAGCTAATTTCTCATAAACTATGGACTTAAAGGGATAGTAATACTTAAAATGTAAAAAAAAATATGTTGTAGGGTTTATCCCCCTGAGTAAAACAAGGGAACTCCCACTGCTGAAAGGTGTTTCATTCAAAAGTTATTAATTTTCAAAGTTGAATTTTTTAGGTGCAATATCACAGTGGCCTGAAATTGTACAGTGGCGCTGTTGCTACACGATCCTATGGACAGCTTTGGTCAATTGACCATAAATCTCCATAGGATGGTGTAGCAACAGCGCCACTGTACAATTTCAGGCCACTGTGATATTGCACCTAAAAAATTCAACTTTGAAAATTAATAACTTTTGAATGAAACACCTCTCAGCAGTGGGAGTACTCTTGTTTTACTCAGGGGGATAAACCCTACAACATATTTTTTTTTACATTTTAAGTATTACTATCCCTTTAAAGAAAAAAACCCTCTGCAATCTAGAAAACATTACACTACACTAATAATAGGAGACAGGGTTTGTTAAAAGTTAAAGTTCCCCTTTAAAAACACCACCTCCGTCAAAGGGAAGACTTATTTCTCCTCTATGGCACAGCTGGTTTGCTCCAGAATTGATCTGATATTCTTTTGTGAATAAGACCCCATCTGTATGCTAGTGGGATCTCAAAGCATTGCACAGCATGGTGTAGGAGACCTCTTTAGCATTCAAGGATTGTACAAAAATACAGGCAGCCACTGAATCAATTTAATACTTGTTTATTGAAGCCGTGACAATCAACACTGTGATCACGGACGGCCATTATATACAGACCATAAAGCTATAATTATCATAGCATCAACATAGTCCATAGCATTGTAGAAAGGAGCAGAATGTCCAGTGACATTGAGAAAAAGACAAACATGTGGATGAAAAGAGTTTATATGTGTATTTGTACTATGTTTTCAGTGCTTTTGCTAGTCTAATCCCCTCAATGCCAAGCCTCTTCAAGATTTCACACATTCAGAACATAGAAATGGTTTCCCCCATGTATGGAACATCTGGGGATCAATTCCAGTTAGTGACAAAGAGAGTGCTGCACGGTACACACATCATTGTACCGTAGGAATTCTGTTACCTGGTCAGCATCCTCAGTAATAAGCGCTGGTCACATGAAATCACAGTGCAGCTAAACGCTTGTTGCGTCTTTCTATTCCCACAACTCACTCTAAGTAGCGTGAGAAGTGGGAAAATCAAAGGAAACCAGCTAATGTTCGATATTTGACATTGTGTCAACCACTGACCATGAGCTAGTTTCACAGTCACCCCAGACACCTCCACTACATCTAACACTACAAATCCAATATCCCCCAGTCCTAACAGTAACACACTTACCTTGATGTCGAAGGTCCAGTGGTGTAATTGAGGGCCTGATCCTCCACCGTCTTCAACACCCACATAATGAATAAATAAAATAAAAAAACCCTAATAACTCATCCTTAGCTCTGCTCGGGCCATTGCGAGTAAAAAAATTAATGGGGATTGGATTTTTTTATGGCCAATCCATGTTCAAAGTATTTCCCATACTCCCATTGGCTGGGAAATGGGGTTACACAAGGCACGGAACACACCCTGGCCTAGTCTCACCTCCCAGCCATTCAGTATAAGGATGAAAGGGTCAAGCATGTGCGTAACAGCGCCATTCTATTTAGCCAATCAATATTCATTATGCGCACACGTTACCCTTCCATCTAGATGCTGACTGGTTGGGTGGTGAAGATACTTCCTTCCAGGGCACATCCCATGCTCTGCGTAAACCCACTTCCCAGCTAATAATTTGAACAGGCGACATGAGAATCTCTCACTGCATGACAGAGCGAGATTCTCATGTTGTGTAATAAAACGCTGCATCACGTACTAAAGGTACAGAAGGACCGGGGCAGCATGATGGGATAGAGCCGGGGCAGCCTATGCAAAATGGTGCACCAGAGCTGATGAATTAATCAGTGGAAGAGTCTGTGCTAAGGGTAGACGAATGGGCACGACAGTATACAAAACTCTCCTGGTCCCCCTTAATCCTGCAATAGAGACCCTCAGGATAGGGAAGCCTCAGGTGCCAGATGAATCAAACTTAACAGACAGAGGAAGGATAGAAAGATCTACACCAGAAGCTAATCCCCACATCCCTCTCTTGGGTAGAATCCCGGAAGTTGTATATCCAGTGGCCTAGGATTAACAACCTACTGAAACAAATTGGCGTATAAGAGCCAGGCCCCCGAGTGGTCTTAGAAATAAGGCCGCACTGGGGACACCTTAGTAAAGCAGACCAAGACTAGAATGAGTCTGATGGAACGATATTATAGAAGCTGCTTCCGAGGCCTCAGTAATCGGCAGGCAATACCAATAGCCCAGTCCATCAGGAGGCCCCGGAGTCAGAAGGGAGCACAAGTCAGGCTCCTCGGTGGCCGTTGAATACTGCGGGCTAGACCGCTAAGTGGCAGAGGCCTACCAAGCCTTCTCTAAGGGGACAGGGAAATGAGGGAGTCAGATATCAGGTCTATATGGCCTCGGAATCCAATGGGCTGGGTTTGCTACTGCAGCGGATGTCAGTCGGGACAAACTTCAAAGCCTGGTAGTGAAATGTCAGGTTCCACTGACAGAACCCACTGCATGTAGGCCAACTAGACCTCATTAAATGGGGCATACCTGATTTTACTTGTAATGCTCGTCTTTCTCCACGTATCTCTTTGGTGTGTGGAAGGGGAGCCCAGGAGAGACAACTCTGTACAAAGTGATAGACCGCACTGAGACACCCAGCTCTGGATCACTGCTTCAGAACAAGCAGAAGAGAGACAGGCAGCAAGGAGGAACAGATAAACAATAAGTATGCACAGCCAGGACAGACAGACAGGCATTTTCTCTCTGCTGTGTACTTTTATTTCTTGCCTGACTGTCTGTCCCGGCTGTGCGTACTTATTGTTTATCTGGTTCTCCTTGCTGACGGTCTCTGTGCAGTCTTATTGCCTGTCTCTCTTCTGCGCGCTGTAAAGCAGGACAGGTGAGTGAGACACGAGCTACCACTGACAATCGATTCAGAGCGGGGTGTCTCAGTGTTGTCTATCACTTAGTACAGAGCTGTCTCTCCTGGGCGCCCCTTCCACACACCAAAGAGATATGTGGAGAAAATGCGGGGAAAGATGGCCATTGCAAATAAAATCAGGAATGAGCCATTTAATGAGGAGACGTGAGAATGTCGTGCTTATATGCAGAGCGAGATTCTCATGTCGCCCTTTAATCCAGACGACATGTTTAATGTGGTGCACAGCCGTGCAATATTTAAAATGTGACAATTTAAAAGCATACCCCCTTAATGTTAGCAGCCACTAAATACAACAGAATATCAAATGGGTGTGCTGTTCTATTGATTTAAAAAGAAGCTAATTTAGCAGCCACTGAGCATGTTTAACTGGCGGTAGTTTGTCACAGCACAGGTAATAGAATACCAAACTGTGACTTAAAACTACCACGACCATTTTCATTAGAGATGCACCGATACCACTTTTTTAAGACAGAGTACAATACTTTTTTCAAGTACTCACCTATACCAATTACCGATACTTTTTTTTTTTTTGCGGTCATTTGCCAGTTTTCCAGGTACTTAAAGCGCATATATATATATATATATATATATATATATATATATATATATATATATATATATATATATAATACATATAATATATATGCTTTAGGTACTTGGAAAACTGGCAAATGACCGCAAAAAAAAGGATTGGTGAGTACTTTTATCTCCTGATCTTTACTCCTTTTGCCTTTTTTTTTTTTCTTTTTCTTAGTCCCTTTTGCCTCTTTCTCCCTCTTGGCCCCCCTCTCTCTGTCTCTTTTACCACCCGCTCAATGTCCCATCTTGTCTCCCTTACCCTCCTCTGCCGGGTGCTCGCTGTTCTCTCGCGAGCCCGGCAGAAGTCAGCGTCGGATCGTTGCCATGGTAACCCGCGGCAACGCTCCGACGCTACGGGAGGGAGAGAGGCAACTGGGGAGCATTGTGAGCAGCTCCCCGGGCTCCCTCACTGCAGCACCGACCCTGACACAGGGTATCGGTGCTGGCATCGGTAGCATTTGCGCAAATGCTGGTATTGGCACCGATACCAATACCAGTATCGGTGCAACCCTAATTTTCATTTTCGTAATGACCCTAATAGAATTGATCCCCTGAGATATAAAACATTTGATTTTCTGTTACATCATTTTTCTGTAAAGCATTTTCAAGATTAAGAATATGAAAATGGTTTAAATTCTGTGGGAATCCTCTGATGTATAGCAGTATCTGACTTCAAACTAAAACATTTTTCACATCCAGATCACAAAACCAATTTTTCAACCATATGAGTTTTTAAATGTCTATCAAGATTTGATTTCTGTGCAAAACATTTCCCACATTTGGAACACAGAAATGGTTTCTCTCCTGTATGAATCCTCTGATGTGTAACAAGAGTTGATTTCTCATTAAAACATTTCCCACATTCAGAACATGAATCCTCTGATGTGATACAAGACTTGATTTGTCTCTAAAACATTTCCAACATTCAGAGCATGAAAATGGTTTTGCTTTTGTATGACTCCTCTGATGTGTAATAAGCATATATTTCTTATTAAAACGTTTCCCACATTCAGAGCATGAAAATGGTTTCTCTCCTGTATGAATCCTCTGATGTGTAATAAGATTAGATTTTTTATTAAAACATTTCTCACATTCAGAGCATGAAAATGGTTTCTCTCCTTTATGAATCCCCTGATGTGTAACAAGAACAGATTTGTTACTAAAACATTTCCCACATTCAGAACATGAAAAAGGTTTCTCTCCTGTATGAATTCTCTGATGTTTAACAAGGGCTGATTTTTGAGAAAAACATTTACCACATTCAGAACAGGAAAATTGTTTCTCTCCTGTATGAATTCTCTGATGTGTAACAAGAACCGATTTGTGACTAAAACATTTCCCACAATCTGAACATGTAAATGGTTTCTCTCCTGTATGGATTTTCTGATGTCTACCAAGAGATGATTTCAGATTAAAACATTTCCTGCATTCCAAACATGAAAATGGTTTCTCTCCTGTATGAATTATCTGATGTGTAACAAGACCTGATTTATTTTGAAAACATTTCCCACATTCAGAACATGAAAATGGTTTCTCTCCTGTGTGAATTCTCTGATGTTTAACAAGTGCTGATTTTTGATTAAAACATTTCCCACATTCAGAGCAGGAAAATGGTTTCTCTCCTGTATGAATCCTCTGATGTCTAACAAGATGTGATTTTCTGGCAAAACATTTTCCACATTCAGAGCATGCAAATGGTTTCTCTCCTGTATGAATAACATGATGATTAGTAAGAGCTAATTTCTTACTAGAAATTTTCCCACAATCAGAACTGAAAAATGGTTCATCTCCTGTATGGATCCTTTGATGTGCAACAAGAACCGATTTGTCACTAAAACATTTCCTGCATTCAGAACACGAAAATGGTTTCTCTTCTTTGTGAACTCTCTTATGTTGAAGAAGATTTGATCTGTTTCTAAAACATTTCCCACATTCAGAGCAAGAGAAGGGTTTCTCTCCTGTATGAATCCTCTGATGTTTAACAAGATCTGATTTATGTCTACAACTTTTCCCACAATCAGAACAGGAAAATGGTTTCTCTTCTGTATGAATCATCTGATGTGAAACAAGTCTAGATTTCAGATTAAAACATTTCCCACATACAGAACACGAAAACTGTTTGTCTCCTGTATGAATGTTCTGATGAGCAATAAGAACTGATTTTTTGGCAAAACATTTTCCACATTCAGAACACATAAATGGTTTCTCTGTATGAATGATTTGATGATTAAGAAGGCTTTCTTTCTTATTGAAACATTTCCCACAATCTGGACATGTAAATGGTTTCTCTCCTGTATGGATCCTCTGATGTGTAACAAGAGTTGATTCATGATTAAAGCATTTCCCACAGTCTAAACATTCATATGAGTTTTTTCCAGTCTGAATTTTCTTATGTCTGTTTAGATAATCACTGTTGGTAAAACCTTTATAACACACCGAACATTTTACAATTCTGTCTCCTTTGTGAGTTCGTAGGTGTGCAACAAGTCCTGTGATTTTTGGGAAATGTCTGCCGCATTCTGAACATGAAAGTGCTTTTCCCTCAGTGTGAGTCCCCTGATCATTAAGAAGCTCTGATTTAGAAGAGAAGACCTTCCCACATTCACAGTATACACATGGTTTATCTCCTGTGTGGGCAGATTTAGATTTAAACCATTCCTGACCTTCAGTGGAGTTGTACTGTCTCTCAGAGGTAAATGTTATTTGGTGAGATGCAGACACATATTCATCACTGTCACTGCAATTAGAGATCATTACTGGACAGTTATTTGGTATTTCCTGTACTTGGACACTTTCTATGTTACTGTTATAAAGAGAAGCTGCACATTGTGTCCCTGTATTGTGTGTGAGACTAGACATATGGGGCTCTGTGAGATTGGCTCCTTCATGTGAGTTGGATTTCTCAGACGCAGATCTTACAGATGTTTTCACACTGTTGTTTGGGTTCCACCTTCTAATTATGTCTGTTCCTTGATGACTTTGCATTACACTGATACCTTCCATCACACTTTCTGCTGAACATATGAAGCAAGAACATCCTTCAGGTGTATTTCTGTGTCTGGATCCGTCTTCATAAAATACATTAACTGTGAGCAGAGAATTAAATAGATGTTACCAAATAGCATTTCACTTAGTGCAAATCCTGCCTGAGCAGCTTAAAGAGACACAAAATAGGACCATGTGCAAAAGTGGAGTCATTCTGGGGAGATCAAACAGCAAAATACAGGAAAATATAAATTCCCACAATTCCCAATGTGATGGAGACCTCTCTAGCTTGCAAATAGTTAAAACACCTTTCACCTTAATGAAATCTGTGTTTGTCCCCTATAGGGCAGTTGGTTTGCTCCAGAATTATTCCACATTTCTTTTGAAGATGGGCCCCACAGACACAGAGGGTCATATGTATAAAGTAAAAGTAGAGCAATTCTGTGGCAAACCAATGCTCCATAGGGAAGAGGGAGAGAAATACAAATTACCATTGGCTTAAATCGAGTTCCAGAAAGGCACGTGATTGCAGCTTCTAACATTCAAGGGGTTAACATCACCATTTAAATGTGATAATGTGGGGAATTATTTCTCTCCTCTGATCAGTTGGTTTGTCCCAGAACAGCTCCTCTTTGCCGGTATACAGAAGACACACGGGGCCCTATGTAAACACAGTGGCTGGGTAGAAATTCTGGTCTAAATATAAAGTCAGTTTTAGCGTCTCCTTTTCTTCAGACAGAAATGATCACAATCTCATCACTTTGGAAGATGTGACAGTATTAGTTCTGTTATGGTAGAATATGACAGAAAGACACATTCCCTGGAAACACGGAGGATATATACAGGGAACAACGCAAATGTATCCCCAAAACAAATCAGATCTTCACTAAACTAACTCTATAAAGTACAGATTTAATTCTAAAAAAAATACTTCCAAAAAAGTATAGTGTTAAAATGTCGGAATAAATTCCATACGGCCTAATTTGTAAAACCCAAGTGGAGCAATTCTGGGACAAACCAACATTTGGGGAAGAATAAACATTTCTAAAATATCTATTGAATTTCCAAATATCCCACTGAATGCTACAACAATAAATAAAAATAACCCCCCAAAAAAACTTATTAATGATTATTTTTGCCTTACAATTAATGTGACCATCTAATTAGCATTATGTTAATGTAGATTATCACTCACCTGTCCTGGTACTTGTAGGAATTAATGTCTTCTTAGACACCTGGTGATCTCTTACATACGGCTCTTCTCCTCTTTCTATCACCAGTATAACTGCAGGCTTCCCACTGATATAACCTGTATATGGATATTTATAATTTTTACTGATATTTATGATTCAAAAAGCATTTCTGAAAATAACCGTACCTGGGAACTCACTCATCTTGGGCCCCCTGGAGAAAGGGCTCATGTGCTGCCGACCAGATGTCAATGACATGATTTGCTTCATAAAGGGGTTGGGGCTTAATGATATTTGAGTTAGAAAGTGGGTGGGAAGTGGGAGGAAAAGGGTGGGAAGGAGGAAAAGAGGGAAGAAACTGGAAGGAGGAAAAGAAGGAAGAAACTGGAAGGAGGAAAAGAAGGAGGGAAATAGGGAGTAACAGGATGGGAGGGAGTGGAAGAGGGCAGGAAGTGAGAAGAACAGGGTGGGAAGGATATGAAGTGGGCGGGAAGTGGGAGGAACAGGGTGGGAAGGATATGAAGTGGGCGGGAAGTGGGAAGAACAGGGTGGGAAGGATGAGAAGTGGGCGGGAAGTGGGAGGAACAGGGTGGGAAGGATGAGAAGTGGGCAGGAAGTGAGAGGAACAGGCTGGGGAGGATGAGAAGTGGGCAAGAAGTGGGAGGAACAGGGTGGGAAGGATGAGAAGTGGGCAGGAAGTGAGAGGAACAGGCTGGGGAGGATGAGAAGTGGGCAAGAAGTGGGAGGAACAGGATGGGAAGGATGAGAAGTGGGCAGGAAGTGGAAGGAACAGGATGGGAAGAATGAAAAGTGGGCGGGAAGTGGGAGGAACAGGGTGGGAAGGATGAGAAGTAGGCGGGAAGTGGGAGGAACAGGGTGGGAAAGAGTAGAAGTGGGTGGGAAGTGGGAGGAACAGGGTGGGAAGGATGAGACGTGGGCGGGAAGTGGGAGGAACAGGGTGGGAAAGAGTAGAAGTGGGTGGGAAGTGGAACAGGGTGGGAAGGATGAGAAATGGGCGGGAAGTGGGAGGAACAGGGTGGGAAAGAGTAGAAGTGGGTGGGAAGTGGGAGGAACAGGGTGGGAGGGAGGAGAAGTGGGTGGGAAGTGGGAGAACAGGATGGGAAAAATGAGAAGTGGGTGGGAGAACAGGATGGGAAGGATGAGAAGTGGGCGGGAAGTGGGAGGAACAGGGTGGGAAGGAAGAGAAGTGGGCAGGAAGTGGGAGGAACAGGATGGGAAGAATGAAAAGTGGGCAGGAAGTGGGAGGAACAGGGTGGGAAGGATGAGAAGTGGGCGGGAAGTGGGAGGAACAGGGTGGGAAGGATGAGAAGTGGGCGGGAAGTGGGAGGAACAGGGTGTGAAGAATGAGAAGTGGGCGGGAAGTGGGAGGAACAGGGTGTGAAGAATGAGAAGTAGGCGGGAAGTGGGAGGAACAGGGTGGGAAAGAGTAGAAGTGGGAGGAACAGGGTGGGAAAGAGTAGAAGTGGGAGGAACAGGGTGGGAAGGATGAGACGTGGGCGGGAAGTGGGAGGAACAGGGTGGGAAAGAGTAGAAGTGGGTGGGAAGTGGAACAGGGTGGGAAGGAAGTGGGAGGAACAGGGTGGGAAAGAGTAGAAGTGGGTGGGAAGTGGGAGGAACAGGGTGGGAAGGAGGAGAAGTGGGTGGGAAGTGGGAGAACAGGGTGGGAAGGAGAAGAAATGCCCCACCACTGGAGAATCAGCCTCTGCCCCCGGAGACCCGGTAATTCAATCTTAGACCTGGAGTCTCTGAATAGATCCACAGAGATCCCAGGTATGAAAATAACTGATTACCCAACACTGAACAAAATATACGAATATTAATATATCATTAATTTCTCCCCTACACTTAAAGGAGTTATTTACATGCATAGATGATGTTAATTAACCCTTTGAGTGCCAGAGGGGTACACAACGCATTGCAAAGCAAATGAGTTGCGTACCCCTCTGGCACGCAAAGGGTTAAAGCATGCAGTGCAGGCACTTCCTGTCTTAGCCCTACATCCTCTCCCCCACTCTCTGACACTGAACCCTTCCCGTGCTAGTGCAGATATGTAATGAATTGCTGAGCAGTCAGTGAGTGAGGAAGGTGTAGGGATAAACAGGCCTGTAAATAGCACAATCTATGAATGTAAATTACTGAAAACTAGTTTTTGAAATTCAAAAAAGACTAAAACAAACTAACGGCTCCACCAGCCAATAGATATGATGCGTTCCTCTCTGTTTGGCAAAAATGGATAGTGTTTACCACCCCGGAAGCTGATGTTCAGGCACTACAGACGGGAGGTTGTGAAGTCCGTGGAGGATGTGAGCCTCCTTCTCTCGGAGATTTACCCCCCATTCTATGCCCTTTCCGACCTCTTTGGGGACCTGTGTACAGCCCCCCCCCCCCATTTTTTGTTGTGTGTTTATCTCTGTTCCCCCACTGTCCACTGGTTGCTCCCCTACGTCTTGTTGCCAATGCGAGACTTGTAGCGTTGCCACTCTTTCATTAGCAGATAATTGTATGTCTCAAGATAGTAGCACGATAACCTCGCTACCTGGAGACGGTCACACGCTGCGGGCATTTTGTACCTTGACACAACCAGCTGTGGCTTCCTTTTTCCACTCCCTACCTCTTCGTTCCCCTTCCTTTCCTCCCTAGCCAGGTGTTCCCTACACAGGCCCTGGGCTTCTCTTTTGAACTCTTGCTTCCCCTCCCCAATTCTTTCTAAAATATGTGTGTGCCTACTGCTGAGCGGGAGGTGGTGGAGCCCTACCTCGGGGGTCCCTACGCGTGTATGAGGTGTGGAGGATGGGGGTGAGGTGGAGCTTATATTGGCCTAGCCCCCTCCTCCCCTTGGTCCAGCTTATTAAACACTGCCTCTATTTTTTTCAGCCAGCCTATTGGGCGCCCTCCTTGGCACCCCCCAGGGGATCCACTTTGGGGTGCTGTCTCACCGCTGCTATGTCCCATTGGCACCAAACTGGGGTGTTGAGGGCCAGCACTGTCACCTCTCAAATGAGCATTGTTCTGTTGTGTTGTATATGTCATTATGTACCAGGTCCTGTGTTTATCATTATTATCCCCTTTTTCTACTATAAAAATCAATAACATTTTGAAGTAAAAAAAAAAAAAAAAAAAAAAAAAAGGATCAAAACAAAATGAAAGTGATTTTTAAAGCTCTTCCAAGATCAATGTTTCCCATATGAAAGGATCCCTGTATTTAGGGTGATATTGTTACCTAGAGATATGAGGGTTCGGTAATTCTCCATCATGACGTCCCTGTACAGTCCCTTCTCTTCTTCTCTTAAACAGTCCCACTCCTCCTTGGAGAAGTAAATTGCAATGTCATCAAACGTAGTTTGGTCCTAAAAAAGGAAATTCTTTAGTCAGAGTGGTTTAGGTTTTTTCCTTAGAAAAATCATATATATGTTTCTTGGAAACATGTAAATGAAGCATGTTCTGGGGTCCTTTCAAGATTACCTACAGCCTTGCTTTTTTTCCCTTCCTATTTGTGTAGACAGCAGGGACATTTGTGTGTTATGTCCCTATATCAGCCTCTAACCTCTGTGACCATCAGACCACAGGATCAAATCACTTTCCATCTGTAAAAGTGGAACTGTTGGGAACATAAGGTGAAGCACCAGGTGCCTACACCAAGGCCTTACTATGCCCCTGGTCCACATAGCAATTTTTTCCCTCTTGTATTCTGTGGGACAGAGTGAGCCTTAGAATGTGATAGTAACAGTGCCACCTTCAGGTGACAGTTTAAGCTGTAATAACCTTTGAATGAAGCATCTCCCAACAATAGCAGTACCATTTTCACTCAGAAGAAAAAGTTCTGCAACATACTGTCCATAATGAAACTTTACACACTATATTAGGGTTGTCCAAATTCAGGCCTCTTGGACCACCAACAGGCCAGTATGTAAGGATTTCCCTGCATAAGCACAGGTGAGTCAATAATAATGAATGATCACTAATTATCTCACCTGTGCTTAATCAGGGAAATCCTTACTTCCTGGTCTGTTGGAGGCCCTTGTGGACTGAGACTGGTCATCCCTGCACTATATGTATGTTGACAACCCTCCTAATTATTGAGTTTAGGTGTTTCAGCCACACCCATTGCTAACAGGTGTATAAAATCAACACACAGGCATGCCGTCTCCATCCACTGGGTGTGTGAGTCTCCTGAGGGAGACATAAATTATGTAATGATGCTTTCTCTTTTATATAAATATAAGAGGGGCATTATAATAGGAAAGAGGGACAGAGGGATTTGGGTCTGAATTGGGACTGTTCCTCCTTAAGATGGACACTTGGAGATATGAGACTGAGAGGATAATGTCCGAGAACTCAGACACATACAGTATACAGACATGGACCAGATACACAGTAAACTGTATATATAATATGGATTTATCGTACAGATACACAGAGATCAGACACACGGTATAGTGTATATATAATATGGATTTATCATACAGATACACAGAAATCAGACACATGGTATAGTGTATATATATGACATGGATTTATCATACAAATACACAGAGATCAGACACACAATATAGTGTATATATAATATGGATTTATCATACAGATACACATAGATCAGACACACAGTACAGTGTATATATAATATGGATTTATCATACAGATACACATAGATCAGGCACAGTATAGTGTATATATAATATGGATTTATCATACATACACACAGAGATCAGACACACAGTATAGTGTATATATAATATGGATTTATCATACAGATACACTGAGATCACACACACAGTATAGTGTATATATAATATGAATTTATCATACAGATACACAGAGATGAGACACACAGTATAGTGTATATATATAATATGGATTTATCATACAGATACACAGAGATCACACACACAGTATAGTGTATATATAATATGGATTTATCATACAGATACACAGAGATCAGACACACAGTATAGTGTATATATAATATAGATTTATCATACAGATACACAGAGGTCAGACACACAGTATAGTGTATATATAATATGGATTTATCATACATATACACAGAGATCAGACACACACAGTATAATGTATATATAATATGGATTTATCATACATATACACAGATATCAGACACACAGTATAGTGTATATATAATATGGATTTATCATACAGATACACAGAGATCGGGAACACAGTACAGTGTATATATAATATGGATTTATCATACAGATACACAGATCAGACACACAGTATAGTGTATATATAATATAGATTTATCATACAGATACACAGAGATCAGAAACACAGTATAGTGTATATATAATATGGATTTATCATACAGATACACAGAGATCAGACACAGTATAGTGTATATATAATATAGATTTATCATACAGACACACAGAGATCACACACACAGTATAGTGTATGTATAATATGGATTTATCATACAGACACAGTACAGTGTATATATAATATGGATTTCTCATACACACACGGGAGGTGAATGTCCTAGGACTCAGACACATGATATTTATTCGAGTTGATGTGAGACAGTCACAGGAACCGTTCATTCCTCCGCACGGACATTTCTCCACATCCACAAACAAATAGAGAGAGAGAGAAGTGATCACTGACCATGTTACTGTAGTAGCAGACAGTTCATCTTCCTACTGTACAACAGCCGCAGAATGGACACAAGAGTGTCCGTGTGGAAACAAGAGAACTGTGTGTAACGTTCCTATCAGGGAGCAGTGACATCTAGTGGCAAGAAGAAGGACTACACGGGTAGAACTGGAGATCAGCTGAAGCTGTTATAGCACTAAATTTCATCCTCCTATTGTTCCCCCCAATTCACTACTACAGAGAAGGATTTCTCAGCCTTTTCCTTGGCAAATACCCTCTATATTTCCATAGTTATCCCATCAATCAATATTAAATTCATATATACAAATTAGTAAAATGCCATCATATGAAAATTGTACTAGAACACAGACATAAACACAAACACACATACAACACAAACACCCACCAAACATGCAGTCTCACACACCGGCACATAGTCACACACAGAGATGCACATGCTGACTCACACATACAGGCACATAGCATACCTCCCAAGTGTCCCTCTTTAGGAAGGGCAGTCCCTCTTTTAGACCCAAATCCATCTGTCCCTCTTTCCCACCCTGATGTCCCTCTTTTTAGGAGATCAGACTGAGTGGTGTGTAGATAAGTGTATCACATTGTTCTACAGCAATATAACTTGCATTATTGTTTGATTAAATGTCAGTACATGTGTTTATAAATTAGTTTGTATAAATAAAATACTTTGGTCTTGTTATAAGTCATTTATTAGGTTATACAAAGAGGTATGAATAGGTCATGAAATAGTCTAAAAATCCCCGGTAATGCTCCGCCCACCAGCCACACCCCCAGCAACACCCCCTAAAACACAAGTGTCCCTCTTTGGCAGTTTGAAATGTTGGGAGGTATGACATAGTTACACACTGAGATGCACACGCTGACTCACACACACAGGAACATAGTAACAAACTGAGATGCACACGCTCACTCACATAGGTACATAGTCACACACACAGCGATGCACACGCTCACTCACACAGGTACATAGTCACACACACAGATACACTTGCTCACTCACACAGGCACATAGTCACAAAAAGAGATACACTCACTCACACAGGTACATAGTCACACACACAGATTCAAACACTCACATAGACACACACACAGATACACACGCTCACTCACACAGGCACATAGTCACAAAAAGAGATACACTCACTCACATAGGTACATAGTCACACACAGATACAAATGCTCACTCACATAGGCACATAGTCACACACACAGATACACACGTTCACTCACATAGGTACATAGTAACACATAGAGATGCACAGGCTCACTCACATAGGTACATAGTCACACACAGATACACTCACTCACTCACATAGGTACATAGTCACACAAAGAGATGCACAGGCTCACTCACATAGGTACATAATCACACACAGCGATGCACACGCTCACTCACACAGGTACATAGTCACACACACAGATACACACGCTCACTGACACAGGCACACAGTCACAAATAGTGACGCACATGATCACTCACACAGGTACATTGTCCCACACAGAGATGCACATGCTCACTCACAGAGGCGCATAGTCACACTCAGAGATGCACTCACATTCACTCATACATACCTTGTAACTTGCTGACCTTCGTACAAAGTATTGAGGGGGATGATGGCAATGACAACGTGTGCATCTCAGAGTCATCACCATGCAGTATGAGTGTGTTACTGCATCGCTCTGAATGTCACATTGAAGAGGTGAGGTCTGAGGAGCAGTGGAGGCAGAGAGCCCACAAGCCTGTAAGTAGTAGGATGCTTTATGCTTGTCCTAAATACTGGTGCCAGCCAGCAATAATGATCTAATCATCAATCACTGCACAGATTGGCAAACCCAGGGTACTACGACTTTTAATCTGTTACTTTTTAAAGAAACCCACGTTCTCTTAAAGTAGCGCTATTATTAATGTGATAGTCTTTGAGCATTGAACTGTTCTACCTCTTGAGTTCCAAAATGATGTGCAAAATAATACTCTAATGCTTTTCATACCCTTCTGGCACTGAAAGGGTCACAGCAAGACTTCTCTAATATCAGTCCTAAGACATGAAATGGTAAGTCTGCACTTTATGGTCTGGGATTGATATTAGAGGAGTTGTGCTCTGACCCTTTGAGTGCCAAACAGGTATGCAAAGAATTAAACAAAGAAGTAGTTTGCACAACAACCTGGAAGTAAAGGGGTTAACAGTTCAATGCCCCATTGCATTAATGTGGATTTCTTTAAAGAGTAACAGATTAGCAAAGACGTCTTGTTACCACGTGTTTGCCAGTCTGCGCACCGATTGATTAGATAAGTACTTTTTTTGTTTTGTGTATTTTTTTTCTTTTTTTAAATATGAGGGTGAGCTGTTTCTGACAGTTTCCAATTATGCACGTACACACAACCACACACACACCTACACACCCACATACACACTTAAACACACCTACATACACATACACACACCTACATACACATACACACACCTACACACACACACACAGCCACACACACCTACACACACAGCCACACACATTCTTATGCACATACACACACCTACACACACAGCCAAACACACCTACACACATACACACACATAGACATTCTCATGCACATACACACAGCTACACACATACACACAGCCACACACATACACACAGCCACACACATAGACATTCTCATGCACATACACACAGCCACACACATACACACAGCCACACACATAGACATTCTCATGCACATACACACAGCCACACACACCTACACACATACACACAGCCACACACATAGACATTCTCATGCACATACACACAGCCACACACACAACTACACACAGCCACACACACAACTACACACAGCCACACACATAGACATTCTCATGCACAGGCACAAACACACTCTCTGAGTTGCAGTGACCACTAGAAATAAAGATGGAGGGGGTAGACCATCACAAAGGGAAGGGAAATATATCCCACACAATTGGTCTTGGGTGGTGGAGAAATCAAGGCATTCTCCACAGTCAGATATTGGTTCTAGCAAAATGGACATTTATCCTGCATTTCCAGGGAAAGTCCCAGATATTGTCTCTGTCCGGCCACCATTGCATCCTGGGAATTGCTCTGTGCTTTGTAGAGTAGGCCCCCAATAAATATGTGTATAATATACAAGGGCCATGCCTCTAAGGTATGCACCAATTGCTGCCACTAGGATAGTTCAAATATTATGAGGCACAGTGTGGGAAAGACAAGTAATGGGATTGACTGCTACTCTCCGTGTCATTAGTAGTAGTAGTGAGGATCTTGCTTCTGTCCCCACTGGACCCCCCAACCCCCTCATTGAGACCTTCCTCTTACAAGAGAGAGGGGAATAGTCTGATAGATCAGTCATGTGCAAGTTGAGGCCCTAGTTCCTACCAGACTACAACTCCCATCATCCCCTGCCAAACACACAGAATGAATGAGGCTCCTTGACATTACCAGCTGTTAGATGGGGGTTGTGCCATTTTGTAGTTGCTCACTCCTTAAAATTAATTAGTCTTGATTCACAAACCAGACATGATGCCTAATTAATAGTGTTACTCATACAACGATATGTGTTCAGGCTGTTGCCAGATCCTGTTTACCTCTAATGTACTCAACAAGTTGAAGTCAGAGAGAGCATGAATCCACCCTATTATTTACAAGTAAGGCACCATTTCACAGAGGAAGGAATATCATTCATAGTAGAATTAAGGGTTTTGACCCATGCAGGCTCCTGTTCAAGAGAAGAAGGGGGCAGGATCTGTGGTGGAGGGGCCACACAACAAGAGGGATATAATGTACCACTAAGGTCCCTGAGAAAACCATCCTGACATGAAAAACAAAGGATTAATGAGGAACCCCCTGAAGTCCTGGTGGGCTCATATCTCCCATGTGCTCAGACACACACAGGAGACCCCCAAAGAGAGAACACGGGACAGACTATAAGGAAAAATACATACCTGCGTATAAAGGGTTAAAGACAGGATGCTAGGAGACTCAGAATAGAGAGATGAAGAGTAGGAGTCTGAGGGGCCGCCCACTGCACAGGAAAAAGGAAGTGAGAAGGCGTGGCACCTCCCCTTCCCTGAGTTCCAAGGGAACAAAATGTTTCATGGGAAAAAGTTTTCCCTCCAAACAGCATGTCCAGTGAGGTGGCGCTCAAGCTCTCACGTCCTTTCACCACCCTGCTGAATGCTAGAGAGGTCTCCAACACATTGCAATGCACTGGAGACCTCTGTAGCATTCAAAGAATTAAAGGGATAGTAATACTTAAAATGTAAAAAAAAATATGTTGTAGGGGTTATCCCCCTGAGTAAAACAAGAGTACTCCCACTGCTGAAAGGTGTTTCATTCAAAAGTTATTAATTTTCAAAGTTGAATTTTTTAGGTGCAATATCACAGCGGCCTGAAATTGTACAGTGGCGCTGTTGCTACACCATCCTATGGAGATTTATGGTCAACTGACCAGAGCTATCCATAGGATCGTGTAGCAACAGCGCCACTGTACAATTTCAGGCCGCTGTGATATTGCACCTAAAAAATTCAACTTTGAAAATTAATAACTTTTGAATGAAACACCTTTCAGCAGTGGGAGTACTCTTGTTTTACTCAGGGGGATAAACCCTACAACATATTTTTTTTTACATTTTAAGTATTACTATACCTTTAAAGGGGAACAGGGGTGTAACTATAGGGTGCGACCAGGCCCGTCACTCCAGGGGCCTGGCCGCCCCCTGAGACCCCTCCGCCTGCAATCTCCCTCCGGAGCTCTAGTAATGCAGAGCGTGATGACATCAACTCCCAACGCTCTGCATTACTGAAGAGGACCTCACGGGAGCTCCGGGGAGGTAGGAGATGGGGTCATTGTGGTGATTGGGGGGCAATGTGGTGATTGGGGGGCAATGTGGTTGAGGGGGGCCCAATGTGGTCAGGGGGGCCCATGGCACTTCTTGCACAAGGGCCCGGAGGCTTCTAGTTATGCTTCTGAAGGGGAACGTTCACCTTTAACAAGCCCTGTCTCCTATTATTAGTGTAGTGTAATGTTTTCTAGACCACAGGGTTTTTTTCTTTAAAGGGATAGTAATACTTAAAAAAACATGAAGAACGATGTAAGTCTTATCTCTCAGACCTTTATGGTTTGAGAGATATTCACAAGCAAAGTGTCCCCTCCCCGCCCCTTTTACCTAGTGTAAGCCGCCTCTTCTCAGATGTGAAATCCAGTCCATAGACCAGACAGATAACAGCAGGGGACAATATTCTTCCTGTGAGAACAATGAAAGCCCTGCCCCCCCTTGACAAGTTTTTCAGGTTTTTCCCTGATCTTAATTGAAGATTGTCCCTCTCTGCAGTCTACCTGGGCACCTCCCTTCTGATCTGGCTGAGCAGTGTTACATCAGTAAAAGGGGCAGGAGGGGGATACTTTATCATTGAATTACTCTTGAACTATAACTCTGACAGAATTGAAATAACACTCTCCAAAGTCCAAATACTTTGAAGATTAATTGGAGATGCTTTTATTATGAAACATTACTATCCCTTTATGTCCATAGTTTATAAGAAATTAGCTCTCAAAATTACACTCATGTACCCGCTTCCACATTCTGGGGCACAGGGTAACAGAGGCGCAGGACTTCCCAGTCCTGTAATTCTCCCATCTTCCTCAGGGAGTGCGTTCACACTTCCCTTCATACTGGTGTGCTTCACGTCTATCGTTACAGCTCCGCATATCATTATACTGAGCTTGTTAGACGGAGCTTGCTGTAACGATAGACGTGAAGGGAAGTGTGAACACGCTCCCTGAGGGAGTCGGGAGGAGAATTTCAGGACTGGAAAGTCCTGCACTGCTGTTACCCTGTGCCGCAGAATGTGGAAGTGGGTACATGAATGTCATTGTGAGAGCTAATGGCTCATAAACTATGGTGATCTAGAAAACATTACACTACACTGATAATAGGAGACAGGGTTTGTAAAGGTGTAAGTTCCCCTTTAAAAACACCACCTCCGACAAAGGGAATACTTATTTCTCCTCTATGGCACAGTTGGTTTGCTCCAAAATTGATCTTATATTCTTTTGTGAGTAAGACCCAACCTGAATGCTAGTGGGATCTCAAAGCATTGCACAGCATGGTGTTGGAGACCTCTTTAGCACTACACAAATTACAGGCAGCCACTGAATCAATTTAATACTTGTTTATTGAAGCTGTGACAATCAACACTGTGATCACAGACGGCCTTTATATACAAACCATAAAGCTATAATTATCATAGCATCGACATAGTCCATAGCATCGTACAAAGGAGTGGAATGAACAATGACATGGAGAAACAGACAAACGTGGTAGAAAAGAGCTTATATGTGTATTTGTACTACGTTTCCAGTGCTTTTGCTAGTCTAATCCCCTCAGTGCCATGCCTGTTCAAGATTTCACACAGTCAGAACATAGAAATGATTTCCCCCATGTATGGAACATCTGGGGATCAATTCCAGTTAGTGACAAAATTAGTGCTGTCCGGTACACACATCATTGTACCGTAGGAATTCTATTACCTGGTCAGCATCCTGGGTAATAAGCTCTGGTCTCATGAAATCACAGTGCAGCCACACGGTCGTTGCGTCTTTCTACTCCCACAACTCACTCTAACTAGCGTGAGAAGAGGGAACATCAAAGGAAACCAGCTAATGCTCGATATTTGACACTGTGTCAACCACTGACCATGAACTAGTTTCACAGTCACCCCCGACACCTCTACTACATCTGTCACTACCAATCCAATATCCCCCCAGTCCTAACACTAACATATGCCACATGGCACCTACCAACACCTGTAACACACTTAACTTGATGACAGAGGTCCACCATCTTCTTCAACACCTACATCATAGGAAATAAAAAAAATAATAGCCCACCCTTAGTTAACTAAGGCCGTTGCCCAAGCCATTGTGAGAAAAAAATGTACTGAGATTGGATTTTATATGGCCAATCCATGTCCAAATTATTTCCCATACTCCCACTGGCTGGAAAATGGGGTTACACAGTAATCTAACCTCCCAGCCATTCAGCATAAGGATGGAAGGGACAAGCATGTGCGTAACATCACTTAAAGGGATAGTAATACTTCGTTTTAACTTTATTTTATTTTGTAGGCATTAAAAAAAACATGAAGAATGATATAAGTCTTATCTCTCAAACCTTTATGGTTTAAGAGATATTCACAAACAAAGTATCCCCACCCCCGTTCAACCAGATCAGAAGGGAGGTGCCCAGGTAGACTGCAGAGAGGGACAATTTTCAATTAAGATAATGGAAAAAGCTGAAAAACTTGTCAAGGGGGGAAGGGCTTTCATTGTTTTCATACAAAGAAAATTGTCCCCTTCTTTTATCTGTCGGTCTTACAACCTGCTCCACATCTGAGAAGAGATGGCTTACACTAGGTAAAAGGGGCGGGAGGGGAAACTTTGCTTGTGAATATCTCATAAACCATAAAGGTTTGAGAGATAAGACTTATATCATTCTTCATTTTTTTTAATGCCTACAAAATAAAATAAAGTTAAAACGAAGTATTACTATCCCTTTAATTTAGCCAATCATTATTCATTATGTGCACACGTTACTCTTCCATCTAGATGCTGACTGGTTGGGTGGTGAGGTTACTTCCCTCTTTCAACTTGTTCTAAAGCTATAAGTGGGGTGCCGCAGGGTTCAGTCCTGGGCCCAATGCTTTTTAATTTGTTTATTAATGATGTAGAAGTGGGAATTGAAAGTAGCATCTCAATCTTTGCTGATGACACTAAGCTGTGTAAGGAAATACATACAGAGCTCGATGTTTTTTCTCTGCAGAAAGATTTAGATAAACTGAGTGAATGGGCAGAAAAGTGGCAGATGACAGTTAATGTAGATAAATTTAAAGTTATGCATTTGGGCTGTAGACGCAAACACGTTACATACACTCTAAATGGGAAACAACTTTCCTCATTAGGGAAATATTTAGGAGTACTGATAGACAATAGACTTCACAGCAGTGTACAGAGTCACTCAGCTGCTGCAAGAGCAAATAGAGTACTAGCCTGCATAAAAAGAGGTGTAGAAACAAGGGATGCTAATATTATCCTACCTCTGTATAAATCCTTGGCTAGGCCTCATCTGGAATATGGAGTACAGTTTTGGGCACCAATTCTTTAAAAATACATTATTGAACTGGAAAAGCACAGAGACGTGCAACAAAACTGATAAAGAGATTGGCGGATCTGAGTTATAGAGACTAGCCAAACTGGGTTTGTTTACATTAGAGAAGAGACATATAAGGGGTAAAATTATTACAAATAAATTTAAGGTCAATACAAATAACTATCGCTAAGAACAAGATGTCATCCATTAAAACTAGAGGAAAGGCGCTTTCAACTAAAACACAGACAGGGCTTTTTTACAGTAAGGGCGGTAAAGCTATGGAATTCTTTGCCTCAGAATGTTGTACTTGCAGATAATGTAACTGCTTAAAAAAAAAAAAGCAATTGGATGCCTATCTAGCACAGAACAATTATGACAGATGGCTTCAATGCAGATAGGTTGTTGATCCAGGGAACTATCTGACTGCCATTTGGAGTCAGGAAGGATTTTTTTACCCAATTTGCGCTAAACAGGAAATGGCTTCAGGTTTTTTTGCCCTCCTCTGGATCAACAGAGATGTCTTTGGCATTGGCTGGACTTGGTGGACGCATGTCTTTCTTCTCCAGCCTCGTCAACTATATTATCATGACACTGCTGGACCTCCAACATCAAGGAACGTGATGGGGAGGGGGCATAGTATGTTAGTGTTAGCGCTAGTAAATGGAGTTAACCCTTTGGTTGCATAGGTGTATGCAATGAATTGCAATGCATTACATACCCCTCTGGCACAGAAACTTTTTTTTTTGCTTTTCTTTTGTACTGGTAGTGTTTTGGAGGTGGGTGTTTGGGGCCTTTTTTGGGTGAGATGTTGATGAATTGGTATGGAGGCTTTGGCCCCATAACAATTAGTCTGTGGGGTGCTAGTGTAGGATGCCTGTGTGTGTGTTTTTACTGCTTTTCTATTGTTTGGCAGTGGCTTTTAACATGGATTAAGGCAGTGTTTCTCAGCTCCTGCCCTCAGGACCCACTAACAGGCCAGGACTTAGGGATTTCTCTGCTAGAGCACAGGTGTGGTGATCAGAGGCTCATTCACATTGATTAACTCACCTGTGCTCTAACAAGGAAATCATGTGATCAGAGGCTCATTCACATTGATTAACTCACCTGTGCTCTAACAAGGAAATCATGTGATCAGAGGCGCATTCACATTGATTAACTCACCTGTGCTCTAACAAGGAAATCATGTGATCAGAGGCTCATTCACATTGATTAACTCACCTGTGTTCTAACAAGGAAATCATGTGATCAGAGGCTCATTCACATTGATTAACTCACCTGTGTTCTAACAAGGAAATCATGTGATCAGAGGCTCATTCACATTGATTAACTCACCTGTGCTCTAACAAGGAAATCATGTGATCAGAGGCTCATTCACATTGATTAACTCACCTGTGTTCTAACAAGGAAATCATGTGATCAGAGGCTCATTCACATTGATTAACTCACCTGTGTTCTAACAAGGAAATCATGTGATCAGAGGCTCATTCACATTGATTAACTCACCTGTGCTCTAACAAGGAAATCATCAAATCCCGGCCTGTTAGTGGGTTCCGAGGACAGGAGTTGAGAACCACTGCATTAAGGTCTTAAAGCCTATGTTTGGTAGGCACAGCATTAACTTCCGAAAATGCATCCACTTAACTTGTGTTAGCAGCCACAACATACAACAGAATCTCAAATGGGTGTGCTGTTTCATTGATTTAAAAGGGAGCTAATTTAGTGGCCACTAAGCATGTTTAACCGGTGGCAGTTTGTCACAGCACAGGTAATAGAATACCAAACTGTGACTTAAAACTACCACCAACATTTTCATATTCATAATAACCCTAATAGAATCAAACCCCTGAGATCTAAAAATATTTCATTTTCTGTTAAATATTTTCTAAATTGAAAACATTAAAATGTTTCTTCTCCTATAGGGAACCTCTGACATATAACAAAATCGGATTTCTCAGTAAAGCATTTTCAAGATTCAACACATGAAAGTTGTGTATCCTCTGTGTGAATCCTGTGATGTGAAGCAAGATCTGACTTCAAACTAAAACATTTTTCACATCCAGCTCATGAAACCAATTTCCCACCCGTATGAGTTTTTAAATGTCTGTCAAGAGTAGATTTCTGTGCAAAACATTTACCGCATTGAGAACATGAAACAGGTTTCTCACCTGTATGAGTTCTTAGATGTTTATCAAGAGTTGATTTCTGTGCAAAACATTTCCCACATTCAGAACATAAAAAAGGCTTCTCTCCTGAATGAAGTCTCTGATGTATAACAAGACTTGATTTCACAGTAAAACATTTCCCACATTCAGAACATGTAAATGGTTTCACTCCTGTATGAATCCTTTGATGTGTTACAAGACTTGATTTGTCTCTAAAACATTTCCCACATTCAGAACATGAAACAGATTTCTCCCCTGTATGAGTTCTTAGATGTTTATTAAGAGATGACTTACGGTCAAAATATTTTCCACATTCAGAACACAAATGTGGGTTCTCTCCAGAATGAAATTGCTTATGTATGTTTAAACTTGATTTAAAATTAAAACATTTCCCACATTCAGAACATGTAAATGGTTTCACTCCAGTATGAACCCTCTCATGGGTTACAAGACGTGAGTTCTCTCTAAAACATTTCCCACATTCAGAGCATGAAAATGGTTTCTCTCCTTTATGAACCCTCTGATGTGTAACAAATAACAATTTGTCGCTAAACCATTTCCTGCATTCAGAACACGAAAATGGTTTATCTCCTTTGTGAACCCTCTGATGTTTAACAAGATTTGATCTGTCTCTAAAACATTTCCCACATTCAGAGCATGGAAAAGGTTTCTCTCCTTTGTGAATCTTCTGATGTGTAACAAGATCTGATTTATGTCTAAAACATTTCCCACATTCAAAACATGAAAATGGTTTCTCTCCTGTATGAATTCTCTGATGTGTAACAAGATCTGATTTATGTCTAAAACATTTCCCACATTCGGAACATGTAAATGGTTTTTCTCCTGTATGAATCATGTGATGTGTAAGAAGAATGGATTTTCTGGCAAAACATTTTCCACATTCCGAGCACGCAAATGGTTTCTCTCCTGTATGGATGACTTGATGATTAGTAAGAGCCGATTTCTTACTAAAACATTTCTCACAATCAGAACAGGAAAACGGTTTCTCTCCTGTATGAATCCTTTGATGTGTAACAAGACTTGATTTCAGATTAAAACATTTCCCACATACAGAACATGAAAACTGTTTCTCTCCTGTATGAATGTTCTGATGAGTAATAAGAACAGATTTTTTAGCAAAACATTTTCCACATACAGAACATATAAATGGTCTCTCTCCAGTATGAATGATTTGATGATTAATAAGAGACGATTTCTTATTGAAACATTTCCTGCAATCAGAACATGAAAATGGTTTCTCTCCTGTATGAATCCTCTGATGTCTAACAAGAGTTGATTTCTGAGTAAAGCATTTCCCACAGTCTAAACAATCATATGTTTTTTTTTCAGTGTTACTTTTCTTATGTCTGTTTAAAAAATTATTTTTGGTAAAACATTTAGGACACCCCGAACATTTTACAATTCTGTCTCCTTTATGAGTTCTTATGTGTGCAACAAGTCCTGTGAGTTTGAGGAAATGTCTGCCACATTCTGAACATGAAAGTGTTTTTCCCTCAGCGTGAGTCCCCTGATCATTAAGAAGCTCTGATTTAGAAGAGAAGACCTTCCCACATTCACAGTATACACATGGTTTATCTCCTGTGAGGGCAGATTTAGATTTAAACCATTCCCGACCTTCAGAGAAATTATACTGTATCTCAGAGGTAAATGCTATTTGGTGAGATGCAGACACAGATTCATCACTTTCACTGCAACTACAGATCATTACTGGATGGTTATCTGGTATTCCCTGTGTCTGGGCACTTTCTATGTTACTGTTATAAAGAGAAGCTGCACATTGTGTCCCTGTATTGTGTGTGAGACTAGACATATGGGGCTCTGTGAGATTGGCTCCTTCATGTGAGTTGGATTTCTCAGACGCAGATCTTACAGATGTTTTCACACTGTTGTTTGGGTTCCACCTTCTAATTATGTCTGTTCCTTGATGACTTTGCATTACACTGATATCTT
The DNA here is from genome assembly GCA_037306005.1 of Rhinophrynus dorsalis. NCBI lineage: Eukaryota > Metazoa > Chordata > Amphibia > Anura > Rhinophrynidae > Rhinophrynus > Rhinophrynus dorsalis. The sequence continues at coordinate 16,028,127 of CM074727.1, read as the reverse complement.
CCATCACACTTTCTGCTGAACATATGAAGCAAGAACATCCTTCAGGTGTATTTCTGTGTCTGTATCCGTCTTCATAAAATACATTAACTGTGAGCAGAGAATTAAACAGATGTTACCAAATAGCATTTCACTTAGTGCAAATCCTGCCTAAGCAGCTTAAATTATTCCACGTTTCTTTTGAAGGAAGGGCCCATAGACACAGAGGGCCATATATATAAAGTAAAAGTGGATCAATTCTGGGGCAAACCAAGGCTCCATAGGGAAGAGGGGGGAATAAAAATTACCACTGACTTAAATTGCCGGTAAACAGAAGACACACGGGGCCCTATGTAAACACAGCGGCTGGGTAGAAATTCTGGTCTAAATATAAAGTCAGTTTTAGCATCTCCTTTTCTTCAGACAGAAATAATCACAATCTCATCACTTTGGAAGACGTGACAGTATTAGTTCTGTTATGGTAGAATATGACAGAAAGACACATTCCCTGGAAACACAGAGGATATATACAGGGAACAACGCAAATGTATCTCCAAAACAAACCAGATCTTCACTAAACTAACTCTATAAAGTACAAATTTAATTCTAAAAAAAATAACTCCAAAAAAGTATACTATTAAAATGTCTGAATAAATTCCATACGGCCTAATTTGTAAAACTCAAGTGGCGCAATTCTGGGTCAAAGCAACAACTGGGGAAGAGTAAACAGTCCTAAAATTTCTATTGAATTTTCAAATCTCCTGCTGAATGCTAGAGAGTTTAAAAAAATAAATTAAATTAAAAAAAATCCACACACTTATTACTGGTTATTTTACCAAAAAGTTAATCTGTGACCAGCTATTTAGAATTATGTCACTGTACAGATTATCTCTCACCTGTCCTGGTAGTTGTAGGAATGAATGTCTTCTTAGACATGTGGTGATCTCTTACATACGGCTCTTCTCCTCTTTCTATCACCAATATAACTGCAGGCTTCCCACTGATATAACCTGTGTATGGAGATTTATTATTTTATTGACATTTATTATTCAGCACAACGAACATTTGTAAAAATAACCATAACTGGAAATTTGCTCATCTTGAGACCCCGGAGAGGGCTCCTGTGCTGTCGACTAGAAGAAATAAATGACATGATTTCGTCACAAAGGGGATGGGGTTTAATCATATTTGAGTCTTAAAGTGGACGGGAAGTGTTCAGAGCAGGGTGGGAATGAGGATAAGTGGGTAGGAAGTGGGAGGAACAGGGTGGGAAGGAGGAGAAGTGGGTAGGAAGTGGGAGGAACAGGGTGGGAAGGAGGAGAAGTGGGAGGAACAGGGTGGGAAGGAGGAGAAGTGGGAGGAAAAGGGGGCGGGAAGTGTGAGGAGCAGGGTGGGAAGGAGGAGGAACAGGGTGGGAAGGAGGAGAAGTGGGAGGAGCAGGGTGGGAAGGAGGAGAAGTGGGCGGGAAGCGTGAGGAGCAACGTGGGAAGGAGGAGAAGTGGTGGAAAGTGGGAGGAGCAGCGTAGGAAGGTGGAAAGTGGGAGGAACACAGTAGGAAGTAGAAGTGGGCAGAGGAGAAGTGGGTGGAAAGTGATCAGAGCAGGGTGGGAAGGAGAAGAAGTGGATGGAAAGTGAGCGGAGCAGGGTGGGAAGGAGAAGAAGTGGGTGGAACAAGAGCGGAGCAGGGTGGGAAGGAGAAGAAGTGGGTAGAGAGTGAGCGGAGCAGGATGGGAAGGAGAAGAAGTGGGTGGAGAGTGAGCAGAGCAGGGTGGGAAGGAGAAGAAGTGGGTGGAGAGTGAGCAGAGAAGGGTGGGAAGGAGAAGAAGTGGGTGGAGAGTGAGCAGAGAAGGGCGGGAAGGAGAAGAAGTGGGTGGAGAGTGAGCGGAGCAGGGTGGGAAGGAGAAGAAGTGGGTGGAGAGTGAGCAGAGCAGGATGGGAAGGAGAAGAAGTGGGTGGAACGTGAGTGGAGAAGGGTGGGAAGGAGAAGAAGTGGGTGGAGAGTGAGCGGAGCAGGGTGGGAAGGAGAAGAAATGGGTGGAACGTGAGTGGAGCAGGGTGGGAAGGAGAAGAAATGGGTGGAACGGAGGAGAAGTGGGTGGAGAGTGAGCGGAGCAGGGTGGGAAGGAGAAGAAGTGGGTGGAACGTGAGTGGAGCAGGGTGGGAAGGAGAAGAAGTGGGTGGAGAGTGAGCAGAGCAGGGTGGGAAGGAGAAGAAGTGGGTGGAACGTGAGTGGAGCAGGGTGGGAAGGAGAAGAAATGGGTGGAACGTGAGTGGAGCAGGGTGGGAAGGAGAAGAAGTGGGAGGGAAGGAGAAGAAGTGGGTGGAACGTGAGTGGAGCAGGGTGGGAAGGAGAAGAAGTGGGTGGAAGGAGAAGAAGTGGGAGGGAAGGAGAAGAAGTGGGTGGAGTCTTGAGGGCAGATCTACAGAGATCCCAGGTATGAAAATAACCAATTGCCTAACACTGAACAAAATAGATGAAATTCATTTTTTCCCTACATTTAAAGGACCCTAGCACCTAAAAGTAACCTGTATGATTTTGAAAAACCTTTCAAAAACATCTATATGTTGTATTAGCCATTTTATGTTTAGTAAGTAATTTCTGAGTTATTTACATGTATAGACTATTCTAATTAAAGCATGCCGTGCAGGCACTTCCTGTCTTAGCCCTACATCCCCTCCACCACAAACTGGCACTTAACCCTTCCCGTGCTAGTGGAGGTAGGCAATGTATTGCTGAGCAGTCAGTGAGTTGGGAAGGTAATGTAGGGATAAACAGGCCTGTAAATAGCACAATCTATGAATGTAAATTACTGTAAAAAAACACTAGTTTTTGAAAATTAAAAAAAAGCTAAAACAATATGAAGGTGATTTTGAAAGCTCTTTCAAGATTACCAAAGTTGGTTTTAGGAGATACTGTCCCTTTAAACACTAATCATGTTTCCCATGTGAAAGGTTTCCAGTATTTAGGGTGATATTATTACCTAGAGATATGAGGGTTCGGTAATTCTCCATCATGACGTCCCTGTACAGTCCCTTCTCTTCTTCTCTTAAACAGTCCCACTCCTCCTTGGAGAAGTAAATTGCAACTTCATCAAACTCAATTTGGTCCTAAAAAAGAAAATTCTATGGTCAGTGTGGTTTTGGTGTTTGTTTGTTTTGTTTTTTTTAAAAAATCACTTTAAAGGGATAGTAATACTTAAGATGTAAAAAAAAATATCTTGTAGGGTTTATCCCCCTGAGTAAAACAAGAGTACACCCACTGCTGAAAGGTGTTTCATTCAAAAGTTATTAATTTTCAAAGGTGAATTTTTTAGGTGCAATATCACAGTGGCCTGAAATTGTACAGTGGCACTGTTGCTACACCATCCTATGGAGAGTTATGGTCCCGGGACCAGAGCTGTACATAGGATTGTGTAGCAACAGCGCCACTGTACAATTTCAGGCCACTGTGATATTGCACCTAAACAAATGTAACTTTGAAAATTAATAACTTTTGAATGAAACACCTTTCAGCAGTGGGAGTACTCTTGTTTTACTCAGGGGAATAAGCCCTATAACATATTTTTTTTTACATTTTAAGTATTACTATCCCTTTAATGATTCTTGGAAATATGTAAATGAAACATTTTCCATACACACAATTCTGGCATCCTTTAAAGAGTCAGTAATGTCCCCCCCAAAATATTTAGTTTTAGGTAGAGATTGAAAAAATTAACTAATTGCAACAAACCCTATCTCTCAAACAGCTACGGTCTGAGAGATATAGGGATTCAAAGTTCCCCCTCTCTCCCCTTCTCCTGACGTCAGCGTCTAGCTGACAGCAAGAGATCCCGGTCCGATGACCAGTAGGAGGCTCTGCAGCACAGCCGAAATCCTGGTATTTAAAAAGAATTCATTCATTGGAAAGGTCTACATAGTGTGCTTGCAAACCAGGCACACTTTGTAGACAGTTCCAATGAATTAATTATTTTTAAAAACCGTGATTTTGGCTCTGCTGCAGAGCCTCTTCGAGTCATACGACTTGATTCTCCTGCTGTCAGCTTTACAGCTGACATCATGAGAAGGAGAGGGAGGGAGGAACTTTGAATCCATATATCTCTCAACCCATAGCGGTTTGAGAGATAGGGTTTGTTGCAAATAGTTTATTTTTTCAATATCTACCTAAATCTAAATATTTTTATGGGAAATTACTGTCCCTTTAAGCTTAGCTGTAGCCTTGCTTTTCTCCCCTTCCTATTTGTGTAGATAGCAGTCATATTGATGTGTTATGTATCTATATCAGCCTCTCTCCTCTGTGACCATCTGACCACAGGATTAAATTACTTTCTATCTGTAAAACTGGAACTGTTGGGAACATAAGGTGAGGCTCCTGGCAGATACACCCATGTGTTAATATGTCCCTGATCCACACAGAAATCTTTCCCTCTTGCATTCTGTGAGACAGTGGGCCTTAGAATGTGAAAGTAACAGCATCACCTTCAGGTGACAGTTTGAGTTGTAATAACTTTTGAATAAAGCATTTCACCCACACATTTTCATTACATACACACACACACATACACACACACACTCACACTATATCAGGGTTGTCCAAGTTCACTCCTCAAGGGCCACCAACAGTGCAGGATGTAAGGATTTCCCTACATAAGCATAGGTGAGTCAGTCACAATGAATAAGCCACTGATTATCTCACATGTGCTTATTCAGGGAAATCCTTAAATCCTGCCCTGTTGGTGGCATTGAGGACTGAAACTGGACATCCCTGCACTATATGACCAATAGTATGTAGACACCCTTCCTAATTATTGAGTTTAGGTGTTTTAGTCACACCCATTGCTAACAGGTGTATAAAATCAACCCACGGGCATGCCATCTCCATAGACAAACGTTGGAAGTAGAATGGGTCATATTGAAGACCTCAGGGACTTTAAACGTGGCACCGTCATAGGATGCCACCTTTGCCACTAATCATTTTCTGAAATTTCTGCCCAGGCAGACTGTAAGTGCTATTATTGTGAAGCATCTAGGATAGCGGTTCTCTACCTTTTTTAGTGCCGCGACCCTTTGATAAAATTTCCCAAGTTGTTGAGATCCCTAACAGTAAAATTATTTTCATTGCTCCTTCATCACTGTAATTTTGCCACTGTTATGAATCGAAATATAAATATCTGATGGTTTTAGGCGACCCCTGGCAAATCGTCATTCGACCCCCAAAGGGGTCTCGACCCACAGGTTGAGAACCACTGATCTAGAAATAACAACAGCTCAGCCACAAAGTGGTAGACCACACACACTATGTGCAACGTCAATCGTCAGCTGGAGTGTTACAAGCTCATCGCCACTGGACTCTGGAGCAGTGGAGACGTGTTCTCTGGAGTGATGAATCACGCTTCGCTATCTGGCAGTCTGATGGACGAATCTGGGTTTGGTGGATGCCAGGAGAACGCAACCTACCGGAATGCATAGTGCCTACTGTAAAGTCTGGTGGAGGTGGGATGATAGTCTGGGGCTGTTTTTTGGGATTTGGGCTAGACCCCTTAGTCCCAGTGAAAGGTAACATTAATGCTACAGTATACAAAGACATTTCAGACAATTGTATGCTTCCAGCTATGTGGCAACAGTTTGGGGAAGGTCCTTTCCTGTTCCAGCATGACTGTGCCCCTATGCACATACAAGGTCCATAAAGACATGGTTTGATGAGTTTGTGTGGAGGAACCCAAGTGGACTGCACAACTCCCTGACCTTAACCCATTGAACACCTCTGGGATGAATTAGAACACAGATTGTGAGTCAGGTCTTCTCGTCCATCATCAGTGCCTGATCTCACAAATGCTATTTTGGCTGAATGGGCACAAATTCCCATAGACACACTCCAATATCTTGTGGAAAGCTTTCCCAGAAGAGTGGGGATTGTAATAGCCACAAATGAGGGGGGGGCGCTACTCCATATTGATGCCCATGGATTTGGAATGGGAGGTCTGAAAAGCTCATATAGGTGTGATGGTGTACATATATATTTCCTTTTACCCAGTAGTAATATATGTCCTGATTGGTGAGACAGTGAGATGTGTTTGTGTTAGAGAGAGGGGGATACAGCTGTGTCTGTGTGTGAGAGAGAAGGAGGGAGAGGTGTTTGTGTAAGTGAGAGACATACTGAGGGTGAAACGAGCATGAGACTGAGGGTGTTGTGTCTGTGAGAGAGACAGACAGTGGGCAAGGTGTGAGAGAGACAGACAGAGAAGGAGAGGTCTGTGTGAGAGAGAGAGACAGACAGAGGGTGAGGTGTGTGTGTGTGTGCGAGAGAGACAGATAGTGGAAGAGGTGTGTGTGTGTGCATGTGAGAGAAACAGACAGACAGTGAGGGGTGCGTGTGTGATGTAGACAGAGGGTGAGGTGTGTGATAGAGGGTGAGGTGTGTGTGATATATACAGAGGTTGAGGTGTGTGATATAGACAGAGGTTGAGGTGTGTGTGACACAGAGGGGGAGGTGTGTGAGATTCAGACAGAGTTGAAGTCTGTGTGATATATACAGAGGGTGAGGTGTGTGATACAGACAGAGGGTGAGGTGTGTGTGTTATATAGTCAGAGGGTGAGGTGTGTGTGATACAGACAGAGGGTGAAGTGTGTGTGATATAGACAGAGGGTGAAGTGTGTGTGATACAGACAGAGGGTGAAGTGTGTGTGATACAGACAGAGGGTGAGGTGCGTGTGTGTGTGATACAGACAGAGGGTGAGGTATGTGTGAATAGACAGAGGAAGAGGTGTGTGAGATACAGACAGAGGATAAGGTGTGTGTGATACAGACAAAGGGAGAGGTGTGTGTGATACAAACAGAGGGTGAGGTGTGTGTGATACAGACAAAGGGTGAGGTGTGTGATATAGATGGGAGGTGACACAGAGGGTGAGGTGTGTGTGATACAAACAGAGGGTGAGGTGTGTGTGATACAGACAAAGGGTGAGGTGTGTGATATAGATGGGGGGGTGACACAGAGGGTGAGGTGTGTGTGATACAGACAGAGGGTGAGGTGTGTGTTTGTAAAATATACAAGGATGAGGAGTGTGATATATACAGAGGGTGAGGTGTGTGTGTGATATATACAGAGGGTGAGGTGTGTGTGTGTGATATATACAGAGGGTGAATGTTACAGTTCTCAAGCAAGACAAGGAGTCAGATGGTATAGTTAAAATCACCTTTATTTTGGATAATAAACAATAGGCAATAAATGAATATACTATAAGCAGAGGGTGACTGGAGAGGCTAGCGACTCTATCAGAAATAGGAGCCTGCCACCAGGTCAACCACGTCTGCTGGAGACTAGGCCGAAGCCAATTGGTACTCTCGGGGTAATAGGTGGAACGTACACAGAACCTACAGTCTCCTAAAATATAGCAACATGGGAGACTACTGACTCACGCCTGTAGTCAGTAAGGAAGAGCTCATCTCCAATAAGGATGGCAACAAAGGTGACTACTGACTCACACCTGCAGTCAGTAAGGTCGGAGTCTGCCAGAGCAACAGGTCTGCACAAGGATGGATGTCTGTGTGGAACGGAGTCACACAGAGGAGTGAACAGACAGAGCCACAGGTCAGAACCAGCCATGAAAATCAGACAAGCCAGGATCCTACACAGAGCGGTTAGTCAGCCAGAGCCACAGGTCTGCACCAGATAGGATGTCCAATAATAGGAGGCAACACTGGGAGGATAGTTGGACAGAGCCCCAGGTTGGACAGTCAGACAAGCCAGGATCATACACGGAGCAGGTAGTTAGCCAAAGGAGCACACAGGTAGAATGATCAGACAGAGCCACAGCTCAGCACCAGAATGGATAGTCAGACAAGCCGGGTCATACACAGGACAGAGGAACAACAGGAACCAGAACTGCACTGAACACCAACATAAGGGTAATGATAAACAGGCGTCCAGGCAAGTGCCTGATTCATGATGCTAGTAACAAAATATGCGACCAGGCCACAGGCTAGAGGGACACAGCTAGTGACGCTGGAGCGTCAGTCCAGAAACCTGATCCTGGCCAAAAGGGGGTGAAGTGTGTGATATATACGGAGGATGAGGTGTGTGATTTATACAGAGGGTGAGGTGTGTGTGTGTGTGTGTGTGATATATACAGAGGGTGAGGTGTGTGATATATACAGAAGATGAGGTGTGTGTGTGTGATATATACAGAGGATGGGGTGTGTGATTAATACAGAGGGTGAGGGATGTGTGTGTGATATATACAGAGGATGAGGTGTGTGATATGGACAGAGGGTGAACCTCAGGACTTGTGTGTAAAATCAAGAGAGTAAGTATGGGACAAACCAACTGTACTGTAGGGTACAAATAAAAATCCCCATTCTCAATGTGTTGGCAACCTCTCTAGGAATCAAGAGGTTAAAAAGTCTTATTTAAATCAATGGGGTTCTGGCAATTTTTGGTCCCAGAATTGCTCCAGTTTAATTATATACCATAGTCCCACTGAGCTGCATGTACAAAAGCAAAGTGGTGTAGTCCTGCGGGAACATAACTGCACCACAAGGGACAAATATACTCCACTGGTGCCGCTGTGAGATACAGATGACAAGAGTCACGTCAAAAAGGGGGCAGGGCGTAACGAACACATCATTGTGATAGAATCTGGCGAAGACTATGCGGATGCATGCAAACGTGCTAAAAAACATATGCAAAAGTGTGCACGACCCAGCAAAGGAAGACAAGAGAAGGTAGGTGGAGAGAAGAACATGACAGTTTATAATGGTTAACCCTTTGAGTGTCAGAGAGGTACACAACGCATTGCTCTGCAATGCATTGCGTACCACCCTCCCGCCAAAGAGTTAAACAAATGAATATGAATATCTCCTCCTTATTTCCACCCCGGAGTGTGTGTGTGTCTCCTGAGGGAGACATACATTATGTAATGATGCATATATATATATATATATATATATATATATATATATATATATATATACATATATACAAGGGACATCATGGTAGGAAAGAGGGGCAGGGGGATTGGGTCTGAAATAGGGACTGTTCATTCTAAAAAGGGACACTTTGGTGATAGGAGAATGAGAGGTGAATGTCCCAGACACACACATTATACAGACATGGACCAGACACACAGTACAGTGTATATATAATATGGATTTATCATACAGATACACAAAGATCACACACAGTATAATGTATATATAATATAGATTTATCATACAGATACACAGAGATCACACACACACAGTATAGTATATATATAATACGGATTTATCACACAGATACACAGAGATCACACACACAGTATAGTGTATATATAATATGGATTTATCACACAGATACACAGAGATCACACACACAGTATAGTGTATATATAATATGGATTTATCACACAGATACACAGAGATCAGACACACAGTATAGTGTATATACAATATGGATTTATCATACAGATACACAGAGATCATACACACAGTATAGTGTATATATAATATGGATTTATCACACAGATACACACAGATGGTACAGTGTATATATATAATATGGAGTTATCATACAGATACACAGAGATCAGACACACAGTATAGTGTATATATAATATGGATTCATCATTCAGATACACAGAGATCAGACACACAGTATAGTGTGTATATAATATGGATTAATCATACAGATACACAGAGATCAGACACACAGTATAGTGTATATATAATATGGATTTATCATACAGATACACAGAGATCAGACACACAGTATAGTGTATATATAATATGGATTTATCATACAGATACACAGAGATCAGATACACAGTATAGTGTATATATAATATGGATTTATAATACAGATACACAGAGATCACACACAGTATAGTGTATATATAATATGGATTTATCATACAGATACACAGAGATTAGACACACAGTATAGTGTATATATAATATGGATTTATCATACAGATACACAGAGATCACACACACAGTATAGTGTATATATAATATGGATTTATCATACAGACACACAGTATAGTGTATATATAATATGGATTTATAATACAGATACACAAAGATCACACACAGTATAGTGTATATATAATTTGGATTTATCATACAGATACACAGAGATCAGACACACAGTATAGTGTATATATAATACGGATTTATCATACAGATACACAGAGATCACACACAGTATAGCATATATATAATATGGATTTATTACACAGATACACAGAGATCAGACACACAGTATAGTGTATATATAATATGGATTTATCATACAGATACACAGAGATCAGACACACAGTATAGTGTATATATAATATGGATTTATCATACAGATACACAGAGATCACACACACAGTATAGTGTATATATAATATGGATTTATCATACAGATACACAGAGATCACACACACAGTATAGTGTATATATTATATGGATTTATCATACAGATACACAGAGATCACACACAGTATAGTGTATGTATAATATGGATTTATCATACAGATACACAGAGATCAGACACACAGTATAGTGTATATATAATATGGATTTATCATACAGATACACAGAGATCAGACACACAGTATAGTGTATATATAATATGGATTTATCATACAGATACACAGAGATCAGACACAGTATAGTGTATATATAATATGGATTTATCATACAGATACACAGAGATCAGACACAGTATAGTGTATATATAATATGGATTTATCATACAGATACACAAAGATCATACACACAGTATAGTGTATATATAATATGGATTTATCACACAGATACACACAGATGGTACAGTGTATATATATAATATGGAGTTATCATACAGATACACAGAGATCAGACACACAGTATAGTGTATATATAATATGGATTCATCATTCAGATACACAGAGATCAGACACACAGTATAGTGTGTATATAATATGGATTAATCATACAGATACACAGAGATCAGACACACAGTATAGTGTATATATAATATGGATTTATCATACAGATACACAGAGATCAGACACACAGTATAGTGTATATATAATATGGATTTATAATACAGATACACAGAGATCACACATAGTATAGTGTATATATAATACGGATTTATCCTACAGATACACAGAGATCACACACACAGTATAGTGTATATATAATATGGATTTATCATACAGATACACAGAGATCAGACACACAGTATAGTGTATATATAATATGGATTTATAATACAGATACACAGAGATCACACACAGTATAGTGTATATATAATATGGATTTATCATACAGATACACAGAGATCACACACACAGTATAGTGTATATATAATATGGATTTATCATACAGACACACAGTATAGTGTATATATAATATGGATTTATAATACAGATACACAAAGATCACACACAGTATAGTGTATATATATAATATGGATTTATCATACAGATACACAGAGATCAGACACACACAGTACAGTGTATATATATAATATGGATTTATCATACAGGTACACAGAAATCAGACACACAGTATGGTGTATATATAATATGGATTTATCATACAGATACACAGAGATTAGACACACAGTATAGTGTATATATAATTTGGATTTATCATACAGATACACAGAGATCAGACACACAGTATAGTGTATATATAATATGGATTTATCATACAGATACACAGAGATCAGACACACAGTATAGTGTATATATAATATGGATTTATCATACAGATACACAGAGATCAGACACACAGTATAGTGTATATATAATATGGATTTATCATACAGATACACAGAGATCAGACACAGTATAGTGTATATATAATATGGATTTATCATACAGATACACAGAGATCAGACACAGTATAGTGTATATATAATATGGATTTCTCATACACACACGGGAGGTGAATGTCCCAGGACTCAGACACATGATATTTATTCGAGTTGATGTGAAATAGTCACAGGAACCGTTCATTCCTCCGCACGGACATTTAGCCACAAACAACTAGAGAGAGAAGTGATCACTGACCATGTTACTGTGGGAGCAGACAGTTCCTCTTCCTCCTGTACAACACCAACCAGTGATATGTCAAATGAAAGGGCGTCCGTGTGGAAACGAGAGAACTGCGTTTAACGTTCGTATTAGGTAGCAGTGACATCTAGTGGCAAGAAGAAGGAATACAGGGGTATAGAACTGGAGGTGAACTGAAGCTGTATATTACGAGATTTCAGCCTCATAGTGTTCTCCCCAATTCACTACTACTACAGAGAAGAATTTTTCAGCCTTTTCACTGGCAAATACCCTATATATTTTCATTTTTGCTCAGACTCACATACACACGGGCAAACAGTCACACACAGAGATGCACACGCTCGCTGACACATGCACATAGTTACACAAAGTGCATACACTCACTCACACAGGCACATAGTCACACACAGAGATGCACACACACTCAAAATTGACTCAGGAATGTTTAGCAAATTTTTATGTAAAATGTAGTTCTGCTTCTCCCTCCAAATAATGATGGGCGGGCTCTCCGCCGGTAAAAAATTGGCTTCTGTCCAATGTTAAGTCCATACCTCCCAAGTGTCCCTCTTTAGGAGGGACAGTCCCTCTTTTAGACCCAAATCCCTCTTTCCCATCCTGATGTCCCTCTTTTTAGGAGATCACACTGTGTGGTGTGTATATAAGTGTATAATGTTGCTGCACAGGAATAAAACTCACGTTAATGTTTGTTTAAATGTCAGTATATGTGTTTATACATTAGTCTGTGTAAATAAAATACTTTGGTTTTGCTATAAGTAATTTATTAGGTTACACAAGGAGGTGTCAGTAGGTCATGAAATAGCCTAAAAATGATCAGGAATGCCCCGCCCACCAGCCATACCACCAGTCCACCACCTAAAACAAAAGTGTCCCTCTTTGGTCATTTGAAATGTTGGGAGGTATGTAAGTCTATGGAGGGAATGCCATGGCCGGTATTTTTTTGAAGAAAAGGTGGCAACCCTACAGAGAGAGGATCGAAGAATATAGCTCAACTGCAATAATAAAGAAATGCAGAATCAGCCCAGTTGGAAATCATACAATGGAAACCACACAATTGATCAGAACAAAACAATAGTACTGTCTAAATCCTATTCTGTGTGGCTGCCGCACATACCTGTTCTCAAGGGCACACGGACCCAAAACAAAGATTTGCTAAACTGAGATAAACTCAAATAATGTCTTGAAAGAAATTACCTCCGATGAGACGAGGGAGTGTAATGGCACGGACAGAAAGGCAGAGTAGAGTGCATATCTAGAGAATATACAACAGGCACTGGGAATGTGGCTGCTAGACAGATAGACAGGGACATACTCACAGTACCTGTGCACTCTGAATACTGTAGACATTGGTCCTTTTCATCGTTCAGACTCCTTTATACGTCTGTTTATGTCCTGCTCAAACAACCTAAGCAGAAGTGAGAGGAGAAAGGTTGATAGTGCAAGCCACCCTCTAGCAGAACCAGGTCCTGTAACAGTCTGTTCTGGTTCAAACACACAATGAAAGCCATAGATAGGAGCCTGTCCGATGGGGGAATAACACACCCCGTCCTACAGAAAAAAACAAGTCTTAATAAGAAAGACTCTTTTCCCTGGTTAACCTTCTTTGACTTCCCTTTTAAAATGGACCTAGACTGGTGATGGCAAACTGGAGAAGAGAGGGAGTCTCCACTTTCAGAGAGACTTTTTAAGGCAAGTATCCTGTTCTACTGGCCTGAGGACACTTTACCCCATGGCTCCTGTGTTCCACACTGGGTGAAAGAGTGAGATCTCTGGGACTTAAGAATTCAAATCAGAGCCTTTAAGGCCCTAATGAGACCATTAAAAGTTCTTCTTCCTTACATGAAACCCAGCAGTAAATGAGGAATAAAAATTTTCCTCATTAGTTTCCCATTCCAATACAGAGGAAGCCATCCATGAATAAATTATCTTTTGGGAAGAAACATGGTGATCAAGGCCCCCTTTAAAGAGGAAGGGATATTATTCATAGCAGAAATAAAGGAATAGTAAGGTTTCACAAAAATAGCAGCTCCAATTAATCTTCATAGTATTTGAGCCATAGAGAGTGCTATTTCAATACTGAGTTGTGGTTCAAGAGTAATTGAAGGATAAAGTTTCCCCTCCCGCCCCTTTTACCTAGTGTAAGCCATCTCTTCTCAGATGAGGAATCCAGTCCATAGACCAGACAGATAACAACAGGGGACAATCTTCTTCCTATGAGAACAATGAAAGCCCTGCCCCCCTTGACAAGTTCTTCAGGTTTTTCCCTTATCTTAATTGAAGATTGTCCCTCTCTGCAGTCTACCTGGGCACCTCCCTTCTGATCTGGCTGAACAGTGTTACATCAGTAAAAGGGGCAGGAGGGGGATACTTTGTCATTGAATTACTCTTGTACTACAACTCTGACAGAACTGAAATAACACTCTCCAAAGTCCAAATACTATGATGATTAATTAGAGCTGCTTTTATTATGAAACATTACTATCCCTTTAAGTGTTTAACCCATGCAGGCTCCTGTTCAAGAGAAAGGGGTCAAGATTTGATGTGTAGAGGATGCAGAATAAGAATAATGTACCAGTAAAGTATGTAGGAATACCAGTCTGACATGAAGAACAAGGGGTTAATAATGAGGAATCCCCTGATGTCCTGGTGGTCTTAGACTTTCCTATTTCTCCCTTTTGCTCTGGCATAGCCCATAGACCACCAAAGAGAGGACAGAAAATAAGGAAAAAAATACTTCCCTGTAAAGGGTGAAATGCGTTGCGTACCCCTCACACACTCAAAGGGTTTGTCACGTGAACAGAACCAAACCGACCATTTGAGTGAAAAACCTTTGGATTATTTTACCCCTTCCCGGAACAGCCGATCACTATCCCTGGGTGCCGTTGGATTGACCCCGGGCTATCCCAGAGCCCCTGCCCCTGCAATGGTGGGTGAGAGTCCCCTTTCCCCTGATTTCCTTACGCCACCTTATCAGGCCTGGGAACCTAACATGCCCAAAAGCCTGGAGTTTCACATGGTGGGAGCTGGCGGCCGGACTCCATAGAATTGCCGCCCTCACTTTTGGAAATGTAGGCACGACACCCATTGGATACTGTACTCGGGTGACATAGCCGAATGGTTCTGTATAGGGTTTGTATGGGGCAGATAGGCGCCCCGTGGATTGGTTGCCCCTGTCCAGCACCTCATTTGGCTCTGTCTCCCAAAGGCTGGAAGGATGGTGCAACGTGATTGGTCAGCAGTATCCTGTGTATCTAGTCGCTCCGATTCCTATTGGGTGGGTTTCAGAGCAGCAAGATTAAATCATGTAAACTACCCAGATGGTGAACAAACCCTTTTGTGTCCCATATGTGCCCTACCATTGTATGAGAACCAGCCCTATTGTGTTTCATATTTACACTCCCATTGTATTCATTGTACTCCGTGTCCCTACACTATTGTGTATCATATCTCCATGTACCCATTGTCCCTTTGTATAGTTATGTCTATTCCCTTTGTTCTGTTGTCTTCAAGTTATATATAAAACATCACCGGTTTGAGAAATAAAGTGTTCTTATTTTTACTGCAACATTGGTGATGTCTGGTGCTTGAGGTAGATTGCTATAAGCAGCTGTTTTGTGGGAGTTCCAGTGCAGAAGAAGCAGTGACTGATGGTGGCACCCAGATGGGGTGTCCTCTGGTCCTGTCTCAGGGTTAAAGACAGAATGCTAGAAGGGAGACTCAACCACCAGAATAGACAGCTGAAAAGTAGGTGCTGCATGGACCAATGAAGAGGCATGGCATCTACCCTTATGAGAGGCCCAAGAAAAACAAAGGGTTCATGGGAAAAAGTTTTCCCTTCAAAAAGCAGGACCAGTGAGGTGGCTCTCCAGCTGTTACGTCCTTCCACACTCCAGTGGCAGGGGTCACCTCCCCTAAGGGTGTCCACTCTCATAAGTCAAAGAATAGAATTGCCAGCCACTTCCTGAAGCCAAAAAAAATGACTCACTAGTGTTTAGCAAATGTATGAAGGATGACCCCATCACTGCCTGGACGTCTGTTCTGAAGCACTCCCAGAACCAGGTTCAAGTGCCAGTGGGGAGTGGGATACCATTAAACTTACTAAGCATGACACACTCCTTGCATAAAAGTTTGCCAATGGGCCCGTATGTGGGGCGGAGAGCTGAGTTTCAGAATAACATGAGCCCACTCCATCTTAGTTTTCCTCTATACCCTGGGAATCAGGGGAAAAACAGGAAACACATAATCCAGGTCAAATTTTCATAAAATAAGCATCACGTGCACCACAAGAGACATTGGTTTGCGGGATGTTTAACAGAACAGGGAGACCTTACTGTTCAACCAAGAGGCCATGAGATCCAGTCAGACAACCATACAGGTGAACAATGGAGTTGAACATCTTCTGGCTGAGATCCCAATTCCTGAAGTCCAAATGCTGGTGACTGACAAAGTCGACTATGTTGTTGTCTACCCCTGATTGTCAAAATCTTTGTGGGAAAAACGTGGATCAGACACTTGCCCAAAGGGAAGGGTGTTGACTTGAAAATGACGGTTGATAGGAAGGGGCAATGGAGGAGCTCAAAGACTCTATCTTAAACTAGGGAGTCAGAACATAATGTTTGAGACTCTAGAAATCCAGAACAGGACACCAAGCACCATCTTTTTTTTAGAAACTATGAAAAGGTTTGAATAGAATCCCCTGAAAGTTTCCTGGGAAGGAATAGGTACCAAAACCTGAATATTTACCACATCTAGAAATAGACAAACTTATGCTGGATAGCAAGGAACTCTGGACATGAAGAAATGACAGACAGGAAGGAGCTTGAATTCTATGTGATGCCCTTCTGAAATCACCTGGTCTGCCACATGGAGAGAGAAAATGTATTGTGAAAAAGACACAGATATCCTGTGAGTAATACATAGGTAGAGTTGTCAGCTGTAGGCTTCTGGGTGGAATTCTTGCCTGTCCTGTTTGGGTTTTGGAGAAAGGAGCGCCAGGGCTGCTGTAAGAGCAGCCACCTTGGGCAAATACCCATACAGATGGGGATACTGAAATCCATGCATCTTCTGTGGAAATAAAGGAAACTGGAAGAAACCTGAGGCAATAAGGTACACTTGACCCAGTGGCATGGCTAATAACCTTTTTCAATTGCGGGCCAAACAATTGATTGGCCACGAACAGAAGGGACACCATAGCCTACTTGGAAACAGCTCTGCTGACCAGATCTGAAGCCATGGTGTACTACATACAGCAACAGCAAATGCCAAGGCCTTCCCAGGAAATTTAACAGAATCAAAGGCCGCTTCAGCCTGAATGATCTTCAACGGGATCACAGCAACATCCTCATTAGTTGCATCCGCATGGACAGCCTTGTATAGCTGAGCCCCCCCACCAAAAAAAATGCAATGGCCCTAGACACCTGCAAAGGTAGAAGTAAAGCAGCTCCAGAGGCCCCAATATTCACCTTCAAGAGGGAATCTAGGAGCTTATCTGCTTGGTCCATACATGTCACTGCATCAGTACGTGGAAAAGCTGAAAGAGGAAACATTGGATGGTCTACAGCTGGGGGTTAGTCCACTGTGTCAAAGAATCAGTAGAAAAGGCATATAAGAGAGAAACACATCTGACAAGCACCTAGTGTGGGTAATGGGGAGGAGAGAATATCACGGGCTTTCTTTTGCAACTCTTAAATATATTTGAGGAAGACAAACTGGAGAATCTGGCCGCTGAGACCTTTAAGGTTTAAGGTTTCCCAAAAAGATCTAATAAGACTCTCAGCAGGGAAGCCAGGGTCTTCCTCAAAAATATCCCCAAGGAATCCAAATCATCATCAGATTCCCTTTCCTCAACTGAGGAATCCCTTTCCAGAGGAAAATCCCCCTGCAGATTAGATATAATGTCTTTTAGGAGGAACAGGACAGTCCTCAGTTCAAGACTCACGGATTCCTTAAATGGAGGAAGGTATATACCTGTTCAGAAAAAGAGGGTCTTGGAAGCTGTTTAGAGGCCATTGAGCAAGAGGTACAAGAAGTGCCACAGGAGTCTCTAGGAAGACCTGGCATGAAGAGCAAAGGATTAATGGGGAGACACCTGAAGCTCTGGTGGTTTTGGAAGTGCCCATGTCTCCCTTGTGCTCAGACTTTATGAGGAGTCACCCCAAAAAGTAATACAGTACATTATAATAAAAAAAAAATATTTTCTGCTAAAACAGAATGCAAGGAGAGAGAATCAGCTTCATGTGTTGTAAGTTTCAGACAAAGAGGAAGAGGTTAGGAGTAGAACCTCCCATTTCTACTCCCTGAGGTTCAAGAAAAAAACTACAATAATACAGAGAAGCAGAAAAAGCCCTGTTTCACACAACGCAAACCACCCAGCGGAACAGAAAGCACAAGAGAACAGTATGAATCCCAGCCATTGTGACCACCACACATGACTGTTCTTAAATTCCCCACGGACCCACAATGAATATTTACTAAACTGAGGTAAATTCAACTAAAGTCTTGAAAGAAATTACCTCAGGAGAGGAGAGAGAGAGTAATGGGACAGGCAGAAAGGAAGAGCAGACTACAGATATAGTGAATGTACCACAGACATCGGGAATGTGTCTGCTAGACAGATAGACAGGGACATACTCACAGGATGAGTGCACTCTGAATACTGGAAACATTAGTCCTTTTCATCGTTCAGACTCCTTTATACGTCTATTTATGTCCTGCTCAAACAACCTAAGCAGAAGTGAGAAGAGAAAGGTTGATAGTGCAAGCCACCCTCTAGCAGAACCAGGTCCTGTAACAGTCTGTTCTGGTTCAAACACACAATGAAAGCCATAGATAGGGGCCTGTCCGATGGGGGAATAACACACCCCGTCCTACAGAAAAAAACAAGTCTTACTAAGAAAGACTCTTTTCCAGTGAAATCTGAATAGTGGAGACATTAGTCCTCTTCATTCTTCAGGCTCCTTTATATGTGAATGTGTGTCCTGTTTAGACAACCTAAGCAGAAGTGAAAGGAGAAAGGTTGATAGTGCAAGCCACCCTCTAGCAGAACCAGGTCCTGTAACAGTCTGTTCTGGTTCAAACACACAATGAAAGCCATAGATAGGAGCCTGTCCGATGGGGGAATAACACACCCCGTCCTACAGAAAAAAACAAGTCTTACTAAGAAAGACTCTTTTCCAGTGAAATCTGAATACTGGAGACATTAGTCCTCTTCATTCTTCAGACTCCTTTATATGTGAATGTGTGTCCTGTTTAGACAACCTAAGCAAAAATGAAAAATAGTGCAAGCCATCCTCTAGCAGGCCCAGGTCCCGTACGAGTCTGCTCTGTGGTTCAAACAGACATTGGAATCCAGACATAGGAGCCTACCCGATGAGGGATTGTACAGCCCATCCTACAGAAAAAAACAAAAAGAAGGCTTACAAAGAAATACTCTTTTCCATGACGACCCTCCTTTGAGTTCACTTTTAAAACAGACCTAGACTGATGATGGTAAAGTGGAGCAGGGAGGGAGTATCAGCTTTCAGAGACCCTTTTAAGTCAAGTGCCCTTTCATGAGGACACTTTACCCCATGGCTCCTGTGTTCCACATTGGATGTAAGAGTAAGATCTCTGGGGATGAAGAACTCAACTCAGAGGCATTAAGGGTCTCCAAAACTGTGCTAATAGGTCTCTTAACAAGTGACACAGGGCCTTCCTCAAATTAATCCCTAGAAGTAAAGGAGGAACCAAAATAATCCTCATCAATTTTCCCTTCCTCCATTGAGGAACCTCCCCCCCTTCTAGGGAAACCCCTCCAACCTTGAATAAATTATCTTTTTTTGGGGGGGAGGGGGCAGGGCGATCAAGGCACCATTTTGCAGAGGAAGGAATATCATTCATAGTAGAATTAAAGGGATAGTAATACTTCATTTTATCTTTATTTTATTTTGTAGGCATTAAAAAAACATGAAGAACGATATAAGTCTTATCTCTGAAACCTTTATGGTTTAAGAGATATTCACAAGCTAAGTACCCCCCCCCGTTCAACCAGAGCAGAAGGGAGGTGCCCAGGTAGACTGCAGAGAGGGACAATCTTCAATTACGATAAGGGAAAAACCTGAAAAACTTGTCAAGGGGGGGAAGGGCTTTCATTGTTCTCATAGGAAGAAGATTGTCCCCTGCTGTTATCTGTCTGGTCTATGGACTGCATTCCACATCTGAGAAGAGATGGCTTACACTAGGTAAAAGGGGCGGGGGGGGAACTTTGCTTGTGAATATCTCTCAAACCATAAAGGTTTGAGACATAAGACTTATATCGTTCTTCATGTTTTTTGAATGCCTACAAAATAAAATAAAGTTAAAACAAAGTATTACTATTCCTTTAAGGGTTTTGACCCATGCAGACTCCTGTTCAGGAGAAGAGGGGCGCAGGATCTGTGGTGGAGGGGCCACACAACAACAGGGATATAATGTACCACTAAGGTCCCTGAGACGACCATCCTGACATGAAGAACAAAGGGTTAATGAGGAAACCCCCTGAAGTCCTGGTGGGCTCATATCTCCCTTGTGCTCAGACACACACAGGAGACCCCCAAAGAGATAATACAGGACAGACAATAAGGAAAAATACACACCTGCATGTAAAGGGTTAAAGACGGGATGCCAGGAGTCTCAGAATAGAGAGGTGAAGAGTAGGAGTCTGACGGGCCACGCACTGCACAGGAAAAAGGAAGTGAGAAGGCGTGGCACCTCCCCTTCTCTGAGTCCCAAAGGAAGAAAGGGTTTCATGGGAAAAAGGTTAATTGAGGTGGCTCTCCAGCTCTCATGTCCTTTCACCACCCCGCTGAACTCTAGAGAGGTCTCAAACACATTACAATGCACTGGAGGTCTCTGTAGCATTCAAGCAGTTAAAGGGGAACGTTCACCTTTAAAAAGCCCTGTCTCCTATTATTAATGTAGAGTAATGTTTTCTAGATCACAGGGTTTTTTCTTTAAAGGGATAGTAATACTTTATTATTACTACCCCCCATATTGAACATATTTGCAAAATAAGTTAATAGCCCCCAGGTTCATCTCTCAAACCTTTATGGTTTGAGAGATAACCGAAGGCAAAGTTCCCCCCTCCCTCCCCCGGTCTGACTTTAATCATGCGGCTCTGCAGCAGAGCCGCGATCGCATTAGTGACAAAGAATTATTTCACTGAAACGGTCTTCTGCATGTGCTTGCAAACCAAGCACACGTAGAAGACCGTTTCAGTGAAATAATTCTTTGTCACTAATAGGATCTTGGCTCAGCTGCAGAGCCGCAAGCCTGTCGTACGACAGACTTCCCCTGAAGTCAGCACAATGCTGACTTCAGGGAAGGGGGAGGGAACTTTGCCTTCGGGGCAAACCTTGGGGCTATTACATTATTTTACAAATATGTAGAATATGGGGGATAGTAATAATAAAGCATTACTATCCCTTTAAGTTCATAGTTTCCATGAGAAACTAGCTCTCAAAATTACACTCATGTACCCACTTCCGCGTTACGTTGCACAGGGTAACGACGGCATAGCGGTGCAGTACTTCCCAGTCCTGAAATTCTCCTCCCACCTCCCTGCCAGCTCTACCAGGGAGCACATTCACGCTTCCCTTCGTACTGGTGTGTATCACGTCTATCGTTACAGCAAGCTCCGTTTATCAAGCTCAGTATCATGATAAACGGAGCTGTAACGATAGACGTGAGGCACACCAGTAAGAAGGGGATGTGTGAGCGTGCTCCCTGATGGAGGAGGGAGGAGAATTTCAGGACTGGGAAGCCCTGCGCCGCCATTACCCTGTGCTGCAGAATGCGGAAGTGGGTATGTAACAAGCCCTAGGCTGTTAACTGGAGGCCAAGGCCTAGGAACTTAATGCCCCAAGGGTCTGTTTTCACGTGGAGGAAGCCGGCGGCAGGACTAAAGTAAAGTGCCGCCTTCCTTTTGAAAGGTAGGGGCGCCGCGGATTGGCTACCATCCACTGTGTGTCATGGGAGGTTCGGTTACACTATTTTGTTCTGTATGGGACAAGTAGTAGCTCCACGAATTGGTTGCCCCTGTCCAGCACATTTCATCATTCCGGGTTCTATTGGCTGGGAAGCTGGCAAAACATGATTGGGTTATGTACTGGACCCGAGTATTTCAATCTTCACATAGAAGACAATGGCCCGGGTCTGGATTGCCCAATGTACCTTGTTGCTCCGATTCCTGTTGGCCAGTATTCGGAGTGGCAAGATTAAATCATGTAAAGTGTCTGTACTGTGAACAAGCCTTTTTCTGTTCATAGTTACACTTTCATTGTATTCATTGTCTTATGTGCCCCCACACCACTGTGCCCATTGTATTTACTGTGTACATTCCCCATTGTATCCAGAGTATTGTTTATTGTACCAAGTTTATGTATAAAATGGCCCTGTCCCCTCTAATAAAGTGTTCGTCATTTTGAACTAGAAGTGTGTTCTGTGTATTTCTTTCCTGAATGGTTTAATGGGTCCCCTTTGACCTCATTCAGAAGCTCCACGTACCAGTGATCCAGCCAGCTACCTACATCCACCGGACCGGCTACCCATCTTGTAGCCACATCAAGGAGAGAGAAGCCCGGAACAATGGTTTCCATTACAGGGTACACGAAAGCTAATTTCTCATAAACTATGGACATAAAGAAAAAAAAAAACATGCGATCTAGAAAAAATTACCCTACACTAATAATAGGAGACTTTTTTTAAAGGCGAAAGTTCCCCTTTAAAAACACCACCTCCGTCAAAGGCAAGACTTATTTCTCCTCTATGGCACAGCTGGTTTTCTCCAGAATTGATCTTATATTCTTTTGTGAACAAGACCCCATCTGAATGCTAGTGGGATCTCAAAGCATTGCACAGCATGGTGTTGGATACCTCTTTAGCATTCAAGGATTATACAAAAATACAGGCAGCCACTGAATCAATTTAATACTTGTTTATTGAAGCTGTGACAATCAACACCGTGATCACGGACAGCCGTTATATACACACCATAAAGCTATAATTATCATAGCATCAACATAGTCCATAGCACTGTTCAAAGGCGTGGACAAAACAGACAAAATATGGTTGGAAAGAGCTTATATGTGTATTTTTACTATGTTTCCAGTGCTTTTGCTAATATAATCCCCTCAGTGCCAAGCCTGTTCAAGATTTCACACAGTCAGAACATAGAAATGGTTTCCCCCATGTATGGAACATCTGGGGATCAATTCCAGTTAGTGACAAAATGAGTGCTGCCCGGTACACACATCATTGTACCGTAGGAATTCTGTTACCTGGTCAGCATCCTCGGTAATAAGCTCTGGTCTCATGAAATCACAGTGCAGTCAAACGCTCTTTGCAGCTTTCTACTCCCACAACTCACTCTAACTAGCGTGAGAAGAGGGAACATCAAAGGAAACCAGCTAATGCTCGATATTTGACATTGTGTCAACCGCTAACCATGAGCAGTCACCCCCGACACCTCCACTACATCTAACACTGCCAATCCAATATCCCCCAGTCCTAACACTAACCTATGCCACTTTCCAACACCTGTAACAAGTAACACACTTACCTTGATGTCGAAGGTCCAGTGGTGTACTCGAGGGCCTGATCCTCCTCCATCTTCTTCAACACCCACATCATGAATAATGCAAGCAAATAAATTAATGGAGATTGGATTTTTTCATTGCCAATCCATGTTCAAATTAGTTCATGGAACATGCCCTGGAGTAATCTCACCTCCCAGCCATTCAGCATATGGATGGAAGGGTCAAGCATGTGCATAACAGCACCATTCCATTTAGCCAATCATTATTTGTTATGCTCACACGTTACCCTTCCATCTAGATGCTGACTGGTTGGGTGGTGAGGTTACTTCCCTCCAGGGTACATTCCATGCTCTGCGTAAACCTACTTCACAGCTAATAATCTGAACAGGGACGGGACATAAAAAATCCAACCGCTGATCATTTCTTGCTCACAATGGCTCGGCCAATGTCCTGAACAAGACTAACGGGGGGTTTCAGTTATTGGAGGTGACACCAGGGTATTTGTTTTTAAGTTATGATGTAGGTGTTAAAAATGCAGGACTGCACATGACTGCATCGGCCTGCGTTTGGGTAGTCTCTACTGCGCATGAGTGCATTGCACAAACACATATCTGGACTTTTATATTATAGGATTAGACTTGATTTAACATTAAAACATTTCCCACATTCAGAACATGTAATTGGTTTCTCTCCTGTATGAATCATGTGATGTGATAAAAGATTTGTCTCTAAAACATTTCCCACATTCAGAGCAAGAAAATTATTTTGCTTCTGTATGAATCCTCTGATGTGTAACAAGAATATATTTTTTATGAAAACATTTCCCACATTCAGAGCATGAAAATGGTTTATCTCCTGTATGAATCCTCTGATGTTTAACAAGGGCTGGTTTTTGAGTAAAACATTTCCCACATTCAGAGCATGAAAATGGTTTATCTCCTTTATGAATTATCTGATGAGTAACAAGACCTGATTTATGTCTAAAACATTTTCCACATTCAGAGCATGAAAAAGGTTTCTCTCCTGTATGAATCCTCTGATGGCTAACAAGGACTGGTTTTTGATTAAAACATTTCCCACATTCAGTACAGGAAAATGGTTTCTCTCCTGTATGAATCCTCTGATGTGCAACAAGATTAGATTGTTTATTAAAACATTTCCCACATTCAGAGCATGAAAATGGCTTCTCTCCAGTATGAATCCTCTGATGTGATACAAGACTTGATTTCTCGCTAAAACATTTCTCACATTCAGAGCACGAATATGGTTTTGTTTCTGTATGAATCCTCTGATGTGTAACAAGATTAGATTTAATATTAAAACATTTCCCACATTCAGAGCATGAAAATGGTTTATCTCCTCTATGAATTATCTGATGGGTAACAAGACCTGATTTATGAATAAAACATTTCCCACATTCAGAACATGAAAAAGGTTTCTCTCCTGTATGAATTATCTGATGGGTAACCAGACCTGATTTATAAATAAAACATTTCCCACATTCAGAACATGAAAAAGGTTTCTCTCCTGTATGAATTATCTGATGGGTAACAAGACCTGCTTTATGTCTAAAACATTTCCCACATTCAGAACATGAAAAAGGTTTCTCTCCTGTATGAATTCGCTGATGGGTAACCAGACCTGATTTATAAATAAAACATTTCCCACATTCAGAACATGAAAAAGGTTTCTCTCCTGTATGAATTATCTGATGGGTAACAAGACCTGCTTTATGTCTAAAACATTTCCCACATTCAGAACATGAAAAAGGTTTCTCTCCTGTATGAATTCGCTGATGGTTAACAAGGACTGGTTTTTGATTAAAACATTTCCCACATTCAGAACAGGAAAATGGTTTCTCTCCTGTATGAATTATCTGATGTTTAACAAGGGCTGTTTTTTGATTAAAACATTTCCCACATTCAGAACATGAAAATGGTTTCTCTCCTGTATGAATTATCTGATGTCTAAGAAGATGCGATTTTCTGGCAAAACATTTTCCACATTCGGAACACGAAAATGGTTTCTCTCTTGGATAAATGACTTGATGATTAATAAGAGTCGATTTCTTACTAGACATTTTCCCACAATCAAAACTGAAAAATGGTTTCTCTCCTGTATGGATCCTCTGATGTGTAACAAGAGTTGATTCATGATTAAAGAATTTCCCGCAGTCTAAACATTCATATGTTTTTTTTCGAGTGTGAGTTTTCTTATGTCTGGTTAGATAATCACTTTTGTTAAAACCTTTATAACACACCGAACATTTTACAATTCTGTCTCCTTTGTGAGTTCTTAGGTGTGCAACAAGTCCTGTGATTTTTGGGAAATGTCTGCCGCATTCTGAACATGAAAGTGCTTTTCCCTCAGTGTGAGTCCCCTGATCATTAAAAAGCTCTGATTTAGAAGAGAAGACCTTCCCACATTCACAATATACACATGGTTTATCTCCTGTGAGGGCAGATTTAGATTTAAACCATTCCTGACTTTCAGTGGAGTTGTACTGTCTCTCAGAGGTAAATACTATTTGGTGAGATGCAGACACAGATTCATCACTTCCACTGCAACTAGAGATCATTACTGGATGGTTATTTGGTATTTCCTGTGTTTGGTCACTTTCTATGTTACTTTTATAAAGAGAAGCTGCACATTGTGTCCCTGTATTGTGTGTGAGACTAGACATATGGGACTCTGTGAGATTGGCTCTTTCATGTGAGTTGGATTTCTCAGACGCAGATCTTACAGATGTTTTCACACTGTTGTTTGGGTTCCACCATCTAATTGTGTCTGTTCCTTGATGACTTTGCATTACACTGATATCTTCCATCACACTTTCTGCTGAACATATGAAGCAAGAACATCCTTCAGGTGTATTTCTGTGTCTGGATCCGTCTTCATAAAATACACTAACTGTGAGCAGAGAATTAAATAGATTTTACCAAAGAGCATCTCACTTAGTGCAAATCCTGCCTGAGCTGCTTAAATTATTCCACGTTTCTTTTGAAGGTGGGGCCTCATAGGAGGGGGGGATAAAAATTACCACTGACTTAAATTGGGTTCTTAACCCCTTGAATGCCAGAAAGGAACATGATTGTAGCCTCTAACATTCAAGGGGTTAACATCACCATTTAAATGTGAGAATGTGGGGAATTATTTCTCCCCTCTGATCAGTTGGTTTGTCCCAGAACAGTTCCTCTTTGCCGGTATACAGAAGACACACGGGGCCCTATGTAAACACAGCGGCTGATTAGAAATTCTGGTCTAAATATAAAGTCAGTTTTAGCGTCTCCTTTTCTTCAGACAGAAATGATCACAATCTCATCACTATTAGTTCTGTTATGGTAGAATATGACAGAAAGACACATTCCCTGGAAACACGGCGGATATATACAGGGAACAACGCAAATGTATCACCAAAACAAATCAGGGGGGATATTCACTAAGCGGTGATAATGAGGTGATAAAGTGGAGATGACGTCTCCAGTGATATCACTTCTCCAGTTCCTATGTTATTCTATGGAGCCTATACACTAAGATTTCTTCAGCTTTGGAGATCTTAGTGAATAGGCTCCATAGAATAACATAGGAACTGGAGAAGTGATATCACTGGAGACGTCATCTCCACTTTATCACACCTTGGTGAATCTCCCCCCAGATCTTCACTAAACTAACTCTATAAAGTATAGCTTTAATTCTAAAAAAATAACTCCATAAAACTATACTGTTAAAATGTCTGAATAAATGTCATACGGCCTAATTTGTAAAACCCAAGTGGAGCAATTCTGTGACAAAGCAACAACTGGGGAAGAATAAACATTTCTAAAATATCTATTGAATTTTTAAATTTACCGCTGAATGCTCAAGAGGTTAAAAAAATAAAAATAAAACTATAAAACTACGCCGCCCCAAAAAACCCCAAACTTATTACTGATTATTTTGCCTGACAATTAATGTGACCAGCTAATTAGGATTATCTAACTGTACAGATTATCTCTCACCTGTCCTGGTACTTGTAGGAATTAATGTCTTCTTAGACACCTGGTGATCTCTTACATACGGCTCTTCTCCTCTTTCTATCACCAGTATAACTGCAGGCTTCCCACTGATATAACCTGTGTATGGAGATTTATTATTTTTATAATTCAAAAAACATTTGTGAAAATAACCATACCTGGGAACTTGCTCAACTTGAGCCCCAGGAGAAGGCTCATGTGCTGACGATCAGAAGATGTCAATGATATGATTCATGTCATATGGGGAGGCTTAATCATATTTGAGTTATAAAGTGGGCGGGGAGTGGGAGGAACAAGATGGGAAGGTGGAGAAGTGGGCGGAAAGTGGGAGGAACAGGAAGGAGGAGAAGTGGGAGGAACAGGGTGGGAAGGAGAAAAAACGCCCCACCACTGGAGAATTAGCCTCTGCCCCCTGAGACCCGGTAATTCAATCTTAGAACTGTAGTTTCTGAATAGATACACAGAGATCCCAGGTATGAAAATAACTGATTAGCTTACACTGAACAATATATATTAAATTCATTTTTGCCCCTACACTTAAAAGAGTTATTTAGATGTATAGATGATGTTAATTAAAGCATGCAGTGCAGGAACTTCCTGTCTTAGCTCTACATCACCTCCCCCACTCACTGAGACGTAACCCTCCCAGTGCTAATGTAAGTAGGCAGTGTATTGCTGAGCAGTCAGTGAGAGGGGAAGGAAATGTAGGGATAAATATGCATGTAAATAGCACAAACTATGACTATAAACAACTGGTTTTTGAAATGTAAAAAAAAGGCTAAAACAAAATAAAGGAGATTTTGAAAGCTCTTTCAAGATCAATGTTTCCCATGTGAAAGGATCCCTGTATTTAGGGTGATATTATTACCTAGAGATATGAGGGTTCGGTAATTCTCCATCATGACATCTCTGTACAGTCCCTTCTCTTCTTCTCTTAAACAGTCCCACTCCTCCTTGGAGAAGTAAATTGCAACTTCATCAAACTCTGTTTGGTCCTAGAAAAGAAAATTCTTTATTCAGTGTTTTTTTTTTTTTCTTGTTGGAAAAATCACTTAAATGATTCTTGGAAACGTGTAAATGAAGCATTTTCCATACACGTTAATCTGGGATCATTTTAAGCTTAGCTGTAGCCTTGCTTTTCTCCCCTTCCTATTAGTGTAGATAGCAGTCATAGTGATGTGTTATTTACCTATATCAGCCTCTCTCCTCTGTGACCATCTGACCACTTTCTATCTGTAAAACTGGAACTGTTGGGAACATAAGGTGAGGCTCCTGGCAGATACACCCATGTGTCAATATGCCCCTGGTCCACACAGCAATTTTTTTCCCCTCTTGCATTCTGTGGGACACAGTGAGCATTAAAATGTGATAGTAACAGTGCCACCTTCAGGTGACAGTTTGAGCTGTAATAACTTTTGAATGAAGATCTCCCAACAATAGAAGTACCATTTTCACTGAGCAGAAAAGTTCTACAATATACTGTACATAATTAAACTTTATACACTATATCAGGGCTGTTCAAGTTCAGGACTCAAGGGCCACCAGCAGGCCAGGATATGAGGATATCCCTATGTATTGTGTATATAGAACATGGATTTAACGTACAGATACACAGAAATCAGACACACAGTATAGTGTATATATAATATGGATTTATCATACAGGTACACAAGGATCACACACACACACACACACAGTATAGTGTATATATAATATGGATTTATCCTACAGATACACAGAGATCAGACACACAGTATAGTGTGTATATATAATATGGATTTATCATACAGATACACAGAGATCAGATACACAGTATAGTGTATATATAATATGGATTTATCCTACAGATACACAGAGATCAGACACACAGTATAGTGTGTATATATAATATGGATTTATCATACAGATACACAGAGATCAGATACACAGTATAGTGTATATATAATATGGATTTATCATACAGATACACAGAGATCAGTCACACAGTATAGTGTATATATAATATGGATTTATCCTACAGATACACAGAGATCAGTCACACAGTATAGTGTCTATATAATATGGATTTATCATACAGATACACAGAGATCAGACACACGGTATAGTGTATATATAATATGGATTTATCCTACAGATACACAGAGATCAGTCACACAGTATAGTGTATATATAATATGGATTTATCCTACAGATACACAGAGATCACACACACAGTATAGTGTATGTATAATATGGATTTATCATACAGATACACAGATCACACACACAGTATAGTGTATATATAATATGGATTTATCCTACAGATACACAGAGATCACACACACAGTATAGTGTATGTATAATATGGATTTATCATACAGATACACAGAGATCACACACACAGTATAGTGTATGTATAATATGGATTTATCATACAGATACACAGATCAGTCACACAGAATAGTGTATATATAATATGGATTTATCATACAGATACACAGAGATCACACACACAGTATAGTGTATATATAATATGGATTTATCATACAGATACACATAGATCAGACACACAGTATAGTGTATATATAATATGGATTTATCATACAGATACACAGAGATCAAACACACAGTATAATGTATATATAATATGGATTTATCATACAGATACACAGAGATCAGACACACACAGTATAGTGTATATATAATATGGATTTCTCATACACACACGGGAAGTGAATGTCCCAGGACTCAGACACATGATATTTATTCGAGTTGATGTGAAACAGTCACAGGAACCGTTCATTCCTCCGCACGGACATTTATCCACATCCACAAACAACTAGACAGAGAAGTGATCACTGACCATGTTACTGTAGTAGTAGATAGTTCATCTTCCTACTGTACCACACCAGCCGCAGAATGGACACATGAAAGAGTGTCCGTGTGGAAACAAGAGATCTGTGTGTAACGTTCCTTTTAAGGAACAGTGACATCTAGTGGTGAGAAGAAGGAATACAGGGGTATAAGAAATGGAAATCAGCTGAAGCTGTTTAGCACTAGATTTCATCTGCATTTTGTTCTCCCCAATTCACTACTACAGAGAAGGCTTTCTTAGCCTGTTCACTGGAAAATACCCTCTATATTTCCATAGTTATCCCATCAATCAATACTGAATTCAAATATTCAAATTAGTAAAAAGGCCATCATATGACAGTAAACAGTGCTGATAATTTTATTAGAACACAGACATACACACACAAACACATACAAAATAATCACCCCCCAGACATGGAATCGCACACACCGGCACAGTCACACACAGAGATGCACACCCTCACTATCACATGCACACACACTCAAACAGTCACACACAAAAATGCACACACACTCACACATGCACATAGTCACACACAAAAATGCACACACACTCACACATACAGTCCATACCTGGGAACATTCCGGGTTTCACCCGGAGACAACGGATTTTGGGCAGTGTCTCCAGATCAAACCTGCAGGTCTCTGGGATCTTATGAAGAAAAAAAATATACTTAAGGTTGCCACCCGGCCGGTATTTTACTGGCACAGCCGGTAATTAGCTTCTTTGAGCCGGTGCCGGTATAGCTAGTATATTGGCAATTGAGAAGCTGGTATTTGTGTGCGACGCATCCGGAGTTAGTCTCTTCCGCTGACCAGCCCTCTGCCAGCTGCTCAGTGATTCCCCGGAGTCAGGTAATGTGTCTCCAAATGTCCCCGGATCCATTTAGCTTCTCCTCATTGAGACTCAATGAAGTGAAGCTAACTGAAGACTGTGTGCATGAGTATGCGCAAGCAGCGCAATGATGTAATCATGAGCCGCAGGGGCGCGTGATGATGAACCGGGGAGAGGGCACAAATTACTTTGGAGACCAAAGAACAAGCTAGACTGCAGGGCTCACCTCACCATGCCACCAGCTCGACTCGGCCGCCACGCCATAATGCCAGGGTGGTCTGAACTAAGGTAGGACATCGTGGAACTGGGCATTGTGTGGAGGAAAACAATGTGTAAGTGGGCAATGTATGGAGAGGGACAGGGTGGGCAGTGTGAAGTTGTACAGGGTGGGCAGTGTGAAGTTGGGCAGTGTGGAACTGGGCAGTGTATGGAGAAGATGGGTGGGCAAAGTGGAGGTGCATAATGTGGGCAGTGTGGAAGTGGGCATTGTGTGGAGGAGGACAGGGTGGAGATGGACAATGTGAAGTTGGACAAGGCGGGCAGTGTGGAGGTGGACAATGTGAAGTTGGACAGGGTGGGCAATGTGCAGATGGACAATGAGAAGTTGGACAGTGTAGGCAATGTGGTGGTGGACATTGTGAAGTTGGACAGGTTGGGCAGTGAGGTAGTGGACAGTACTGAGGTAGACAGAGTGGGCAGTGTGTGGAGGAGAATGGGGTAGACAGTTTGTGGAGGTGGGCAGTGTGGAGGGGGAGTGGGCAATGTTGAGTTGGGCAGTGTGTGGAGGAGGATGGGGTGGACAGTTTGTGGAGGTGGGCAGTGTGGAGGGGGAGTGGGCAATGTTGAGTTGGGCAGTGTGTGGAGGAGGATGGGGTGGACAGTTTGTGGAGGTGAACAGTGTGGGCAATGTTAAGGTGGGCAGTGTGTGGAAGAGGAACGGGGTGGCGGGGGGGGGCAGAAAATGTACCTGTTTTGCTGTTTCTCTTGTGAACCTGCGTTTGAAAAAAAAAACTTAATATCAATGGAAGATTGTTTTTGTTGGTAGTTGCTGGTCGGTGTGTCCCCACGTGGCTCATTTTTTGTCTTATTTTCCACTTCATCCCACTGGCAGTTTTCCCTGTTTAATTACAATACACATGACACAAGAATTACGCATGGGAGTCAGGTGAGTGGTGTTGTGTTGCCCTTCTCACTCTTTTTCCAAGTAAGGTCTCATAAAGATTTGTATAATGGCAAAATAATGTTATCCACTCTTGCTACAATACCCCTTTTTATGCAAGACAGGAGGTTATTTGCTTTTGCTACTGCTGTTTGACACTGGTCACTGTTTCCAGGTTTGTAGTTGACAAGGATTCCCAGGTCTCTTTCTAGCAAAGAGTCCCCTAAAATGATTAAATTAAATTCATAAGTACCATTGGGATTTTTTCTTCCCAAATGCATGACCTTACACTTTCCCACATTATCCATTTGTTTGCCCAATCTTCCGTTTTATGTAAATCCCTGCGTAGAAAACAAATATCCTGTTCTGAATTTATTACCCTGCATAATTTAGTGTAATCTGCAAATATTGATATTTTGCTTTCTATATCTATTTCCAGGTCATTTATAAACATGATAAAAAGCAGTGGACCAAGTACTGAACCCTGAGGTACTCCACTCTCAGCTTTAACTGTATTGAAGAATTGTCCATTTACAGCCACGCAGTGTCCCTATCCTTCAATTAGTAATAGCAGGGACATAATAGCAAGGAACATAACACTCAAATGAATTACTTACCGGTCTTCATGATTCCCATTATTTAAATACAGAATCTCAGAGAAGTTTGGGTGGGCCAAATCAAGCTCAGCCAATAGAAGCGCAACACACAGAGACTGACAGGAAAAGCACGGGCATCGTGATACCCAGGTCCTGTAGGAGTCTGCACTCTGGTTCAAATTTAATAATTCCCTCCTGATGAGTTCTATCCATGTATAGTCCTAGAAATCCTTTAAAGGGATAGTAATACTTTACTATTACTATTCCCCATATTGTAGATATTTGAAAAATAATTAAATAGCCCCCAGGTTCATCTCTCAAACCTTTATGGTTTGAGAGATAACCGTACGCAAAGTTCCCCCGTCCCTCCAACTTCCCTGAAGTCAGCGTTACCTTTTCCTGGCTGTTTCACTCAAGTCTGCCATCTAGCTGACAGCTGCAGATTCCAGTCATTTGACCAGACAGAGGCTCTACAGCGGAGCTGAAATCATGCTATTTAGAAATAAATACCTCATTGAAACGGTCTACAAAGTATGCTTGCAAACCAGGCACACTTTGTAGACCATTCTAAATGAAGTATTTGTCATTAGATATTGTTATATCGGCGCTGCTGAAGAGCCACATCTGGTTGCGTGAACAGCATCTGCTTCTGACAGCTTTACAGCTCGTCAAGCAGAAAGGGGAGGGACCAGAGAACTTTATTTTCCTATATCTCTCAAACCATAAAGTCATAACTAGCTTCCCCTTATCACTAATCTATGTAATGAGTCTTTTATTTTTTCCTTCTTTAGTCTGTTAGTCATAAAGGAATCTGCTTTGTTTCCTCTGTGATCATATTTAATTGTAAAGATTTCCAATACTCTCAATGGCTTATTCATCAGTTGTTCATTTATTAGTTCCTCAATCTCATTCATTTTATTTGCAGTAGTTAAAGGGATAGTAATACTTCATTTTAACTTTATTTTATTTTGTAGGCATTAAAAAAACATGAAGAATGATATAAGTCTTATCTCTGAAACCTTTATGGTTTAAGAGATATTCACAAGCAAAGTATCCCCCCCCTGTTCAACCAGATCAGAAGGGAGGTGCCCAGGTAGACTGCAGAGAGGGACAATCTTCAATTAAGATAATGGAAAAAGCTGAAAAACTTGTCAAGGAGGGAAAGGGCTTTCATTGTTTTCATACAAAGAAAATTGTCCCCTTCTGTTATCTGTACTGTCATACAACCTGATCCACATCTGAGAAGAGATGGCTTACACTAGGTAAAAGGGGCGGGAGGGGAACTTTGCTTGTGAATATCTCATAAACCATAAAGGTTTGAGAGATAAGACTTATATCATTCTTCATGTTTTTTTAATGCCTACAAAATAAAATAAAGTTAAAACGAAGTGTTACTATCCCTTTAATGTAGGGTTCCTTATTTAAAGGAGCAGTAAAATGTACATTCCCCATTGTCCCATTGTGTCCAGAGTATTGTTTATTGTACCACGTTTATGTATAAAATGTCCTTGTCCCCTCCAATAAAGTGTTAGCCGTTTTGGACTAGAAGTGCGTCCTGTGTATTTATTTTCTGAATGGTTTAAAGTGTCCTTTTTAACCCCCATTCAGAAGCTCCACGTTCCAGTGATCCAGCCAGCTACCTACATCCCCCGGACCGGCTACCCATCTTGTAGCCGCATCAAGGAGAGAGAAGCCCGGCACAATGGCCTAGGACAACCCGGGTTTCCATTACAGGGTACACGAATGTCATTTTGAGAGCTAATTTCTCATGAGCTATGGACTTCAAGAAAAAAAAAACTCTGCAATCTACAAAACATTACACTACACTAATAATAGGAGACAGGGTTTGTTAAAAGTTAAAGTTCCCCTTTAAAAACACCACCTCCGTCAAAGGGAAGACTTATTTCTCCTCTATGGCACAGCTGGTTTGCTCCAGAATTGATCTTATATAGTGTTGAGCGAGCACCCCGATGCTCGGGTGCTCGGGTGCTCTGACCGAGCACCCCCTGAGGCTCGAGTGCTCGGCCGAGCACCCGAGCCCCATTGAACTGCATGGGGCGACACGAGCATTACACCAGGCACCCCCCGCTCTGATGAGGGGAGGGTGCCTGGTCAATGCCCCCCTTCATCTCCGCTATGCCCCCTTCATCTCCAAATGCCCCCTTCATCTCCGCAATGTCCCCCTTCATCTCCGCTATGCCCCCTTCATCTCCGCTATGCCCGTCTTCCACAATGTCCCCCTTCATCTCTGCTATGCCCCTCTTCCACAATGTGCCCCTTCATCTCCGCTATGCCCCTCTTCCACAATGTCCCCCTTCATCTCCTCTATGCCATAGAGGAGATGAAGGGGGACATTGTGGAAGAGGGGCTATGCCCCTCTTCCACAATGTGCCCCTTCATCTCCGCTATGCCCCTCTTCCACAATGTCCCCCTTCATCTCCTCTATGCCATAGAGGAGATGAAGGGGGACATTGTGGAAGAGGGGCATAGCGGAGATGAAGGGGCACATTGTGGAAGAGGGGCATAGCGGAGATGAAGGGGGACATTGTGGAAGACGGGCATAGCGGAGATGAAGGGGGACATTGTGGAAGAGGGGCATAGAGTCTATGCCCCTCTTCCACAATGTCCCCCTTCATCTCCGCAATGCCCCCTTCATCTCCGCAATGCCCCCGTACCTCCAGTCCCTGGTGGTCCAGCGGAGCGTCTTCGGATCTGTGCCTCTTCCGGCACAGATCCCCGCCACCCGAACATGGCGGGCGAGCACATGGCGGTACTCGACGAGTACCGCCATGTGCCGAGCAGAGCAATCCTCGAGCCGATCCGAGCATCGGCCGAGCACGCTCGCTCAACACTAATCTTATATTCTTTTATGAATAATACCCCATCTGTATGCTAATGTGATCTAAAAGCATTGCACAGCATGGTGCTGGATACCTCTTTAGCATTCAAGGATTACAGAAAAATATAGGCAGCCACTGAATCAATGTAATACTTATTACTGCATCAAGGTCACACAGACAGAGTATGTGGAAGAGAGAATAAAATAAAATTTAACCTTTATTAGAAACTCCTAAAAAAGCAGCTTTTTTTAGAAGTTTCTAATGAAGGTTAAATTTTATTTTATTCTCTCTTCCACATACTCTGTCTGTGTGACCTTGATGCAGTAATAAGGGGGTGGGTCTGGTGCTGAATCGTTGTTCTTTTTCTTTATTCCTTTTCTTGTTGTATTATTTAACAACTAGCACATTCCCTTTGGTATTGTACCTACACCCCTATCACTTAGAGGTGGTGCACCATATATTATTTTGTATCAATGTAATACTTGTTTATTGAAGCTGTGACAATCAACACCGTGATCACGGACAGCCGTTATATACAGACCATAAAGCTATAATTATCATAGCATCAACATAGTCCAGAGCATTGTAGAAAGGAGTGGAATGTCCAGTGACATTGAGAAACAGACAGACATATGGATGAAAAGAGCTTATATGTGTATTTTTACTATGTTTCCATTGCTTTTGCTAATATAATTCCCTCAATGCCAAGCCTGTTCAAGATTTCACACAGTCAGAACATAGAAATGATTTCCCCCATGTATGGAACATCTGGGGATCAATTCCAGTTAGTGACAAAATGAGTGCTGCCCGGTACACACATCATTGTACCGTAGGAATTCTATTACCTGGTCAGCATCCTCGGTAATAAGTGCTGGTCACATGAAATCACAGTGCAGCCAAATGCTCGTTGCGTCTTTCTACTCCCACAACTCACTCTAAGTAGCGTGAGAAGAGGGAACATCAAAGGAAACTAGCTAATGCTCGATATTTGACATTGTGTCAACCACTGACCATGAGCTAGTTTCACAGTCACCCCAGACACCTCCACCACATCTAACACTGCCAATCCAATATCCCCCAATCCTAACACTAACCTATGTCACATGCCACTTTCCAACACCTGTAACAAGTAACACACTTACAGTGATGTCGAAGGTCCAGTGGTGTAATCGAGGGCTTGATCCTAAAACATCATCTTCTTAAACACCCACATCATGAATAAATAAAATAAACAAACCTTAATAACCCGCCCTTACCTCTGCTCGGGCCATTGCAAGCAAAAAAATTAATGGGGGATTGGATTTTTTTTTTATGGCCAATCCAGGATCAAATTATTTCCCATAGTTCCACTGGCTGGGAAGTGGGGTTACGCACAACCTGGTGTAGTCTTACCTCCCAGCCATTCAGCATATGGATGAAAGGGTGAAGCATGTGTGTAACAGTGCCATTCCATTTAGCCAATCATTATTAGTTATGCGCACGTTACCCTTCCATCTAGATGCTGACTGGTTGGGTGGTGAGGTTACTTCCCTCCAGGGCACATTCCATGCTCTGTGTAAACCCACTTCCCAGCTAATAATTTGAACAGGGACGGGCCATATAAAATACAATTGCCGATCATTTCTCGCTTGCACTGGTTCGGCCAATGGCCTGAGCAGGACTAAGGGGGCGGTTTCTTTTATTTGAGGTGGCAGCAGGGTATTTGTTTTTAGGTTATGATGTAGGTGTTGAATATGCAGGAGGACGAGGTCGTCAAGAACATGGCTGGACCTCAAGGTATGTGACGGGGAGGGGGCATGGGACATGTTAGTGTTAGCTCTAGGGAAGGGTATTAACCCTTTGGTTGCCATATGTGTTTGCAATGAATTGCAATGCGTTGCATACCCCTCTGGTACGCAAAAGTTTTTTTTGTTCTTATTTTGTGCTGGAATTTTTTTTGGAGGGGAGGGGGTGTTAGGGGCCTTTTTTGGGTCACATGTTGATGATTTGATATGACGACTTTGACCCCAATAACAATTTATCTATATGTGTGCATTTTGATTGCTTTCCTATTGTTTGGCATATTGTTGTTTTTAATATGCATTAGACACTTAAAACCTATGTTTGTTAGGCACAGCATTAACTTCAGAAAACGCATCCCCTTAACTGGTTTAATTTTAAAAGGTCGCATGTGAAAGAGTGTGAGACCAAATGACACAGATACCATAATAAAAATGGCGACATGAGAATCGTGCACTGCATGACAGCGCGAGATTCTCCTGTCAGGTAATAAAACGTTGCATCACATACTGAAGTTACAGAAGGACCGGGGCAGCATGATGGGATAGAGGCAGGGCAGCCTATGCAAACCGGTGCATCACAGCTGATGAATAAAGCAGTGGAAGAGTCTGTGCCAAGAGTAGACGAACGGGCGCAACAGTATGCAAAACTCTCCTGGTCCCCCTTAATCCTGCAACAGAGACCCTTAGGATAGGGAAGCCTCAAGTGCCAGCTGAATCAAACTTAACAGACAGAGGAAGGATAGAAAGATCTACACCAGAAGCTAATCCCTGCATCCCTCTCTTAGGTAGAATCCCGGAAGTTGTATATCCAGTGGCCTAGGATTGACAACCTACTGAAACAAATTGGCCTATAAGAGCCAGGCCCCCGAGTGGTCTTAGAAATAAGGCCGCACTGGGGACACCTTAGTAAAGCAGACCAAGACTAGAATGAGTCTGATGGAACATTATTATAGAAGCTGCTTCCGAGGCCTCAGTAATCGGCAGGCAATACCAATAGCCCAGTCCATCAGGAGGCCCCGGAGTCAGAAGGGAGCACAAGTCAGGCTCCTCGGTGGCCGCTGAATACTGCGGGCTAGACCGCTAAGTGGCAGAGGCCTACCAAGCCTTCTCTAAGGGGACAGGGAAATGAGGGAGTCAGATATCAGGTCTATATGGCCTCGGAATCCAATGGGCTGGGTTTGCTACTGCAGCGGATGTCAGTCGGGACAAACTTCAAAGCCCGGTAGTGAAATGTCAGGTTCCACTGACAGAACCCACTGCATGTAGGCCAACTAGACCTCATTAAATGGCGCATACCTGATTTTACTTGTAATGCTTGTCTTTCTCCACGTATCTCTGGTGTGTGGAAGGGGAGCCCAGGAGTGACAGCTCTGTACTTAGTGATAGACCTGCTCACCAGCCCTGCTTCAGAGCGAGCAGAAGAGAGACAGGTAATAAGAGTGCACAGAGACCGGCAGCAAGGAGAACCAGATAAACAATAAGTACGCACAGCCGGGACAGACAGTCAGGCATTTTCTCTCTGCTGTGCACTTTCCTTTCTTGCCTGTCCGTCCCAGCTGTGCATACTTATTGTTTATCTGGTTCTCCTTGCTGCTGGTCTCTGTGCACTCTTATCACCTGGCTCTCTTCTGCGCACTGTAAAGCAGGACAGGGGAGACACGAGCTGCCAGTGACAATCGATCCAGAGCGGGGTGTCTCAGTGCGGTCTATCACTTAGTACAGAGCTTTCACTCCTGGGTTCCCCTTCCACACACCAAAGAGATATGCGGGGAAAGACAGCTATTACAAGAATAATCAGGAATGTGCCATTTAATGAGGCGACATGAGAATGTTGTGCTTATGTGCAGAGTGAGATTCTCATGTCGCCCTTTTAATCCAGACGACATGTTTAATGCAGCGTGCAGCCGCACGATATTTAAAATGCGACAATTTAAAAGGATACTGTAACGGAAACCCTAGGACGCCGCACTGTCCTGGACCGTCGTGCTGGGTCTCTCCCTCCTGGATGCGGCTACAAGTGGGTAGCCTGGCCTGTGAAGCTGGATAGCTGGCTGGAACTCTGTAGCTGGATGAAGCAGGCTGGTAGCTGTACCACAAGAGCTGGGATCATGGTTGCTGGAAGGCAGGCTGGAAGCAGTCACTGGAAAAAACCAGAACACAGGCAATCTGTCCACTGGAATCTCAGATGCTTGAATGGGGGACAGAGGGGTCCCCTTAAACCAGTCAGAATAAGGACACTGGACTCCTTCTTAATTCAAAACAACTAACACTCTTTATTGTTGGAACACAGCTCTTTTAAGCAGAATTGCTATACAATGCACAATGGGGTTAACACAAAAGGCATACTGGGGGGACAATAGTGTCTGGCTACAGAAAACATGGGACAATGGAAGGGTAAACATGGGCACAAGATACAGTGACCAATGCTGGCCGAGTAAGTCACCAGATGCCTTGACAGGCGGGACCAATCCCCAGGTCGCCTACCTGTCCCCTGCAAAACTTATGCCAAACTCTTGCATACCTTACCTGGGCAGCGACCAATCAGTGGCCTGCCTACTTTTTAACAGGAAGGTAGCCTTTTCCTTCAGTCCTATGGCCAGTCTCTTTTTTCTATGTAGAAATCAGTCTTTGGAGGAAGGATTTCTGGTGAGGCCTGACAAGGCCTCCATGTAACGGCTTAGGGGTCAGTTACAGATACCCCTTAACTCATGTTAGCAGCCACCAAATACAAAAGAATATCAAATGGGTGTGCTGCTCCATTGATTTAAAAAGGAGCTAATTTAGAGGCCATTGAGCATTTTTAACTGGTGGCAGTTTGTCACGGCACAGGTAATAGAATACCAAACTGTGACTTAAAGGGATAGTAATACTTCATTTTAACTTTATTTTATTTTGTAAGCATTAAAAAAACATGAAGAATGATATAAGTCTTATCTCTGAAACCTTTATGGTTTAAGAGATATTCACAAACAAAGTCCCCCCCCCCTGTTCAACCAGATCAGAAGGGAGATGCCCAGGTAGACTGCAGAGAGGGACAATCTTCAATTAAGATAATGGAAAAAGCTGAAAAACTTGTCAAGGGGGGAAGGGCTTTCATTGTTTTCATACAAAGAAAATTGTCCCCTTCTGTTATCTGTACTGTCATACAACCAGACTCACATCTGAGAAGAGATGGCTTACACTAGGTAAAAGGGGCGGGGAGGGGAACTTTGCTTGTGAATATCTCATAAACCATAAAGGTTTGAGAGATAAGACTTATATCATTCTTCATGTTTTTTTAACGCCTACAAAATAAAATAAAGTTAAAACGAAGTGTTACTATCCCTTTAAAACTACCACCACCATTTTGATTTTCATAATGACCCTAAAAGAATTGATCCCCTGAGATCTAAAAAGATTTGATTTTCTGTTAAATACTTTCAAGTTGAAAACATTAAAATGTTTCTTCTCATCTACGGATCCTCTGACATGTAACAAAATCTGATTTTTCTGTAAAGCATTTTCAAGATTAAGAACATGAAAATGGT
The DNA here is from genome assembly GCA_037306005.1 of Rhinophrynus dorsalis. Taxonomy (NCBI): domain Eukaryota; kingdom Metazoa; phylum Chordata; class Amphibia; order Anura; family Rhinophrynidae; genus Rhinophrynus; species Rhinophrynus dorsalis. Next base: position 15,986,950 of record CM074727.1, on the reverse strand, counting down.
GTATCTTCTGTGTGTATTCTCTGATGTGTAGCAGTATCTGACTTCAAACTAAAACATTTTTCACATCCAGATCACGAAACCAATTTTCACCTATGAGTTTTTAAATGTGTATAAAGATTTGATCTCTGTGCAAAACATTTCCCACATTTGGAACATAAAAAAGGCTTCTCTCCAGAATGAATCCTCTGATGTGTAATAAGAGTTGATTTCAGATTAAAACATTTCCCACATTCAGAACATGAAAATGGTTTCTCTCCTGTATGAATCATCTGATGTCTAATCAGAGTTGATTTCTGATTAAAACATTTCCCACATTCACAGCATGAAAATGGTTTTGCTTCTGTATGCACACTCTGATGTGTAAGAAGAATATATTTTTTGTTAAAACATTTTCCACATTCAGAACATGAAAATGGTTTCTCTCCTGTATGAATCCTCTGATGTGTAACAAGAATATATTTTTTATTAAAACATTTCCCACATTCAGAGCACGAAAATGGTTTCTCTCCTTTATGAATTAGCTGATGTCTAATAAGAGTTGCTTTCATATTAAAACATTTCCCACAATCTGAACATATAAATGGTTTCTCTCCCGTATGGCTCTTCTGATGTCTAATAAGAGTTGATTTCAGATCAAAACATTTCCCACATTCAGAACATGAAAATGGTTTCACTCCTGTATGAATTCTCTGGTGTTTAACAAGGGCTGTTTTTTGATAAAAACATTTACCACATTCAGAGCAGGAAAATGGTTTCTCTCCAGTATGAATTATCTGATGAGTAACAAGACCAGATTTGTAACTAAAGCATTTCCCACATTCTGAACATGTAAACGGTTTCTCTCCTGTATGGATTTTCTGATGTCTAACAAGATGAGATTTCAGACTAAAACATTTCCCACATTCAGAACATGAAAAAGGTTTATATCCTGTATGAATACTCTGATGTTGAACAAGTGCTGTTTTTTGATTAAAACAGTTACCACATTCAGAACATGAAAATGGTTTCTCTCCTGCAAGAATTCTCTGATGTGTAACAAGATTTGATTTTCTGGCAAAACATTTTCCACATTCAGAGCATGCAAATGGTTTCTCTCCTGTATAAATGACATGATGATTAATAAGAGCTGGTTTCTTTCTAGAAATTTTCCCACAATCAGAACTGAAAAATGTTTTATCTCTTGTATGAATCCTCTGATGTGTAACAAGAATCGATTTGACGCTAAAACATTTCCCACATTCAGAGCATGAAAACGGTTTCTCTCCTGTATGAATCCTCTGATGTGTAACAAGATGTGATTTCATATTGAAACATTTCCCACATTCAGAACATGAAAATGGTTTCTCTCCCGTATGAATACTCTGATGTCGAACAAGATATGATTTAAAAGGAAAACATTTCCCACATTCAGAACATGAAAATGGTTTCTCTCCTGTATGAATTCTCTGATGTTTAACAAGATCTGATTTATGTCTACCACTTTTCCCACAATCAGAACAGGAAAACTGTTTCTCTTCTGTATGAATCATCTGATGTGAAACAAGTCTTGATTTCAGATTAAAACATTTTCCACATATAGAACATGAAAACGGTTTGTCTCCTGTATGACTGTTCTGATGAGCAATAAGAACTGATTTTTTTACAAAACATTTTCCACATTCAGAACACATAAATGGTTTCTCTGTATGAATGATTTGATGGTTAAGAAGAGTCGACTTTGTAATGAAACATTTCCCACAATCTGAACATGTAAATGGTTTCTCTCCTGTGTGGATTTTCTGATGGTTAATAAGATTTGATTTTTGATTAAAACATTTCCCACATTCAGAACATGAAAATGGTTTCTCTCCTGTATGAATTCTCTGATGGTTAATAAGATTTGATTTTTGATTAAAACATTTCCCACATTCAGAACATGAAAACGGTTTTTTTCCAGTGTGAGTTTTCTTACGTCTGTTTAGATAATCACTTTTTTTAAAACCTTTATAACACACCGAACATTTTACAATTCTGTCTCCTTTGTGAGTTCTTAGGTGTGCAACAAGTCCTGTGATTTTTGGGAAATGTCTGCCGCATTCTGAACATGAAAGTGCTTTTCCCTCAGTGTGAGTCCCCTGATCATTAAGAAGCTTTGATTTAGAAGAGAAGACCTTCCCACATTCACAGTATACAAATGATTTCTCTCCTGTGTGGGCAGATTTAGATTTAAACCATTCCTGACCTTCAGTGGAGTTGTACTCTCTATCAGAGGTAAATGTTATTTGGTGAGATGCAGACACAGATTCATCACTTTCAGTGTAATTAGAGATCATTACTCTACAGTTATTTGGTATTCCCTGTGCTTCGGCACTTTCTCTGTTACTTTTATAAAGAGAAGCTGCACATTGTGTCCCTGTATTGTGTGTGAGACTAGACATATGGGACTCTGTGAGATTGACTCCTTCATGTGAGTTAGATTTCTCAGATGCAGATCTTACAGATATTTTCACACTGTTGTTTGGGTTCCGTCTTCTAATTATGTCTGTTCCTTGATGACTTTGCATTGCACTGATATCTTCCATCACACTTTCTGCTGAACATATGAAGCAAGAACATCCTTCAGGTGTATTTCTGTGTCTGGATCCGTCTTCATAAAATACATTAGCTGTGAGCAGAGAATTAAATAGATGTTACCAAATAGCATTTCACTTAGTGCAAATCCTGCCTGAGCAGCTTAAAGAGACACAAAATAGGACCACGCGCAAAAGTGGAGTCATTCTGGGGAAATCAAACAGGAAAATACAGGAGAATATCAATTCCCAATGTGCTGAAGACCTCTCTAGCATGCAAAGGGTTAAAAACACCTTAATTAAAACTGTGTTTGTCCCCTATAGGGCAGTTGGTTTGCTCCAGAATTATTCCACATTTCTTTCGAAGGTGGGCCCAACAGACACAGAGGGTCATATGTATAATGTAAAAGTGGAGCAATTCTGTGGCAAACCAACGCTCCATAGGGGAGAGGGAGAGAAATACAAATAACCATTGGCTTAAAGGCCAGAAAGGCATGTGATTGCGGCTTCTAACATTCAAGGGGTTAACATCACCATTTAAATGTGAGAATTTGGGGAATTATTTCTCCCCTCTGGTCAGTTGGTTTGTCCCAGAACAGCTCCTCTTTGCCGGTATACAGAAGACACACGGGGCCCTATGTAAACACAGCGGCTGGGTAGAAATTCTGGTCTAAATATAAAGTCAGTTTTAGCATCTCCTTTTCTTCAGACAGAAATGATCACAATCTCATCACTTTGGAAGATGTGACAGTATTAGTTCTGTTATGGTAGAATATGACAGAAAGACATATTCCCTGGAAACACGGAAGATATATACAGGGAACAACGCAAATGTATCACCAAAACAAATCAGATCTTCACTAAACTAACGCTATAAAGTATAGCTTTGATTCTAAAAAAAATATTCCAAAAAAGTATAGTGTTAAAATGTCTGAATAAATTCCATACGGCCTAATTTGTAAAACTCAAGTAGAGCAATTCTGGGACAAAGCAACAATTGGGGAAGAATAAACCAGTCCTGAAATTCCTATTGAATTTCCAAATCTCCCACTGAATGCTAGAGAGGTTACTAAAATAAATAAAAATAAACCCCCCCACCCCCCCCCCCAAAAAACAAAAAATCTATTACTAATTATTTTTGCCTTACAATTAATGTGACTAGGTATTTAGGATTATCTTACTGTACAGATTCTCTCTCACCTGTACTGGTACTTGTAGGAATGAATGTCTTCTTAGACACCTGGTGATCTCTTACATACGGCTCTTCTCCTCTTTCTATCACCAGTATAACTGCAGGCGTCCCACTGATATAACCTGTGTATGGACATTTATTATTTTTATAATTCAAAAAACATTTGTGAAAATAACCATACCTGGGAACTTGCTCAACTTGAGCCCCAGGAGAGGGCTCATGTGCCGACGATCAGAAGATGTCAATGATATGATTCATGTCATATGGGGAGGCTTAAAGGGATAGTAATACTTCGTTTTAACTTTATTTTATTTTGTAGGCATTAAAAAAACATGAAGAATGATATAAGTTTTATCTCTCAAACCTTTATGGTTTAAGAAATATTCACAAGCAAAGTATCCCCCCCTGTTCAACCAGATCAGAAGGGAGATGCCCAGGTAGATTCAAAAAACATTTGCGAAAATAACCGTACCTGGGAACTCGCTCATCTTGAGCCCCCTGGAGAGAGGGCTCATGTGCTGCCGACCAGAAGATGTCAATGACATGATTTGCGTCATAGAGGGGGTGGGGCTTAATCATATTTGAGTCATAAAGCAGGAGGGAAGTGGGAGGAATAGGGTTGGAAGGAGGAAAAGAGGGAGGAAACTGGAAGGAGGAAAAGAAGGAGGGAAATATGGAGTAACAGGATTGGAGGATGGAGAAGTGGGTGGAATAGGATGGGAAGAAGTGGGTGGGAAGTGGTAGGAACAGGGTGGGAAGGATGGAAAGTGGGCGGGAAGTGGGAGGAACAGAATGGGAAAGATAAGAAGTGGGCGGGAAGTGGGAGGAACAGGGTGGGAAGGATGAGAAGTGGGTGGGAAGATGGAAAAGAGGGAGGAGACTGGAAGGAGGAAAAGAAGGAGGGAAATAGGGAGTAACAGGATGGGAGGGAGGAGAAGTGGGTGGAACAGGGTGGGAAGGATGAGAAGTGGGCGGGAAGTGGGCGGAACAGGATGGGAAGGATGAGAAGTGGGAGGAACAGGGTGGGAAGGATGAGAAGTGGGCAAGAAGTGGGAGGAACAGGGTGGAAAGGATAAGAAGTGGGCAAGAAGTGGGAGGAAAAGGGTGGAAAGGATAAGAAGTGGGAGGGAAGTGGGAGGAACCGGCTGGGAAGGATGAGAAGTGGGCAGGAAGTTGGAGGAACAGGGTGGGAAGGAGAAGAAACGCCCCACCACTGGAGAATCAGCCTCTTCCCCCCCCGGGGACCCGGTAATTCAATCTTAGAACTGGAGTCTCTGAATAAATCCACAGAGATCCCAGGTAAGAAAATAATTGATTACCCAACACTGAACAAAATATATGAATATTAATATATCAATAATTTCTCCCCATACACTTAAAGGAGTTATTTATATGTATAGATTTTCCTGATTAAAGCATGAAGTGCAGGCACTTCCTGTCTTATCCCTACATCACCTCCCCCACTCTCTGACACTGAACCCTTCCCGTGCTAGTGCAGGTATGTAATGTATTGATGAGCAGTCAGTGAGTGAGGAAGGTGTAGGGATAAACAGGCCTGTAAATAGCACAAATCTATGAATGTAAAAATCTGAAAACTAGTTTTTGAAATTCAAAAAAGGCTAAAACAAACTAACGGCTCCACCAGCCAATAGATATGATGCGTTCCTCTCTGTTTGGGAAAACTGGATAGTGTTTACCACCCCGGAAGCTGATGTCCAGGCACTACAGACAGGAGGTTGTGAAGTCCGTGGAGGATGTGGGCCTCCTTCTCTCGGAGATTTACCCCCCATTCTATGCCCTTTCCCACCTCTTTGGGGACCTGTGTACAACCCCCCCCCTTTTTTTTTTGTGTGTGTTTATCTCTGTTCCCCCACTGTCCACTGGTTACTCCCCTACGTCTTGTTGCCAATGCGAGACTTGTAGCGTTGCCACTCTTTCATTAGCAGATAATTGTATGTCTCAAGATAGTAGCACGATAACCTCAGCTACCTGGAGACGGACACACGCTGCGGGCATTTTGTACCTTGACACAACCAGCTGTGGCTTCCTTTTTCCACTCCCTACCTCTTCGTTCCCCTTCCTTTCCTCCCTAGCCAGGTGTTCCCTACACAGGCCCTGGGCTTCTCTTTTGAACTCTTGCTTCCCCTCCCCAGTTCTTTCTAAAATATGTGTGCCTACTGCTGAGCGGGAGGTGGTGGAGCCCTCCCTCGGGGGTCCCTACGCGTGTATGAGGTGTGGAGGATGGGGGTGCGGTGGAGCTTATATTGGCCTAGCCCCCTGCTCCCCTTGGTCCAGCTTATTATACACTGCCTCTATTTTTTTCAGCCGGCCTATTGGGCACCCCTAGGGGATCCACTTTGGGGTGCTGTCTCACTACTGCTAAGTCCCACTGGCGCCAAATTGGGGTGTTGTGCGCCCGTGCCATCACCTCTCGCCTGAGCATTGTTCTGTTGTGTTGTATATCTCATTATGTACCAGGTCCAGTGTTTCTCATTGTTATCCCCTTTTTCTACTATAAAAATCAATAACATTTTGAAGAAAAAAAGGCTAAAACAAAGTAAAAGTGATTTTTAAAGCTCTTCCAAGATCAATGTTTCCCATATGAAAGGACCCCTGTATTTAGGGTGATATTGTTACCTAGAGATATAAGGGATCGGTAATTCTCCATCATGACATCCCTGTACAGTCCCTTCTCTTCTTCTCTTAAACAGTCCCACTCCTCCTTGGAGAAGTAAATCGCAACTTCATCAAACTCAGTTTGGTCCTAAAAAAGAAAATTCTTTAGTCAGTGTGGTTTTGATTTTTTTTCTTCAGAAAAATCATATATATGATTCTTGGAAACATGTAAATGAAGCATTTTCTATAGACATTAATCTGGGATCCTTTCAAGCTTAGATGTAGCCTTGCTTTTCTTCCCTTCCTATTTGTGTAGATAACAGTCACATTGATGTGTTATGTACCTATATCAGCCTCTCTCCTCTGTGACCATATGACCACAGGATCAAACCACTTTCTATCTGTAAAAGTGGAACTGTTGGGAACATAAAGTGAGGCCCCAGGTGGCTACACCAAGGCCTTAATATGCCCCTGGTCCACATAGCAATTTTTTCCCTCTTGCATTCTGTAGGACAGAGTGAGCCTTAAAATGTGATAGTAACAATACCACCTTCAGGTGACAGTTTGAGCTGTAATAACCTTTGAATAACCTTGCTTGAAGATATGGACGACACCTACCACCTCCTCCCCCCCTTTTTTTTCTTCTCTCTTTCCCTCTTTTTTTAACTGTTGCCTTTTTCGCTCTTTTTGGAATTTCTCCTGCCCTAGAGCCCACTATTATGTGTTATCTATGATGTTCTGAACGCAGAATTGGGATGCACTAGAAATGTTGTGAGATTGCTGGGGTGTTGATTTACTCTCATAGGCGATTTAGCACCCTCTTTGTATTTTATTTCTCAGTAATGTGACATTCTATTTTGTGCTTGTTGATCTTCCTTCTGAAATTCTAATAAAATTTTGATTAAAAAAAAATAAATAAATAACCTTTCAGTGAAGCATCTCCAAACAACAGAAGAACCGTTTTCACTCAGTAGAAAAAGTTCTGCAACATACTGTCCATAATGAAACTTTACACACTATATTAGGGCTGTCCAGCTTCAGGCCTCAAGGACCACCAACAGGCCAGGATGTAAGGATTTCCCTACATAAGCACAGGTGAGTCAGTCACAATGAATGATCACTGATTACCTCAGCTTTGCTTAATCAGGGAAATCCTTACATCCTGGTCTGTTGGAGGCCCTTGAGGACGGATATTGGACATCCCTGCACTATATGACAAAACATATGTTGACACCCCTCCTAATTATTGAGTTTAGGTGTTTCAGCCACACCCATTGCTAACAGGTGTATAAAATCATGCACACATGTATGACATCTTCATCCCCTTGGTGTGTGAGTCTCCTGAGGGAGATATACATTATGTAATGATGCTTTCTCTTTTATATAGGAAGGGGCATTATGGTAGGAAAGAGGGACAGAAGAATTTAGGTCTGAATTGGAACTGTTCCTCCTTAAGAAGGACACTTTGGAGATATGAGTCTGAGAGTAGGTGAATGAAACAGGACTCAGACACAAACAGTATACAGACATGGACCAGATGCACAGTACAGTATATATATATATATATATATATATATATATATATATATATATATAACATGGATTTATCATACAGATACACAGAGATCAGATACACAGTATAGTGTATAAATAATATGGGTTTATCATACAGATACACAGAGATCACACCCACAGTACAATGTATATATAATATGGATTTATCATACAGATACACAGAGATCAGGCACACAGTATAGTGTATATATAATATGGATTTATCATACATACACAGATATCAGACACATGGTATAGTGTATATATAATATGGATTTATCATACAGATACATATAGATCACACACAATACAGTGTATATATAATATGGATTTATCATACAGATACACAGAGATCAGACACACAGTATAGTGTATATATAATATGGATTTATCTTCAGATACACAGATCAGACACACAGTACAGTGTATATATAATATGGATTTATCATACAGATACACAGGATCAGACACGCAGAATAGTGTATATATAATATGGATTTATCATACAGATATACAGAGATCAGACACACAGTACAGTGTACATATAATATAGATTTATCATACAGATACACAGAGATCAGACACACAGTATAGTGTATATAGAATATGGATTAATCATACAGATACACACAGCTCAGACACACAGTATAGTGTATATATAATATGGATTTATTGTACAGATACAGAGAAATCAGACACACAGTATAGTGTATGTGCGTGTGTGTGTATATATATATATATATATATATATATATATATATATATATATATATATATAATATGGATTTACCATACAGACATATACAGATCAGACACACAGTATAGTGTATATATAATATGGATTAATTATACAGATACACAGATCACACACACAGTATAATGTGTATATATAATATGGATTTATCATACAGATACACAGAGATCAGACACACAGTATAATGTATATATAATATGTATTTATCATAGACACATACAGATCAAACACACAGTATAGTGTGTGTGTGTATGTATGTATATACATACATATATATATATATATATATATATATGTATATAATATGGATTTATCATACAGATGCACAGAGATCAGACACACAGTATAGTCTATATATAATATGAATTTATCATAGACACACAGTATAGTGTATATAGAACATGGATTTATGATACAGATACACAGATATCAGACACACACAGTATAATGTATATATAATATAGATGTCTCATACAGACACGGGAGGTTTGTGTCCCAGGACTCTGACACATGATATTTATTAGCGTTGATGTGAAATAGTCACAGGAACCGTTCATTCCTCCCCACGGACATGTCTCCACAGCCACAAACAAAAAACTAAAGAGATAAGTGATCACTGACCATGTTACTTTCGGAGCAGATGGCTCCTATTCCTCATGTACAACACCAACCAGTGAGATGTAACATGAAAGAGTGTCCGTGTGGAAATAAGAGAACTGTGTGTAACGTTCCTACTAGGGATCAGTGTCATCTAGTGGTGAGAAGAAAGACTACAGGGGTAGAACAGGAGATCTGCAGAAGCTGTTTATCACTAGATTTCACTCTCCTATTGTTCTCCCCAATTCAGTACTACAGAGAAGGATTTCTCAGCCTCTTCACTGGCAAATACCCTCTATATTTCCATTCATATATACAAATTAGTAAAATGCCATCATATGACTACAAACAGTGCTGATGATTTTATTAGAACACAGAGATACACACACAAAACAAACACCCCAAACATGCAATCTCACACATCAGCACATAGTCATACACAGACATACCTCCCAACATTTCAAATTGCCAAAGAGAGACACTTGTGTTTTAGGGAGTGTTGCTGTGGACGTGGCTGGTGGGCAGGGCATTACTGAGAAATTTTAGGCTATTTCATTACCTATTGACACCTCCTTGTGTAACCTAAAAAATTACTTATAACAAGACCAAAGTATTTTATTTACACAGACTAATGTATAAACACATATACTGACATTTAAACAAACAATACTGTGAGTTTTATTGCTGTAGAGCAAAATTATACACATATATATACACCACACAGTCTGAAAAGAGGGACAGTGGGATTTGGGTCTAAAAGAGGGACTGTCCCTCCTAAAGAGGGACACTTGGGAGGTATGCACAGAGACGTACACGCTCACTCACACATACACAGACACATAGTCACACACAGAGATGTACACACTCACTCACATACACAGACACATAGTCACACACAGAGATGTACACACATTCACTCACTGTACAGACCTGGGAACTTACCGGGTTTCACCCAGAGACTCCAGATTTTGGACAGTGTCTCCAGATGAAACATGCAGGTCTCTGAGATCTTAAGAATAAAAGAATACTGTGAGCTGGTTTGACCTTTGTACAAAGTATTGAGGGGGATGATGGCAATGACAACATGTGCATCTCAGAGTCATCACCATGCAGTATGAGTGCGCTGCTGCATCGCTCTGAATGTCACATTGAGGAGGTGAGGTCTGAGGAGCAGTGGAGGCAGACAGCCCACAAGCCTGTAAGTAGTAGGATGCTTTATGCTTGTCCTAAATACTGGTGCCAGCCAGCAATAATGATCTAATCATCAATCACTGCACAGATGGGCAAACCCAGGGTACTACAACTTTTAATCTGTTACTTTTTAAAGAAACCCACGTTCTCTTAAAGTAGCGCTATTATTAATGTGATAGTCTATGAGCATTGAACTGTTATACCTCTTGAGTTCCAGAATGATGTGCAAAATAATACTCTAATGCTTTTCATACCCTTCTGGCACTGAAAGGGTCACAGCAAGACTTCTCTAATATCAGTCCTAAGACATGAAATGGTAAGTCTGCACTTTATGGTCTGGGATTGATATTAAAGCATACCTCCCAACATTTCAAATAGCCAAAGAGGGACACTTGTGTTTTAGGTGGTGTTTCTAGGGGTGTGGCTTGTGCACGGGACATTACTGAGAATTTTTAGGTTACTGTTTGACCTATTGACACCTCTTTTTGTAACTGAATAAAGGATTTAGAGCAACACCAAAGTATTTTATTTACACAGATTCATTTACAAACACATACTGAAGATTAACTAAACATTTGTGTGAGTTTAATTTCTGTAGAGCAATGTGATAGACTAATATACACAACACTCACTCTGATGTCCTAAAAAGAGGGACACCAGGGTAGAAAAGAGGGACAGGGGGATTTGGGCCTCAAAGTGGGACTGTCCCTCCTAAACAGGGACACTTGGGAGGTATGTTAAAGGAATTGTGCTCTGACCCTTTGAGTGCTAAACAGGTATGCAAAGCATTAAAGAAGTAGTTTGCACATCATTCTGGAAGTAAAGGGCTTAACTGTTCAATGTCCCATTACATTAATAGCTCTACCTTAAGAGAGTGGATTTCTTCAAAGAGTAATAGATTAGCACAGAAGACTTGGTACCATGTGTTTGTCAGTCTGCGCACCGATTGATTAGATCAGTACTTCCAGTATGATGAGAAACACGGTAACAGTTATTTTTGTTTTGTGTTTTTTTGTAATATAAGGGTGAGCTATTTCTGACAGTTTCCAGGTATGCACATACACACACAGCCACACACATACACACAGCCACACACATAGACATTCTCATGCACTGAGTTGCACTGACCCCTAGAAATAAAGATGGAGGGGGTAGACCATCACAAAAAAATAGTGGAGTAGTGGAGTGGAGTAGTGGCTCCAATTAAATAAGTGACCACACACGTATTATTCAGACTCAGCAGCTATAGCAAAACAAGAGTGTCCTTGACTGATGACTGAAGATATTGATCCGGTGTGCAAACATAAAGTGTTCTCCCACACTTTAATATAATATAGACACATTAAAAAAAATTATTTGCACCGCTGTGTCGTTAACCTCTTCTTTACCAAGGAATAAATCAGCTTCTTAAAATCATCTTTATTCTTGTAATTCACATACCTTGAACTACATAGACAAGTTGGTCAGAGGTGATACTGGCAGAGTATTGGGAACCAGCGGGTCTATAAAACTCCTGATCTATGCGTTTCGTACTAGCCGGTACTTACTCATGATCAAAGACAACTAAAGTCTCCATGTTCCCGGCTTCTTAAACCTCAAGCAGCCAATCATCTGCGAGTTTCCATCTCAGCCATTCAAGATTAAAAGTATCCAATCGGATCCAGTCTTCTTAATATCTCTAGTCTGAGAATCTTAGAGGCGAGTGGTTAAACAAGATTTTAGGGAATATTTGTTATTGGTGGTTGAATACCTCCTTATGCATAATTTCTTTATGTACTATGGTGTTTTTTATCTCCAAAGATTTGGGACTTCGATGGGGGCGAAATTTTCGCCCTCATACTCCAAACTATTTATGGGTTGGTGGGAGGAGTCCCGAATCTTTTGAGATATGAACCCATTTAGAACATCAATCTCATTTTTTGGAAGGTATATTGATGACCTACTGGTGATTTGGAGGGGAAGAAGAAAAGACATCGTTACATTTGTGGAGTACCTCAGTGATAATGATCTGAACCTAGTTTTTACTAGTGAATGTGATCCTTATAGGATTTCTTTTTTGGATCTTAACATTGAGGGGAACTCCAGAAGTGGTTTGATTACAATGGATATTCATAGAAAGAAGACAGCTGGGAATTCTCTTCTAAGGGCAGACAGCTGCCATCCCCTTCACGCCATCAGGGGCATCCCTATAAGCTAATTAATTAGTCTGCGTAGGATATGCTCATCTGAAGAGAAGTTTATGGTTCAGTCAGAGAATCTAAAAACTAGGTTGAGGAATAGAGGGTAATCAGAATGGATGGTTCGTAGAGCCTATGCCAGTGGTTCTCAACCTTTCTAGTGCCGCGACCCTTTGATAAAATTTCCCAAGTTGTGGCGACCCCTAACAGTAAAATTATTTTTGTTACTCATTCATCGCTGTAATTTTGCTACTGTTATGAATCAAAATATAAATATCTGATAGTTTTAGGCGACCCCTAGCAAATCGTCATTCGACCCCCAAAGGGGTCCCGACCCACAGGTTGAGAACCACTGGCCTATGGTATAGCCAAAGAGAACAGTAGAGAAGAAACTTTGCTATATAACAAGGAGAGAACAGACAGAGTGTCAATGGATGATACCAAAGATCAAGTGTTTTTTTTCTACCACATATATATATAAAGATATAATTAAAATTGTAAAAAAAACGTTTACCAGTCCTAGGTGGAGAGAAGAAGCTACGAAAAATGTCATCTAAGGGTTTCAAATTTGTAGCAAAATAGTCCTCACAGTGGCCAGCATGATATCGCCAAGCTTGTTTATAAAAGATAGAGGAAATGATGATTGCTGGCTTTCAACTGTTGAGTCTTTTAAAGGAGCAGTAAACTTTTTTTTTTATGAAAATATACACATATTGTAGGGATTTTCTTACTGAGTAAAATAAAGGTACTCCCACTGCCAAGAGATTCATATTTCCAGAGTTATTACAGTTTAAACACGTTTTTTTTACATTAGCAGTGCCCTCTAGTGGTAAAATTATAATTCGTTTTTCCTGTTGCTTTCTAATGGAGAGGAAAGTCAAGAAAGTCAGTGATATACAGTTCTCCATAGAATGTGATAGAAACTGCCTGTCACTTCCTGTCAGTTAGAACTACCAGGAAGTAAACACAGTAAATTCACTTCCTGTCAGTTAGAACTATCAGGAAGTAAACACAGTAAATTCACTTCCTGATTATTTGAACTGTTATACAGTTCGAATAGAGCATATGACAGCAGTGACAGTGGTCTTGTTTTATTCAGCAGGAAAAGATCTATAAAATATGTGTTTTGATAAAAAAAAGTTTACTGCTTCTTTAAATGTGGAAGCTCCCGCTGTGGATGTTGTAGATTTATAATTACAACTAAGGAATTTACTTCATATGTGACTGGAGAACTGTTTAACCCCTTAAGGACTACGTGACGTGCTATGACCGTCACAGTCCTTATACCCTTAAGGACCAGTGACGGTCATAGCACATCACATACTTTTTACTTACAGAGCTCTACCGGGGCGCTGTAAGTAAAAACGGGGCCTAAAATTGATCGCTCCCAGACCAGAGCGATCTCTCTTAGGCCTCAAAGCGGCACGCCGGTACGCGTAACAGGTCATGTGTACCAGCGCGTAGGCAAGGATCAAAGTGGTCCTTAAGGGAAGGTAGCTTCCTTGGACTGCTGGTCCTTAAGGGGTTAAAATGAAGCAATATACCAACTGCTCCACAAAAGAGGGCATTTATGTTATAAGTTGCATAGCATGTAAAATGCAATATGTTGGAAAAACACTGAGAAAGATATGGGAAAGGCTAAACGAACAGCGGAGTGATATTAGGAGTAATGAATTTCGATCCAATATCACCTCTCATTTCAAAAATTGCCATGCGGGTAATACAGAGACCCTTAGGATACAAGGGATTGAAAAGGTAAAACTTGGAATGAGAGGGGGTAACCTAGACAGTCTCTTTTTAAAAAGGGAGGTCTATCAGATCTTTAAATTGGGGACTAGAGATCTGTTGGGCTTTAATAAAGACTATGACGTGATGTGCTATGTCTGAATATAATATCTAGGATAGTCTTTGAAGGTGGATGAGAGAATTAACGATGGACTATGCTCCGAATGTTGATTATTGAATATCTCTATATATATAAAAGAATAAGCCTCATTGCATAATTTATGGTACCCCACTCACAGAACATAATTTATGTCTCCTCAGAAAAGAAACTCTCATTGAACAGAATGTCTAATTACATAATTTATGTCTCATTAGGAGACACAACTCCTATTGGGTGATTGAATGGGGACTTTACTGCTCTCATTGGGTGATTCAATGGGGGCGTGTTTATCATACAGGGAATTGGCCCGCCCCCTCCAGCCCACCCACCAGTATCCAACTGACAAAAAAAAAATATATATAACTGCCACTCGCTCCTGAGGTAGGGATATCAGTAACTTCTCCCAGTCCACTCACACTCTCACTCAGGATCATGACCCCACAAACACACTGTGTCACCTCCCACAGATAACAGTAACCCTCCATACACTCTGTTTCACCTCCCACAGATAACTGTAACCCTCCATACACTCTGTTTCAGTATGAGGGTGTAATGTTCACATAAAATACAAACTTAATAGCAACTCTTATTTAACTCAACTGTCACTCCTCCACTTCCTGCTTCATGATTCCCGCCCTTTCTCCTTAAAGGGAGAGAGATGCTTTGCTGTATGTTACAGAGGGCAAGCCTCAAACACCACTTTCTATTTGATCCCTCAGCATATTGCTACATTGCCTCAACTGAAGAGCCACTGTGTGTTATATTACTATGTTAGCTCAACTTAACCCTTTGAGTGCCAGAGGGGTAAGCAATGTATTGCAAAGCACACATTGTGTCTCACACTCTCACAGTCTGTCTCACACAGTCTCAGTCTCACAGTCTCAGTCTCAGTCTCACAGTCGCAGTCTCACAGTCGCAGTCTCACAGTCTCAGTCTCACAGTCGCAGTCTCACAGTCTCAGTCTCACAGTCTCAGTCTCACAGTCGCAGTCTCACAATCTCACAGTCGCAGTCTCACTGTCGTACACAGTCTCCGTCTCACAGTCTCACACAGTCTCACACTCTCACACAGTCTCACACTCTCTCTCAGTCTCACACTTTCTCTCAGTCTCACACTCTGTCTCACACACTCACAGTCTCACACAGTCTCTCTCGCAGTCTCACACAGTCCCTCACACTCTCACAGTCTCTTACACTCTCACAGTCTCTTACACTCTCAGTCTCACAGTCTCACACAGTCTCTCACACTCTCATAGTCTCACACTTTCACACAGTCTCACACTCTCACAGTCTCACACTCTCGCAGTCTCACACAGTCTCTCACAGTCTCACACAGTCTCTCACACTCTCACACTTTCACAGTCTCACACTTTCACACAGTCTCACACTCTCACACAGTCTCTCTCGCAGTCTCACACAGTCTCTCTCACAGTCTCACACTCAGTCTCACACTCTCACAGTCTCTCTCACAGTCTCACACAGTCCCTCACACTCTCACAGCCTCACAGTCTCTTATACTCTCACAGTCTCTTACACTCTCAGTCTCACAGTCTCACACAGTCTCTCACACTCTCACACTTTCACACAGTCTCACACTCTCACAGTCTCTCTTGCAGTCTCACACAGTCTCTCTCGCAGTCTCTCACAGTCCCTCACACTCTCACAGTCTCACACAGTCTCTCTCGAAGTCTCACACAGTCCCTCTCACACTCACAGTCCCTCACACTCTCAGTCCCACACACTCTCAGTCTCACACACTCTCAGTCTCACACACTCTCAGTCTCACACACTCACAGTCTCTCACAGTCTCTCTCGCAGTCTCACACAGTCTCTCTCGCAGTCTCTCACAGTCCCTCACATTCTCACAGTCTCTTACACTCTCAGTCTCTTACACTCTCAGTCTCACACTCTCACAGTCTCTCTCGCAGTCTCACACAGTCTCTCTCACAGTCTCACACAATCTCTCTCGCAGTCTCACACAATCTCTCTCTCAGTCTCACACACTCTCAATCTCACACTCTCACAGTCTCTCTCGCAGTCTCGCACAGTCTCTCTCGCAGTCTCACACAGTCCCTCACACTCTCTCAGTCTCACACACTCTCAGTCTCACACTCTCAGTCTCACACAGTCTCTCTCGCAGTCTCACAGTCTCTCACAGTCTCACACTTTCACACAGTCTCACACTTTCACACAGTCTCACACTCTCAGTATCACACTCTCACAGTCTCACACAGTCTCTCTCGCAGTCTCACACAGTCCCTCACACTCTCACAGTCCCTCACACTCTCACAGTCTCTTACACTCTCACACTCTCTCACACACCGTCTCACACAGTCTCTCACACAGTCACTGTCTCACAGTCACAGTCTCACAGTCACAGTCTCACACTCTCAGTCTCTCTCGCAGTCTCACACAGTCTCTCTCGCAGTCTCACACACTCTCAGTCTCACACACTCTCAGTCTCACACACTCTCAGTCTCACACTCCCAGTCTCACACTCTCAGTCTCACACTCTCAGTCTCACACTCTCACAGTCTCTCTCGCAGTCTCACACAGTCTCTCTCGCAGTCTCACAGTCTCTCACACTCTCACAGTCTCACACTTTCACACAGTCTCACACTTTCACACAGTCTCACACTCTCAGTCTCACAGTTTCACACAGTCTCTCTCGCAGTCTCACACAGTCCCTCACACTCTCACAGTCCCTCACACTCTCACAGTCCCTCACACTCTCACAGTCTCTTACACTCTCACACTCTCTCACACACTCTCTCACACACCGTCTCACACAGTCTCTCACACAGTCACTGTCTCACAGTCACAGTCTCACAGTCTCACACTCTCAGTCTCTCTCGCAGTCTCACACAGTCTCTCTCACAGTCTCACACTTTCACACAGTCTCACACTTTCACACAGTCTCACATTCTCAGTCTCACACTCTCACAGTCTCACACAGTCTCTCTCGCAGTCTCACACAGTCTCTCTCGCAGTCTCACACAGTCCCTCACACTCTCACAGTCTCACGCACTCTCAGTCTCACACTCTCGCAGTCTCACACAGTCTCTCTCACAGTCTCACACAGTCTCTCTCACAGTCTCACAGTCTCTCACACTCTCACAGTCTCACAGTCTCACACTTTCACACTCTCACAGTCTCTCTCGCAGTCTCACACAGTCCCTCACGCTCTCACAGTCCCTCACGCTTTCACAGTCTCTTACACTCTCATACTCTCTCACACACAGTCTCACACAGTCTCTCACACAGTCACAGTCTCACAGAGTCTCACACTCTCAGTCTCACACTCTCACAGTCTCTCACAGTCTCTCAGTCTCACACAGTCCCTCACACTGACACACTCTCTCTCACACTCTCTCACACTCTCACAGTCTCTCACACTCTCACCGTCTCTCACACTCTCTCACACACACACTCTCTCACACACACACTCTCTCAAACACACACTCTCACACACACAGTCTCACACTCTCACTCACAGTCTCACACTCTCACACAGTCTCACACGGTCTCACTCTCACAGTCTCTCTCTCTCACACACAGTCTCACACACAGTCTCACAGTCTCTCTCACACTCTCAGTCACACAGTCTCACACACAGTCTCACACTCTCACACACAGTCTCACACTCTCTCTCACACTCTCTCAATCTCACACTCTCTCAGTCTCACACTCTCTCTCAGTCTCACACTCTCTCACTCTCAGTCTCACACACAATCTCACACACAGTCTCACACTCACAGTCTCACACTCACACAGTCTCACTCTCACTCTCACACAGTCTCACACTCTCACACAGTCTCACACTCTCACACACAGTCTCACACTCACACAGTCTCACAATCTCACACACAGTCTCACACTCACCCTCTCACACACAGTCTCTCACGGTCTCACACACTCTCACACACAGTCTCACACTCTCACACACAGTCTCACACTGTCTCATAGTCTCACACTGTCTCATAGTCTCACACTGTCTCACAGTCTCACACTGTCTCACACTCACACAGTCTAACACTCACACGGTCTCTCACGGTCTCTCACAGTCTCTCACGGTCTCACACAGTCTCACACACTCACAGTCTCACACACTCTCACACACAGTCTCACACTCTCACACACAGTCTCACACTCTCACACACAGTCTCACTCACACAGTCTCAGTCTCACACACTCACATACTCTCAGTCTCGCACTCTGTCTCGCACTCTCTGTCTCGCACTCTCTGTCTCGCACTCTCTGTCTCGCACTCACACAGTCTCACACTCACACAGTCTCACACACAGTCTCACACACACACACTCGCTCACACACACTCGCTCACACAGTCTCTCACATTCACACTCTCAGTCTCACACACTCGCACTCTCTCAGTCTTGCACACTTTCAGTCTCGCACTCTCTCAGTCTCACACAGTCTCACACTCTCACAGTCTCTCTCTCTCTCACTCTCACACTGTCTCACTCACAGTCTCGCACTCACAGTCTCGCACTCACAGTCTCACACACAGTCTCACAGTCTCTCTCACTCTCAAAAACTCTCAGTCTCACACACTCACAGTCTCACTCACACAGTCTCACTCACACAGTCTCACACACACAGTCTCACACACACTCTCACTCACAGTCTCTCTCACAGTCTCTCTCACAGTCTCTCTCACAGTCACACAGTCTCTCACACAGTCTCTCACACAGTCTCACAGTCTCTCACACAGTCTCACAGTCTCTCACACAGTCTTACACACTCGCTCACACACACTCGCTCACACACACTCGCTCATACAGTCTCTCACATTCACACTCTCAGTCTCACACACTCGCACGCTCTCAGTCTCGCACTCTCACAGTCTCTCTCTCTCACTCTCACACTGTCGCACTCACAGTCTCGCACTCACAGTCTCGCACTCACAGTCTCGCACTCACAGTCTCACAGTCTCTCTCACTCTCAAAAACTCTCTGTCTCACATACTCACGCAGTCTCACACACACAGTCTCTCTCACAGTCTCACACACAGTCTCTCTCACACTCTCTCTCACACTCTCTCTCACACTCTCTCTCACACTCACAGTCTCTCTCACACTCTCACAGTCTCACACTCTCTCACACTCTCAGTCTCAGTCTCTCACACTCTCAGTCTCACAGTCTCTCACACTCTCTCTCACACTCTCAAAGTCTCTCTCACATTCTCAGTCTCTCACACTTTCACAGTCTCACACACTCTCTCACACTCACATTCTCACACTCTCAGTCTCACACCCAATCACTCACACACTCAATCACACTCACACAGTCTCACTTAAGCACACTCACACACTCTCACTCTCAATCACACTCTCACAGTCTCACTCAATCACACTCACACTCTCACACAGTCTCACTCTCACACTCAGTCACGCTCTCACAGTCTCACGCTCTCAGTCTCACACTCAATCACACTCTCACACTTACAGTCTCGCAGTCACACTCAATCACAATCACACTCTCACACTCAATCACACTCACACCCTCAATCACTCACACCTTCAATCATTCACACCCTCTCACTCACACCCTCTCACTATCATACACACTCTCACTCACACATTCTCACTCAATCACACACACTCACTAACACACTCACTCAATCACTCACACACAATCACTCAATCTCACACTCAAACGCAATCACTCACATGTAATCACACCCCGGGAGCCAGCACGATCCACCTTCCACCATAGTCTCACTGTCACTCACACCCCGGGAGCCAGCACGATCCACCTTCCACCATAGTCTCACTGTCACTCACACCCCGGGAGCCAGCACGATCCACCTTCCACCATAGTATGTGCAATTACCACATGCATTTCAACTATATGAATGAATGCCACAGTGGAGGCATAAGTACAAACACAAACTCATTACAATGACACATAAGTCACCCCCTTATGACTCACTTGTGTGTGTGTCTCTGTGTGGGCCTGTGTGTTTCTCACTGTGTGTGTTGCATGTCTGTATCACACTATGTGTCTGCATGTATGTGTGTATGACTGTCGCTCTTTAAGCATCTCAGTGCATGCGTGTGCATTTGCGTGTGTGTCTCTGTGTTTGTCTCGCATCCGTGTGTGTGCATTAATTCCCTATATATCCTGACGGGCAACACCGTCCCACATTGCTAGTATATATATAAAAGAATAAGCCTCATTGCATAATTTATGATACCTCACAAAGAGAACATAATTTATGTCTCCTCAGAAAACCAACACACATTGAACAGAATGCCTCATTACATAATTTATGTCTCATTAGGAGACACAACTCCTATTGGGTGATTCAATGGGGACATTACTGCTCCCATTGGGTGATTCAATGGGGGCGTGTTTATCATACAGGGAGTTGGTCTGCCCCCTCCAGCCCGCCCACCACTATCCAACTGACAAAAAAAAAATTATAGCTGCCACTGTTCCTGAAGTAGGGGATATCAATAACTTCTCACGGTCCACTCACACTCTCACTCAGGATCATGACCCCACAAACACACTGTGTCACCTCCCACAGATAATTGTAACCGTCCATACACTCTGTTTCAGTACAAGGGTGTAATGCATCCATAAAATACAAACTCAGGGATAAACTTAATAGCAACTCTTTTATTGAACCCTTTCAGTGCCAGAGGGATACGCAACACATTGCTTTGCAATGCATTGCGTACCCCTCGGGCACTCATAGGGTTAACTCTTTTCATCTCTTCAGTCACCTCACTAACTGTTTTCAACTGTCACTCCTCCACTTCCTGATTCCTGATTCCCGCCCTTCTCCTTAAAGGGAGAGAGATGCTTTGCTGTATGTTACAGAGGGCAAGCCTCAAACACCACTTTTTATTTGTTCTCTCAGCATATT
The DNA here is from genome assembly GCA_037306005.1 of Rhinophrynus dorsalis. Taxonomy (NCBI): domain Eukaryota; kingdom Metazoa; phylum Chordata; class Amphibia; order Anura; family Rhinophrynidae; genus Rhinophrynus; species Rhinophrynus dorsalis. The sequence goes on along the minus strand of CM074727.1, from coordinate 15,965,541 downwards.
GCTATGTTGCCGCAACAGCCCGGTCAGCGGCCCTTCAAGGAGCTCTCTACAAGCAGCAGCTGGATGCAGCTCTTACCTGTGGCTGAGGGGCTGGAGACAGACCATGCTGAGGCCACTCTGTAGTAAACACTCTTACACACAAGCTTCTTCACTGCTGCTCTCTGCCGCTGTCACACACCTGCATTGTGTAAGTACCCTGGCTCAAAAAATATACATGCCGCACTATAGCTGCTCCAACCACACACACCATCCCTGCTCCAACGACATACACTATCCCTCCTCAGTTCCCGCTCTCGGTGCCCGGCCTGCATCCCTAGTAATGCTCTTGGCCGAGGCCTGGGGCAGGAGGTTTCTTCTTGGCCAAGGAGTTGGGCCGGCGGTTGTCTGGCAGCCTCTGAGTGTGCATGTACAGAGTCCACTTCAGGGACTGTGGACTCCATGACTCTCGCTACATACTGGGACAGCTGGTTAACCCTTTCAGTGCCAGAGGATTAAGCAACACAATGAGCAATGCCTTGCTTACCCCTCTGGCACTTACAGGACCGTAATAATATCTGTATGTGTGTGTGTGTGTGTGTGTACGCATGTATGTACGTGTGTATGTATGATCAATGTCTGTATATGTCACTATCTGTGTGTGTCTATGTATGTGTGCAATATGATTCTGCTTCACACAGTACACAAAAAAAAAAACATCATCAGCCAATACAGCTAAATGAAATGTACAATACAAACAAACACAAAAAATTCTTACAAAATACCTTCAACATGCCACCTACAACATTTCAAACAAAAAGTGCTACATAACACATACCCTACTACAATGACAGGCAACGCCGTCACGTATTACTAGTGCATAATATGAAGCCTCCGTGTCTTTAGTAAAATTTTGTCTTATGCACCGACACAGACCCAAAGTGCAGTTAGAAACCAGAAGATCTTCCATTGATATGGGAAGACAATTTGTTTTCCAGATCCATTGAGCTGCGGCCTCATGATTAGTGATCCCTATGCTGACAGTTAACCCTTTTAGTACCAGAGGGGTGACCAAGTCATTGCTCTGCATAAGGAAAAGCGGTGTAATTCAGGAGCAAACCAACTGCTTTTCAGGGGAACAAAAAAAAACATTCCCACTGATTTGAATGGGTATTACTGGCTCTTTGTGCATTAGGTGCAAAGGAAACTTAGAAAATAGCTTGGTCATTGGCACTACTTAGGTGTGGGATCCATTAACCCTACAATTACCTCTGCACTAAAATAGTCTCTACACAAAAATGGCATTTACATTGCATTGGTTCAATGGGCTGTATCCTATATAATAATTCGCTAAAAAGTTTGTCACAACGCAGTCATGCGCAGTAGAGACTGCCCGCTCTGCAGTCATGCGCAGTACTGAGTGCTCAAACATGCTGCATTTGGGTATTCAGTACTGTGCATGACTGCAGAGCAGCCAGTAAGAAGGCAGGATCCGGCCACCAGCCGAGGTTGCTGGGTGGCGCTGTGGCCCGTGTGCACGGGCTTTTCAACTAGTCTATAAATAAAAGAAGACTTCTGTGTGCCTGGCTAACACACCCAGGGGCAGCAGTAAGGAGGAGTTATTCAATTCTTCTCTATACTGCCTGTCCTATTGGTCCAACCATGGGGCGTGATTTTTACGCAGTTGCCAGGGCCTGGCCATGCCTGCCAAAAACTCTGTAAGGAGATACAGGGTCTAAAATGAACACACACACACAAAATATATACATACGCAACAGAGACACACACAATACATACATACATTATATATTAATATATATATACATACACACACGCAACACAGACACACACAATATATATTTATACACAAGCAATACACAACACAGGCAAGAACTATATATATATATATATATATAGATATATACACACACACACACATACACACACAAGCAACACAATATATACAAAATACACACAATGCTACACACAAGATGCTGTATGTACAACGCATGCAATACACAATTCTATATACACAGCACTATATGCAGTACACAGTGCTATACACAAAACACTATATGCACAATGCTATACACAAAATGTTACGCACAATACACACATCGATATATGTAAAATGCTATGCTCAAAATGCTACACGCAATACGCACAACAATATACATAATATACCAAATGCCAGACGCTAAATGCTATATGACACACATCGAAACGTAAACCCAATATGCCAGACTCTATACACAACGACACACGATTCAGGGGTCTCCTGAATTCCATGACGTGCAAGGAATGGTCTTTAATGTCCGGGCAGCCGTTGACACTCCTGGAATATCATGTGTCGCCAAGGGGTTAAAAGGCACACCCGTTACATTTTAAGTCTTTTTAGCGACTAGCAAATACATTCTAGAAATAAAAAGAATCTGATTGTGGGTTTACTACAATAAAATGAAAAGGTTTTCATTAACACAGCGGACTGTGATACACGGCTCTGCAGGGAGGAGTAATGACCTTCTTCGGGTGATGGTGGAAAAGAGAGCAGAGACTAAAGTTTCATGGCCTGGAGCCACGGGAACAGTGGCGTAACTATAGGGGTCACAGGGGTTGCACCTGCAACCGGGCCCATCACTCCAGGGGACCCGGCCGCCCCCTGCAACCCCTCTGCCTGGCGCCCGCAATCTCCATCTGACACTGCAATAATGCAGAGCGCTGGGAGATGACATCATCTCCCAGCGCTCTGCATTACTGAAGAGGACCGCGCCGGAGATGAACACACCTCTCTGGGCTCCTACCGCTCCAGTGAGGTAGTGTTATGCCGCGCTCACCCGGGCGTTCTACCCCTCCGGGTTCTGTGTCGGCTTCCGGGGTCCTGTCTGTCATGCGCCGCCTCCGGTGGCTGTGCGCATGCGCTTGTCGGCGGACCATAGAGAGGAGTTTTGCAGAAGGTCCACCGACATTCTAGCCTCTCTTCCAGGGCTCCTTCCGGTTGGGGGCTTTATCTGTCAGAGTCCTGCCTGTCTAAGACGCGTTTGTATAGCGTCTTTCTGTTGCCAGTTTTCAGTTCTCTTCCTCGTGTAAGTCCTGGACCAGTGGTCTCTGCCTTCTCTGTCTTCTCTGATGCTGGTATCCCTGTGTATGACCTGGACCTGTCTGACCACGCTTCTGCCTGACCCCTTTTGCTGCCAGACCACCTGTGAATGACCTGGACCTGTCTGACCACGCTTCTGCCTGACCCCTTTGCTGCCAGACCACCTGTGTATGACCTGGACCTGTCTGACCACGCTTCTGCCTGACCCCTTTTGCTGCCAGACCACCTGTGTATGACCTGGACCTGTCTGACCACGCTTCTGCCTGACCCCTTTTGCTGTCAGACCACCTGTGAATGACCTGGACCTGTCTGACCACGCTTCTGCCTGACCCTTCTGCTGCAAGATCACCTGTGTATGACCCGGACCGATTTGATTTAGCCTCTTCTGTTCCAGCCTCCAGAGGACCGAGCCACCTCTTCTTCTCCAGCCAAGGAGTGTCCCATCAGCTGTACCTTCCTCGCGGGAGTCCTCTTCCTCGGAGTCCTGAGTGAGTACCTTTTCTCTTGGAGATTACTTTCCTCCCTGGGGACCCCTGAGTATAGTTTGTCTGGGTTGGGGTTATCCGGGGTTACCCAACAGCTCCTCTGCTGGGGGCCACTACATCTGGCTTCGCGGCCAGCACCTTTAGGCGGCTCAGCCGCAGCACAACCCTGGCTTAGGCAACCTCCGCGCCCTAGCCCCGTTCCCGAGCATCGCTCCCAAGCACCTTGCTCAGTGGCCCCTTGTTGGAGGAGCATCCTGTTCCTGCTCCTAGGTACTCCAGTCCCTTCTCTTTCCTCTCCCCGGGTCGTGACAGGTAGGTGATGGGGGCATTTTGAAGAGGGCCAGTGTAGTCGAGGGGGGGGCCATGGCGCGTCTTGCACCAGGGCCCGGAGGCTTCTAGTTACGCCTCTGCACGGGAAGTGACATTTACTACTACAGCAAACAGTCAACCTCCTTTTTCATTTTCCATAATCTGCAAGTGTATGATATGTAAAGTCTAGCCATTTATACTTTTTATTATTATTAGTTTTTTTCCCCCCACTTATGTCCCCACCATTGATCCTCCTGGGTTTCTGTTCAGTGAGCTTTCATTCAGGGACTGTGAAATCAGGGATATTTATACAATACAAAGAAGTGGCTTTTCTACATTGTTTCAAAACACAAAGTGCATTTAAGAGGGCACATTGTTGTGCTTCTAACATTTTCGGGTCAAGCAGGGAGCAGGAAATACAGGTAGAATTGTTCTCCCAACAGCAGACTATTCCGAATATCTTAATCCTTTAAGGGAAGGGCTGTTCAGGTTCGGTCCTCAAGCGCCACCAACAGGCCAGGATGTAAGGATTTCCCTTCCCAGAAAATACTCTTGGTCTAGACCAGGCCTTTTCGAGTTCACCAACAGGCCAGGATGTAAGGATTCCCCTGATTAATCACAGGTGAGATAATCAGTGGATCATTCATTGTCACTGACTCACCTGTGTGTAATTAGGGAAATCCTTACATCCTGGCCTGTTGGTGGCGCTGGAGGACTGAATTTGGACAGCCCTGCTACAGACCAAGGGGACTTTCTGTGTCAGGAACCAGAGACGTGCACAGACATTTTGGGGGGCAGGGGCTCAAATGAAAAAAGGGCACTTCTCATAATTATTTTTGTTAAAAGGGCACAAGGGCACTTTGGACAAAAAGGGCAGGTGCTCAAGCCCCCCTTGGTGTCTATGTGTGCACGTGCCTGTCAGGAACAATGGATTGGAGTGGTGGGGTCATGTAAGGAGTGTGGGTGTGGCCATGGTTGGAGCCTAGACTGCCTTGACTATGGATGCCTGGTTCAGGGCTGTCCAATTCCAGTGCTCAGGGGCCACCAACAGGCCAGGATGTAAGGATTCCCCTGATTAAAGGGACAGTAATGTCCCATAAAAAATGCTTAGAGTTTTGTAAAGATTAAAAAAAATAAACAATATGCCACAAATCCTCTCTCTCAAACCACTATGGTGTGAGAGATATCCTCCGTTAAAGTTCCCCCCTCCCTCCCCTTCTCCTGACGTCAGCTGTATCCGAAAGCAGGAGTTCCTCGTCCGGTGAACAACAAGTGGCTCTTCAGCAGAGCCGCAATAGCGTGGTTTAAAAAGAAATACTTCTTTGGAACGGTCTACCAAGTGTGACTGGTTTGCAAGCACACTTTTTAGACCGTTCCAAAGAAGTATTTCTTTTTAAATCTCGCTATTGCGGCTCTGCTGAAGAGCCTCCTCATGTCGGCCAGCACGGATCTCCTTCTGTCAGCTTTACTGCCGACATCAGGAGAAGAGGAACTTTAGCGGAGGATCTCTCTCAAACCATATTGATTTGAGAGATAAGATTTGTAGTATTTAGCTTATTTTTTTATAATCTCTACAAAACTCTAAGCATTTATAAGAGACATTACTGTCCCTTTAAGCACAGGTGAGTCAGTCACAATAAATTATCTCACCTGTGTGTAATCAGGGAAATCCTTACATCCTGGCCTGTTGGTGGCGCTGGAGGACTAGACTTGGACAGCCATGCTTCAAGGACCAAAGCTCTGCAATGAGTTTCACAGTGTTCCTGTCCTTAAATGGTTAAAGAAGGGGTAGGTCAATCTTTCACCCTACAGCTGTTGGAGACTAACTCCCATCATCCCCAGCCAAACATCTCTGTCATCTAAGGGAATGATTCTTAACTCCAGTCCTCGGGACACTCCGACAGGTCAGGTTTTAACCCTTTGAGTGACGGAGAGGTATCCCACACATCTCTGCGTATCAAAGGGTTTAGGAAATCCCTAATTAAGCACAGGTAGTGCAATCAAAAATGTCTAAGCCCCCGATTACCCTACAGTGAACAATCAGGGCTGTATCGGAAACGTGACCCGTTTGTCCAGAGTTAAGAATCAGTGATCTTAAGGGTTAAAAATGTTACCATCCCTTTTATTTACTCCTGCAACTTGAAGAAATATGTAAGATGCCATCTGATGTGCTGCCCTCGCTTACCTTGGAAGTGCCATTGGAAAACATCTGGATGATGTTTTCTGCCCCCTCTCTGACCTTATTCTCAATGTGTAACTGCCTCTTCAGGGCCTCCACCCTTTTCTGTCAGAGGTCCAGGCTCTGATCCCATATGCAGGGGTCTGGAGATACTGTGCCATCTGCAAACCACAACATCTCCTCTCAGTAAGGAATATGTTCTGCCTGCTGGCCCTGGTCACGTGGTCTTGTCCTAATCATGTTCTACCACCCAACCTTCACCAGAGGACATTGTACTCTATAGAACTTCTTACTTCCATAATTACTTTACCCGAGGCCTTAGATTCAAACACCAGCTTCTAACATCTTGCCAGTGAGCTCGCTGCCTCCATATCTCTGAATTATTTATACTTCTAAACATTTTCATTTAAGTCAGGACAACACAAGTCACCCTGAAAATAGAAATAACACATAAACCGAGTCAGGTGTCTCTTTGTATGGTAACTTTATTTGCATGGTCTTCTCCATATCTTACACCCCTCCAATGAAAGATGTAGAATGATGGAGGTGTAGCGTCTTTGTCTTTGATGTTTTCTGCTATTTGAAAACTCACCGGATTTTCCACACAGATTTTTTCTTCGACTTTGCATTTTGACTCTGCTTTGTTTCTGACTTTGTATTTTCACTCCCTGCATTTTCACTCCCTGCATTTTCATCCTGCTTTGTTTCTGACTCTGCATTCAGTGGGTCCTGTCCCTGCTCGTCGACAAGTTCTTCCTCTTTTACGACACACGTAGGGTCAACTACATCCCCCAGCTGCACCAGATGATGAACAGGAGGATGAGGGCTCCTCATAATACATTCCCAGAAATAATAATGATCATGACTCAGGGGTATGAAAGGTCGTTTTGGTTTAGGCTTTTTCAAATAGGGTTCCGGATCTTGGTCTTTTGGAACATCGTCCCCACTTTCAATGTCTGCCAGTTTCTTATTCTTCTTTCTCAAAAAAACGCAGATCGCTACAACAATGCTGAGAACGCAGATGATAGAAAGCAGTCCACTGATAGCCAGAAGCATATTTATTTTATCCAATGCAAACGTGTGCTCTTTTGGTTGAGATTCTGTTTTTGCAGTAACTGTAAATCTGATCTTGCCAACCAAATGATGGTCCTTGTATGTGTCACACTGATAAATCGCATCGTGCGACTCTCTGTAAACCTCCAGGGTTTTCATTTTTATTGGTAGAATATGTTGCCGGTTATCTTTACCCAATATCTTCCACTCGTACGTGAAACGGTGATCATCGTCAATGGAGTTGCAAGCCATCATGACGTAATCTTTCGTTTCGTGCTTAAATGTTCCCCAGCCGCAGTCTGGATATCTTCTGCATTCTTTCACAGCAACAACACATCTTTCTTTGTCTGGGCATCCTCTAGCACGGTAAAGTTTTTGAACACCAATGCCACAGTTAGATGAGCAAGGTCCAATAATGAATTTCGAAATCGGAACAGTAGCCTTATCTGCAACATGCAGCTTCTCCACGCTGGAATCATCCTCATTAAAAACAGGCTTTGCATATCCACATACTGGTTCTGACACCAGCAGCAGAAAAAAAAACATCCAATACATTCTTCTAGTCAATGATGAATACACTAGAGAAATCAATGGAACTCCAACAGTCGCTTGTACTGACTAAATACTCATTCTTTTGTGCAGCCTAGTATATAGATTCTGCAGTGATATCTTATTATTCCGCTGTTCCACATCATTATGATGTCATAGTGATGTCAATACCTGGCAGTTAGAAACCAGAAGATCTTCCATTGATATGGGAAGACAATTTGTTTTCCAGATCCATTGAGCTGCGGCCTCATGATTAGTGATCCCTTTGCTGACAGTTAACCCTTTTAGTACCAGAGAGGTGACCAAGTCATTGCTCTGCATAAGGAAAAGCGGTGTAATTCAGGAGCAAACCAACTGCTTCTCAGGGGAACAAAAAAAACATTCCCACTGATTTGAATGGGTATTACTGGCTATTTGAGCATTAGGTGCATAGGAAACTTGGAAAATAGCTTGGTCATTGGCACTACTTAGGTGTGGGATCCATTAACCCTACAATTACCTCTGCACTAAAATAGTCTCTATACAAAAATGGCATTTACATTGCATTGGTTCAATGGGCTGTATCCTATATAATAATTCGCTAAAATGTTTGTCACAACGCAGTCATGCGCAGTAGAGACTGCCCGCTCTGCAGTCATGCGCAGTAAAAGGAGATGCAGGGGCTAAAATGAACACATACACACAAAAAATATACATACGCAACAGAGACACAGACAATACATATAAATATTATATACATATACATACACACACACACACACATAAGCAATACACACATGCAACACAGACACACAATATATATTTATAGACAAGCAATACACAACATACACATGCAACAAAGACAAGAACTATTATATATATATCCTATAACATAAAGCAGTAGAATGCGTCGCTCCCTGTTCCAGCAGTCTCTACTGTGCATGTGTGGTTTCGCACACAAGGGAGCTTCGCTGTGAGCCGTCTGGAGCTCCCCGTTAACCCGTTGAGTGCCAGAGTGGTACAGAACGCATTGTAAAGCAATGCATTCCGTACCACTCTGGCACTCAAATGGTTAAGGATCAGCGCATTGGGCGAGTCTCCACTGTGCATGATTCCAGTTAAGGGCAGTAGAGACTCGCCGAACGCGCTGATCCGGAGCGGGGAGTTCCGGACGGCACTGCCGCTGGGTGCACTTAAGCCAATGTATACGGGCTTTCATAATAGTATGTTATATATATATATATATATATATATATATATATATAAATAAATACACACAAGCAATGAACAATATACACACACACACTATATACACACAAGCAACACAAAAAATATATACACAATACACAAAATGCTACACACAAGATGCTGTATGTACAACGCAATACGCATATTATACACACAGTGCTCTACACAAGATGCTACTCGCTAAACACTACATGCAATACACAATTCTATACACACAACACTATATGCAATACACAATGCTATACACAAAACACTATATGCACAATATGTTACGCACATCGATATATGCAAAATGTTATGCTCAAAATGTTACACGCAATACACACAACAATATACATAATATACCAAATGCCAGACGCTAAATGCTATACGATACACATTGAAACGTAAACCCAATATGCCAGACTCTATACACAACACCACATGATTCAGGGGTCCCCTGAATTCCATGACGTGCAAGTAACGGTCTTTCACTGTCGTCCAATACAGGTTACTGGTACACTGGGAGGCGAAGCCCTCTAGTGGTAGGCAGGAACGATTCACAAAGTGTATGCAGGGGGTGGAGCCTCCCCTTCCCTCCTGGCCGCACCAGCCAATGAGCTCCAGATTGAATTGTTCCTCGTTGGAGTAACAGGCTAAAGGAAACAGGAAAGGTGAGCGACCCTTTGAGTGCTGCAGGTTCACTTGTCCCCCGGTACCCCTCCGCACAGGGGTGGACGTTTGGAGTTCTCATTACGCACTCCTGCACTCATTGGGTCTATCTGTATGTCTGTCTGGGTGTTTGGAGCAAGTTTCTGTGGTAACTTAACCCTTTAGCTGCTGGTTGGCACTTTATTAGGGGGTTTCATGACACTATTCCTACTGGATTAATGTTTTTATAATATTCTTACATGTTCACTTGCTGTTTTACATGTTTTTATGCCTTACTTAAAGTTTCTTTATTTGAGTTCTGCGCCTTTAAGGCACGCTTTACCGCATAGACGCCATTGCTCCATTCACCTCTATGGGACTGCACTAATTTCTGATTGGTTCCCGCCGTGGTGGCCATTTTCTCAGCGTTTTTGGCAAGTATCCTACACAGGGCTTGGACCCCCCTTTTCTCCTCAGCAGATTAACCCTTCGCCTGCCAGGTAATTCTAAATTTAGCGTTTCTGGGGTGAAATTTTAATCTCTACACACTGTATTGGGTGATTTAAAGGGATAGTAATACTTCATTTCAACTTTATTTTATTTTGTAGGCATTCAAAAAATATGAAGAATGATATAAGTCTTATGTCTCAAACCTTTATGGTTTAAGAGATATTCACAAGCAAAGTTTCCCCTCCCCGCCCCTTTTTCCTAGTGTAAGCCATCTCTTCTCAGATGTGAATCTGGTTGTAAGACCAGACAGATAACAGAAGGGGACAATCTTCTTTGTATGAAAAGAATGAAAGCCCTTCCCCCCTTGACAAGTTTTTCAGCTTATTCCCTTATCTTAATTGAAGATTGTTCCTCTCTGCACTCTACCTGGGCACCTCCCTTCTGATCTGGCTGAACGGGGGGGGATACTTTGCTTGTGAATATCTCTTAAACCATAAAGGTTTGAGAGATAAGACTTATATCGTTCTTCACGTTTTTTTAATGCCTACAAAATAAAATAAAGATAAAATTAAGTATTACTATCCCTTTAACTGTCAGTGGGTTAAACTGGCACTGTGATTATGTCTATACCGCTGGAGCTAGGGGCTAGACCTAAGACTAAGGAGGCTGGGGTATTAGTATCCCCCATTGCGTATTGCTCTTCCTGTCACTCAGGGCTACCTAGGGAGTTCTCTGGTCATTTATGCACAGCATGTTCTGAGGTTCCTGTCAGCAACCAGGGACCTCCAGTCATGCTATTGAGTCAGCTTGGATGTAAGAGTTCAAAGCTGCAACTAGGGACCGCAGGTCCACACTTCAACTCGTTCCCAGATCCAAGGAGCCTTCCAGGCTTGGCAGGTCCCCTCTGGTATCAGATTTTCCCTGCCTAAACCACAGGGAGTACCTGATGTCTCTGACCCCTCGGACGAGGAGTTGCTCATAGGCACTGATGTGGAGGATAGTACTGTGTTAGAATCCACCTGGGATATCGGGGACCCCTTTGAGGTCCACCCTGAACCCTCTGCGGAGGACCTGGTCAGAGCTGTGTTTTCCACACTTCTCATTCCCTTGGTTCAGGAGGTTCCTATTGATCCCTCTGATGTCTTCAGGAGCCGCCTAAGCCACTGACTTATTTTCCTCCCAATCCCAGTCTGGACCGGCTGGTTCCAGAAGAGTGGAAATCACCGGACATGACTGCTTCTGTCTCTAGAACATTTGCTAAGCTTTATCCATTTTCTGAGGTTGCGCTTGCTAAGTGGGTTCATCCCCCTTAAGGTGGATGCCCCTGTTTCTAGGCTGTCTTAATCTACTGCTTTCTTCTTAAAGGACTGGACTGTTAAAAAGCTTGAGGTTTCTCTCAAGTCTACTTTTGCGACTGCTGGCACGGCACGGGAGAGACACGTCCGGCGAACCAGGCGGTTCCCTCAGCTCTGCGTCCCTCCTCTACGCCCCAACAGCAATGGAAGCCCAAGGTCTTCACCAACCCCGAGGCTTCCAAGACTACTTCGGCTTGACTCGCAGAACCCGGGTCCGCATCCTGCTGTGGTTGGTCGTCTTCGCCTCTTACACAGCGTTTGAGAAGAGTCTGTGGCAGACTCATGGGTTTTACAGGTGGTGTCGGAAGGGTTCAAGATCCCTTTCTGTTCTCTTCCTCCTTTTTGCCGTCCTCCTTCTCATACTCCTCAGAGTGCAGAGAGACGCTGTCTTTTTACAGTACAGTTCAGGCTCTTTTGGACAATTTCATCCTAGAGCCAGTTCCTGTTCCGGACAGTGGCTCCGGGTTCTATTCGAACCTCTTTGTGGTCTCCAAGAAGGACGGTGGATGCCGCCCCATTTTGGACCTGAAGGACCTCAACTCCTTCATAACCCGGACTCACTATCGCCAGGAATCTCTACGCACAGTGATTGCTGCCATGTCGCTGGGGGAGTTCTTTGCCTTTCTGGATCCGTGTTGCGGAGTTACAGGCCTTGTCCTGTAAGCCTCCTTATCTGGTGTTTCACAAGGATAAGGCGGTGCTCCGTACCTCCAGGGAGTTCCTTCCTAAGGTGGTCTCCGAGTTTCCCATCAGTCAGGAGATTGTGGAGCCCTCTTTCTGTCCTGACCCCTCCTCTGACAAGGAGAGAGAGATCTTCACTTGTTGGATGTGTTGCGCTGCCTCCGGTTTTATGTGCATCGCACTGAATCTGTCAGGAAGTCTGACGTGCTGTTCGTCATTCCTGAGGGGCCTAGAGCAGGGAGACCTGCATCTAATGTGACTATCGTCTCCTGAATCAAGTCAACGATTCATGAGGCATACAAGTTGAGGAATCAGCACGTTCCCTTCTGGGTTACTGCTCCTTCCACCAGGTCCTTTGGGGCCTCCTGGGCCTATAAAAATCAGGCCTCTGCTGATCAGCTGTGCTGGGCGGCCACTTGGTCCTCCATGCACGCCTTTTTGAAGCACTACCGTGTGGACGTTCTGGCTTCAGCTGACGCCAGCTTTGGGAGGGAGGTCCTAGAGGCAGTCTTGCCTGTCTACGAACTTCTTCCTGGTTCTTGGTGCTTCCTTCACTGTTGAGCCCTGTTGGCTCTTGTTCTGTGTGCTGTGTGATAGTTCCGGGGTCGTTTACCCCAGTTTGGTGTCAGTTGACACTTCAGTTTGGGGCTATCTCTGACCTGTTGGTCCATAGCCGCGCTGGTGACTTTGGGGGCCTTGCGCCTGGTCCTTGCCTCCTTCCTACCTCAGGGAAACTCAATGGTTGGACATTCCAGAGTTACCAGTAACCTGTACTGGACGACAGTGAAAATAGGATTTTAGTCTTACCTGTTAAATCCTTTTCACTTAGTCCATACAGGTTACTGGTCTCCCACCCTGTCAATAGACCGTGCTTAGCTCTCCTGTGGCAGGCCGTGGGAGTCCTTCGGGGCATGCCCACAGGAGTCTTCTTCCTTCCCTTAACTAGTCATGGTTAGTGTCTCAATTCAATCTGGAGCTCATTAGCTGGTGCGGCCAGGAGGGAAGGGGAGGCTCCAACCCCTGCATACACTTTGTGAATCATTCCTGCCTACCACTAGAGGGCTTCGCCTCCCAGAGTTGCCAGTAACCTGTATGGATTAAGTGAAAAGGATTTAACAGGTTAGACTAAAATCCTATTTTAAAGTCCGGGCAGCCATTGACAGTCTTGGAATATCATGTGTCGCCAAGGGGTTAAAAGGAACACCCGCTACATTTTAAGTCTTTTTAGCAACTAGCAAATACATTCTAGGACTAAAAAGAATCTGATTGTGGGTTTACTACAATAAAATGAAAAGCTTTTCATTAACACAGAGGACTGTGATACACGACTCTGCAGGGAGAAGTAATGACCTTCCCTTCTTCGGGTGATGGTGGAGAAGACAGTAGAGACTAAAGTTTCATGGCCTGGAGCCACGGGAAGTGACATTTACTACAACAGCAAACAGTCAACCTCCTTTTTCATTTTCCATAATCTGCAAGTGTATGATATGTAAAGTCTAGCCATTTATACTTTTTATTATTATTAGTTTTTTCCCCCCATTTATGTCCCCACCATTGATCCTCCTGGGTTTCTGTTCAGTGAGCTTTCATTCAGGGACTCGGAAATCAGCGATATTTATACAATGTTGCAGAAGTGGCTTTTCTACATTGTTTCAAAACACAAAGTGCATTTAAGAGGGCACATTGTTGTGCTTCTAACATTTTCGGGTCAAGCAGGAAGCAGGAAATACAGGTAGAATTGTTCTCCCAACAGCAGACTATTCCGAATATCTTAATCCTTTAAAGGCAGGGCTGTCCAGGTTCAGTCCTCAAGCGCCACCAACAGGCCAGGATGTAAGGATTTCCCTTCCCAGAAAATACTCTTGGTCTAGACCAGGTCTTTTCAAATTCACCAACAGGCCAGGATGTAAGGATTCCCCTGATTAATCACAGGTGAGATAATCAGTGGATCATTCTTTGTGACTGACTCACCTGTGTGTAATCAGGGAAATCCTTACATCCTGGCCTGTTGGTGGCGCTGGAGGACTAGACTTGGACAGCCATGCTTCAAGGACCAAAGCTCTGCAATGAGTTTCACAGTGTTCCTGTCCTTAAATGGTTAAAGAAGGGGTAGGTCACTCTTTCACCCTACAGGTGCTGGAGACTAACTCCCATCATCCCCAGCCAAACATCTCTATCATCTAAGGGAATGATTCTTAACTCCAGTCCTCGGGATATCCGACAGGTCAGGTTTTAACCCTTTGAGTGACGGAGAGGTATCCCACACATCTCTGCGTATCAAAGGGTTTAGGAAATCCCTAATTAAGCACAGGTAGTGCAATCAAAAATGTCTAAGCCCCCGATTACCCTACAGTGAACAATCAGGGCTGTATCGGAAATGTGACCCGTTTGTCCAGAGTTAAGAATCAGTGATCTAAGGGGTTAAAAATGTTACCATCCCTTTTATTTACCCCTGCAACTTGAAGAAATATGTAAGATGCCATCTGATGTGCTGCCCTCGCTTACCTTGGAAGTGCCATTGGAAAACATCTGGATGATGTTTTCTGCCCCCTCTCTGACCTTATTCTCAATGTGTAACTGCCTCTTCAGGGCCTCCACCCTTTTCTGTCAGGGGTCCAAGCTCTGATCCCATATGCAGGGGTCTGGAGATACTGTGCCATCTGCAAACCACAACATCTCCTCTCAGTAAGGAATATGTTCTGCCTGCTGGCCCTGGTCACGTGGTCTTGTCCTAATCATGTTCTACAGCCCAACCTTCACCAGAGGACATTGTACTCTACAGAACTTCTTACTTCCATAATTACTTTACCTGAGGCATTAGATTCAAACACCACATTTGATACAGTTCCACACAAGAGGTTACTGTACAAATTGAATGAAATAGGCCTAGGGGAAAATGTTTGTGTGTGGATTGGAAATTGGCTGAAAGATAGAATGCAAAGAGTGGTAGTAAATGGCAAGTTCTCCAGTTGGATAAATGTGATAAGTGGAGTACCTCAGTGATCTGTCCTGGGTCCTCTTCTTTTTAATTTGTTTATTAATGACCTCCCAGAGGGTATAGGGAGCCATGTATCAGTGTTTGCCGATGACACAAAATTAAGTAAGGTAATAAAGTCTGAACTGGATGTGTCTTCATTACAAGAGGATTTGGACAAATTGAGCAACTGGGCAGGTAAATGGCAAATGAGATTCAATATAGACAAGTGTAAAGTTATGCATTTTGGGTATAATAATAAAATTGCAACATATAGTTTAAATGGTGTTTCTCTGGGGAAATCTACAAATGAAAAGGATTTGGGAGTAATGGTAGACAATAGACTTAGCAGTAGCATGCAGTGCCAACTGGCAGCTGCAAAGGCCAATAAGATATTGGCATGTATTAAAAGGGGTATTGACTCAAGGGAGGAAGATATAATTATGCCTCTTTACAGGTCCATGGTAAGACCCCACTTAGAATATTCTGGGCGCCCTTTCTGAAAAAGGACATTATGGAACTAGAAAGAGTGCAGAGGAGGGCTACAAAACTAGTAAGGGGAATGGAAAGTTTTAGTTATGAAGAAAGGCTAGAAAAGTTAAACTTGTACACACTAGAGAAACGGAGTCTTAGAGGGGATATGATAACAGTATATAAATATGTTCAGGGCCCATACAGAGGGCTCTCCAAAGACCTGTTCATTAACAGAACAGTACACAGGACAAGGGGCCACCCGCTTAGACTTGAGGAAAGGAGATTTAATCTACAACAGCGGAAGGGTTTCTTTACAGTAAGGACAATAAAGGTATGGAATTCACTGCCTGAGGAGGTGGTGGTAATGAATACATTAGATGCCTTTAAAAGGGGCCTGGATACTTATTTAAAAGAGCATAACATAGAGGGCTATGTACGTTAGTATTGGGATGAATATTTAGTTAGGGTTTGTTGATCCAGGGAGAAATCTGATTGCCGTTTGGAATCAAGAAGGAATTTTTCCCCCCATTCAGGGTAGAATTTTAAATTGCTAATTGAGGGTTTTTTTTTTTGCCTTCTTTTGGATCAACGATGGTAAACAGGAATAGGAAAAGGTTGAACTAGATGGACGCAAGTCTTTTTTCAACCTATGTTACTATGTTACCAGCTTCTAACATCTTGCCAGTGAGCTCGCTACCTCTATGTCTCTCACTTATTTATACTTCTAAACATTTTCATTTAAGTCAGGACAACACAAGTCACCCTGAAAATAGAAATAACACATAAACCGAGTCAGGTGTCTCATTGTATGGTAACTTTATTTGCAGGGTCTTCTCCATATCTTACACCTCTCCAATGAAAGATGTAGAATGATGGAGGTGTAGCGTCTTTGTCTTTGATGTTTTCTGCTATTTGAAAACTCTCCGGATTTTCCACACAGATTTTTTCTTCGACTTTGCATTTTGACTCTGCTTTGTTTCTGACTCTGTATTTTCACTCCCTGCATTTTCACTCTGCTTCGTTTCTGACCCTGAATTTTGACTCTTTGTTTCCGACTCTGCATTTTCACTCCCTGCATTTTCACTCTGCTTTGTTTCTGATTCTCCATTCAGTGGGTCCTGTCCCTGCTCATCGGCAAGTTCTTCCTCTTTTACGACACAAGTAGGGTCAACTACATCCCCCAGCTGCACCAGACGATGAACAGGAGGATGAGGGCTCCTCATAATACATTCCCAGAAATAGTGATGATCATGACGCAGGGGTATGAAAGGTCGTTTTGCTGGTTTAGGCTTTTTCAAACAGGGTTTCGGATCTTGGTCTTTTGGAACATCGTCCCCACTTTCAGTGTCTGCCAATAAATGAGGTTCCGGATCTTGGTCTTTCGGAACATCCTCCCCACTTTCAATGTCTGTCAATAAATGAGGTTCAGGATCTTGGTCTTTCGGAACATCCTCCCCACTTTCAATGTCTGCCAGTTTCTTATTGTTCTTTCTCAAAAAAACGCAGATCGCTACAACAATGCTGAGAACGCAGAGGAGAGAAAGCAGTCCAATGATAGCCAGAAGCATATATATAGTATTCAACGAAAATGTGGGCTCTTTTGGTTGAGATTCTGTTTTTGCAGGAACCTTAAATCTGATCTTGCCAACCAAATGATGGTCCTTGTATGTGTCACACTGATAAATCGCATCGTGCGACTCTCTGTAAGCCTCCAGGGTTTTCATTTTTTTTGGTAGAATATGTTGCCGGTTATCTTTACCCAATATATTCCACTCATACGTGAAACGGTGATCATAGTCAATGGAGTTGCAAGCCATCATGACGGAATCTTCCGTTTCATACATAAATTTTCCCCAGCCGCAGTCTGGAAATCTTCTGCATTCTTTCACAGCAACAACACATCTTTCTTTGTCTGGGCATCCTGTAGCACGGTAAAGTTTTTGAACACCAATGCCACAGTTAGATGAGCAAGGTCCAATAATGAATTTCGAAATGGGAACAGTAGCATTATCTGCAACATGCAGCTTCTCCACGCTGGAATCATCCTCATTAAAAACAGGCTTTGCATATCCACATACTGGTTCTGACACCAGCAGCAGAAAAAAAAACATCCAATACATTCTTCTAGTCAATGATGAATACACTAGAGAAATCAATGGAACTCCAACAGTCGCTTGTACTGACTAAATACTCATTCTTTTGTGCAGCCTAGTATATAGATTCTGCAGTGATATCTTATTATTCCGCTGTTCCACATCATTATGATGTCATAGTGATGTCAATACCTGGCAGTTAGAAACCAGAAGATCTTCCATTGATATGGGAAGACCATTTGTTTTCCAGATCCATTGAGCTGCGGCCTCATAATTAGTGATCCCTATGCTGACAGTTAACCCTTTTAGTACCAGAGAGGTGACCAAGTCATTGCTCTGCATAAGGAAAAGCGGTGTAATTCAGGAGCAAACCAACTGCTTCTCAGGGGAACAAAAAAAACATTCCCACTGATTTGAATGGGTATGAGTGGCTCTTTGTGCATTAGGTGCAAGGAAACTTGGAAAATAGCTTGGTCATTGGCACTACTTAGGTGTGGGATCCATTAACCCTACAATTACCTCTGCACTAAAATAGTCTCTACACAAAAATGGCCTTTACATTGCATTGGTTCATTGGGCTGTATCCTATATAATAATTCGCTAAAAAGTTTGTCACAATGCAGTCATGCGCAGTAGAGACTGCCCGCTCTGCAGTCATGCGCAGTACTAAGTGCTCTTTCACTGTCGTCCAATACAGGTTACTGGTACACTGGGAGGCGAAACCCTCTAGTGGTAGGCAGGAACGATTCACAAAGTGTATGCAGGGGGTGGAGCCTCCCCTTCCCTCCTGGCCGCACCAGCCAATGAGCTCCAGATTGAATTGTTCCTCGTTGGAGTAACAGGCTAAAGGAAGCAGTAAAGGTGAGCGACCCTTTGAGTGCTGCAGGTTCACTTGTCCCCCGGTACCCCTCCGCACAGGGGTGGACGTTTGGAGTTCTCATTACGCACTCCTGCACTCATTGGGTCTATCTGTATGTCTGTCTGGGTGTTTGGAGCAAGTTTCTGTGGTAACTTAACCCTTTAGTTGCTGGTTGGCACTTTATTAGGGGGTTTCATGACACTATTCCTACTTTATTTGTGTTTTTATAGTATTCTTACATGTTCACTTGCTGTTTTACATGTTTTTATGCCTTACTTAAAGTTTCTTTATTTGAGTTCTGCGCCTTTAAGGCACGCTTTACCGCATAGACGCCATTGCTCCATTCACCTCTATGGGACTAAACTATTTGGGACATATCTCTGCAACTGCTTGACACAGCGACTTCAGAGATGGCTCATTTGATTTGTCTATCCTTGCTCTTTCACCCGGTTTACAGTTCAAGTGTTTTCGGGGGCTCAGGGGGCTTCGGGCACCGTTTAGGATACTTTTTGGGAAAAATTACATTTCCCATGAGCGTTTGCTTCGCGCCCAATTTCTGATTGGTTCCCGCAGTGGTGGCCATTTTCTCAGCGTTTTTGGCGAGTATCCTACACAGGGCTTGGACCCCCCTTCTCTCCTCAGCAGATTAACCCTTCGCCTGCCAGGTAAGTCTAAATTTAGCGTTTCTGGGGTGAAATTTTAATCTCTACACACTGTATTGGGTGATTTAAAGGGATAGTAATACTTCATTTGAACTTTATTTTATTTTGTAGGCATTCAAAAAATATGAATAATGATATAAGTCTTATGTCCCAAACCTTTATGGTTTAAGAGATATTCACAAGCAAAGTTTCCCCTCCCGCCCCTTTTACCTAGTGTAAGCCATCTCTTCTCAGACGTGAATCTGGTTGTAAGACCAGACAGATAACAGAAGGGGACAATCTTCTTTGTATTAGAACAATGAAAGCCCTTCCCCCCTTGACAAGTTTTTCAGCTTATTCCCTTATCTTAATTGAAGATTGTTCCTCTCTGCACTCTACCTGGGCATCTCCCTTCTGATCTGGCTGAACGGGGGGGATACTTTGCTTGTGAATATCTCTTAAACCATAAAGGTTTGAGAGATAAGACTTATATCGTTCTTCACGTTTTTTTAATGCCTACAAAATAAAATAAAGATAAAATTAAGTATTACTAACCTTTAACTGTCAGTGGGTTAAACTGGCACTGTGATTATGTCTATACCGCTGGAGCTAGGGGCTAGACCTAAGACTAAGGAGGCTGGGGTATTAGTATCCCCCATTGCGTATTGCTCTTCCTGTCACTCAGGGCTACCTAGGGAGTTCTCTGGTCATTTATGCCCAGCATGTTCTGAGGTTCCTGTCAGCAACCAGGGACCTCCAGTCATGCTATTGAGTCAGCTTGGATGTAAGAGTTCAAAGCTGCAACTAGGGACCGCAGGTCCACACTTCAACTCGTTCCCAGATCCAAGGAGCCTTCCAGGCTTGGCAGGTCCCCTCTGGTATCAGATTTTCCCTGCCTAAACCACAGGGAGTACCTGATGTCTCTGACCCCTCGGACGAGGAGTTGCTCATAGGCACTGATGTGGAGGATAGTACTGTGTTAGAATCCACCTGGGATATCGGGGACCCCTTTGAGGTCCACCCTGAACCCTCTGCAGAGGACCTGGTCAGAGCTGTGTTTTCCACACTTCTCATTCCCTTGGTTCAGGAGGTTCCTATTGATCCCTCTGATGTCTTCAGGAGCCGCCTAAGCCACTGACTTATTTTCCTCCCAATCCCAATCTGGACCGACTGGTTCCAGAAGAGTGGAAATCACCGGACATGACTGCTTCTGTCCCTAGAACATTTGCTAAGCTTTATCCATTTTCTGAGGTTGCGCTTGCTAAGTGGGTTCATCCCCCTTAAGGTGGATGCCCCTGTTGCTAGGCTGTCTTAATCTACTGCTTTCTTCTTAAAGGACTGGACTGTTAAAAAGCTTGAGGTTTCTCTCAAGTCTACTTTTGCGACTGCTGGCACGGCTATCTGGCCTGCCTTTGCTTGCGTGGGTTAACCGGGCTATTGCAGTCTGGACTGAGCAACTCACCACGGCTGTACGTCAGGATGCGTCTACTTCAGAGTAATTGCGCTTGCTAGCTAATATATCTAACGCTCAACATAATGTTTCTGCTGCTGTCTTTGACGCTGTCCGCATGATGGCTAAGGTTTCTACTATGTCTGTAGTATCCAGATGAGCTTTGGCTCAAGATCTGGTCTGCTGACACTGCTCCTAAGAAAGCCTTGTTGTCCCTGCCTTTACAGTGTACTTCCTTGTTTGGGCCTGATCTTAAAGAACTGATCAGTGAGGCCACTGGGGGCAAGAGTTCTCATTTGCCATTGGTGGCTAGGACGAAATTACCGCTCAAAAGCAACAGGTATTTTCGTCCCTTCCAGGGTGAGACACGTCCGGCGAACCAGGCGGTTCCCTCAGTTCCGCGTCCCTCCTCCACTCTCCAACAGCAATGGAAGCCCAAGGTCTTCACCAACCCCGAGGCTTCCAAGACTACGTCGGCTTGACTCGCCGAACCCGGGTCCGCATCCCGCTGTGGGTGGTCGTCTTCGCCTCTTTCACAGCGTTTGAGAAGAGTCTGTGGCGGACTCATGGGTTTTACAGGTGGTGTCGGAAGGGTTCATGATCCCTTTCTCTTCTCTTCCTCCTTTTTGCCCTCCTCCTTTTCATACTCCTCAGAGTGCAGAGAGACGCTGTCTTTTTACAGTACAGTTCAGGCTCTTTTGGACAATTTCATCCTAGAGCCAGTTCCTGTTCCGGACAGGGGCTCCGGGTTCTATTTGAACCTCTTTGTGGTCTCTAAGAAGGACGGCGGATGCTGCCCCATTTTGGACCTGAAGGACCTCAACTCCTTCATAACGCGGACTCGCTATTGCCAGGAATCTCTACGCACAGTGATTGCTGCCATGTCGCCGGGGGAGTTCTTTGCCTCTCTGGATCTTCAGGATGCATATTTACACATCACCATCCATCCAGAGAGTCGGCAATACCTTCAGTTTGCATGCGACAGGGGACACTTCCAGTTCTATGTTCTCCCCTTCGGACTGACTTCGGCCCCTCAGGTCTTCCAAAGGGTGCTTGGGGCTCTGATTGCTGTCCTTCATCAGGAGGGCATCAGAGTGACTCCCTACATGGACGACTCGCTGTCGAAGGACACGTCTGCGGACCTCCTCCTTCATCAACTTCAGACCTGTACCCAGTCCTATCCCATCACGGGTGGATGGTCAACCAGGACAAGTCAGACCTGATTCCGTCTCAGAGACTGACTTTTCTGGGCCTTCTCTTCGACACTCACAAGTGCATGGTGTATCTTCCAGACTAGGTGGCTAACCAGATCGCTCACAGAGTCTCGGCGATCTTGCCTTGGGATCTGGTTCCGCCCCACAGGCTGTCCTCCCTGGTAGGGAAGTTCATCTCCATGGTGGAGGCGGTTCCCTTCGCCATGGCACATACCAGGGAACTTCAGTGGTTTGTCACCCAGATGGGAGGGTGTCTACCCCTACTTCAGATGATGATGATGTCCCTTCCTTTTCATGTGGAACTGAGCCTATCTTGGTGGCTCGACCCATCCAATGTGCTGAAGGGCAGGTGCTTCCTCATTCCCTTTTGGACCAAGGTGACCACGGACGCCAGCCTGTCCGCCTGGGGTGCGATTCTGGTCGCCTGAGTGCTCAGGGTCGATGGTCTCCTGAGGAGTTCCTCCTTCCGATCAATGTCTTGGAGCTATGGGCGATCTCCCATGCCCTTCGACATTGGACGCCCCAGTTAGAGGACTGCCCGGTCCGAGTGGAGTCCGACTTCGCCATGGATGTGGCTTATATCAACAAGCATGACGGTACTAGAAGTCTCTCTGCTTGGTTAGAGATCAAGGCTGTTTTGCCTGGGCTGAAAGGCACGTTTCTGCCATATCCACAGTTCACATGCCAGGCGTAGTCAACGTCATGGTGGACTTCCTCAGTTGGCACTGTGGACAGTGGGGAATGGGAGTTGCATCCGGAGGTGTTTCAACTCCTTGTTCAGAGATGGGGACCTCCTTGCATCGATCTGATGGCAACGAGACACAACAGGAAGGTTCCTGTGTTCTGCTCTTGATGGAGGGATACTCTAGCTCTAGCAGTGGACGCTCTGTCCATCCCTTGGATGTTCCCACTGGCTTACTTTTTTTCCTCCTCTATCCTTGTTGATCAGGGTAATTCGGAAGCTTTGACTGGACTCTTGTCCAGTCATTCTTATTGCTCCGTTTTGGCCTTGACAATGTTGGTTTTCGGAGTTTCTGGCTCTGTCGGCTCCCTTCTCGACCGGATCTTCTTCTGCAGGGGTACCTGTGGAAGGAGGATGTCCACTGTCTGGCTTTGACGGCTTGGAGGTTGAATCCTCAATTCTACGGAAGACAGGATTCTCCTCGGGGGTGGTGGCTACCATGCTTAGCGCTTGTAAGCCGGTTTCCTCCAAGATCTACCACCGTGTTTGGTCTACCTTTACCTCTTGGTGTGCTGACAGGGATCTGTCACTTGCGTTTTACCTTCCCAATGTCCTGGAATACTTGCAGGACGGGTTGGATAAGGGACTCAGTTTGAGTTTCTTAAAGGTTCAGACCTCTGCGCTTTCTGTGTTCTTTCAGCAGCACATTGCGGTTCTGCCTAATGTCAAGGTTTCCTTGCAGGGCGTTGCTCATGTCCACCCTGTCTTCTGGAGTCCTGCTCCTCAGTGGGACCTCAATTTAGTTCTGGGGGTTTTTCAATGCTCCCCCTTTGAGTCTTTGGCAACTATTCCTTTATGTCTCTTGACGTGGAAGATGGCCTTCCCTTTGGCGATTGAGTTAAAGGCCTTGTCCTGTAAGCCGCCTTATCTGGTGTTTCACAAGGATAAGGCAGTGCTCCGTACCTCCAGGTAGTTCCTTCCTAAGGTGGTCTCTGAGTTTCCCATCAATCAGGAGATTGTGGAGCCCTCTTTCTGTCCTGACCCCTCCTCTGACTAGGAGAGAGATCTTCACTTGTTGGATGTGGGGTGCTGCCTCCGGTTTTATGTGCATCGCACTGAATCTGTCAGGAAGTCTGACGCACTGTTCGTCATTCCTGAGGGGCCTAGAGCAGGAAGACGTGCATCTAAAGTGACAATCGTCTTCTGGATCAAGTCCACGATTCGTGAGGCATACAAGTTGAGGAATCAGCACGTTCCCTTTTGGGTTACTACTCCTTCCACCAGGTCCTTTGGGGCCTCCTGGGCCTATAAAAATTAGGCCTCTGCTGATCAGCTGTGCAGGGCGGCCACTTGGTCCTCCGTGCATGCCTTTTTGAAGCACTGCCATGTGGACGTGCTGCTTCGGCTGACGCCTGCTTTGGGAGGGAGGTCCTAGAGGCAGTCTTGCCTGTCTACGAACTTCTTCCTGGTTCTTAGTGCTTCCTTCACTGTTGAGCCCTGTTGGCTCTTGTTCTGTGTGCTGTGTGATAATTCCGGGGTCGTTTACCCCAGTTTGGTGTCAGTTGACACTTCAGTTTGGGGCTGTCTCTGACCTGTTGGTCCATAGCCACGCTGGTGACTTTGGGGGCCTTGCGCCTGGTCCTTGCCTCCTTCCCACCTCAGGGAACCTCAATGGCTGGACTTTCCAGAGTTACCAGTAACCTGTACTGGACAGTGAAAATAGGATTTTAGTCTTACCTGTTAAATCCTTTTCACTTAGTCCATACAGGTTACTGGTCTCCCACCCTGTCAATAGACCATGCTTAGCTCTCCTATGGCATGCCGTGGGAGTCCTTCGGGGCATGCCCACAGGAGTCTTCTTCCTTCCCTTAACTAGTCATGGTTAGTGTCTCAATTCAATCTGGAGTTCATTGGCTGGTTCGGCCAGGAGGGAAGGGGAGGCTCCACCCCCTGCATACACTTTGTGAATCGTTCCTGCCTACCACTAGAGGGCTTCACCTCCCAGAGTTACCAGTAACCTGTATGGACTAAGTGAAAAGGATTTAACAGGTAAGACTAAAATCCTATTTTAAAGTCCGGGCAGCCGTTGACAGTCCTGGAATATCATGTGTCGCCAAGGGGTTAAAAGGCAAACCCGTTACATTTTAAGTCTTTTTAGCAACTAGCAAATACATTCTAGGACTAAAAAGAATCTGATTGTGGGTTTACTACAATAAAATGAAAAGCTTTTCATTAACACAGCGGACTGTGATACACGACTCTGCAGGGAGAAGTAATGACCTTCCCTTCTTCGGGTGATGGTGGAGAAGACAGTAGAGACTAAAGTTTCATGGCCTGGAGCCACGGGAAGTGACATTTACTAAAACAGCAAACAGTCAACCTCCTTTTTCATTTTCCATAATCTGCAAGTGTAAGATATGTAAAGTCTAGCCATTTATACTTTTTATTATTATTAGTTTTTTCCCCCCATTTATGTCCCCACCATTGATCCTCCTGGGTTTCTGTTCAGTGAGCTTTCATTCAGGGACTCAGAAATCAGCGATATTTATACAATGTTGAAGAAGTGGCTTTTCTACATTGTTTCAAAACACAAAGTGCATTTAAGAGGGCACATTGTTGTGCTTCTAACATTTTCCGGTCAAGCAGGGGGCAGTAAATACAGGTAGAATTGTTCTCCCAACAGCAGACTATTCCAAATATCTTAATCCTTTAAAGGCAGGGCTGTCCAGGTTCAGTCCTCAAGCGCCACCAACAGGCCAGGATGTAAGGATTTCCCTTCCCAGAAAATACCCTTGGTCTAGACCAGGTCTTTTCAAGTTCACCAACAGGCCAGGATGTAAGGATTCCCCTGATTAATCACAGGTGAGATAATCAGTGGATCATTCATTGTGACTGACTCACCTGTGTGTAATCAGGGAAATCCTTACATCCTGGCCTGTTGGTGGCGCTGGAGGACTAGACTTGGACAGCCATGCTTCAAGGACCAAAGCTCTGCAATGAATTTCACAGTGTTCCTGTCCTTAAATGGTTAAAGAAGGGGTAGGTCAATCTTTCACCCTACAGGTGTTGGAGACTAACTCCCATCATCCCCAGCCAAACATCTCTATCATCTAAGGGAATGATTCTTAACTCCAGTCCTCGGGATATCCGACAGGTCAGGTTTTAACCCTTTGAGTGACGGAGAGGTATCCCACACATCTCTGCGTATCAAAGGGTTTAGGAAATCCCTAATTAAGCACAGATAGTGCAATCAAAAATGTCTAAGCCCCCGATTACCCTACAGTGAACAATCAGGGCTGTATCGGAAACGTGACCCGTTTGTCCAGAGTTAAGAATCAGTGATCTAAGGGGTTAAAAATGTTACCATCCCTTTTATTTACCCCTGCAACTTGAAGAAATATGTAAGATGCCATCTGATGTGCTGCCCTTGCTTACCTTGGAAGTGCCATTGGAAAACATCTGGATGATGTTTTCTGCCCCCTCTCTGACCTTATTCTCAATGTGTAACTGCCTCTTCAGGGCCTCCACCCTTTTCTGTCAGGGGTCCAAGCTCTGATCCCATATGCAGGGGTCTGGAGATACTGTGCCATCTGCAAACCACAACATCTCCTCTCAGTAAGGAATATGTTCTGCCTGCTGGCCCTGGTCACGTGGTCTTGTCCTAATCATGTTCTACCACCCAACCTTCACCAGAGGACATTGTACTCTACAGAACTTCTTACTTCAATAATTACTTTACCCGAGGCATTAGATTCAAACACCACATTTGATACAGTTCCACACAAGAGGTTACTGTACAAATAGAATGAAATAGGCCTAGGGGAAAATGTTTGTGTGTGGATTGGAAATTGGCTGAAAGATAGAATGCAAAGAGTGGTAGTAAATGGCAAGTTCTCCAGTTGGATAAATGTGATAAGTGGAGTACCTCAGGGATCTGTCCTGGGTCCTCTTCTTTTTAATTTGTTTATTAATGACCTCCCAGAGGGCATAGGGAGCCATGTATCAGTGTTTGCCGATGACACAAAATTAAGTAAGGTAATAAAGTCTGAACTGGATGTGTCTTCATTACAAGAGGATTTGGACAAATTGAGTAACTGGGCAGGCAAGTGGCAAATGAGATTCAATATAGTCAAGTGTAAAGTTATACATTTTGGGTATAATAATAGAAATGTAACATATAGTTTAAATGGTGTTTCTCTGGGGAAATCTACAAATGAAAAGGATTTGGGAGTAATGGTAGACAATAGACTTAGCAGTAGCATGCAGTGCCAGCTGGCAGCTGCAAAGGCCAATAAGATATTGGCATGTATTAAAAGGGGTATTGACTCAAGGGAGGAAGATATAATTATGCCTCTTTACAGGTCCATGGTAAGACCCCACTTAGAATATGCTGTTCAATTCTGGGCGCCCTTTCTGAAAAAGGACATTATGGAACTAGAAAGAGTGCAGAGGAGGGCTACAAAACTAGTAAGGGGAATGGAAAGTTTTAGTTATGAAGAAAGGCTAGAAAAGTTAAACTTGTACACACTAGAGAAACGGCATCTTAGAGGGGATATGATAACACTATATAAATATGCTCAGGGCCCATACAAAGGGCTCTCCAAAGACCTGTTCATTAACAGAACAGTACACAGGACAAGGGGCCACCCGCTTAGACTTGAGGAAAGGAGATTTAATCTACAACAGCGGAAAGGTTTCTTTACAGTAAGGACAATAAAGGTATGGAATTCACTGCCTAAGGAGGTGGTGCTATCGAAAACATTAGATGCCTTTAAAACGGGCCTGGATACTTATTTAAAAGAGCATAACATAGAGGGCTATGTACGTTAGTATTGGGATGAATATTTAGTTGGGGTTTGTTGTTCCAGGGAGAAATCTGATTGCCGTTTGGAATCAAGAAGGAATTTTTTCCCCCCATTCAAGGCAGAATTTTAAATTGCTAATTGAGGGTTGGTTTTTTTTGCCTTCTTTTGGATCAACGATGGTAAACAGGAATAGGAAAAGGTTGAACTAGATGGACGCAAGTCTTTTTTCAACCTAAATTACTATGTTACTATGTTACCAGCTTCTAACATCTTGCCAGTTAGCTCGCTGCCCCCATGTCTCTCACTTATTTATACTTCTAAACATTTTCATTTAAGTCAGGACAACACAAGTCACCCTGAAAAAAGAAATAACACATAAACCGAGTCCGGTGTCTCTTTGTATGGTAACTTTATTTGCATGGTCTTCTCCATATCTTACACCGCTCCAATGAAAGATGTAGAATGATGGAGGTGTAGCGTCTTTGATGTTTTCTGCTATTTGAAAACTCTCCGGATTTTCCACACAGATTTTTTCTTCGACTTTGCATTTTGACTCTGCTTTGTTTCTGACTCTGTATTTTCACTCCCTGCATTTTCACCCTGCTTTGTTTCTGACTCTGCATTCAGTGGGTCCTGTCCCTGCTCGTCGACAAGTTCTTCCTCTTTTACGACACACGTAGGGTCAACTACATCCCCCAGCTGCACCAGATGATGAACAGGAGGATGAGGGCTCCTCATAATACATTCCCAGAAATAATAATGATCATGACTCAGGGGTATGAAAGGTCGTTTTGGTTTAGGCTTTTTCAAATAGGGTTCCGGATCTTGGTCTTTTGGAACATCGTCCCCACTTTCAATGTCTGCCAGTTTCTTATTCTTCTTTCTCAAAAAAACGCAGATCGCTACAACAATGCTGAGAACGCAGAGGATAGAAAGCAGTCCACTGATAGCCAGAAGCATATTTATTTTATCCAATGCAAACGTGTGCTCTTTTGGTTGAGATTCTGTTTTTGCAGTAACTGTAAATCTGATCTTGCCAACCAAATGATGGTCCTTGTATGTGTCACACTGATAAATCGCATCGTGCGACTCTCTGTAAACCTCCAGGGTTTTCATTTTTATTGGTAGAATATGTTGCCGGTTATCTTTACCCAATATCTTCCACTCGTACGTGAAACGGTGATCATCGTCAATGGAGTTGCAAGCCATCATGACGGAATCTTTCGTTTCGTGCTTAAATGTTCCCCAGCCGCAGTCTGGATATCTTCTGCATTCTTTCACAGCAACAACACATCTTTCTTTGTCTGGGCATCCTCTAGCACGGTAAAGTTTTTGAACACCAATGCCACAGTTAGATGAGCAAGGTCCAGTAATGAATTTCGAAATGGGAACAGTAGCCTTATCTGCAACATGCAGCTTCTCCACGCTGGAATCATCCTCATTAAAAACAGGCTTTGCATATCCACATACTGGTTCTGACACCAGCAGCAGAAAAAAAAACATCCAATACATTCTTCTAGTCAATGATGAATACACTAGAGAAATCAATGGAACTCCAACAGTCGCTTGTACTGACTAAATACTCATTCTTTTGTGCAGCCTAGTATATAGATTCTGCAGTGATATCTTATTATTCCACTGTTCCACATCATTATGATGTCATAGTGATGTCAATACCTGGCAGTTAGAAACCAGAAGATCTTACATTGATATGGGAAGACAATTTGTTTTCCAGATCCATTGAGCTGCGGCCTCATGATTAGTGATCCCTGTGCTGACAGTTAACCCTTTTAGTACCAGAGAGGTGACCAAGTCATTGCTCTGCATAAGGAAAAGCGGTGTAATTCAGGAGCAAACCAACTGCTTCTCAGGGGAACAAAAAAAACATTCCCACTGATTTGAATGGGTATTACTGGCTATTTGAGCATTAGGTGCATAGGAAACTTGGAAAATAGCTTGGTCATTGGCACTACTTAGGTGTGGGATCCATTAACCCTACCATTACCTCTGCACTAAAAGAGTCTCTATACAAAAATGGCATTTACATTGCATTGGTTCAATGGGCTGTATCCTATATAATAATTCGCTAAAATGTTTGTCACAACGCAGTCATGCGCAGTAGAGACTGCCCGCTCTGCAGTCATGCGCAGTAAAAGGAGATGCAGGGACTAAAATGAACACATACACACAAAATATATACATACGCAACAGAGACACAGACAATACATATAAATATTATATACATATACATACACACACACATAAGCAATACACACATGCAACACAGACACACACAATATATATTTATAGACAAGCAATACACAACATACACATGCAACAAAGACAAGAACTATTATATATATCCTATAACATAAAGCAGTAGAATGCGTCGCTCCCTGTTCCAGCAGTCTCTACTGTGCATGTGTGGTTTCGCACACAAGGGAGCTTCGCTGTGAGCCGTCTGGAGCTCCCGTTAACCCGTTGAGTGCCAGAGTGGTACAGAACGCATTGCAAAGCAATGCATTCCGTACCACTCTGGCACTCAAATGGTTAAGGATCAGCGCATTCGGCGAGTCTCCACTGTGCATGACTCCAGTTAAGGGCAGTAGAGACTCGCCGAACGCGCTGATCCGGAGCGGGGAGTTCCGGACGGCACTGCCGCTGGGTGCACTTAAGCCAATGTATACGGGCTTTCATAATAGTATGTTATATATATATATATATATAAATAAACACACACAAGCAATGAACAATATACACACACACTATATACACACAAGCAACACAAAAAATATATACACAATACACAAAATGCTACACACAAGATGCTGTATGTACAACGCAATACGCACATTATACACACAGTGCTCTACACAAGATGCTACTCGCTAAACACTACATGCAATACACAATTCTATACACACAACACTATATGCAATACACAATGCTATACACAAAACACTATATGCACAATATGTTACGCACATCGATATATGCAAAATGTTATGCTCAAAATGCTACACGCAATACACACAACAATATACATAATATACCAAATGCCAGACGCTAAATGCTATACGATACACATTGAAACGTAAACCCAATATGCCAGACTCTATACACAACACCACATGATTCAGGGGTCCCCTGAATTCCATGACGTGCAAGTAACGGTCTTTCACTGTCGTCCAATACAGGTTACTGGTACACTGGGAGGCGAAGCCCTCTAGTGGTAGGCAGGAACGATTCACAAAGTGTATGCTGGGGGTGGAGCCTCC
Organism: Rhinophrynus dorsalis; assembly: GCA_037306005.1. Lineage (NCBI taxonomy): Eukaryota > Metazoa > Chordata > Amphibia > Anura > Rhinophrynidae > Rhinophrynus > Rhinophrynus dorsalis. The sequence continues at coordinate 15,935,080 of CM074727.1, read as the reverse complement.
CCTTCCCTCCTGGCCGCACCAGCCAATGAGCTCCAGATTGAATTGTTCCTCGTTGGAGTAACAGGCTAAAGGAAGCAGTAAAGGTGAGCGACCCTTTGAGTGCTGCAGGTTCACTTGTCCCCCGGTACCCCTCCGCACAGGGGTGGACGTTTGGAGTTCTCATTACGCACTTCTGCACTCATTGGGTCTATCTGTATGTCTGTCTGGGTGTTTGGAGCAAGTTTCTGTGGTAACTTAACCCTTTAGCTGCTGGTTGGCACTTTATTAGGGGGTTTCATGACACTATTCCTAGTGGATTAGTGTTTTTATAGTATTCTTACATGTTCACTTGCTGTTTTACATGTTTTTATGCCTTACTTAAAGTTTCTTTATTTGAGTTCTGCGCCTTTAAGGCACGCTTTACCACACAGACGCCATTGCTCCATTCACCTCTATGGGACTGCACTAATTTCTGATTGGTTCCCGCCGTGGTGGCCATTTTCTCAGCGTTTGTGGCGAGTATCCTACACAGGGCTTGGACCCCCCTTCTCTCCTCAGGAGATTAACCTTTCGCCTGCCAGATAAGTCTAAATTTAGCGTTTCTGGGGTGAAATTTTAATCTCTACACACTGTATTGGGTGATTTAAAGGGATAGTAATACTTCATTTCAACTTTATTTTATTTTGTAGGCATTCAAAAAATATGAAGAATGATATAAGTCTTATGTCTCAAACCTTTATGGTTTAAGAGATATTCACAAGCAAAGTTTCCCCTCCCCGCCCCTTTTTCCTAGTGTAAGCCATCTCTTCTCAGATGTGAATCTGGTTGTAAGACCAGACAGATAACAGAAGGGGACAATCTTCTTTGTATGAAAAGAATGAAAGCCCTTCCCCCCTTGACAAGTTTTTCAGCTTATTCCCTTATCTTAATTGAAGATTGTTCCTCTCTGCACTCTACCTGGGCACCTCCCTTCTGATCTGGCTGAACGGGGGGGGATACTTTGCTTGTGAATATCTCTTAAACCATAAAGGTTTGAGAGATAAGACTTATATCGTTCTTCACGTTTTTTTAATGCCTACAAAATAAAATAAAGATAAAATTAAGTATTACTATCCCTTTAACTGTCAGTGGGTTAAACTGGCACTGTGATTATGTCTATACCGCTGGAGCTAGGGGCTAGACCTAAGACTAAGGAGGCTGGGGTATTAGTATCCCCCATTGCGTATTGCTCTTCCTGTCACTCAGGGCTACCTAGGGAGTTCTCTGGTCATTTATGCCCAGCATGTTCTGAGGTTCCTGTCAGCAACCAGGGACCTCCAGTCATGCTATTGAGTCAGCTTGGATGTAAGAGTTCAAAGCTGCAACTAGGGACCGCAGGTCCACACTTCAACTCGTTCCCAGATCCAAGGAGCCTTCCAGGCTTGGCAGGTCCCCTCTGGTATCAGATTTTCCCTGCCTAAACCACAGGGAGTACCTGATGTCTCTGACCCCTCGGACGAGGAGTTGCTCATAGGCACTGATGTGGAGGATAGTACTGTGTTAGAATCCACCTGGGATATCGGGGACCCCTTTGAGGTCCACCCTGAACCCTCTGCGGAGGACCTGGTCAGAGCTGTGTTTTCCACACTTCTCATTCCCTTGGTTCAGGAGGTTCCTATTGATCCCTCTGATGTCTTCAGGAGCCGCCTAAGCCACTGACTTATTTTCCTCCCAATCCCAGTCTGGACCGGCTGGTTCCAGAAGAGTGGAAATCACCGGACATGACTGCTTCTGTCTCTAGAACATTTGCTAAGCTTTATCCATTTTCTGAGGTTGCGCTTGCTAAGTGGGTTCATCCCCCTTAAGGTGGATGCCCCTGTTTCTAGGCTGTCTTAATCTACTGCTTTCTTCTTAAAGGACTGGACTGTTAAAAAGCTTGAGGTTTCTCTCAAGTCTACTTTTGCGACTGCTGGCACGGCACGGGAGAGACACGTCCGGCGAACCAGGCGGTTCCCTCAGCTCTGCGTCCCTCCTCTACGCCCCAACAGCAATGGAAGCCCAAGGTCTTCACCAACCCCGAGGCTTCCAAGACTACTTCGGCTTGACTCGCAGAACCCGGGTCCGCATCCTGCTGTGGTTGGTCGTCTTCGCCTCTTACACAGCGTTTGAGAAGAGTCTGTGGCAGACTCATGGGTTTTACAGGTGGTGTCGGAAGGGTTCAAGATCCCTTTCTGTTCTCTTCCTCCTTTTTGCCGTCCTCCTTCTCATACTCCTCAGAGTGCAGAGAGACGCTGTCTTTTTACAGTACAGTTCAGGTTCTTTTGGACAATTTCATCCTAGAGCCAGTTCCTGTTCCGGACAGTGGCTCCGGGTTCTATTCGAACCTCTTTGTGGTCTCCAAGAAGGACGGTGGATGCCGCCCCATTTTGGACCTGAAGGACCTCAACTCCTTCATAACCCGGACTCACTATCGCCAGGAATCTCTACGCACAGTGATTGCTGCCATGTCGCTGGGGGAGTTCTTTGCCTTTCTGGATCCGTGTTGCGGAGTTACAGGCCTTGTCCTGTAAGCCTCCTTATCTGGTGTTTCACAAGGATAAGGCGGTGCTCCGTACCTCCAGGGAGTTCCTTCCTAAGGTGGTCTCCGAGTTTCCCATCAGTCAGGAGATTGTGGAGCCCTCTTTCTGTCCTGACCCCTCCTCTGACAAGGAGAGAGAGATCTTCACTTGTTGGATGTGTTGCGCTGCCTCCGGTTTTATGTGCATCGCACTGAATCTGTCAGGAAGTCTGACGTGCTGTTCGTCATTCCTGAGGGGCCTAGAGCAGGGAGACCTGCATCTAATGTGACTATCGTCTCCTGAATCAAGTCAACGATTCATGAGGCATACAAGTTGAGGAATCAGCACGTTCCCTTCTGGGTTACTGCTCCTTCCACCAGGTCCTTTGGGGCCTCCTGGGCCTATAAAAATCAGGCCTCTGCTGATCAGCTGTGCTGGGCGGCCACTTGGTCCTCCATGCACTCCTTTTTGAAGCACTACCGTGTGGACGTTCTGGCTTCAGCTGACGCCAGCTTTGGGAGGGAGGTCCTAGAGGCAGTCTTGCCTGTCTACGAACTTCTTCCTGGTTCTTGGTGCTTCCTTCACTGTTGAGCCCTGTTGGCTCTTGTTCTGTGTGCTGTGTGATAGTTCCGGGGTCGTTTACCCCAGTTTGGTGTCAGTTGACACTTCAGTTTGGGGCTATCTCTGACCTGTTGGTCCATAGCCGCGCTGGTGACTTTGGGGGCCTTGCGCCTGGTCCTTGCCTCCTTCCTACCTCAGGGAAACTCAATGGTTGGACATTCCAGAGTTACCAGTAACCTGTACTGGACGACAGTGAAAATAGGATTTTAGTCTTACCTGTTAAATCCTTTTCACTTAGTCCATACAGGTTACTGGTCTCCCACCCTGTCAATAGACCGTGCTTAGCTCTCCTGTGGCAGGCCGTGGGAGTCCTTCGGGGCATGCCCACAGGAGTCTTCTTCCTTCCCTTAACTAGTCATGGTTAGTGTCTCAATTCAATCTGGAGCTCATTAGCTGGTGCGGCCAGGAGGGAAGGGGAGGCTCCAACCCCTGCATACACTTTGTGAATCATTCCTGCCTACCACTAGAGGGCTTCGCCTCCCAGAGTTGCCAGTAACCTGTATGGATTAAGTGAAAAGGATTTAACAGGTTAGACTAAAATCCTATTTTAAAGTCCGGGCAGCCATTGACAGTCTTGGAATATCATGTGTCGCCAAGGGGTTAAAAGGAACACCCGCTACATTTTAAGTCTTTTTAGCAACTAGCAAATACATTCTAGGACTAAAAAGAATCTGATTGTGGGTTTACTACAATAAAATGAAAAGCTTTTCATTAACACAGAGGACTGTGATACACGACTCTGCAGGGAGAAGTAATGACCTTCCCTTCTTCGGGTGATGGTGGAGAAGACAGTAGAGACTAAAGTTTCATGGCCTGGAGCCACGGGAAGTGACATTTACTACAACAGCAAACAGTCAACCTCCTTTTTCATTTTCCATAATCTGCAAGTGTATGATATGTAAAGTCTAGCCATTTATACTTTTTATTATTATTAGTTTTTTCCCCCCATTTATGTCCCCACCATTGATCCTCCTGGGTTTCTGTTCAGTGAGCTTTCATTCAGGGACTCGGAAATCAGCGATATTTATACAATGTTGCAGAAGTGGCTTTTCTACATTGTTTCAAAACACAAAGTGCATTTAAGAGGGCACATTGTTGTGCTTCTAACATTTTCGGGTCAAGCAGGAAGCAGGAAATACAGGTAGAATTGTTCTCCCAACAGCAGACTATTCCGAATATCTTAATCCTTTAAAGGCAGGGCTGTCCAGGTTCAGTCCTCAAGCGCCACCAACAGGCCAGGATGTAAGGATTTCCCTTCCCAGAAAATACTCTTGGTCTAGACCAGGTCTTTTCAAATTCACCAACAGGCCAGGATGTAAGGATTCCCCTGATTAATCACAGGTGAGATAATCAGTGGATCATTCTTTGTGACTGACTCACCTGTGTGTAATCAGGGAAATCCTTACATCCTGGCCTGTTGGTGGCGCTGGAGGACTAGACTTGGACAGCCATGCTTCAAGGACCAAAGCTCTGCAATGAGTTTCACAGTGTTCCTGTCCTTAAATGGTTAAAGAAGGGGTAGGTCACTCTTTCACCCTACAGGTGCTGGAGACTAACTCCCATCATCCCCAGCCAAACATCTCTATCATCTAAGGGAATGATTCTTAACTCCAGTCCTCGGGATATCCGACAGGTCAGGTTTTAACCCTTTGAGTGACGGAGAGGTATCCCACACATCTCTGCGTATCAAAGGGTTTAGGAAATCCCTAATTAAGCACAGGTAGTGCAATCAAAAATGTCTAAGCCCCCGATTACCCTACAGTGAACAATCAGGGCTGTATCGGAAATGTGACCCGTTTGTCCAGAGTTAAGAATCAGTGATCTAAGGGGTTAAAAATGTTACCATCCCTTTTATTTACCCCTGCAACTTGAAGAAATATGTAAGATGCCATCTGATGTGCTGCCCTCGCTTACCTTGGAAGTGCCATTGGAAAACATCTGGATGATGTTTTCTGCCCCCTCTCTGACCTTATTCTCAATGTGTAACTGCCTCTTCAGGGCCTCCACCCTTTTCTGTCAGGGGTCCAAGCTCTGATCCCATATGCAGGGGTCTGGAGATACTGTGCCATCTGCAAACCACAACATCTCCTCTCAGTAAGGAATATGTTCTGCCTGCTGGCCCTGGTCACGTGGTCTTGTCCTAATCATGTTCTACAGCCCAACCTTCACCAGAGGACATTGTACTCTACAGAACTTCTTACTTCCATAATTACTTTACCTGAGGCATTAGATTCAAACACCACATTTGATACAGTTCCACACAAGAGGTTACTGTACAAATTGAATGAAATAGGCCTAGGGGAAAATGTTTGTGTGTGGATTGGAAATTGGCTGAAAGATAGAATGCAAAGAGTGGTAGTAAATGGCAAGTTCTCCAGTTGGATAAATGTGATAAGTGGAGTACCTCAGTGATCTGTCCTGGGTCCTCTTCTTTTTAATTTGTTTATTAATGACCTCCCAGAGGGTATAGGGAGCCATGTATCAGTGTTTGCCGATGACACAAAATTAAGTAAGGTAATAAAGTCTGAACTGGATGTGTCTTCATTACAAGAGGATTTGGACAAATTGAGCAACTGGGCAGGTAAATGGCAAATGAGATTCAATATAGACAAGTGTAAAGTTATGCATTTTGGGTATAATAATAAAATTGCAACATATAGTTTAAATGGTGTTTCTCTGGGGAAATCTACAAATGAAAAGGATTTGGGAGTAATGGTAGACAATAGACTTAGCAGTAGCATGCAGTGCCAACTGGCAGCTGCAAAGGCCAATAAGATATTGGCATGTATTAAAAGGGGTATTGACTCAAGGGAGGAAGATATAATTATGCCTCTTTACAGGTCCATGGTAAGACCCCACTTAGAATATTCTGGGCGCCCTTTCTGAAAAAGGACATTATGGAACTAGAAAGAGTGCAGAGGAGGGCTACAAAACTAGTAAGGGGAATGGAAAGTTTTAGTTATGAAGAAAGGCTAGAAAAGTTAAACTTGTACACACTAGAGAAACGGAGTCTTAGAGGGGATATGATAACAGTATATAAATATGTTCAGGGCCCATACAGAGGGCTCTCCAAAGACCTGTTCATTAACAGAACAGTACACAGGACAAGGGGCCACCCGCTTAGACTTGAGGAAAGGAGATTTAATCTACAACAGCGGAAGGGTTTCTTTACAGTAAGGACAATAAAGGTATGGAATTCACTGCCTGAGGAGGTGGTGGTAATGAATACATTAGATGCCTTTAAAAGGGGCCTGGATACTTATTTAAAAGAGCATAACATAGAGGGCTATGTACGTTAGTATTGGGATGAATATTTAGTTAGGGTTTGTTGATCCAGGGAGAAATCTGATTGCCGTTTGGAATCAAGAAGGAATTTTTCCCCCCATTCAGGGTAGAATTTTAAATTGCTAATTGAGGGTTTTTTTTTTTGCCTTCTTTTGGATCAACGATGGTAAACAGGAATAGGAAAAGGTTGAACTAGATGGACGCAAGTCTTTTTTCAACCTATGTTACTATGTTACCAGCTTCTAACATCTTGCCAGTGAGCTCGCTACCTCTATGTCTCTCACTTATTTATACTTCTAAACATTTTCATTTAAGTCAGGACAACACAAGTCACCCTGAAAATAGAAATAACACATAAACCGAGTCAGGTGTCTCATTGTATGGTAACTTTATTTGCAGGGTCTTCTCCATATCTTACACCTCTCCAATGAAAGATGTAGAATGATGGAGGTGTAGCGTCTTTGTCTTTGATGTTTTCTGCTATTTGAAAACTCTCCGGATTTTCCACACAGATTTTTTCTTCGACTTTGCATTTTGACTCTGCTTTGTTTCTGACTCTGTATTTTCACTCCCTGCATTTTCACTCTGCTTCGTTTCTGACCCTGAATTTTGACTCTTTGTTTCCGACTCTGCATTTTCACTCCCTGCATTTTCACTCCCTGCATTTTCACTCTGCTTTGTTTCTGATTCTCCATTCAGTGGGTCCTGTCCCTGCTCATCGGCAAGTTCTTCCTCTTTTACGACACAAGTAGGGTCAACTACATCCCCCAGCTGCACCAGACGATGAACAGGAGGATGAGGGCTCCTCATAATACATTCCCAGAAATAGTGATGATCATGACGCAGGGGTATGAAAGGTCGTTTTGCTGGTTTAGGCTTTTTCAAACAGGGTTTCGGATCTTGGTCTTTTGGAACATCGTCCCCACTTTCAGTGTCTGCCAATAAATGAGGTTCCGGATCTTGGTCTTTCGGAACATCCTCCCCACTTTCAATGTCTGTCAATAAATGAGGTTCAGGATCTTGGTCTTTCGGAACATCCTCCCCACTTTCAATGTCTGCCAGTTTCTTATTGTTCTTTCTCAAAAAAACGCAGATCGCTACAACAATGCTGAGAACGCAGAGGAGAGAAAGCAGTCCAATGATAGCCAGAAGCATATATATAGTATTCAACGAAAATGTGGGCTCTTTTGGTTGAGATTCTGTTTTTGCAGGAACCTTAAATCTGATCTTGCCAACCAAATGATGGTCCTTGTATGTGTCACACTGATAAATCGCATCGTGCGACTCTCTGTAAGCCTCCAGGGTTTTCATTTTTTTTGGTAGAATATGTTGCCGGTTATCTTTACCCAATATATTCCACTCATACGTGAAACGGTGATCATAGTCAATGGAGTTGCAAGCCATCATGACGGAATCTTCCGTTTCATACATAAATTTTCCCCAGCCGCAGTCTGGAAATCTTCTGCATTCTTTCACAGCAACAACACATCTTTCTTTGTCTGGGCATCCTGTAGCACGGTAAAGTTTTTGAACACCAATGCCACAGTTAGATGAGCAAGGTCCAATAATGAATTTCGAAATGGGAACAGTAGCATTATCTGCAACATGCAGCTTCTCCACGCTGGAATCATCCTCATTAAAAACAGGCTTTGCATATCCACATACTGGTTCTGACACCAGCAGCAGAAAAAAAAACATCCAATACATTCTTCTAGTCAATGATGAATACACTAGAGAAATCAATGGAACTCCAACAGTCGCTTGTACTGACTAAATACTCATTCTTTTGTGCAGCCTAGTATATAGATTCTGCAGTGATATCTTATTATTCCGCTGTTCCACATCATTATGATGTCATAGTGATGTCAATACCTGGCAGTTAGAAACCAGAAGATCTTCCATTGATATGGGAAGACCATTTGTTTTCCAGATCCATTGAGCTGCGGCCTCATAATTAGTGATCCCTATGCTGACAGTTAACCCTTTTAGTACCAGAGAGGTGACCAAGTCATTGCTCTGCATAAGGAAAAGCGGTGTAATTCAGGAGCAAACCAACTGCTTCTCAGGGGAACAAAAAAAACATTCCCACTGATTTGAATGGGTATGAGTGGCTCTTTGTGCATTAGGTGCAAGGAAACTTGGAAAATAGCTTGGTCATTGGCACTACTTAGGTGTGGGATCCATTAACCCTACAATTACCTCTGCACTAAAATAGTCTCTACACAAAAATGGCCTTTACATTGCATTGGTTCATTGGGCTGTATCCTATATAATAATTCGCTAAAAAGTTTGTCACAATGCAGTCATGCGCAGTAGAGACTGCCCGCTCTGCAGTCATGCGCAGTACTAAGTGCTCTTTCACTGTCGTCCAATACAGGTTACTGGTACACTGGGAGGCGAAACCCTCTAGTGGTAGGCAGGAACGATTCACAAAGTGTATGCAGGGGGTGGAGCCTCCCCTTCCCTCCTGGCCGCACCAGCCAATGAGCTCCAGATTGAATTGTTCCTCGTTGGAGTAACAGGCTAAAGGAAGCAGTAAAGGTGAGCGACCCTTTGAGTGCTGCAGGTTCACTTGTCCCCCGGTACCCCTCCGCACAGGGGTGGACGTTTGGAGTTCTCATTACGCACTCCTGCACTCATTGGGTCTATCTGTATGTCTGTCTGGGTGTTTGGAGCAAGTTTCTGTGGTAACTTAACCCTTTAGTTGCTGGTTGGCACTTTATTAGGGGGTTTCATGACACTATTCCTACTGGATTTGTGTTTTTATAGTATTCTTACATGTTCACTTGCTGTTTTACATGTTTTTATGCCTTACTTAAAGTTTCTTTATTTGAGTTCTGCGCCTTTAAGGCACGCTTTACCGCATAGACGCCATTGCTCCATTCACCTCTATGGGACTAAACTATTTGGGACATATCTCTGCAACTGCTTGACACAGCGACTTCAGAGATGGCTCATTTGATTTGTCTATCCTTGCTCTTTCACCCGGTTTACAGTTCAAGTGTTTTCGGGGGCTCAGGGGGCTTCGGGCACCGTTTAGGATACTTTTTGGGAAAAATTACATTTCCCATGAGCGTTTGCTTCGCGCCCAATTTCTGATTGGTTCCCGCAGTGGTGGCCATTTTCTCAGCGTTTTTGGCGAGTATCCTACACAGGGCTTGGACCCCCCTTCTCTCCTCAGCAGATTAACCCTTCGCCTGCCAGGTAAGTCTAAATTTAGCGTTTCTGGGGTGAAATTTTAATCTCTACACACTGTATTGGGTGATTTAAAGGGATAGTAATACTTCATTTGAACTTTATTTTATTTTGTAGGCATTCAAAAAATATGAATAATGATATAAGTCTTATGTCCCAAACCTTTATGGTTTAAGAGATATTCACAAGCAAAGTTTCCCCTCCCGCCCCTTTTACCTAGTGTAAGCCATCTCTTCTCAGACGTGAATCTGGTTGTAAGACCAGACAGATAACAGAAGGGGACAATCTTCTTTGTATTAGAACAATGAAAGCCCTTCCCCCCTTGACAAGTTTTTCAGCTTATTCCCTTATCTTAATTGAAGATTGTTCCTCTCTGCACTCTACCTGGGCATCTCCCTTCTGATCTGGCTGAACGGGGGGGATACTTTGCTTGTGAATATCTCTTAAACCATAAAGGTTTGAGAGATAAGACTTATATCGTTCTTCACGTTTTTTTAATGCCTACAAAATAAAATAAAGATAAAATTAAGTATTACTAACCTTTAACTGTCAGTGGGTTAAACTGGCACTGTGATTATGTCTATACCGCTGGAGCTAGGGGCTAGACCTAAGACTAAGGAGGCTGGGGTATTAGTATCCCCCATTGCGTATTGCTCTTCCTGTCACTCAGGGCTACCTAGGGAGTTCTCTGGTCATTTATGCCCAGCATGTTCTGAGGTTCCTGTCAGCAACCAGGGACCTCCAGTCATGCTATTGAGTCAGCTTGGATGTAAGAGTTCAAAGCTGCAACTAGGGACCGCAGGTCCACACTTCAACTCGTTCCCAGATCCAAGGAGCCTTCCAGGCTTGGCAGGTCCCCTCTGGTATCAGATTTTCCCTGCCTAAACCACAGGGAGTACCTGATGTCTCTGACCCCTCGGACGAGGAGTTGCTCATAGGCACTGATGTGGAGGATAGTACTGTGTTAGAATCCACCTGGGATATCGGGGACCCCTTTGAGGTCCACCCTGAACCCTCTGCAGAGGACCTGGTCAGAGCTGTGTTTTCCACACTTCTCATTCCCTTGGTTCAGGAGGTTCCTATTGATCCCTCTGATGTCTTCAGGAGCCGCCTAAGCCACTGACTTATTTTCCTCCCAATCCCAATCTGGACCGACTGGTTCCAGAAGAGTGGAAATCACCGGACATGACTGCTTCTGTCCCTAGAACATTTGCTAAGCTTTATCCATTTTCTGAGGTTGCGCTTGCTAAGTGGGTTCATCCCCCTTAAGGTGGATGCCCCTGTTGCTAGGCTGTCTTAATCTACTGCTTTCTTCTTAAAGGACTGGACTGTTAAAAAGCTTGAGGTTTCTCTCAAGTCTACTTTTGCGACTGCTGGCACGGCTATCTGGCCTGCCTTTGCTTGCGTGGGTTAACCGGGCTATTGCAGTCTGGACTGAGCAACTCACCACGGCTGTACGTCAGGATGCGTCTACTTCAGAGTAATTGCGCTTGCTAGCTAATATATCTAACGCTCAACATAATGTTTCTGCTGCTGTCTTTGACGCTGTCCGCATGATGGCTAAGGTTTCTACTATGTCTGTAGTATCCAGATGAGCTTTGGCTCAAGATCTGGTCTGCTGACACTGCTCCTAAGAAAGCCTTGTTGTCCCTGCCTTTACAGTGTACTTCCTTGTTTGGGCCTGATCTTAAAGAACTGATCAGTGAGGCCACTGGGGGCAAGAGTTCTCATTTGCCATTGGTGGCTAGGACGAAATTACCGCTCAAAAGCAACAGGTATTTTCGTCCCTTCCAGGGTGAGACACGTCCGGCGAACCAGGCGGTTCCCTCAGTTCCGCGTCCCTCCTCCACTCTCCAACAGCAATGGAAGCCCAAGGTCTTCACCAACCCCGAGGCTTCCAAGACTACGTCGGCTTGACTCGCCGAACCCGGGTCCGCATCCCGCTGTGGGTGGTCGTCTTCGCCTCTTTCACAGCGTTTGAGAAGAGTCTGTGGCGGACTCATGGGTTTTACAGGTGGTGTCGGAAGGGTTCATGATCCCTTTCTCTTCTCTTCCTCCTTTTTGCCCTCCTCCTTTTCATACTCCTCAGAGTGCAGAGAGACGCTGTCTTTTTACAGTACAGTTCAGGCTCTTTTGGACAATTTCATCCTAGAGCCAGTTCCTGTTCCGGACAGGGGCTCCGGGTTCTATTTGAACCTCTTTGTGGTCTCTAAGAAGGACGGCGGATGCTGCCCCATTTTGGACCTGAAGGACCTCAACTCCTTCATAACGCGGACTCGCTATTGCCAGGAATCTCTACGCACAGTGATTGCTGCCATGTCGCCGGGGGAGTTCTTTGCCTCTCTGGATCTTCAGGATGCATATTTACACATCACCATCCATCCAGAGAGTCGGCAATACCTTCAGTTTGCATGCGACAGGGGACACTTCCAGTTCTATGTTCTCCCCTTCGGACTGACTTCGGCCCCTCAGGTCTTCCAAAGGGTGCTTGGGGCTCTGATTGCTGTCCTTCATCAGGAGGGCATCAGAGTGACTCCCTACATGGACGACTCGCTGTCGAAGGACACGTCTGCGGACCTCCTCCTTCATCAACTTCAGACCTGTACCCAGTCCTATCCCATCACGGGTGGATGGTCAACCAGGACAAGTCAGACCTGATTCCGTCTCAGAGACTGACTTTTCTGGGCCTTCTCTTCGACACTCACAAGTGCATGGTGTATCTTCCAGACTAGGTGGCTAACCAGATCGCTCACAGAGTCTCGGCGATCTTGCCTTGGGATCTGGTTCCGCCCCACAGGCTGTCCTCCCTGGTAGGGAAGTTCATCTCCATGGTGGAGGCGGTTCCCTTCGCCATGGCACATACCAGGGAACTTCAGTGGTTTGTCACCCAGATGGGAGGGTGTCTACCCCTACTTCAGATGATGATGATGTCCCTTCCTTTTCATGTGGAACTGAGCCTATCTTGGTGGCTCGACCCATCCAATGTGCTGAAGGGCAGGTGCTTCCTCATTCCCTTTTGGACCAAGGTGACCACGGACGCCAGCCTGTCCGCCTGGGGTGCGATTCTGGTCGCCTGAGTGCTCAGGGTCGATGGTCTCCTGAGGAGTTCCTCCTTCCGATCAATGTCTTGGAGCTATGGGCGATCTCCCATGCCCTTCGACATTGGACGCCCCAGTTAGAGGACTGCCCGGTCCGAGTGGAGTCCGACTTCGCCATGGATGTGGCTTATATCAACAAGCATGACGGTACTAGAAGTCTCTCTGCTTGGTTAGAGATCAAGGCTGTTTTGCCTGGGCTGAAAGGCACGTTTCTGCCATATCCACAGTTCACATGCCAGGCGTAGTCAACGTCATGGTGGACTTCCTCAGTTGGCACTGTGGACAGTGGGGAATGGGAGTTGCATCCGGAGGTGTTTCAACTCCTTGTTCAGAGATGGGGACCTCCTTGCATCGATCTGATGGCAACGAGACACAACAGGAAGGTTCCTGTGTTCTGCTCTTGATGGAGGGATACTCTAGCTCTAGCAGTGGACGCTCTGTCCATCCCTTGGATGTTCCCACTGGCTTACTTTTTTTCCTCCTCTATCCTTGTTGATCAGGGTAATTCGGAAGCTTTGACTGGACTCTTGTCCAGTCATTCTTATTGCTCCGTTTTGGCCTTGACAATGTTGGTTTTCGGAGTTTCTGGCTCTGTCGGCTCCCTTCTCGACCGGATCTTCTTCTGCAGGGGTACCTGTGGAAGGAGGATGTCCACTGTCTGGCTTTGACGGCTTGGAGGTTGAATCCTCAATTCTACGGAAGACAGGATTCTCCTCGGGGGTGGTGGCTACCATGCTTAGCGCTTGTAAGCCGGTTTCCTCCAAGATCTACCACCGTGTTTGGTCTACCTTTACCTCTTGGTGTGCTGACAGGGATCTGTCACTTGCGTTTTACCTTCCCAATGTCCTGGAATACTTGCAGGACGGGTTGGATAAGGGACTCAGTTTGAGTTTCTTAAAGGTTCAGACCTCTGCGCTTTCTGTGTTCTTTCAGCAGCACATTGCGGTTCTGCCTAATGTCAAGGTTTCCTTGCAGGGCGTTGCTCATGTCCACCCTGTCTTCTGGAGTCCTGCTCCTCAGTGGGACCTCAATTTAGTTCTGGGGGTTTTTCAATGCTCCCCCTTTGAGTCTTTGGCAACTATTCCTTTATGTCTCTTGACGTGGAAGATGGCCTTCCCTTTGGCGATTGAGTTAAAGGCCTTGTCCTGTAAGCCGCCTTATCTGGTGTTTCACAAGGATAAGGCAGTGCTCCGTACCTCCAGGTAGTTCCTTCCTAAGGTGGTCTCTGAGTTTCCCATCAATCAGGAGATTGTGGAGCCCTCTTTCTGTCCTGACCCCTCCTCTGACTAGGAGAGAGATCTTCACTTGTTGGATGTGGGGTGCTGCCTCCGGTTTTATGTGCATCGCACTGAATCTGTCAGGAAGTCTGACGCACTGTTCGTCATTCCTGAGGGGCCTAGAGCAGGAAGACGTGCATCTAAAGTGACAATCGTCTTCTGGATCAAGTCCACGATTCGTGAGGCATACAAGTTGAGGAATCAGCACGTTCCCTTTTGGGTTACTACTCCTTCCACCAGGTCCTTTGGGGCCTCCTGGGCCTATAAAAATTAGGCCTCTGCTGATCAGCTGTGCAGGGCGGCCACTTGGTCCTCCGTGCATGCCTTTTTGAAGCACTGCCATGTGGACGTGCTGCTTCGGCTGACGCCTGCTTTGGGAGGGAGGTCCTAGAGGCAGTCTTGCCTGTCTACGAACTTCTTCCTGGTTCTTAGTGCTTCCTTCACTGTTGAGCCCTGTTGGCTCTTGTTCTGTGTGCTGTGTGATAATTCCGGGGTCGTTTACCCCAGTTTGGTGTCAGTTGACACTTCAGTTTGGGGCTGTCTCTGACCTGTTGGTCCATAGCCACGCTGGTGACTTTGGGGGCCTTGCGCCTGGTCCTTGCCTCCTTCCCACCTCAGGGAACCTCAATGGCTGGACTTTCCAGAGTTACCAGTAACCTGTACTGGACAGTGAAAATAGGATTTTAGTCTTACCTGTTAAATCCTTTTCACTTAGTCCATACAGGTTACTGGTCTCCCACCCTGTCAATAGACCATGCTTAGCTCTCCTATGGCATGCCGTGGGAGTCCTTCGGGGCATGCCCACAGGAGTCTTCTTCCTTCCCTTAACTAGTCATGGTTAGTGTCTCAATTCAATCTGGAGTTCATTGGCTGGTTCGGCCAGGAGGGAAGGGGAGGCTCCACCCCCTGCATACACTTTGTGAATCGTTCCTGCCTACCACTAGAGGGCTTCACCTCCCAGAGTTACCAGTAACCTGTATGGACTAAGTGAAAAGGATTTAACAGGTAAGACTAAAATCCTATTTTAAAGTCCGGGCAGCCGTTGACAGTCCTGGAATATCATGTGTCGCCAAGGGGTTAAAAGGCAAACCCGTTACATTTTAAGTCTTTTTAGCAACTAGCAAATACATTCTAGGACTAAAAAGAATCTGATTGTGGGTTTACTACAATAAAATGAAAAGCTTTTCATTAACACAGCGGACTGTGATACACGACTCTGCAGGGAGAAGTAATGACCTTCCCTTCTTCGGGTGATGGTGGAGAAGACAGTAGAGACTAAAGTTTCATGGCCTGGAGCCACGGGAAGTGACATTTACTAAAACAGCAAACAGTCAACCTCCTTTTTCATTTTCCATAATCTGCAAGTGTATGATATGTAAAGTCTAGCCATTTATACTTTTTATTATTATTAGTTTTTTCCCCCCATTTATGTCCCCACCATTGATCCTCCTGGGTTTCTGTTCAGTGAGCTTTCATTCAGGGACTCAGAAATCAGCGATATTTATACAATGTTGAAGAAGTGGCTTTTCTACATTGTTTCAAAACACAAAGTGCATTTAAGAGGGCACATTGTTGTGCTTCTAACATTTTCCGGTCAAGCAGGGGGCAGTAAATACAGGTAGAATTGTTCTCCCAACAGCAGACTATTCCAAATATCTTAATCCTTTAAAGGCAGGGCTGTCCAGGTTCAGTCCTCAAGCGCCACCAACAGGCCAGGATGTAAGGATTTCCCTTCCCAGAAAATACCCTTGGTCTAGACCAGGTCTTTTCAAGTTCACCAACAGGCCAGGATGTAAGGATTCCCCTGATTAATCACAGGTGAGATAATCAGTGGATCATTCATTGTGACTGACTCACCTGTGTGTAATCAGGGAAATCCTTACATCCTGGCCTGTTGGTGGCGCTGGAGGACTAGACTTGGACAGCCATGCTTCAAGGACCAAAGCTCTGCAATGAATTTCACAGTGTTCCTGTCCTTAAATGGTTAAAGAAGGGGTAGGTCAATCTTTCACCCTACAGGTGTTGGAGACTAACTCCCATCATCCCCAGCCAAACATCTCTATCATCTAAGGGAATGATTCTTAACTCCAGTCCTCGGGATATCCGACAGGTCAGGTTTTAACCCTTTGAGTGACGGAGAGGTATCCCACACATCTCTGCGTATCAAAGGGTTTAGGAAATCCCTAATTAAGCACAGATAGTGCAATCAAAAATGTCTAAGCCCCCGATTACCCTACAGTGAACAATCAGGGCTGTATCGGAAACGTGACCCGTTTGTCCAGAGTTAAGAATCAGTGATCTAAGGGGTTAAAAATGTTACCATCCCTTTTATTTACCCCTGCAACTTGAAGAAATATGTAAGATGCCATCTGATGTGCTGCCCTTGCTTACCTTGGAAGTGCCATTGGAAAACATCTGGATGATGTTTTCTGCCCCCTCTCTGACCTTATTCTCAATGTGTAACTGCCTCTTCAGGGCCTCCACCCTTTTCTGTCAGGGGTCCAAGCTCTGATCCCATATGCAGGGGTCTGGAGATACTGTGCCATCTGCAAACCACAACATCTCCTCTCAGTAAGGAATATGTTCTGCCTGCTGGCCCTGGTCACGTGGTCTTGTCCTAATCATGTTCTACCACCCAACCTTCACCAGAGGACATTGTACTCTACAGAACTTCTTACTTCAATAATTACTTTACCCGAGGCATTAGATTCAAACACCACATTTGATACAGTTCCACACAAGAGGTTACTGTACAAATAGAATCAAATAGGCCTAGGGGAAAATGTTTGTGTGTGGATTGGAAATTGGCTGAAAGATAGAATGCAAAGAGTGGTAGTAAATGGCAAGTTCTCCAGTTGGATAAATGTGATAAGTGGAGTACCTCAGGGATCTGTCCTGGGTCCTCTTCTTTTTAATTTGTTTATTAATGACCTCCCAGAGGGCATAGGGAGCCATGTATCAGTGTTTGCCGATGACACAAAATTAAGTAAGGTAATAAAGTCTGAACTGGATGTGTCTTCATTACAAGAGGATTTGGACAAATTGAGTAACTGGGCAGGCAAGTGGCAAATGAGATTCAATATAGTCAAGTGTAAAGTTATACATTTTGGGTATAATAATAGAAATGTAACATATAGTTTAAATGGTGTTTCTCTGGGGAAATCTACAAATGAAAAGGATTTGGGAGTAATGGTAGACAATAGACTTAGCAGTAGCATGCAGTGCCAGCTGGCAGCTGCAAAGGCCAATAAGATATTGGCATGTATTAAAAGGGGTATTGACTCAAGGGAGGAAGATATAATTATGCCTCTTTACAGGTCCATGGTAAGACCCCACTTAGAATATGCTGTTCAATTCTGGGCGCCCTTTCTGAAAAAGGACATTATGGAACTAGAAAGAGTGCAGAGGAGGGCTACAAAACTAGTAAGGGGAATGGAAAGTTTTAGTTATGAAGAAAGGCTAGAAAAGTTAAACTTGTACACACTAGAGAAACGGCATCTTAGAGGGGATATGATAACACTATATAAATATGCTCAGGGCCCATACAAAGGGCTCTCCAAAGACCTGTTCATTAACAGAACAGTACACAGGACAAGGGGCCACCCGCTTAGACTTGAGGAAAGGAGATTTAATCTACAACAGCGGAAGGGTTTCTTTACAGTAAGGACAATAAAGGTATGGAATTCACTGCCTAAGGAGGTGGTGCTATCGAAAACATTAGATGCCTTTAAAACGGGCCTGGATACTTATTTAAAAGAGCATAACATAGAGGGCTATGTACGTTAGTATTGGGATGAATATTTAGTTGGGGTTTGTTGTTCCAGGGAGAAATCTGATTGCCGTTTGGAATCAAGAAGGAATTTTTTTCCCCCCATTCAAGGCAGAATTTTAAATTGCTAATTGAGGGTTGGTTTTTTTTGCCTTCTTTTGGATCAACGATGGTAAACAGGAATAGGAAAAGGTTGAACTAGATGGACGCAAGTCTTTTTTCAACCTAAATTACTATGTTACTATGTTACCAGCTTCTAACATCTTGCCAGTTAGCTCGCTGCCCCCATGTCTCTCACTTATTTATACTTCTAAACATTTTCATTTAAGTCAGGACAACACAAGTCACCCTGAAAAAAGAAATAACACATAAACCGAGTCCGGTGTCTCTTTGTATGGTAACTTTATTTGCATGGTCTTCTCCATATCTTACACCGCTCCAATGAAAGATGTAGAATGATGGAGGTGTAGCGTCTTTGATGTTTTCTGCTATTTGAAAACTCTCCGGATTTTCCACACAGATTTTTTCTTCGACTTTGCATTTTGACTCTGCTTTGTTTCTGACTCTGTATTTTCACTCCCTGCATTTTCACCCTGCTTTGTTTCTGACTCTGCATTCAGTGGGTCCTGTCCCTGCTCGTCGACAAGTTCTTCCTCTTTTACGACACACGTAGGGTCAACTACATCCCCCAGCTGCACCAGATGATGAACAGGAGGATGAGGGCTCCTCATAATACATTCCCAGAAATAATAATGATCATGACTCAGGGGTATGAAAGGTCGTTTTGGTTTAGGCTTTTTCAAATAGGGTTCCGGATCTTGGTCTTTTGGAACATCGTCCCCACTTTCAATGTCTGCCAGTTTCTTATTCTTCTTTCTCAAAAAAACGCAGATCGCTACAACAATGCTGAGAACGCAGAGGATAGAAAGCAGTCCACTGATAGCCAGAAGCATATTTATTTTATCCAATGCAAACGTGTGCTCTTTTGGTTGAGATTCTGTTTTTGCAGTAACTGTAAATCTGATCTTGCCAACCAAATGATGGTCCTTGTATGTGTCACACTGATAAATCGCATCGTGCGACTCTCTGTAAACCTCCAGGGTTTTCATTTTTATTGGTAGAATATGTTGCCGGTTATCTTTACCCAATATCTTCCACTCGTACGTGAAACGGTGATCATCGTCAATGGAGTTGCAAGCCATCATGACGGAATCTTTCGTTTCGTGCTTAAATGTTCCCCAGCCGCAGTCTGGATATCTTCTGCATTCTTTCACAGCAACAACACATCTTTCTTTGTCTGGGCATCCTCTAGCACGGTAAAGTTTTTGAACACCAATGCCACAGTTAGATGAGCAAGGTCCAGTAATGAATTTCGAAATGGGAACAGTAGCCTTATCTGCAACATGCAGCTTCTCCACGCTGGAATCATCCTCATTAAAAACAGGCTTTGCATATCCACATACTGGTTCTGACACCAGCAGCAGAAAAAAAAACATCCAATACATTCTTCTAGTCAATGATGAATACACTAGAGAAATCAATGGAACTCCAACAGTCGCTTGTACTGACTAAATACTCATTCTTTTGTGCAGCCTAGTATATAGATTCTGCAGTGATATCTTATTATTCCACTGTTCCACATCATTATGATGTCATAGTGATGTCAATACCTGGCAGTTAGAAACCAGAAGATCTTACATTGATATGGGAAGACAATTTGTTTTCCAGATCCATTGAGCTGCGGCCTCATGATTAGTGATCCCTGTGCTGACAGTTAACCCTTTTAGTACCAGAGAGGTGACCAAGTCATTGCTCTGCATAAGGAAAAGCGGTGTAATTCAGGAGCAAACCAACTGCTTCTCAGGGGAACAAAAAAAACATTCCCACTGATTTGAATGGGTATTACTGGCTATTTGAGCATTAGGTGCATAGGAAACTTGGAAAATAGCTTGGTCATTGGCACTACTTAGGTGTGGGATCCATTAACCCTACCATTACCTCTGCACTAAAAGAGTCTCTATACAAAAATGGCATTTACATTGCATTGGTTCAATGGGCTGTATCCTATATAATAATTCGCTAAAATGTTTGTCACAACGCAGTCATGCGCAGTAGAGACTGCCCGCTCTGCAGTCATGCGCAGTAAAAGGAGATGCAGGGACTAAAATGAACACATACACACAAAATATATACATACGCAACAGAGACACAGACAATACATATAAATATTATATACATATACATACACACACACATAAGCAATACACACATGCAACACAGACACACACAATATATATTTATAGACAAGCAATACACAACATACACATGCAACAAAGACAAGAACTATTATATATATCCTATAACATAAAGCAGTAGAATGCGTCGCTCCCTGTTCCAGCAGTCTCTACTGTGCATGTGTGGTTTCGCACACAAGGGAGCTTCGCTGTGAGCCGTCTGGAGCTCCCGTTAACCCGTTGAGTGCCAGAGTGGTACAGAACGCATTGCAAAGCAATGCATTCCGTACCACTCTGGCACTCAAATGGTTAAGGATCAGCGCATTCGGCGAGTCTCCACTGTGCATGACTCCAGTTAAGGGCAGTAGAGACTCGCCGAACGCGCTGATCCGGAGCGGGGAGTTCCGGACGGCACTGCCGCTGGGTGCACTTAAGCCAATGTATACGGGCTTTCATAATAGTATGTTATATATATATATATATATATATAAATAAACACACACAAGCAATGAACAATATACACACACACTATATACACACAAGCAACACAAAAAATATATACACAATACACAAAATGCTACACACAAGATGCTGTATGTACAACGCAATACGCACATTATACACACAGTGCTCTACACAAGATGCTACTCGCTAAACACTACATGCAATACACAATTCTATACACACAACACTATATGCAATACACAATGCTATACACAAAACACTATATGCACAATATGTTACGCACATCGATATATGCAAAATGTTATGCTCAAAATGCTACACGCAATACACACAACAATATACATAATATACCAAATGCCAGACGCTAAATGCTATACGATACACATTGAAACGTAAACCCAATATGCCAGACTCTATACACAACACCACATGATTCAGGGGTCCCCTGAATTCCATGACGTGCAAGTAACGGTCTTTCACTGTCGTCCAATACAGGTTACTGGTACACTGGGAGGCGAAGCCCTCTAGTGGTAGGCAGGAACGATTCACAAAGTGTATGCTGGGGGTGGAGCCTCCCCTTCCCTCCTGGCCGCACCAGCCAATGAGCTCCAGATTGAATTGTTCCTCGTTGGAGTAACAGGCTAAAGGAAGCAGTAAAGGTGAGCGACCCTTTGAGTGCTGCAGGTTCACTTGTCCCTCGGTACCCCTCCGCACAGGGGTGGACGTTTGGAGTTCTCATTACGCACTTCTGCACTCATTGGGTCTATCTGTATGTCTGTCTGGGTGTTTGGAGCAAGTTTCTGTGGTAACTTAACCCTTTAGCTGCTGGTTGGCACTTTATTAGGGGGTTTCATGACACTATTCCTAGTGGATTAGTGTTTTTATAGTATTCTTACATGTTCACTTGCTGTTTTACATGTTTTTATGCCTTACTTAAAGTTTCTTTATTTGAGTTCTGCGCCTTTAAGGCACGCTTTACCACACAGACGCCATTGCTCCATTCACCTCTATGGGACTGCACTAATTTCTGATTGGTTCCCGCCGTGGTGGCCATTTTCTCAGCGTTTGTGGCGAGTATCCTACACAGGGCTTGGACCCCCCTTCTCTCCTCAGGAGATTAACCTTTCGCCTGCCAGATAAGTCTAAATTTAGCGTTTCTGGGGTGAAATTTTTATCTCTACACACTGTATTGGGTGATTTAAAGGGATAGTAATACTTCATTTTAACTTTATTTTATTTTGTAGGCATTCAAAAAATATGAAGAATGATATAAGTCTTATGTCTCAAACCTTTATGGTTTAAGTGATATTCACAAACAAAGTTACCACTCCCACCCCTTTTTCCTAGTGTAAGCCATCTCTTCTCAGATGTGAATCTGGTTGTAAGACCAGACAGATAACAGAAGGGGACAATCTTCTTTGTATGAAAAGAATGAAAGCCCTTCCCCCCTTGACAAGTTTTTCAGCTTTTTTCCCTTATCTTAATTGAAGATTGTCCCTCTCTGCACTCTACCTGGGCACCTCCCTTCTGATGTGGCTGAACAGGGGGGGGATACTTTGCTTGTGAATATCTCTTAAACCATAAAGGTTTGAGAGATAAGACTTATATCGTTCTTCACGTTTTTTTAATGCCTACAAAATAAAATAAAGATAAAATTAAGTATTACAATCCCTTTAACTGTCAGTGGGTTAAATTGACACTGTGATTATGTCTATACCGCTGGAGCTAGGGGCTAGACCTAAGACTAAGGAGGCTGGGGTATTAGTATCCCCCATTGCGTATTGCTCTTCCTGTCACTCAGGGCTACCTAGGGAGTTCTCTGGTCATTTATGCTCAGCATGTTCTGAGGTTCCTGTCAGCAACCAGGGACCGCCAGTCATGCTATTGAGTCAGCTTGGATGTAAGAGTTCAAAGCTGCAACTAGGGACCGCAGGTCCACACTTCAACTCGTTCCCAGATCCAAGGAGCCTTCCAGGCTTGGCAGGTCCCCTCTGGTATCAGATTTTCCCTGCCTAAACCACAGGGAGTACCTGATGTCTCTGACCCCTCGGACGAGGAGTTGCTCATAGGCACTGATGTGGAGGATAGTACTGTGTTAGAATCCACCTGGGATATCGGGGACCCCTTTGAGGTCCACCCTGAACCCTCTGCAGAGGACCTGGTCAGAGCTGTGTTTTCCACACTTCTCATTCCCTTGGTTCAGGAGGTTCCTATTGATCCCTCTGATGTCTTCAGGAGCCGCCTAAGCCACTGACTTATTTTCCTCCCAATCCCAATCTGGACCGGCTGGTTCCAGAAGAGTGGAAATCACCGGACATGACTGCTTCTGTCCCTAGAACATTTGCTAAGCTTTATCCATTTTCTGAGGTTGCGCTTGCTAAGTGGGTTCATCCCCCTTAAGGTGGATGCCCCTGTTGCTAGGCTGTCTTAATCTACTGCTTTCTACTTAAAGGACTGGACTGTTAAAAAGCTTGAGGTTTCTCTCAAGTCTACTTTTGCGACTGCTGGCACGGCTATCTGGCCTGCCTTTGCTTGCGTGGGTTAACCGGGCTATTGCAGTCTGGACTGAGCAACTCACCACGGCTGTACGTCAGGATGCGTCTACTTCAGAGTAATTGCGCTTGCTAGCTAATATATCTAACGCTCAACATAATGTTTCTGCTGCTGTCTTTGACGCTGTCCGCATGATGGCTAAGGTTTCTACTATGTCTGTAGTATCCAGATGAGCTTTGGCTCAAGATCTGGTCTGCTGACACTGCTCCTAAGAAAGCCTTGTTGTCCCTGCCTTTCCAGGGTACATCCTTGTTTGGGCCTGATCTTAAAGAACTGATCAGTGAGGCCACTGGGGGCAAGAGTTCTCATTTGCCATTGGTGGCTAGGACGAAATTACCACTCAAAAGCAACAGGTATTTTCGTCCCTTCCAGGGTGAGACACGTCCGGCGAACCAGGCGGTTCCCTCAGCTCTGCGTCCCTCCTCCACGCCCCAACAGCAATGGAAGCCCAAGGTCTTCACCAACCCCGAGGCTTCCAAGACTACTTCGGCTTGACTCGCAGAACCCGGGTCCGCATCCTGCTGTGGTTGGTCGTCTTCGCCTCTTACACAGCGTTTGAGAAGAGTCTGTGGCGGACTCATGGGTTTTACAGGTGGTGTCGGAAGGGTTCAAGATCCCTTTCTCTTCTCTTCCTCCTTTTTGCCGTCCTCCTTCTCATACTCCTCAGAGTGCAGAGAGACGCTGTCTTTTTACAGTACAGTTCAGGCTCTTTTGGACAATTTCATCCTAGAGCCAGTTCCTGTTCCGGACAGTGGCTCCGGGTTCTATTCGAACCTCTTTGTGGTCTCCAAGAAGGACGGCGGATGCCGCCCCATTTTGGACCTGAAGGACCTCAACTCCTTCATTACCCGGACTCGCTATCGCCAGGAATCTCTACGCACAGTGATTGCTGCCATGTCGCCGGGGGAGTTCTTTGCCTCTCTGAATCCGTGTTGCGGAGTTACAGGCCTTGTCCTGTAAGCCGCCTTATCTGGTGAATCGTTCCTGCCTACCACTAGAGGGCTTCGCCTCCCAGAGTTACCAGTAACCTGTATGGACTAAGTGAAAAGGATTTAACAGGTAAGACTAAAATCCTATTTTAAGTCCGGGCAGCCGTTGACAGTCCTGGAATATCATGTGTCGCCAAGGGGTTAAAAGGCACACCCGTTACATTTTAAGTCTTTTTAGCGACTAGCAAATACATTCTAGAAATAAAAAAAATCTGATTGTGGGTTTACTACAATAAAATGAAAAGCTTTTCATTAACACAGCGGACTGTGATACACGACTCTGCAGGGAGAAATAATGACCTTCCCTTCTTCGGGTGATGGTGGAGAAGACAGTAGAGACTAAAGTTTCATGGCCTGGAGCCACGGGAAGTGACATTTACTACAACAGTAAACAGTCAACCTCCTTTTTCTTTTTCCATAATCTGCAAGTGTATGATATGTAAAGTCTAGCCATTTATACTTTTTATTATTATTAGTTTTTTTCCCCCCACTTATGTCCCCACCATTGATCCTCCTGGGTTTCTGTTCAGTGAGCTTTCATTCAGGGACTCGGAAATCAGCGATATTTATACAATGTTGCAGAAGTGGCTTTTGTACATTGTTTCAAAACACAAAGTGCATTTAAGAGGGCACATTGTTGTGCTTCTAACATTTTCGGGTCAAGCAGGGAGCAGGAAATACAGGTACAATTGTTCTCCCAACAGCAGACTATTCAGAATATCTTAATCCTTTAAAGGCAGGGCTGTCCAGGTTCAGTCCTCAAGCGCCACCAACAGGCCAGGATGTAAGGATTTCCCTTCCCAGAAAATACTCTTGGTCTAGACCAGGTCTTTTCAAATTCACCAACAGGCCAGGATGTAAGGATTCCCCTGATTAATCACAGGTGAGATAATCAGTGGATCATTCATTGTGACTAACTCACCTGTGTGTAATCAGGGAAATCCTTACATCCTGGCCTGTTGGTGGCGCTGGAGGACTAGACTTGGACAGCCATGCTTCAAGGACCAAAGCTCTGCAATGAGTTTCACAGTGTTCCTGTCCTTAAATGGTTAAAGAAGGGGTAGGTCAATCTTTCACCCTACAGCTGTTGGAGACTAACTCCCATCATCCCCAGCCAAACATCTCTGTCATCTAAGGGAATGATTCTTAACTCCAGTCCTCGGGACACTCTGACAGGTCAGGTTTTAATCCTTTGAGTGACGGAGAGGTATCCCACACATCTCTGCGTATCAAAGGGTTTAGGAAATCCCTAATTAAGCACAGGTAGTGCAATCAAAAATGTCTAAGCCCCCGATTACCCTACAGTGAACAATCAGGGCTGTATCGGAAACGTGACCCGTTTGTCCAGAGTTAAGAATCAGTGATCTTAAGGGTTAAAAATGTTACCATCCCTTTTATTTACTCCTGCAACTTGAAGAAATATGTAAGATGCCATCTGATGTGCTGCCCTCGCTTACCTTGGAAGTGCCATTGGAAAACATCTGGATGATGTTTTCTGCCCCCTCTCTGACCTTATTCTCAATGTGTAACTGCCTCTTCAGGGCCTCCACCCTTTTCTGTCAGGGGTCCAGGCTCTGATCCCATATGCAGGGGTCTGGAGATACTGTGCCATCTGCAAACCACAACATCTCCTCTCAGTAAGGAATATGTTCTGCCTGCTGGCCCTGGTCACGTGGTCTTGTCCTAATCATGTTCTACCACCCAACCTTCACCAGAGGACATTGTACTCTATAGAACTTCTTACTTCCATAATTACTTTACCCGAGGCCTTAGATTCAAACACCAGCTTCTAACATCTTGCCAGTGAGCTCGCTGCCTCCATATCTCTGAATTATTTATACTTCTAAACATTTTCATTTAAGTCAGGACAACACAAGTCACCCTGAAAATAGAAATAACACATAAACCGAGTCAGGTGTCTCTTTGTATGGTAACTTTATTTGCATGGTCTTCTCCATATCTTACACCCCTCCAATGAAAGATGTAGAATGATGGAGGTGTAGCGTCTTTGTCTTTGATGTTTTCTGCTATTTGAAAACTCACCGGATTTTCCACACAGATTTTTTCTTCGACTTTGCATTTTGACTCTCCTTTGTTTCTGACTTTGTATTTTCACTCCCTGCATTTTCACTCCCTGCATTTTCATCCTGCTTTGTTTCTGACTCTGCATTCAGTGGGTCCTGTCCCTGCTCGTCGACAAGTTCTTCCTCTTTTACGACACACGTAGGGTCAACTACATCCCCCAGCTGCACCAGATGATGAACAGGAGGATGAGGGCTCCTCATAATACATTCCCAGAAATAATAATGATCATGACTCAGGGGTATGAAAGGTCGTTTTGGTTTAGGCTTTTTCAAATAGGGTTCCGGATCTTGGTCTTTTGGAACATCGTCCCCACTTTCAATGTCTGCCAGTTTCTTATTCTTCTTTCTCAAAAAAACGCAGATCGCTACAACAATGCTGAGAACGCAGATGATAGAAAGCAGTCCACTGATAGCCAGAAGAATATTTATTTTATCCAATGCAAACGTGTGCTCTTTTGGTTGAGATTCTGTTTTTGCAGTAACTGTAAATCTGATCTTGCCAACCAAATGATGGTCCTTGTATGTGTCACACTGATAAATCGCATTGTGCGACTCTCTGTAAACCTCCAGGGTTTTCATTTTTATTGGTAGAATATGTTGCCGGTTATCTTTACCCAATATCATCCACTCGTACGTGAAACGGTGATCATCGTCAATGGAGTTGCAAGCCATCATGACGGAATCTTTCGTTTCGTGCTTAAATGTTCCCCAGCCGCAGTCTGGATATCTTCTGCATTCTTTCACAGCAACAACACATCTTTCTTTGTCTGGGCATCCTCTAGCACGGTAAAGTTTTTGAACACCAATGCCACAGTTAGATGAGCAAGGTCCAATAATGAATTTCGAAATCGGAACAGTAGCCTTATCTGCAACATGCAGCTTCTCCACGCTGGAATCATCCTCATTAAAAACAGGCTTTGCATATCCACATACTGGTTCTGACACCAGCAGCAGAAAAAAAAACATCCAATACATTCTTCTAGTCAATGATGAATACACTAGAGAAATCAATGGAACTCCAACAGTCGCTTGTACTGACTAAATACTCATTCTTTTGTGCAGCCTAGTATATAGATTCTGCAGTGATATCTTATTATTCCGCTGTTCCACATCATTATGATGTCATAGTGATGTCAATACCTGGCAGTTAGAAACCAGAAGATCTTCCATTGATATGGGAAGACAATTTGTTTTCCAGATCCATTGAGCTGCGGCCTCATGATTAGTGATCCCTTTGCTGACAGTTAACCCTTTTAGTACCAGAGAGGTGACCAAGTCATTGCTCT
Organism: Rhinophrynus dorsalis; assembly: GCA_037306005.1. Classification (NCBI taxonomy): domain Eukaryota; kingdom Metazoa; phylum Chordata; class Amphibia; order Anura; family Rhinophrynidae; genus Rhinophrynus; species Rhinophrynus dorsalis. The sequence goes on along the minus strand of CM074727.1, from coordinate 15,907,708 downwards.
GCATAAGGAAAAGCGGTGTAATTCAGGAGCAAACCAACTGCTTCTCAGGGGAACAAAAAAAACATTCCCACTGATTTGAATGGGTATTACTGGCTATTTGAGCATTAGGTGCATAGGAAACTTGGAAAATAGCTTGGTCATTGGCACTACTTAGGTGTGGGATCCATTAACCCTACAATTACCTCTGCACTAAAATAGTCTCTATACAAAAATGGCATTTACATTGCATTGGTTCAATGGGCTGTATCCTATATAATAATTCGCTAAAATGTTTGTCACAACGCAGTCATGCGCAGTAGAGACTGCCCGCTCTGCAGTCATGGGCAGTAAAAGGAGATGCAGGGGCTAAAATGAACACATACACACAAAATATATACATACGCAACAGAGACACAGACAATACATATAAATATTATATACATATACATACACACACACATAAGCAATACACACATGCAACACATACACACAATATATATTTATAGACAAGCAATACACAACATACACATGCAACAAAGACAAGAACTATTATATATATATCCTATAACATAAAGCAGTAGAATGCGTCGCTCCCTGTTCCAGCAGTCTCTACTGTGCATGTGTGGTTTCGCACACAAGGGAGCTTCGCTGTGAGCCGTCTGGAGCTCCCCGTTAACCCGTTGAGTGCCAGAGTGGTACAGAACGCATTGCAAAGCAATGCATTCCGTACCACTATGGCACTCAAATGGTTAAGGATCAGCGCATTCGGCGAGTCTCCACTGTGCATGACTCCAGTTAAGGGCAGTAGAGACTCGCCGAACGCGCTGATCCGGAGCGGGGAGTTCCGGACGGCACTGCCGCTGGGTGCACTTAAGCCAATGTATACGGGCTTTCATAATAGTATGTTATATATATATATATATATAAATAAACACACACAAGCAATGAACAATATACACACACACTATATACACACAAGCAACACAAAAAATATATACACAATACACAAAATGCTACACACAAGATGCTGTATGTACAACGCAATACGCACATTATACACACAGTGCTCTACACAAGATGCTACTCGCTAAACACTACATGCAATACACAATTCTATACACACAACACTATATGCAATACACAATGCTATACACAAAACACTATATGCACAATATGTTACGCACATCGATATATGCAAAATGTTATGCTCAAAATGCTACACGCAATACACACAACAATATACATAATATACCAAATGCCAGACGCTAAATGCTATACGATACACATTGAAACGTAAACCCAATATGCCAGACTCTATACACAACACCACATGATTCAGGGGTCCCCTGAATTCCATGACGTGCAAGTAACGGTCTTTCACTGTCGTCCAATACAGGTTACTGGTACACTGGGAGGCGAAGCCCTCTAGTGGTAGGCAGGAACGATTCACAAAGTGTATGCTGGGGGTGGAGCCTCCCCTTCCCTCCTGGCCGCACCAGCCAATGAGCTCCAGATTGAATTGTTCCTCGTTGGAGTAACAGGCTAAAGGAAGCAGTAAAGGTGAGCGACCCTTTGAGTGCTGCAGGTTCACTTGTCCCCCGGTACCCCTCCGCACAGGGGTGGACGTTTGGAGTTCTCATTACGCACTTCTGCACTCATTGGGTCTATCTGTATGTCTGTCTGGGTGTTTGGAGCAAGTTTCTGTGGTAACTTAACCCTTTAGCTGCTGGTTGGCACTTTATTAGGGGGTTTCATGACACTATTCCTAGTGGATTAGTGTTTTTATAGTATTCTTACATGTTCACTTGCTGTTTTACATGTTTTTATGCCTTACTTAAAGTTTCTTTATTTGAGTTCTGCGCCTTTAAGGCACGCTTTACCACACAGACGCCATTGCTCCATTCACCTCTATGGGACTGCACTAATTTCTGATTGGTTCCCGCCGTGGTGGCCATTTTCTCAGCGTTTGTGGCGAGTATCCTACACAGGGCTTGGACCCCCCTTCTCTCCTCAGGAGATTAACCTTTCGCCTGCCAGATAAGTCTAAATTTAGCGTTTCTGGGGTGAAATTTTTATCTCTACACACTGTATTGGGTGATTTAAAGGGATAGTAATACTTCATTTTAACTTTATTTTATTTTGTAGGCATTCAAAAAATATGAAGAATGATATAAGTCTTATGTCTCAAACCTTTATGGTTTAAGTGATATTCACAAACAAAGTTACCACTCCCACCCCTTTTTCCTAGTGTAAGCCATCTCTTCTCAGATGTGAATCTGGTTGTAAGACCAGACAGATAACAGAAGGGGACAATCTTCTTTGTATGAAAAGAATGAAAGCCCTTCCCCCCTTGACAAGTTTTTCAGCTTTTTTCCCTTATCTTAATTGAAGATTGTCCCTCTCTGCACTCTACCTGGGCACCTCCCTTCTGATGTGGCTGAACAGGGGGGGGATACTTTGCTTGTGAATATCTCTTAAACCATAAAGGTTTGAGAGATAAGACTTATATCGTTCTTCACGTTTTTTTAATGCCTACAAAATAAAATAAAGATAAAATTAAGTATTACAATCCCTTTAACTGTCAGTGGGTTAAATTGACACTGTGATTATGTCTATACCGCTGGAGCTAGGGGCTAGACCTAAGACTAAGGAGGCTGGGGTATTAGTATCCCCCATTGCGTATTGCTCTTCCTGTCACTCAGGGCTACCTAGGGAGTTCTCTGGTCATTTATGCTCAGCATGTTCTGAGGTTCCTGTCAGCAACCAGGGACCGCCAGTCATGCTATTGAGTCAGCTTGGATGTAAGAGTTCAAAGCTGCAACTAGGGACCGCAGGTCCACACTTCAACTCGTTCCCAGATCCAAGGAGCCTTCCAGGCTTGGCAGGTCCCCTCTGGTATCAGATTTTCCCTGCCTAAACCACAGGGAGTACCTGATGTCTCTGACCCCTCGGACGAGGAGTTGCTCATAGGCACTGATGTGGAGGATAGTACTGTGTTAGAATCCACCTGGGATATCGGGGACCCCTTTGAGGTCCACCCTGAACCCTCTGCAGAGGACCTGGTCAGAGCTGTGTTTTCCACACTTCTCATTCCCTTGGTTCAGGAGGTTCCTATTGATCCCTCTGATGTCTTCAGGAGCCGCCTAAGCCACTGACTTATTTTCCTCCCAATCCCAATCTGGACCGGCTGGTTCCAGAAGAGTGGAAATCACCGGACATGACTGCTTCTGTCCCTAGAACATTTGCTAAGCTTTATCCATTTTCTGAGGTTGCGCTTGCTAAGTGGGTTCATCCCCCTTAAGGTGGATGCCCCTGTTGCTAGGCTGTCTTAATCTACTGCTTTCTACTTAAAGGACTGGACTGTTAAAAAGCTTGAGGTTTCTCTCAAGTCTACTTTTGCGACTGCTGGCACGGCTATCTGGCCTGCCTTTGCTTGCGTGGGTTAACCGGGCTATTGCAGTCTGGACTGAGCAACTCACCACGGCTGTACGTCAGGATGCGTCTACTTCAGAGTAATTGCGCTTGCTAGCTAATATATCTAACGCTCAACATAATGTTTCTGCTGCTGTCTTTGACGCTGTCCGCATGATGGCTAAGGTTTCTACTATGTCTGTAGTATCCAGATGAGCTTTGGCTCAAGATCTGGTCTGCTGACACTGCTCCTAAGAAAGCCTTGTTGTCCCTGCCTTTACAGTGTACTTCCTTGTTTGGGCCTGATCTTAAAGAACTGATCAGTGAGGCCACTGGGGGCAAGAGTTCTCATTTGCCATTGGTGGCTAGGACGAAATTACCGCTCAAAAGCATCAGGTATTTTCGTCCCTTCCAGGGTGAGACACGTCCAGCGAACCAGGAGGTTCCCTCAGTTCCGCGTCCCTCCTCCACTCTCCAACAGCAATGGAAGCCCAAGGTCTTCACCAACCCCGAGGCTTCCAAGACTACGTCGGCTTGACTCGCCGAACCCGGGTCCGCATCCCGCTGTGGGTGGTCGTCTTCGCCTCTTTCACAGCGTTTGAGAAGAGTCTGTGGCGGACTCATGGGTTTTACAGGTGGTGTCGGAAGGTTTCATGATCCCTTTCTCTTCTCTTCCTCCTTTTTGCCTTCCTCCTTTTCATACTCCTCAGAGTGCAGAGAGACGCTGTCTTTTTACAGTACAGTTCAGGCTCTTTTGGACAATTTCATCCTAGAGCCAGTTCCTGTTCCAGACAGGGGCTCCGGGTTCTATTTGAACCTCTTTGTGGTCTCCAAGAAGGACGGCGGATGCTGCCCCATTTTGGACCTGAAGGACCTCAACTCCTTCATAACGCGGACTCGCTATTGCCAGGAATCTCTACGCACAGTGATTGCTGCCATGTCGCCGGGGGAGTTCTTTGCCTCTCTGGATCTTCAGGATGCATATTTACACATCACCATCCATCCAGAGAGTCGGCAATACCTTCAGTTTGCATGCGACAGGGGACACTTCCAGTTCTATGTTCTCCCCTTCGGACTGACTTCGGCCCCTCAGGTCTTCCAAAGGGTGCTTGGGGCTCTGATTGCTGTCCTTCATCAGGAGGGCATCAGAGTGACTCCCTACATGGACGACTCGCTGTCGAAGGACACGTCTGCGGACCTCCTCCTTCATCAACTTCAGACCTGTACCCAGTCCTATCCCATCACGGGTGGATGGTCAACCAGGACAAGTCAGACCTGATTCCGTCTCAGAGACTGACTTTTCTGGGCCTTCTCTTCGACACTCACAAGTGCATGGTGTATCTTCCAGACTAGGTGGCTAACCAGATCGCTCACAGAGTCTCGGCGATCTTGCCTTGGGATCTGGTTCCGCCCCACAGGCTGTCCTCCCTGGTAGGGAAGTTCATCTCCATGGTGGAGGCGGTTCCCTTCACCATGGCACATACCAGGGAACTTCAGTGGTTTGTCACCCAGATGGGAGGGTGTCTACCCCTACTTCAGATGATGATGATGTCCCTTCCTTTTCATGTGGAACTGAGCCTATCTTGGTGGCTTGACCCATCCAATGTGCTGAAGGGCAGGTGCTTCCTCATTCCCTTTTGGACCAAGGTGACCACGGACGCCAGCCTGTCCGCCTGGGGTGCGATTCTGGTCGCCTGAGTGCTCAGGGTCGATGGTCTCCTGAGGAGTTCCTCCTTCCGATCAATGTCTTGGAGCTATGGGCGATCTCCCATGCCCTTCGACATTGGACGCCCCAGTTAGAGGACTGCCCGGTCCGAGTGGAGTCCGACTTCGCCATGGATGTGGCTTATATCAACAAGCATGACGGTACTAGAAGTCTCGCTGCTTGATTAGAGATCAAGGCTGTTTTGCCTGGGCTGAAAGGCACGTTTCTGCCATATCCACAGTTCACATGCCAGGCGTAGTCAACGTCATGGTGCACTTCCTCAGTTGGCACTATGGACAGTGGGGAATGGGAGTTGCATCCGGAGGTGTTTCAACTCCTTGTTCAGAGATGGGGACCTCCTTGCATCGATCTGATGGCAACGAGACACAACAGGAAGGTTCCTGTATTCTGCTCTTGATGGAGGGATACTCTAGCTCTAGCAGTGGACGCTCTGTCCATCCCTTGGATGTTCCCACTGGCTTACTTTTTTTCCTCCTCTATCCTTGTTGATCAGGGTAATTCGGAAGCTTTGACTGGACTCTTGTCCAGTCATTCTTATTGCTCCGTTTTGGCCTTGACAATGTTGGTTTTCGGAGTTTCTGGCTCTGTCGGCTCCCTTCTCGACCGGATCTTCTTCTGCAGGGGTACCTGTGGAAGGAGGATGTCCACTCTCTGGCTTTGACGGCTTGGAGGTTGAATCCTCAATTCTACGGAAGACAGGATTCTCCTCGGGGGTGGTGGCTACCATGCTTAGCGCTTGTAAGCCGGTTTCCTCCAAGATCTACCACCGTGTTTGGTCTACCTTTACCTCTTGGTGTGCTGACAGGGATCTGTCACTTGCGTTTTACCTTCCCAATGTCCTGGAATACTTGCAGGATGGGTTGGATAAGGGACTCAGTTTGAGTTTCTTAAAGGTTCAGACCTCTGCGCTTTCTGTGTTCTTTCAGCAGCACATTGCGGTTCTGCCTAATGTCAAGGTTTCCTTCCAGGGCGTTGCTCATGTCCGCCCTGTCTTCTGGAGTCCTGCTCCTCAGTGGGACCTCAATTTAGTTCTGGGGGTTTTTCAATGTTCCCCCTTTGAGTCTTTGGCAACTATTCCTTTACGTCTCTTGACGTGGAAGATGGCCTTCCCTTTGGCGATTGTGTCTGTTCGCCGTGTTGCAGAGTTAAAGGCCTTGTCCTGTAAGCCGCCTTATCTGGTGTTTCACAAGGATAAGGCAGTGCTCCGTACCTCCAGGTAGTTCCTTCCTAAGGTGGTCTCCGAGTTTCCCATCAATCAGGAGATTGTGGAGCCCTCTTTCTGTCCTGACCCCTCCTCTGACTAGGAGAGAGATCTTCACTTGTTGGATGTGGTGCGCTGCCTCCGGTTTTATGTGCATCGCACTGAATCTGTCAGGAAGTCTGACGCACTGTTCGTTATTCCTGAGGGGCCTAGAGCAGGAAGACGTGCATCTAAAGTGACAATCGTCTTCTGGATCAAGTCCACGATTTGTGAGGCATACAAGTTGAGGAATCAGCACGTTCCCTTCTGGGTTACTGCTCCTTCCACCAGGTCCTTTGGGGCCTCCTGGGCCTATAAAAATCAGGCCTCTGCTGATCAGCTGTGCAGGGCGGCCACTTGGTCCTCCGTGCACGCCTTTTTGAAGCACTACCGTGTGGACGTGCTGGCTTCAGCTGACGCCAGCTTTGGGAGGGAGGTCCTAGAGGCAGTCTTGCCTGTCTACGAACTTCTTCCTGGTTCTTAGTGCTTCCTTCACTGTTGAGCCCTGTTGGCTCTTGTTCTGTGTGCTGTGTGATAGTTCCGGGGTCGTTTACCCCAGTTTGGTGTCAGTTGACACTTCAGTTTGGGGCTATCTCTGACCTGTTGGTCCATAGCCACGCTGGTGACTTTGGGGGCCTTGCACCTGGTCCTTGCCTCCTTCCCACCTCAGGGAACCTCAATGGTTGGACATTCCAGAGTTACCAGTAACCTGTACTGGACAGTGAAAATAGGATTTTAGTCTTACCTGTTAAATCCTTTTCACTTAGTCCATACAGGTTACTGGTCTCCCACCCTGTCAATAGACCATGCTTAGCTCTCCTGTGGCAGGCCGCGGGAGTCCTTCGGGGCATGCTCACAGGAGTCTTCTTCCTTCCCTTAACTAGTCATGGTTAGTGTCTCAATTCAATCTGGAGTTCATTGGCTGGTTCGGCCAGGAGGGAAGGGGAGGCTCCACCCCCTGCATACACTTTGTGAATCGTTCCTGCCTACCACTAGAGGGCTTCACCTCCCAGAGTTACCAGTAACCTGTATGGACTAAGTGAAAAGGATTTAACAGGTAAGACTAAAATCCTATTTTAAAGTCCGGGCAGCCGTTGACAGTCCTGGAATATCATGTGTCGCCAAGGGGTTAAAAGGCACACCCGTTACATTTTAAGTCTTTTTAGCGACTAGCAAATACATTCTAGAAATAAAAAGAATCTGATTGTGGGTTTACTACAATAAAATGAAAAGCTTTTCATTAACACAGCAGACTGTGATACACGACTCTGCAGGGAGAAGTAATGACCTTCCCTTCTTCGGGTGATGGTGGAGAAGAGAGCAGAGACTAAAGTTTCATGGCCTGGAGCCACGGGAAGTGACATTTACTACAACAGCAAACAGTCAACCTCCTTTTTCATTTTCCATAATCTGCAAGTGCATGATATGTAAAGTCTAACCATTTATACTTTTTATTATTATTAGTTTTTTCCCCCCACTTATGTCCCAACAATTGATGCTCCTGGGTTTCTGTTCAGTGAGCTTTCATTCAGGGACTCGGAAATCAGCGATATTTATACAATGTTGCAGAAGTGGCTTTTCTACATTGTTTCAAAACACAAAGTGCATTTAAGAGGGCACATTGTTGTGCTTCTAACATTTTCGGGTCAAGCAGGGAGCAGGAAATACAGGTAGAATTGTTCTCCCAACAGCAGACTATTCAGAATATCTTAATCCTTTAAAGGCAGGGCTGTCCAGGTTCAGTCCTCAAGCGCCACCAACAGGACAGGATGTAAGGATTTCCCTTCCCAGAAAATACTCTTGGTCTAGACCAGGTCTTTTCAAATTCACCAACAGGCCAGGATGTAAGGATCCCCCTGATTAATCACAGGTGAGATAATCAGTGGATCATTCATTGTGACTAACTCACCTGTGTGCAATCAGGGAAATCCTTACATCCTGGCCTGTTGGTGGCGCTGGAGGACTAGACTTGGACAGCCATGCTTCAAGGACCAATGCTCTGCAATGAGTTTCACAGTGTTCCTGTCCTTAAATGGTTAAAGAAGGGGTAGGTCAATCGTTCACCCTACAGCTGTTGGAGACTAACTCCCATCATCCCCAGCCAAACATCTCTATCATCTAAGGGAATGATTCTTAACTCCAGTCCTCGGGACACTCCGATAGGTCAGGCTTTAACCCTTTGAGTGCCGGAGAGGTATCCCACACATCTCTGCGTATCAAAGGGCTTAGGAAATCCCTAATTAAGCACAGGTAGTGCAATCAAAAATGTCTAAGCCCCCGATTACCCTACAGTGAACAATCAGGGCTGTATCGGAAACATGACCCGTTTGTCCAGAGTTAAGAATCAGTGATCTAAGGGGTTAAAAATGTTACCATCCCTTTTATTTACCCCTGCAACTTGAAGAAATATGTAAGATGCCATCTGATGTGCTGCCCTCGCTTACCTTGGAAGTGCCATTGGAAAACATCTGGATGATGTTTTCTGCCCCCTCTCTGACCTTATTCTCAACGTGTAACTGCCTCTTCAGGGCCTCCACCCTTTTCTGTCAGGGGTCCAGGCTCTGATCCCATATGCAGGGGTCTGGAGATACTGTGCCATCTGCAAACCACAACATCTCCTCTCAGTAAGGAATATGTTCTGCCTGCTGGCCCTGGTCACGTGGTCTTGTCCTAATCATGTTCTACCACCCAACCTTCACCAGAGGACATTGTACTCTATAGAACTTCTTACTTCCATAATTACTTTACCCGAGGCCTTAGATTCAAACACCAGCTTCTAACATCTTGCCAGTGAGCTCGCTGCCTCCATATCTCTGAATTATTTATACTTCTAAACATTTTCATTTAAGTCAGGACAACACAAGTCACCCTGAAAATAGAAATAACAGATAAACCGAGTCAGGTGTCTCTTTGTATGGTAACTTTATTTGCATGGTCTTCTCCATATCTTACACCCCTCCAATGAAAGATGTAGAATGATGGAGGTGTAGCGTCTTTGTCTTTGATGTTTTCTGCTATTTGAAAACTCACCGGATTTTCCACACAGATTTTTTCTTCGACTTTGCATTTTGACTCTGCTTTGTTTCTGACTCTGTATTTTCACTCCCTGCATTTTCATCCTGCTTTGTTTCTGACTCTGCATTCAGTGGGTCCTGTCCCTGCTCGTCGGCAAGTTCTTCCTCTTTTACGACACACGTAGGGTCAACTATATCCCCCAGCTGCACCAGATGATGAACAGGAGGATGAGGGCTCCTCATAATACATTCCCAGAAATAATAATGATCATGATGCAGGGGTATGAAAGGTCGTTTTGGTTTAGGCTTTTTCAAATAGGGTTCCGGATCTTGGTCTTTCGGAACATCCTCCCCACTTTCAATGTCTGCCAGTTTCTTATTCTTCTTTCTCAAAAAAACGCAGATCACTACAAGAATGCTGAGAACGCAGAGGATAGAAAGCAGTCCACTGATAGCCAGAAGCATATTTATTTTATCCAATGAAAACGTGTGCTCGTTTGGTTGAGATTCTGTTTTTGCAGTAACCTTAAATTTGATCTTGCCAACCAAATGATGGTCCTTGTATGTGTCACACTGATAAATCGCATCGTGCGACTCTCTGTAAACCTCCAGGGTTTTCATTTTTATTGGTAGAATATGTTGCCGGTCATCTTTACCCAATATCTTCCACTCGTACGTGAAACGGTGATCATCGTCAATGGAGTTGCAAGCCATAATGACGGAATCTTTCGTTTCGTGCTTAAATGTTCCCCAGCCGCAGTCTGGATATCTTCTGCATTCTTTCACAGCAACAACACATCTTTCTTTGTCTGGGCATCCTCTAGCACGGTAAAGTTTTTGAACACCAATGCCACAGTTAGATGAGCAAGGTCCAATAATCCATTTTGAAATGGTAACAGTAGCCTTATCTGCAACATGCAGCTTCTCCACGCTGGAATCATCCTCATTAAAAACAGGCTTTGCATATCCACATACTGGTTCTGACACCAGCAGCAGAAAAAAAAACATCCAATACATTCTTCTAGTCAATGATGAATACACTAGAGAAATCAATGGAACTCCAACAGTCGCTTGTACTGACTAAATACTCATTCTTGTGTGCAGCCTAGTATATAGATACTGCAGTGATATGTTATTATTCCGCTGTTCCACATCATTATGATGTCATAGTGATGTCAATACCTGGCAGTTAGAAACCAGAAGATCTTCCATTGATATGGGAAGACCATTTGTTTTCCAGATCCATTGAGCTGTGGCCTCATGATTAGTGATCCCTATGCTGACAGTTAACCCTTTTAGTACCAGAGAGGTGACCAAGTCATTGCTCTGCATAAGGAAAAGCGGCGTGATTCAGGAGCAAACCAACTGCTTCTCAGGGGAACAAAAACACATTCCCACTGATTTGAATGGGTATTAGTGGCTCTTTGTGCATTAGGTGCAAAGGAAACATGGAAAATAGCTTGGTCATTGGCACTACTTAGGTGCGGGATCCATTAACCCTACAATTACCTCTGCACTAAAATAGTCTCTACACAAAAATGGCCTTTACATTGCATTGGTTCAATGGGCTGTATCCTATATAATAATTCACTAAAAAGTTTGTTACAACGCAGTCATGCGCAGTAGAGACTGCCCGCTCTGCAGTCATGCGCAGTACTGAGTTCTCAAACATGCTGCATTTGGGCATTCAGTACTGTGCATGACTGCAGAGCAGCCAGTAAGAAGGCAGGATCCGGCCACCAGCCGAGGTTGCTGGGTGGCGCTGTAGCCCGTGTGCACGGGCTTTTCAACTAGTCTATATATATAAAAGAATAAGCCTCACTGCATAATTTATGGTACCTCACACACAGAACATAATTTATGTCTCCTCAGAAAACAAACACACATTGAACAGAATGCCTCATTACATAATTTATGTCTCATTAGGAGACACAACTCCTATTGGGTGATTCAATGGGGAGTTTACTGCTCCCATTGGGTGGTTCAGTGGGGGCATGTTTATCATACAGGGAGTTGGTCCGCCCACCACTATCCAACTGACAAAAACAATATAGCTGCCACTCGCTCCTGAAGTAGGGGATATCAATAATTTCTCCTGGTCCACACACACTCTCACTCAGGATCATGACCCCACAAACACACTGTGTCACCTCCCACAGATAATTGTAACCCTCCATACACACTGTGTCACCTCCCACAGATAACTGTAACCCTCCATACACTCTGTTTCACCTCCCATAGATAATTGTAACTCTCCATACACTCTGTTTCAGTACGAGGGTGTAATGTTTCCATAAAATACAAACTCAGGGATAAACTTAATAGCAACTCTTTTATTTAACTCTTTTCATCTCTTCAGTTACCTCACTAACTGTCTGTTTTCAACTGTCACTCCTCCACTTCCTGCTTCCTGATTCCCGCCCTTTCTCCTTAAAGGGAGAGAGAAATGCTGTGCTGTATGTTACAGAGGGCAAGCCTCAAACATCACTTTCTATTTGTTCCCTCAGCATATTGCTATGCTGCCTCAACTGAAGAGCCACCGTGTGTTATATTGCTATGTTACCTCAACTTAATCCTTTGAGTGCCAGAGGGGTACACCAGGGGCATTTCTAGGTTCCAAAATGATCTGGGGCTAGAGCCCACAGCAAAATTCAACAGAGTGCCTGCCACCCGTGGTAGTGATGATAACGCTATAGTGTGGAGTGAGTTATCCTTACATAACATATATGTTTATTTTACTAATCTATATATAATGCAATGCAAAGAGTTAAGAAGTAAGCCATTTTATGTTCAACTTTTGCCATTGTTTTTTGTTCTAACTAACTGGAGTTATTGTGGTGTAAACCAACTGTACCACAGGGAACAAATCAAAATTCCTGTCACATTAAATAAGGGTTTTAACTCCTTGAAAGCTAGAGCGGTCTTCAATACATTGCAAAGCAATGCATTGGAGACCTCTCTAGCATTCAAGAGGTTAAAAAACTCTATTCAAGTGCAGTGGATTTTAAGAACTTTTATTTGTCCCCTATTGTGCAGTTGGTTTACTCCAGAATAAAACCAGGTTGCTTTAATACATATGAGCCATTGATGTAACTGAATAAGTTATCAAGAGCAACACCAAAGTATTTTATTTACACAGATAATGTATAAACAAATATAACGATGTTTAAACAAAAATTAATGTGAGTTTTATTACTGTGTAGCAATGTGATACACTTATATACCCACCACACAGTCTGATGTCCTAAAAAGAGGGACACCAGAGTGTGAAAGAGGGACAGAGGGATTTGGGGCAAAAAGAGTGACTGTCCCTTCTAAAGAGGGACGCTTGGGAGGTATGCTTATACCCAGCATTGTTCCATTGCCCACTGGTAGCCATAGAACCCCTCATACACTGCCTGATAACCTTGCGCTTCTAGCCCCTATTAGCCACACATCCACTGTCTGATACTCCAGTGGTTTGCAACCAGTAGCACCAGGCCCACACATGAACTGATATCTCAATCTTCTTCTACTGGCAACTGGCAGCCATAGAACCAGACATATACTGTGTGATACTCCAGCATTATTTCTCTGGTGACTGGTATTCATAGAACCATACATACGCTGTGTGATACCCCATCATTGTTCCACTGGTTACCTGTAGCCAATCATAGACTGTCTGATTGCCTGCATTTTTCCATTGGTCGCTGGTAGCCACAGAACAACACACATAAACTTTATGATACACAGTCTTGTTCCACTGGCCACTGGTAGCCACAGATTCCCATATACACTATGTGACCCCTACCAGCTTTGTTCCCCTGCTCACTGGTAGCTACAGATTCCCCACATACACTGTGTGACCCCCACAAGCCATGTTTCTCTGCCCAGATTCCCCAAATACACTGTGTTACCCCACCAGCCTTCTGCAACTGCCTACTGGTTGCCACAGATTCCCCTCATACATTGTGCATCCCCACCAGCCTTGTTCTCCTGCCCACTGGAAGCCACAGATTCCCCACATACACTGCGTGCCCCCCCATCCACCCACTGGTATCCATAGATTCCTCACATACACTATGTGATTCCCAACTGCATTTTACCCCTGCCCACTGATAGCCACAGATTCCATACATACATTATGTGACCCCCCCCCCAACAAACTTATTCCCCTAACCACTGGTAGCCACAGATTCTCTACATACACTATATAACCCCCCTAGCCTTGCTCCCCTGCCCACTGGTAACCACAGATTCCTTACATACACTATGTGACCTCCCCCAGCCTTATTACCCTGTCCACTGGTAGCCACTGATTCCCCACATACACTGTGGACCCCACCAGCCTTATTATCCTGCCCACTGAAAGCCACAGATTCTACACATACACTATATGACCACCACCATCCTTATTCCAATACCCACTGGTAGCAACTGATTCCCAACATAAACTGTGTGACCCCACCAGCCTTGTTCCCTGCCCACTGGTAGCCCACAAATTCTCCACATATACAATGTGACACCCACCAGCCTTGTTTACCTGCCACTGGTAGCCATATATTTCCCCCATCTATACTGTCCCTCATACCTTCTCGTCTGCTTTGCCCCATTCTGCTTTCTGTTTCAGTGTAGAGCCATGGGCTCCACACTGCCTCCTCTGGTACTTCAAACACAAACTCATTACAATGACACATAATTCACCCCCTTATGACTCACTTCTGTGTGTGCCTGTGTGTTCCTCACTGTGTGTGTTGCATGTCTGTATCACACTCTATGTGTCTGCATGTTGTGCATTGCATGTATGTATGTATGTATGACTGTGTCGATCTTTATGCATCTCAGTGAATGTGAGTGCATTTGCGTGTGTGTCTGTTGTGTGTTTGTCTTGCATCTGTGTGTGCATTAATTCCCTATATATCCTGACGGGCAACGCCGTCCCACATTGCTAGTTTGTAATAAAGGAGTTTAAAGGTAAGAAGATCAGAATACATTGCGATTTTTCCATTCAGAGATCATCGTCATCGCTCTCCCACAAACATCTTCAGTTTGCTTTGTTTTATTTTTTCTTTGTCTTGCTTCTTTGAATTTAGAAGTTCCTGTCCACAAATCCGTTTAAGTTCAGTTTTAATATGATTATACTAGCAATGTGGGACGGCGCTGCCCGTCAGGATATATAGGGAATTAATGCACACGTACACATGGATGCAAGACAAACACACACAGAGACACACACACAAATGCACACACGTGCACTGAGATGCATAAAGAGCGACACAGTCATACACACATAAATGCAATGCACAACATGCAGACACACAGAGTTTGATACAGCCATGCAACACACACAGTGAGGAACACACAGGCACACACACACACAAGTGAGTCATAAGGGGGTGACTTATGTGTCATTGTAATGAGTTTGTGTTTGCACTTATGCCTCATCTGTGGCATTCATTCATATAGTTGAAATGCACGTGGTAATTGTACATACTATGGTGGAAGGTGGATCTTGCTGGCTCCCGGGGTGTGAGTGAATGAGTGTGAGTGAGTGCGAGAGTGAGTGCATGAGTGTGTTAGTGAGTGTGTTAGTGAGTGTGTGTGATTGAGTAAGAGTGTGTGAGAGGGTGTATGAGAGTGTGAGTATGAGTGTGAGTGAGAGTGTGTGTGATTGAGAGTGTGTGTGTGATTGAGTGAGAGTGTGTGAGTGAGAGTGTGTGAGAGTGTGAATGTGTGTGATTGAGTGTGTGTGATTGTGAGTGATTGAGTGTGAGTGATTGAGTGAGAGTGTGTGAATTATTGTGAGTGTGTATGATTGCGTGTATATGATTGTGTATGATTGAGTGTGAGTGATTGAGTGTGAGTGTGCGCGAGTGTGTGTGTGTGTGTGTTTTGGCTGATGTGTTTGTGTCTGTGGTGTAGGAGCGAGTGGCAGCCATTTTGTTTTTTTGAGTTACTTTGATAGTGGTGGGCGGGCTGGATAGTGGGGGCAGGCCAACTCCCTGCATGATTTAAATCACTCCCCCATTGAATCACCCAATGGGAGCAGTAACTCCTCCTTACTTAACCCTTTGAGTGCCAGTGGGGTACACAACGCATTGCTTTGCAGTACGTTGCATACCCCTCTGGCACTTAAAGGGTTAAGTTATGGTAACATAGCAATATAACACATGGTTGCTCTTCAGCTGAGGCAGTGTAGCAATATGCTGAGGGAACAAACAGAAAATGGTGTTTGAGGCTTGCCCTCTGTAGCATACAGCAAAGCATCTCTCTCCCTTTAAGGAGAAAGAGCGGAAATCAGGAAGCAGGAAGTGGAGTAGTGACAGTTGAAAACAGACAGTTAGTGAGGTGACTGAAGAGATGAAAAGAGTTAAATAAAATAGTTGTTATTAAGTTTATCCCTGAGTGTTTGTATTTTATGGGAACATTACACCCTCGTACTGAAACAGAGTGTATGGAGGGTTACAATTATCTGTAGGAGGTGACACAGTGTGTTTGTGGGGTCATGATCCTGAATGAGAGTGTGAGTGGACCAGGAGAAGTTATTGGTATCCCCTACTTCAGGAGCAAGTGGCAGCTATATTTTTTTTTGTCAGATAGTGGTGGGCGGGCTGGAGGTAGGGTTGCCACCCAGCTGGTATTTTACAGGCAGGCCGGTAAAAAATTGGCTTCTGTCCAATGTTAAGTCTATGGAGGGAATGCCATGGCCGGTATTTTTATGAAGAAAAGGTGGCAACCCTAGCTGGAGGGGGCGGGCCAACTCCCTGTATGATAAACATGCCCCCAATGAATCGCCCAATGGGAGCAGTAAAGTCCCCATTGAATCACCCAATAGGAGTTGTGTCTCCTAATGAGACATAAATTATGTAATGAGGCATTCTGTTCAATGTGTGTTTGTTTTCTGAGGAAACATACATTATGTTCTGTGTGTGAGCCCATAAATTATGCAATGAGGCTTATTCTTTTATATATATATATAGATAGATATCTATGTGGTTTTAAAATTGTTGCTATTACCTTAGAATCTGACGTCTCTATGTCCCGGGTGAATAAGGCTCAATATAGGTGGTATATATGTCCCGTTTTAAGACTCACTTTGCCTTTGAGAGAAGCCATCGAGACTGTTTCCTTTTAGGGGAACATGAGGAATTGGTCTATGAAAGCGAGATGGTCCAGTGAAATGTAAAATTGAGAAGCTATGTCTTAGTTATGAGAGAGAGATGATATGAGATAGATGACCTTTCTCGCTTTCATGTGACTAATTAAGATTCTACAGAACATTTAAAGGCAATGGTGATTCTTTCTGCTTCCAGAGGGTGAGTCACAAATAAATACTGATTGATATATCTAAATATAAATGTACAGGTGTGGAGCTCTCTGGGGGTTTTGTGTAGTTTTAACTACCAAAACACCATTTATCTGGAGTTTAACCACTCGCGTCTAAGATTCTCAGATTAGAGATAAGAAGACTGGATCCGACTGGATACTTTGAATCTTGAATGGCTGAGATGGAAACTCGCAGATGATTGGCTGTTTGAGGTTTAAGAAGCTGGGAACATGGAGACTTTAGTTGTCTTTGATCATGAGTAAGTACAAAACGCTGGTACAAAACGCGTAGATCAGGATGTTTATAGACCCGCTGGTTCCCAATACTCTGCCAATATCACCTCTGACCAACTTGTCTATGTAGTTCAAGGTATGTGTTTTATTTTTATGTGAATTATAAGAATAAAGATGATTTTAAAGGAAAAGTAATACTTAAAATGTAAAAAAATATATGTTGTAGGGTTTATCCCCCTGAGTAAAACAAGAGTACTCCCACTGCTGAAAGGTGTTTCATTCAGAAGTTATTAATTTTCAAAGTTGAATTTTTTAGGTGCAATATCACAGTGGCCTGAAATTGTACAGTGGCGCTGTTGCTACACCATCCTATGGACAGCTCTGGACCCGGGACCATAAATCTCCATAGGATGGTGTAGCAGCAGCGCCACTGTACAATTCCAGGCCACTGTGATATTGCACCTAAAAAATTCAACTTTGAAAATTAATAACTTTTGAATGAAACACCTTTCAGCAGTGGGAGTACTCTTGTTTTACTCAGGGGGATAAACCCTACAACATATTTTTTTACATTTTAAGTATTACTATCCCTTTAAGAAGCTGATTTGTTCCTTGGCAAAGAAGAGGTTAACGACACAGTGGTGCAAATCATTTTTTTGGAGGGGGTAGAAGAGGAAAATCTGTCTCACTCAACTGGACTTGGGTGGTGGAGAAATCAAGGCATTCTTCACAGTCAGATGTTGGTTCTAGCAAAATGGCCATTTGTCCTGCATTTCCAGGGAAAGTCCCAGATATTGTCTCTGTCCGGCCGCCATTGCATCCTGGGAATTGCTCTGTGCTTTGTAGATTCGTCCCCCGAGAAATATGTGTATAATATACAAGGGCCATGTCTCTAAGGTATGCACCGATTGCTGCCACTAGGATAGTTCAAATATTGTGAGGCGCAGTGTGGGAAAGACAAGTAATGGGATCGACTGCTTCTCTCCGTGTCATTAGTAGTAGTAGTGAAGATCGTGCTTCTGTCCCCACTGGACCCCCCAACCCCCTCATTGAGACCTTCCTCTTACAAGAGATAGGGGAATAGTCTGATAGATCAGTCATGGGCAAAGTGAGGCCCTACAGTTCCTACCAGACTACAACTCCCATCATCCCCTGCCAAACACACACAGTGAATGAGGCTCCTTGACATTACCAGCTGTTAGATGGGGGTTGAGCCATTTTGTAGTTACTCACTCCTTAAAATTAATTAGTCTTGATTCACAAACCAGACATGATGCCTAATTAATAGTGTTACTCATACAGTGATACAGGTAGGAAAAAATGTATTTGATCTCCTGCTGATTTTGTACGTTTGCCCACTGACAAAGAAATGATCAGTCTATATTTTAATGGTAGGTTTATTTGAACAGTGAGAGACAGAAAAACAACCAAAAAAATCCAGAAAAACGCATTTCAAAACAGTTATAAATTGATTTGCATTTTACTGAGTGAAATAAGTATTTGACCCCTTTGTAAAACATATCTTAGTACTTAGTGGCGAGATGTTCAGAAAGTGGTGGTAACTGAAATTGTCTGTAATCAGAATAAAAAAGTTCTTACACCACGGTCCGTCAGTTCTCAGACATGTTTCCGTAATTTTTTGTATCCAATTCCGCCATCTCCGTCAAAGGGACAAAGCCGTCTTAAAAGTGGGTGTGGCTTATTCTTCCGTCATAATGTAAGGTATTTTCAGAAAAAAATATTCGTTTGAACGTCATTTTTTTGTCTGATAACGTCATTTTTTCCCGGCATAATAAAAATGTTCTAAACTTGCAGAAGAAAAATTTGTTTCAAAGACAAAAAAGTATTTTGTTTCTTTGAAAATATTTGTTTCAAAGACAAATTGAAAGACAATTTTTAAAATCTTCTTACCGTCATTTTTAATTCTTTAGATAAATTTTCAAACGTAACGGATTTACTTCTGAAAATATCGTCCTTCTTTTACCACCAACTCACGATCCGACAAGTTTCTCATGACGACTTTTTAAACATCTCAACATGAGTGGCAAAACCCTTGTTTGCAATCACAGAGGTCAGATGTTTCTTGTAGTTGGCCACCAGGTTTGCACACATCTCAGGAGGGATTTTGTCCCACTCCTCTTTGCAGATCCTCTCCAAGTCATTAAGGTTTCGAGGATGAAGTTTGGCAACTCGAACCTTCAGCTCCAATATTATACGTATCTGTATTCCTATATAGCGCTGTACTGCAGGTACAATAACTTCTAATACTCTCTGTACTCTTCACCTCAGTATTATACGTATCTGTATTCCTATATAGCGCTGTACCGCAGGTACAATAACTTCTATTACTCACTGTACCCTTCACCTCAGTATTATATGTATCTGTATTCCTATATAGCGCTGTACTGCAGGTGGAACAACTTGTAATATTCACTGAGCTTTCACCTCAGAATAATGTTGTGTGTAAAGTGTGTATATATATCATATGCGTGATATATACAGTCCTGTGTGTACAGTGTGTATATATATATATCATATACAGGGCTCAAAATTTCCACTCGCCACTAGCCAATGGCGAGTTAAAATTTAGCCCTGGCGAGTAGAAATTCAGGCCTGGTTGGTATGTTTTGGCTTGCAGTGGAGAGTAACTTTTCAGGTCTGGCTAGTAGAAAAGACTTAAAATTGTAAGCCCTGTCATATACATGATATATACAGTCCTGTGTGTATAGTGTGTATATATATCATATGCATGATTTATACAGTCATGTGTGCACAGTGTTTATATATATCATATTCATGATATATACAGTCCTGTGTCAGTTAGGCTCACATTAACCCTTTGCCTGGCAGAGGGGTATGCAATGTGTTGCAATATGTTGCGTACCCCTCTGCCGCTGAAAGGGTTAAGCATTGGTTGACAAACAAACAAACAGAAAGGCAACGTCGTCCTATACTGCCAGTTTACTATAAGGAAGACTCGGCAGTCTACTGAATTGAAAACATTACTATCCCTTTAAAATAGGCCTTGCTCCTTTCAGTACAATGGGTAGGATTGAGGGCGATGGGGACGGGAGCTCCCCTTTCAGTACAATCTGTAAGATTGGGGATGATGAGGAAGGGAACTTCTCTTTCAGTTTAATTGGTAGGATTGGTGGTGATGAGGCAGATAGCTTCCTTTTCAGTAGAATGGGTTGGATTGGGAGTAATTTGGAATTGAGATTCCCTTTCAGTACAATGGTTAGGATAGGGGGGGTGATGTGGCAGGGAGCTTACTTTTAAGTACATTCTGTAGGATTAGTAGTGATGGGGCAGTGAGCTTCCTTTTCAGTACAATTGGCCCCACTACGGGGCTTTTTCTAATGGGTAAAACAAGGGCACTTTCACTGTTTACACTCAATTGCTATTACAATGTCATGTATTATAATCAATGGAGAGCTTTACTTTAGGAATAAGTTACTCTTAAAGAAACAGTATACCTTCATGATGAAAGAATATATTATGGAAGACTTTTCCTATTTAGAAAGCAAGGATATGGTGGGAGATGTGTCACTGTAATGTTATTATGGTTTAATGTGTTGTTTTGGTTTACTTTACCAGTGCCATCTGGTTTCCAGACAGTTCACATTCCCTTTACCTGGTTTCCACACAGTTACTTTGTTGTATTTCATAGGAAAAAGAGAACCACTGACCCAGTTCTCCATAGAATGTGGTAATAACGGCTCCTCCACCTCGTGACAGTGTGAGCAGTGGAGGGGTATTATGGGGGTGATATATCTTCTTGAACGGGGAAAGTTCAGTGTGTGTGTGTGGTGGGGGGAGGTTAAGGAGGATTGTGCATTGCACATTCAATTGTGTAGTAACAGTGACACTGTACAGTTTCAGGCCATGCAAGTACTGCACTCAAAAATGCAACTTCGAGTTGCAATAATTTTTGAATAAAGTATCTCTAGTTATATTCCCATATTATATATTACTATCTCTTTAACACCTTAGTGATGTATGACATGTCAGGACCGTCATGTTGGTCCGGAAGTTAAGGTGCGGTGACTGTCCTGGCATGCCGTGGAATGCATCCATAGCCCCAATCTCGCCATTTTACTCACAAATCACTATTACATTATCTGTCACTGCATCTGTCACTTAACCCTCTGTCTGCCAACCTATTTCTTCAAATGTACTGCAGTATCCACTGCTGTAATCTAAATTATTCCTTTACTCACAAATATCTTCTCACTGTGACCTTCATCAAGAAACACAGCACACTCACTTCAACTGTAAGGATACAAGGGCTTATTCATCAAGTAACAGCACACTCACTTCAACTGTAAGGATACAGGGCCTTATTCATCAAGTAACACAGGTCACTCACTTCAACTGTAAGGATACAGGGCATTATTCATCAAGAAACACAGAACACTCACTTCAACTGTAAGGATACAGGGCCTTATTCATCAAGTAACACAGGTCACTCACTTCAACTGTAAGCATACAGGGCCTTATTCATCAAGTAACATAGCACACTCACTTCAACTGTAAGGATACAGGGCCTTATTCATCAAGTAACACAGCACACTCACTTTAACTGTAAGGATACAGGGCCTTATTCATCATGTAACACAGCACACTCACTTCAACTGTAAAGATACAGGGCCTTATTCATCAAGTAACACAGCACACTCACTTCAACTGTAAGGATACATGGTTTTATTCATCAAGTAACACAGCACACTTACTTCAACTGTAAGGATACAGGGTCTTATTCATCAAGTAACACAGCACACTCACTTCAACTGTAAGGATACAGGGTCTTATTCATCAAGTAACACAGCACACTCACTTCAACTGTAAGGATACAGGGCCTTATTCATCAAGTAACACAGGTCACTCACTTCAACTGTAAGGATACAGGGCCTTATTCATCAAGTAACACAGCACACTCACTTCAACTGTAAGGATACAGGGCCTTATTTATCAAGTAACATAGCACACTCACTTCAACTGTAAGGATACAGGGCCTTATTCATCAAGTAACACAGCAAACTCACTTCAACTGTAAGGATACATGGCCTTATTCATCAAGTAACACAGCACACTCACTTCAACTGTAAGGATACAGGGTCTTATTCATCAAGTAACACAGCACACTCACTTCAGCTGTAAGGAAACAGGTCCCAGGGCCTTATTCACCAAGTAACACAGCCCACTCACTTCAACTGTAAGGATACAGGGCCTTATTCATAAAGTAACACAGCACACTCACTTCATCTGTAAGGATACAGGAACGTATTCACCAAGTAACACAGCACACTCACTTCAACTGTAAGGATACAGGGCCTTATTCACCAAGTAACACAGCACACTCACTTCAACTGTAAGGATACAGGGCCTTATTCATCAAGTAACACAGCACACTCACTTCAACTGTAAGGATACAGGGCCCATGGTCTTATTCATCAAGTAACACAGCACACTCACTTGAACTGTAAGGATACAGGGCCTTATTCATAAAGTAACACAGGACACTCACTTCAACTGTAAGGATACAGGGCCTTATTCATCAAGTAACACAGGTCACTCACTTCAACTGTAAGGATACAGGGCCTTATTCATCAAGTAACACAGCACACTCACTTCAACTGTAAGGATACAGGGCCTTATTCATCAAGTAACACAGCAAACTCACTTCAACTGTAAGGATACAGGGTGTTATTCATCAAGTAACACAGCACACTCACTTCAACTGTAAGGATACAGGGCCCAGGGCCTTATTCACTAAGTAACACAGCACACTCACTTCAACTGTAAGGATACAGGGCCTTATTCATAAAGTAACACAGCACACTCACTTCAACTGTAAGGATACAGGAACTTATTCACAAAGTAACACAGCACACTCACTTCAACTGTGAGGATACAGGGCCTTATTCACCAAGTAACACAGCACACTCACTTCAACTGTAAGGATACAGGGCCTTATTCATAAAGTAACACAGCACACTCACTTCAACTGTAAGGATACAGGGACTTATTCATCAAGTAACACAGCACACTCACTTCAACTGTAAGCTTTACAAGTACAAAAGGATACAGGGCCTTATTCATCACGCTGAAGAGCTGCAATTAAAACATTTTTTACAACTCTTGTCAGTATATCTACATCCCCACTGCGTCTGTCACACACTGTCTGCATATGTGACATCATATGTCCATGCATGTGTGTGTCTCTCTGTATGTATGCGTTTCACAGTGTGTGACACTCTCTGTCTCTTTAAGTGTGTGTCTGTAGCACTGCGTATGTCTGTTTCACACAATGTCTCTTTGTGTAAATAACATGACGGGCAACGCTGTCCCACATTGCTAGTAGTCTATATATAGAAAAGAGAAAACCTGCGTCCCCAGCCACACACACACCCAGGGGCGGCAGTAAGGAGGAGTTATTCATGTCTCCTCCCTACTGCCACTCCACAACATACACAGGAGCGTGGCTTTCATACTTGAACTTAAACTATGTCGTTAACCATTTGAGTGACAGTGGGGGTATGCAGCTCATTGCAGAGCAACATATTGCGTACCTCGCTGCCATTCAAAGGGTTACACTTTTGAGCATTGTGCCTTCACCTATCAGTTGTCACCCCACAGATTACCTCACATCCACTCACTAATAAAGCCAATTAAGTCTGCTAAAATCCCCCTCATCACAACCACTGAAGATGGGTAAGGATTATGGGAGTTGTAGTGCTATTAAACTATCACATGTTTACCCTTTCCTCACCTGCCTATCCTATAGCTCTGTGTGTATAACATTGTCTGGATTGTGTTAACCATACAGCATTTTTGATGTACTGTCTCTGTATATAGTGTCTCTATCATTATTGTTTGCTCTGTGTGTGTGTGTGTGTGTGTGTTGTGACAAAGTGTATGGAAGGATTGTAGAGGGAAGGTATTTAGGACCCGGAATCTACCTACACAGCCTCTATCCTCCACCTGCTCCAATTAGCAGGTTTAGTCAATCCCAGGCTGCAAAGCTTGTGAAAAGAAAATGGAGTTTGACTTGCTGTGAGTAACAAATGCAGGACTTGAAAAGGTAGGTTAAACCTGTGCTATTTTTGTAACTTTAGAACCTTGAAGAAGAAGTGGATTCAGGTTGAGCTAAGTTTTTATTTGTAGCGTGTTTTCATTTTGTTTTGTAAAACACTGCCTGCTGATTGTGTTTGATACAATATCAAAATAAACCTGCAAACCTTTTTTTAACCCCTTAAGGACCCATGATGGTCCTGCACCGTCATGGGTTGTTATACCCTTAACGACCCATGACGGTCCAGGACCGTCATGGTTTAAATGATAGCAGCGTGCCTCCGTGCACGCTGCTATCATTAATTCCAGGCTGAGACTGAGCGCCCTGAGACCAGGGCATTCAGTCTCAGCCCTTCTTGCTTCTTCCGGTTCATGCGATCGCTGTATCAGAGATCACATGTACCGGCATAGTGACAGACAGAGGCAGCATGCAAAGCATGCTGTCTGTGCCTGTCTCGTCTGCCTCTGTCTCCATTGCTCTCAAAGTAAGGGTGACAGAAGTAGACGGGAGACACCTAGTGGTTGAAAAAATACAGCAGCTGGGGGTATTAACCCCTTCACTGCTGGTGCAGGAGGCTGGCTAAATGCATGCAATTATACACTTTGTTTTTTTTTTGTTTTTGTTTTTAAAACACAACACACTTTTTTTTTTTTTACAAAACATTTTTTTATTTAAAAAAAATGATATAATTAAACAATATTGCAAGCGTGATTGTTGTGGAGCCACGTAATACACTTATATACACCACCAAATGCCAGGGACAAAAAAGTGTCAAAATAGGGTGGGGAAAAAGGGACATGGGGATTTTCACCCGGGGGGACAGTGGCCACTTTAAACTGCGCATTTTGTAGGTGTGACTGACCGGTCATACCTTTCATGCAGTCTCCATAAAAATGTAACCCTTTGTGGCCAATTGATCCCAAGAGAAAAATCAAAAATGTTTTTTGTTTTTTTTTACCTTTTTTTAAATTTTAATAAAGTAAACGGTGGGTTATCCATATAAATAGGGTATCAAATGAAAGCCCTATTTGTGCTTAAAAAAACAGTATATAATTTATGGGGGTGGAATAAAAGCCTAAGAGGGAAAACACTGTTGAACAAAGACACAGTCAAAAAGGTCAGAATTGCTCCGGTCCTTAAGGGAAAATGACCTCAGATTTTCCCGGTCCTTAAGGGGTTAAGAACTGTGGACTGTGTATGAGATCCTAGAAGACTGTGCTTGCTGCCCACCCTCTTATGGTTTTACATAGTGTGTTGTGGTATATTGTGTGTGTGTTGTGCATGTGTTTGTGTATTGCATGTGCGTGGTATTTGTGTATTGTGTGTAAAATGTGTGTGTTGTGCATCTTATAATATACTAGTTGAACAGCCCGTTACACGGGCCACAGTGCCTCTGGCAGCCGATCGCGGGACACTCACGCGCAGCAGAGACTGCCCGTGCCACTGCTGATACAGAGCTCTGTATCAGCCGCGGCGCGGGCAGTCCGTACTGCCATGACTGCTGCACGCGCAGCAGTGTGTACTGCGCATGTCCGGCGTTACACACAACTTAGCGAATTATTATATAGGATATATATTGCATCTTCCACAGCAACATCTTGGTGGCAGAGGTCTCTGCCACAACCCCTTTGGCACTCAAAAGTTTATAATTAATCTGTTTCTCTCTTCCTCTTTCTCCCTAGATGAAAGGTGTAGAGAATGCTTTCTTAGAAAGTTTCCTAATTATCTGTGTAACAAACTTCCTTCTACTGTCATCAGCTCTCAGGGGTATAATGTCAGCTTTTGGACAATTGATCAGTTCTCAGCCACATACAAGAACTGTCCAGTATGATCCTGTACTTTCAATGTGTGTACAGATCTGCAAATCACTTATGTCCACAAGGAAAGGCCTTTTTTTTGGTGTAAGAATTCAGCTGATGCAGAAATTCTTTCAGGGATTATATTTACCATACTCCCAATTGCTACGACTACATAAGAAACAGCACCACAATCCTTCTCATTAACTAAGTAAATGGGTGATGCCACCGATACCTCACACAGTCATCAATGTTTGCCAAGGGCCTCACAGGCTGGTGCTGGGCCTCTCTTTATTCTTTGTGCCTTTTTACCATGTCAGTATACTTCTCTGACTGTGAATTGTTATTAAAGGGATTGTAGTGTTTCACAAAAACATCAGCTCCAATTAACCTTCATAGTATTTGGGCCATGGAGAGTGTTATGTCAATACTGTCAGAGTTGTAGTACATGAGTAATTGAATGATAAAGTATCTCCCTCACGCCCCTTTTACCTAGTGTAAGTCGCCTCCCCTGAGATGAGTAATCTGGTCACTTGACCAGACAGGTCACAGCAAGGGACAATCTTCTTACTGTGATCATAAGGAAAACCCTGTCCCCTTAACTGTTTTTTCCTTATGCTCAGTGAAGATTGTTCTTCTCTGCGATCCATCCGGACAGTCTTGCTGCTCTGAGGTAAAAGGAGAGGGAGGGGGATACTTTATCATTCAACTACAACTCTGACAGTATTGAAATAACACTCTCTATGGCCCAAGTACTATGAAGATTAATTGGAGCTGCTCTTATTGTGAAACATTACTATCCCTTTAACTGAAATGTTTCAATAAAATAGTTTATAAAAAAACAAAAAAAAAACGTATAATCAGTGAGAAAATGTATAAACACTGCACTAATAACATATATATATATATTTTTTTTCACCATAATGCTATTATCAATGCTTCAACACAGTGCATAGCACTATATATGGTTAGCACTGTTGCCTTGCAGCTCTGGGGTCCTGGGTTCAAATCCCACCAAGGACAACATCTGCAATGAGTTTGTATGTTCTCACTGTGTTTGCGTGGGTTTCCTCCGGGTACTCCGGTTTCCTCCCACACTCCAAAAAACATACTGATAGGTGAATTTAGATTGTGAGCCCCAATGGGGACAGGAACCGATATGAGTGTAAAGCGCTGCGGAATCTGTGTGCGCTATATAAATAAAGGATTATTATTATTATATATAAAGGAGCAACATGAACAGTGAACATGTTCAAGATTTCCCACATTCAGAGCCAGAAACGGTTTCTCTCCTGTACGGCCATCAGGGGCTCAATTCTAGTAAAACACACGATAGTATCAAAATTAGATCCGTCCATGAGATCTGTCCGGTACACACATTGTTGTACAATAGGAATTCTATTAGATGGAGTAGTGACATAATGCGCATGCAATGACCTTCCATCTAGATGCAGACTGGTTGAGTGTTGAGATTACTTCCCTCCAGGGCACGTTCTGTGCCAGAGTAAACTCATTTCCCAGTCAATGGGAGCATGGAACATAATTTTAACAGGGGCCAACAATATAAAATCCAATCCCTATTCGTTTTTGCTTGCACTGGCTTGGCCAATGGACTGAGCACACCTAAGGGGGGGGGTCATTTATTAGAGGTGGTAAAGGCATATTTTCTTTATTTTGTGCTTGTAGTATTTTGGAGGGGGTGTTAGGGGCCTATTTTGATGAGATGTTGATGAATTGATATGAAGGCTTTGGCCCCATATCAATTCATTTATGGGGGTGCTAGTGTAGGACGTCTGTGTGTGTGTATTTTGGCTGCTTTTCTATTGTTTGGCAGTGATTTTTAACATGCGGTAGGGACTTTGGTAGGCACAGCATTAACTTCAAAAAACGCATCCTCTGAACTTGTGTTAGCTGCCAACGCATTCAGCTAAATCTCAAATGTGTGCTGTTCCACTGATTTCAAAGGGAGGTAATTTAGTGGCCATTGAGCATGTTTAACTGGAAGTAGTTTGTCATAACACAGGTAACAGAATACCAAACTGTGACTTAAAGGGATAGTAACACTTCGTTTTAACTTTATTTTATTTTGTATGCATTAAAAAAACACGAAGAATGATTTAAGTCTTATCTCTCAAACCTTTATGGTTTAAGAGATATTCACAAACAAAGTATCCTCACCTGTTCAACCAGATCAGAAGGGAGGTGCCCAGGTAGACTGCAGAGAGGGACAATCTTCAATTAAGATAAGGGAAAAAGCTGAAAAACTTGTCAAGGGGGGCAGGGCTTTCATTGTTCTCATAGGAAGAAGATTGTCCCCTTCTGTTATCTGTCTGGTCTATGGACTGGATTCCACATCTGAGAAGAGATGGCTTACACTAGGTAAAAGGGGCGGGAGGGGGAAACTTTGCTTGTGAATATCTCTCAAACCATAAAGGTTTGAGAGATAAGACTTATATTATTCTTCATGTTTTTTTTAATGCCTACAAAATAAAATAAAGTTAAAACAAAGTGTTACTATCCCTTTAAAACTACCACCTCCGTTTTCATTTTCGTAATGACCCTAATAGAATTGAGCCCCTGAGATATAAAAAGATTTGATTTTCTGTTAAATATTTTCCAAATTGAAAACATTAAAATGTTTCTTCTCTAGGGATCCTCTGACATGTAACAAAATCTAAAATCTCCATAAAGCATTTCAAGATTCAGAACATGAAAATGGTGTATCCTCTGCGGAAATCCTCTGATGTGTAGAACGGTCTGACATTAAACTAAAACATTTTTTCACATCAAGATCATGAAACCAATTTCCCACCCTTATGAGTTTTTAAATGTCTGTCAAGTGCAAATTTCTGTGCAAAACATTTGCCACAATGGGAACATGAAAGAGGTTTCTCACCTGTATGAGTTCTTAGATGTTTAGTAAGGGTTGATTTCTCTACAAAACATCTCCCACATTCAGAACACAAAAATGGCTTCTCTCCTGAACGAACTCTCTGGTGTTTTACAAGACTTGATTTCAGAGTAAAATATTTCAGAACATGTCAATGGTTTCTCTCCTGTATGAACCCTTTCATGGGTTACAAAACACGAGTTGTCTTTAAAACATTTCCCACATTCAGAGCATGAAAATGGTTTCTCTGCTTTATGAACCCACTGATGTTTGACAAAATCTCATTTGTTGCTAAAACATTTCCCACATTCAGAACATGAAAATATTTTTTCTCCATGTAACGGGTACAGGGGTTACTGCTTGGGAGACCGAGGGTTAAGCTATTATCCAGCCAGACAAAAAGATAATACATTGCATTTATTAGAGAGGTCACAGACACAAACATAGGACAACAATTACAGGCAAACAAACAGGGGTAAAGTATATAAACTACACACTTCTGCTATTCTCTTCTTGGTTTGCCAGCTGTTGTAGATAACTGTCTCTATCTTCTGTATACTCTGTTTAATATTTTCCCCGGGGACCTTGGACTTCCACACTGTTCCTCCGAGATATCCTAAGTCGCAGGCCTGGGGATAAGAAATGAATACACGCAGACACGAATCTTGTGCTATAACTTCTTATCCAATTTATTAAGCAAAATTCACCAGTTTATATAATGCAAAATCAGTGGGTGGTAGGCATGTTAATTAAGGGAAGAGATTTCCCCTCCCAGGATATATGAACAGATATGGACATTGTCGGTCATTTAACCAATGGGAAGACAGAGGGAGATCAATAGTTAAAAACTTCGGACACATTCACACCTGCAAATTACTTCATCATTTGGCAGAATGCCCCTTACCGCAATAAGACAAAACAAGTTATAAAAAGAATTGTTCTGGACATGTTGTTCACAAATTCAAATGTCACAAGTTGATATCATTTACTTAATTAGCTCTTATCAAACTATAACTGTTAGAACAAATTGTACAGATTGGCAGGGCTTCCGCTTAATCCTCACAGTCCATTTTAGGTTTATTATGGAGCTTACACTTAGTCCCAAAAGATCTGAGTGTGGGGCACTCCGCCCTCTGCGCATGGTGCTGGATTGCATGAAGTTTCTTTGTACATTTTAGTCCTGACAGAGGATTTGAAGAAGGCATCCTAAGAGATTATCCACAGTCGCATTCCTTATTCTTGGGCCGTAGCCACCAAAGTTTAGCTTTACGGCCACATGCTTGTTATAGGAACAGCAGGGCATTTTCTGTGGCTGCAGCCACCACAGCTTAGCTTACAGCCCACAACCAGAAGGGGGACCTGGCCACGTCAGTGCCCACTCACCCTAACTCTTCCGGTGAGGGCACACACCAGTGCCAGCTCCCTCAGTACTCCTTTAGCAAGCATATGGGCCATTCAAACTCCATACTGGCCCCAGGCCTCCTTCCAGTATAGGAAGGCCTTCCCATGTCTCTTCTCTCTGAGCTTCTCTCTTAGACTTCCTTCTACCCGCCCCCTACAGGATCTGATGTCACAGCTACCATTTACATGATATATTTTGCTTAGCCTGATGTACAGGGGAAGGGGCACACTTTCCACTCACAGATTTGCTCTGCCACCTTTATCAGACCCACAGCTGGCTATCTGATAACACAATATCTTTGACTAGTTAAACTCCCTCTGTATTTCACATACATACTAACCAACCCATTCAATGCTGGTAAATGGCCAACACTCAGGAGACATTAATGTTTTCAAGAATGGGAACACATGGTGTAGACAAAGGAGGTCACTCAAACCAGACAGGGTTCATTCTCAGGGTGACAACCATTCCATCACACTCCTGTATGAATCCTCTGATGTCTAACAGATGATTTCAGATTAAAACATTTCCCACATTCAGTACATGTAAATGGTTTCACTCCTGTATGAATCCTCTGATGTCTAACAAGAGATGATTTCAGATTAAAACATTTCCCACATTCAGTACATGTAAATGGTTTCACTCCTGTGTGAATCCTCTGATGTGTTACAAGACCCGATTTCTTTAGAAAACATTTCCCATATTCAGAACATGAAACTGACTTCTCACCTGTATGAGTTCTTACATGTTTAGTAAGAGATGATTTCTGTGCAAAACATTTCCCACATTCAGAACACACAAATGGTTTCTCTCCTGAATGATGTCTCTTATGAATAACAAGTTGTGATTTCTGAGTAAAACATTTCCCACATTCAGAACATGTAAATGGTTTCACTCCTGTATGAATCCTCTCATGGGTTACAAGAGTTGAGTTGTCTTTAAAACATTTTCCACATTCAGAGCAAGAAAATGGTTTATTTGCTTTATGAACCCATTGATGTTTGAAAAGATCCCATTTGTTGCTAAAACATTTCCCACATTCAGAACATGAAAATGGTTTCTCTCCTGTATGAATCCTCTGATGTTTAACAAGAGTTGATTTATGTCTAACACATTTCCCACATTCAGAACATGAAAATGGTTTATCACCTATATGAATCATCTGATGTTTAACAAGAGATGATTTCTGTGTAAAACATTTATCACATTCAGAACATGAAAATGGTTTATCGCCTGTATGAATCCTCTGATGTGTAACAAGATATGATTTCAGAGTAAAACATTTCCCACATTCAGAACACGAAAATGATTTTTCTCCAGTATGAACCCTCTGATGCTTTACAAGAGTTGATTTTGTGGCAAAACATTTCCCACATTCAGGGCAAGAAAATGGTTTCTCTCCTGTATGAATCCTCTGATGTCTAACAAGATGTGATTTATTATTAAAACATTTCTCACATTCAGAACATGAAAATGGTTTCTCTCCTGTATGAACCATCTGATGTCTAACAAGATATGATTTCCGAGTAAAACATTTCTCACATTCAGAACACGAAAATGATTTTTCTCCTGTATGAATTATCTGATGCTTTACTAGAGTTGATTTTCTGGCAAAACTTTTTCCACATTCCAAGCATGCAAATGATTTCTCTCCTGTATGAAAAACTTGATGATAAATAAAAGCTGGTTTATTACTAAAACTTTTCCCACATTCAGAACATGAAAATAGTTTCTCTCCTGTATGAATCCTCTGATGTGTAATAAGATCTGATTTCTGTGTAAAACATTTCCCACATTCAGAACATGAAAATGGTTTCTCTCCTTTATGGATCACCTGATGTTTAACAAGATGTGATTTCATATTAAAACATTTCCCACATTCAGAACATGAAAATGGTTTCTCTCCTGTATGAATCCTCTGATGTATAACAAGAGATGATTTCACATTAAAACATTTCCCACATTCAGAACATGAAAATGGTTTCTCTCCCGTATGAATCCTCTGATGTCGAACAAGATATGATTTAAAAGGAAAACATTTCCCACATTCAGAACATGAAAATAGTTTCTCTTCTGTATGAATCCTCTGATGTCTAATAAGATGTGATTTCATATTAAAACATTTCCCACAATCAGAACATGAAAATGGTTTATCTACTGTATGAATCCTCTGATGTATAATAAGATCTGATTTCTGTGTAAAACATTTCCCACATTCAGAACATGAAAATGTTTTCTCTCCTTTATGGATCACCTGATGTTTAACAAGATGTGATTTCATATTAAAACATTTCCCACATTCAGAACATGAAAATGTTTTCTCTCCTTTATGGATCCCCTGATGTTTAACAAGATGTGATTTCATATTAAAACACTTCCCACATTCAGAACATGAAAATGGTTTCTCTCCCGTATGAATCCTCTGATGTCGAACAAGATGTGATTTAAAAGGAAAACATTTCCCACATTCAGAACATGTAAATGGTTTCTCTCCTGTATGAATCCTCTGATGTCTAATAAGATGTGATTTCATATTAAAACATTTCCCACAATCAGAACATGAAAATGGTTTATCTCCTGTATGAATCCTCTGATGTATAATAAGATCTGATTTCTGTGTAAAACATTTCCCACATTCAGAACATGAAAATGTTTTCTCTCCTTTATGGATCACCTGATGTTTAACAAGATGTGATTTCATATTAAAACACTTCCCACATTCAGAACATGAAAATGGTTTCTCTCCCGTATGAATCCTCTGATGTCGAACAAGATGTGATTTAAAAGGAAAACATTTCCCACATTCAGAACATGTAAATGGTTTCTCTCCTGTATGAATCCTCTGATGTCTAATAAGATGTGATTTCATATTAAAACATTTTCCACAATCAGAACACGTAAATGGTTTCTCTCCTGTATGAATCCTCTGATGTGCAACGAGAATTGATTTCCGAGTAAAACATTTCCCACAGTCTAAACATTCATAAGTTTTTTTTCCAATTTGAATTTTCTTATGCCTTTTTAGATATTTACTTTTGGTTCCTTCATGTAAGTTGGATTTCTCAGACGCAGATCTTACAGATATTTTCACACTGTTGTTTGGGTTCCACCTTCTAATTATGTCTGTTCCTTGATGACTTTGCATTATACTGAGATCTTCCATCACACTTTCTGCTGAACATATGAAGCAAGAACATCCTTCAGGTGTATTTCTGTGTCTGGATCCGTCTTCATAAAATACATTACCTGTAAGCAGAGAATTAAATAGATGTTACCAAATAGCATTTCACTTAGTGCAAATCCTGCCTGAGCAGCTTAACCCTTTCAGTGCCAGAGGCTCGGGCCATTTCCTTTACCCTGCAGGCCAGACACTTTTTCAGCATTTTTGCTATCCTTCCGTTTAGGCTTGATTTACTCTGGTGATTTTTAGTTACATATTGAAAACTATATATTGTTTTTTTTCAGAACAAATTGAGCTTTCTTGTGGTACCTTACATGAAGAGAATTTTACATCGTGCAAAAAGCTATGATGTCATAATGACAAAAAAGTGAAAATTTACTCATTTTGCTAAAATCACATACTATGTATTAAAAACATTTACCTTGATTGAAAAAGTTTCAATTATTTGAAAAAGCCCAGAGTCCCCCGAGTAAAAAAAAATACCAAATTTTGGTATGAGTTCACCTACCTTAGGGGGAGCTACAAGTACCAAACTACACCTATTGCAACCTCTAATTTTTCTAATATTTTCACAAACATTACTTTTCTATACAAAAATGGTTATAATAACTAGAGAAGTGAAGAAAGGCTACAAAAACTATATAATATTGAAAGACAACAACCTGTCGCATCTAATGAGGGGTGAATTGCCTTCTTACCCCAAACTTGTTGTGCCCAAATGCTTCTAGAAGGTGGCACTATAGGAAAAAAATTGCATTTTCTTACTTTTCTGCCCCTTCAACTGTACTGAAATCCGTGAAAACCATGGAATTTCCAACTGTATTCATTAGCTAGTGCTCTTTGGAGAAAAATGACACCTCATTGGTATAAGTCCACCTACGTTAGGGGGCACTACAAGTACAAAACTACACCTATTGCATCCTCTAATTTTTCTAACATTTTCTCAAACATTACTTGTCTGTACAAAAATGGTTATAACAACTAAAGAAGTGAAGAAAGGGTACACAAACCATTCCATTTTGGAAAGAAGACAACCTGTCGCATCTAATGAGGGGTGAATTGCCTTCTTACCCCAAGCCTGTTGTGCCCAAATGCTTCCAGAAAGTGGCACTATAGGAAAAAAATGTCACGGCTTGTTAAGACTCTCAGATGCAGAGTTAGGTAAAAGCACAACTTTATTGAAAAGTTTTAAGACAACCCCATAGGGTATTATACACCTTCACACATATATCTTTATTGACAGGAAAAGTAGCAATAACAAGAACGATACAGGCTCTACCGGCCTTGCCAATATACCGGGCAAGGCAGCCAGGAAACTGGTACTGGAACAGACAGGCTCTACCAGCCTTGCCAATCTACTGGGCAAGGCAGCCAGGAAACTGGTACTGGAACAGACAGACTCTACCGGCCTTGCCACTCTACCGGGCAAGGCAGCCAGGAAACTGATATAGTGATAACAGGCTCTACCGGCTTTGCCAATATACCGGGCAAGGCAGCCCTAGGACAGACAGCGATATACAGGCTCTACCGGCCCTGCCAATACCGGGTAAGACAACCCAAGACGATAAAGATATAGGTTCTACCGGTCTTACCAATACTGGGCAGGGCAGCCTGGTAAGGTGCGGCTGGCAACCACTAAGCCTTAGTGACTGAAAGGTGGCAGCAGCAGTCACTAGAATGACGTAATAGGCTAAGTGACCAAAGTGGCAGGCCAAGTAACTCCGAGGTACCCACGTACCTGTAACTGGGAAAGCAGTACTGCACAAAGTGATAACGGCAGAAAGAAGGTGGAGCGAACCAGTACCCAGTACTGGGAGAAAGTCAACAATGTGCTACTGCAGCCGGATGGCTATGGAGCGAACCAGTGCCCTCTCACTGGGAACGCTAGATGTCACCTGTATAACAGCCTGCTGGCTAAGGAGTGAACCGGTACCCAAGACGTGGAATGCTAATCGTAACTTGCACCGACAGCCGGATGGCTTATAGAGCGAACCAGTGCCCTGCGCGTGGAGCGCAATTAGTGACCTGCATAGACAACCGGATGGCTTACGGAGCGAACCAGTACCGCATACGTGGGACGCTAATTGTAACAGCACAGACAGCCGGGTGGCTTAAGGAGCGAACCAGTACCCAGTACGTGGCACGCAATCGGAACTAGCAAAGACAGCTGGATGGCTATAGAGCGAACCAGTACCCTGTACGTGGAACGCTAATCGTAACCTGCATGACAGCCGGATGGCTATAGAGCGAACCAGTACCCTGTACGTGGAACGCTAATTGTAACATGCATGACAGCCGGATGGCTATAGAGCGAACCAGTACCCTGTACGTGGGACGCTAATTGTAACATGCATGACAGCCGGATGGCTATAGAGCGAACCAGTACCCAGTACGTGGCACGCAATCGGAACTAGCACAGACAGCTGGATGGCTATAGAGCGAACCAGTACCCTGTACGTGGAACGCTAATCGTAACCTGCATGACAGCCGGATGGCTATAGAGCGAACCAGTACCCAGTATGTGGAACGCTAATTGTAACATGCATGACAGCTGGATGGCTATAGAGAGAACCAGTACCCTGTACGTGGAACGCTAATCGTAACCTGCATTACAGCCGGATGGCTATAGAGCGAACCAGTACCCTGTACGTGGGACGCTAATCGTAACCTGCATGACAGCCGGATGGCTATAGAGCGAACCAGTACCCTGTACGTGGGACGCTAGTGGTAACCAACATAACAGCCGGATGGCTGTGGAGCGAACCAGTACCCGCGTACTGGATAACAAACATAGAGTGGAAATGTCGCCAAGGCGACTCAGGAACGGTAGCGGGCTACAGGAGACTGGAATGGAACCGGCAGGTGGAGACAGGAACCAGCACTCAATCGGTCAACAGGAACAGGGGCATCAGCGAAGACTGGTAGCAGGAAGGGAAGATCAAACGGCGACTCAAACTGGACAAGGAGCGGAAGCAGGAACTACTGGAAGGTAACTGCAGGAACCGGATGATACTGATAGCAGGTACACAGCAAAAGGCCCAGGAAGCTCAGGAACATGCCAGGGATGCGAGCAGCATAGAGACACCACGAAAGGGTAACCAGAGGGTGCCCAGGCTAGGTTTAAATAGGCAATACAGGGCGGGCTGAAAGCAGACAGCCAATGGAGAGCCCCCTACTGGTAATTGACACACAAATGGAGCAATCACGGGCACCGTGATAAAGAATTGCATTTTCTTACATTTCTGCCCCTTCAACTGTACTGAAATCTGTGAAAACCATGGAATTTCCAATTGTATTCATTAGCTAGTGCTCTTAGGAGAAAAATGACACCCCATTGGAATGAGTCGACCTACCTTAGGGGTGCCAGAAGCACATAACTACACCTACCTGTTTGCTTCTTCGAAAATGGCTGCTTGTACTAAAATGTTCATAACTGTTAGAGACATGAAGGAAAGGTATAAAAGGTATACCATTTTGGAAAGTAGACTTTCTCCAGCATCAAATGATAGGTCACTTGCCTTTCTACCCCCTGGGCTGAAGTGCACAAATATTTGCAAAAGGTGGTGCTATGGGAATAAATACATTTTTTTTACATTTCCACCACTTCAAAGATACTAAAATCTTTGAAAACCATAACATTTCCTGCTGTATTCAGTACCTGCTACCAACATGAGAAAAATGGTAGCCCATTTGTGTGGCTTAACATACAATATGTGGGTGCTAGGAACACGGACGTAAACCTGACACTTCTGTTTCTGAAATTATCTGCTTGCACTAAAATGGTTATAACCATAATAGATATGCAGGAAAGGTAGAGAAACAATGCCATTTTGGAAAGAAAACAACCTGCCGCATGTAATGAGGGGTCACTTGCCTTCTTACCCAAAGGCTGGTGTGCACAAATGCTTCCAGAAGGTGGCACTAATGAAAAAAAGGCATTTTCTTACATTTCTGCCCCTTCAGATGTATGGAACTCTGTGAAAACCATGGATTGTTCAACTGCATTCGTTAGCTAGTGCTCTTAGGAGTCAAACGACACCCCATTGGTATGAGTTGACCTACCTTAGGGGGTGCTAAAAGTAGAAAACTACACCTACTACAACCTCTGATGTTTCTAACATTTACTCAAACCTGACTTGCCTGTACAATAATGCCTATAACATCTTCAGAAGTGAAGAAAAGGTAGATAAACAATACCATTTTGGAAAGAAGATAACCTGCCGCAATGAATGAGGGGTGACTTGCCTTTTTACCCCTAAGTTAGTGTGCACAACTATTTCCAGAATGTGGTGCTGAAGGAAAAAAACAAACATTTTTTTTGACACATCAGTCACTTCAAAGATACTAAAATGGTTCAATGGCGTGGGATTTCCTAGGAGGACTTCTTGCCAGCCTAAGGAAAATGGTACCTCACTGCTGTGGGTTGACATACCAATTTGGGTGACAGGAGCGTAGCTACCAGTGAAACAGAAATGGGAAAGCAAACAGTGTATGTGTGATTTTATGGCTAACAGATGAAAGAAGCTAGGGCGTCATCCGGTGTACGTGCGGACCTGTGACTACAAGTGTAACAAAGTGTGTGTTAGGCAGTGTGTGTGGGTATGAACGGAGGAGCAAGGATGGTGGTGATAGTGGGGGGGCAGTGTCTGATAGTGTATTTGGGGGATCTGTGACTACCAGTGTGCACTGTATGCCCCCTCATACAAAGTTTGATTCCCAGCCTGAGTCTAGTGCATACTGGTACTTTTAGTCTACCAGTAGGCAGTGGAACCAGGCAGGGGGATACGGTACATGGGGGGGGGGGGATTGGAGGCATTTTGAGTGTATGCCACAGGGGTGCCCAATGCACAGCAAAGCAATGCGTTGGACCCCCTGTTGCACAAAAAGAGTTTTTTTTTATTATTATTTTGTATTTATACCTCGTTGGGGAGGCGGTATCAGGAACACTCCTGGTGCCCCCATCAAGGTCTAAAAACAGAATAATGAAAAAAAAAAAAAGTGTGTGTGTGTGTGTCACAGGGGGTCCAACATATTGCAAAGCATTGCATTGGACCCCCCCCCCCGTGCAGGTGCATTTTTTTGGATTTTTCCCCTAATATTTTTGTGTAGACCTCGTTGGGGGCATCAGAACCCATACAATGAGGTCTGAATAAAAAATATAAAGGGGGAAAAAAAATAATCCTTTGTGTGCCACAGGGGTGTCCAGTGAATTGCAAAGTACTGCATTGGGCCCCTGTGGCACACAAAGGGTTAATTTTTTTTAATCGTTACTTTATATTCAGATGGCCACCAAACAAACTCTGATTACAAAGTAATGATAAAGAGTCCTGTGTGTGTGCCACAGGAAGGGGGGTCTGCACTGAACCACCCCTCCCCGTGGCACACACACAAGGTTAAATTTTGTTTTATTTATTTTTTTATTATAGACCTCATTGAGGGGCATCAGGACCCCCCTGAACCCCCAATGAGGTCTTAGTAAAAAAAAATACATGTCCACAAAAGAAGTGACCCTGTGAGTGCCACAGGGGTCTCCAGCGCATTGCAAAGCAATGCATTGGATCCTTGTGGCACAATGTAATGATAAAAGCACTGTGTGTGCCACAGGAGGGGGGCTGCATTGGACTCCCCCCCGTGGCACTCACAGGGTTAATTATTTATTTCTTTTTTTATTATAGACCTCATTGAGGGGTATCAGGACCCCTACTGACCCCCCCCCCCATGAGGTCTTAGGAAAAAAAAAAGGTCCACAAAATTAGTGTCCCTGTGAGTGCCACAGGGGTCTCCAGCACATTGCAGAGCAATGCATTGGACCTTTGTGGCACTCAAAGGGTAAAAAAAAATATCTTATTACTTTGTTATCAGAGCTTATTGGGGGGCCATCAGGACCAATCCTGATGGCCCCCCAACAATCTTTGGTAACAAAGTAATGTTAAAAGCCCTGTGTGTGCCACAGGAGAGGGGTGGGCATTGAACCCCCCCTGTGGCACACACAGGGTTAATTATTTTTTTTATTTATTTATTTATTTTTTTTTAATTATAGACCTCATTGAGGGGCATCAGGACTCCCCCTGATCCCCCCAATGAGGTATTTGAAGAAAAAAAAATACCCCCAAAAGAATTGACCCTGTGAGTACCACAGAAGTCTTCAGACCTTGTGGAGGACATCAGGACTCCTCCTGGTGTCCCCTCAGTTATT
Organism: Rhinophrynus dorsalis; assembly: GCA_037306005.1. Classification (NCBI taxonomy): domain Eukaryota; kingdom Metazoa; phylum Chordata; class Amphibia; order Anura; family Rhinophrynidae; genus Rhinophrynus; species Rhinophrynus dorsalis. The sequence continues at coordinate 15,868,259 of CM074727.1, read as the reverse complement.
CATCTCCCAGCCGATCGGCTGGGATATCACTAAGGCGACCGCAGGAGAGCAAAAGCTCTCCTGCCCTTCTCTCCTACCACCGGTAGGAGTATACGGGACCGGGGAAACTTCCCTAAAGTCATCGGTGACCATGTCACCAATGACGTTGGGAGGCTTCCCCCGGTCCCGCCCACTCCTACCCGGATCAGAAATTATCACAATCTCATCACTTTGGAAGATGTGACAGTATTAGTTCTGTTATGATAGAATATGACAGAAAGAAACATTCCCTGGAAACACGGAGGATATATACAGGGAACAACGCAAATGTATCCCCAAAACAAATCAGATCTTCACTAAACTGACGCTGTTAAGTTTGGCTTTAATGCCAAAAAATTATACTGTTAAAACATCTGTATAAATTCCATATGGCCTAATATGTTCAACTCAAGTGGAGCAATTCTGAGGCAAATCAAAACAGGGGAAAAATAAATATTCCTAAAATGTCTATTGAATTTCCAAATCTCTCACTGAATGCTAGAGAGGCTAAAAAACAAACCCAAACACTAATTACTGATTGTTTTACCTTTAATTAATGTGACCAGCTATTTAACATTATCTTAAGGTACGGATTATCACTCACCACTGCCAGTACAGGTAGTTCTAGGAATTAATGTCTTCTTAGACACCTGGTGATCTCTTACATACGGCTCTTCTCCTCTTTCTATCACCAGTATAACTGCAGGCTTCCCTCTGATATAACCTGTGTATGGAGATTTATTATTTTTATTGATATTTATTATTCAGCACAGTGATCATTTATGAAAATAACCATACCAGGAAATTTGCTCATCTTGAGCCCCTGGAGAGGTCTCATGTTCCGCCGACCAGAAGATGTCAATGATGCGATTTGCCACATAAAGGGGGTGGGGCTTAACTAGGTGAGGTTTAATCATATTTGAGTCATAAAGTAGGCGGGAAATGAGTAGAACAGGGTGGAAAAGTGGAGAAGTATGTGGGAAGTGCGAGAAACAGGGAGCGAAGGAGAAAAAACACCCCACCACTGGAGAATCAGCCTCTGCCCCGGAGACCCGATAATTCAATCTGAGAACTGGAGTCTTGAGGGCAGATTCACAGAGATCCAATGTATGAAAATAACCGATTAACTAACACTGATCAAACTATATGAAATTAATGTTTCCCTATATTTAAAGACCTGCAGCACCTAAAAGCAACTGTGACTTTGAAAAAAAAAGCTATCAAAAACCATTTCATGTTTGTTAAGCTAGTTTTTCAGTTATTTAGATATAGAGTATGCTAATTAGACCATGCTGTGCAGGCACTTTCTGTCTTAACCTTTTCTGTGCTAGTGGAGGTAGGTAATGTATTGGTGAGCAGTTGGTGAGTGGGACGGTAAAGCAGGGAAAAATAGGCCTGAAAATAGCACAATCTAATCATGTAAATAACTGAAAAACTATTTTTATTTCATTTAAAGGAGCAGTAAACTTTTTTTAATGAAAAAATTTATATTGTAGGGATTTTCCTATTCAGTAAAATAAGGGTACTCCCATTGCCGAGAGATTTATATTTCCAGAGTTATTACAGTTTAGACCCATGTTTTTTTTACATTAGCAGTGCCCTCTAGTGGTCAAATTCTAATTAGATTTCCTGTTAGATTCTAATGGAGAGGAAAGTCAGTAAAGTCAGAGACATACAGTTCTCCATAGAATGTGATAGAAACTGCCTGTCACTTCCTGTCAGTTAGAACTATCAGGAAGTAAACACAGTAAATTCACTTCCTGGTTATTTAAACGGCTATAAATTTTGACTAAAACATCTGACAGCGATGGGAGTGACCTTGTTTTATTCAGCAGGAAATGCTCTATAAAATATGTGTTTTCATTAAAAAAGTTTACTGCTCCTTTAAAAATGGCAAATACAATGTAAAGGTTATTTTGAAAGTGCTTTCAACATCACCAAAGTTGATTTTAGGTAACAGGGCCCCTTTAAATACTAATCATGTTTCCCATATGAAAGGTTTCCTGTATTTAGGGTGACATTGTTACCTAGAGATATAAGGGTTTGGTAATTCTCCATCATGACATCCCTGTACAGTCCCTTCTCTTCTTCTCTTAAACAGTCCCATTCCTCCTTGGAGAAGTAAATTGCAACTTCATCAAAGTCTGTTTGGTCCTAAAAAAGAAAATTCTTTAGTCAGTGGTTCTGTTACATGGATTTATCATATAGATACACAGAGATCACACACACAGTATAGTGTATATATAATTTGGATTTATCATATAGATACACAGAGATCACACACACAGTATAGTGTATATATAATATGGATTTATCATACAGATACACAGATATCAGGCACACAGTATAATGTATATATAATATGGATTTATCATACAGATACACAGAGATCACACACACAGTATAGTGTATATATAATATGGATTTATCATACAGATACACAGATATCAGGCACACAGTATAGTGTATATATAATATGGATTTATCATACTGATACACAGAGATCAGACACACAGTATAGTGTATATATAATATGGATTTATCATAAAGATACACAGAGATCAGACACACAGTATAGTGTATATATAATACGGATTTATCATACAGATACACAGAGATCAGACACACAGTATAGTGTATATATAATACGGATTTATCATACTGATACACACAGATCACACACACAGTATAGTGTATATATAATATGGATTTATCATACAGATACACACAGATCACACACACAGTATAGTGTATATATAATATGGATTTATCATACAGATACACAGAGATCAGACACACACAGTATAGTGTATATATAATATGGATTTATCATACAGATACACAGAGATCAGACACACACAGTATAGTGTATATATAATACGGATTTATCATACAGATACACAGAGATCAGACACACACAGTATAGTGTATATATAATACGGATTTATCATACAGATACACAGAGATCAGACACACAGTATAGTGTATATATAATACGGATTTATCATACAGATACACAGAGATCAGACACACAGTATAGTGTATATATAATACGGATTTATCATACTGATACACAGAGATCAGACACACAGTATAGTGTATATATAATACGGATTTATCATACAGATACACAGAGATCAGACACACAGTATAGTGTTATATAATATGGATTTATCATACAGATACACAGAGATCACACACAGTATAGTGTATATATAATACGGATTTATCATACAGATACACAGAGATCAGAAACACAGTATAATGTATATATAATATGGATTTATCATACAGATACACAGATCAGACACAGTATAGTGTATATATAATATGGATTTATCATACAGATACACAGAGATCAGACACACACAGTATAGTGTATATATAATATTGATTTATCATACAGATACACAGAGATCATACACACAGTATAGTGTATATATAATATGGATTTATCATACAGATACACAGAGATCATACACACAGTATAGTGTATATATAATATGGATTTATCATACAGATACACAGAGATCAGACACACAGTACAGTGTATATATAATATGGATTTATCATACAGATACACAGAGATCAGACACACAGTATAGTGTATATATAATATGGATTTATCATACTGATACACAGAGATCACACAGTACAGTGTATATATAATATGGATTTATCATACAGATACACAGAGGAAGTGAATGTCCCAGGACTCAGACACATAATATGTATTAAAGATGACGTTAAAAAGTCACAGGAACAGTCCAGTCCTCCACAGGGACATTTCTCCACAGATAAGCACAACTACAGAGGAAAGAGATCACTAACCATGTTACTGCAGCAGCAGAGCGAGAAACATGAAATAGTGTCCCTACGGAAACAAAATAAACGTGTGAAACTTTCCTATTTGGGAGTAGTGACATCTAGTGGTCAGATGAAGGAGTACAGGGACAGAGAACTGGTGATCATTTCATTAACATTTCAACATACATAAATCAAAATCATATTTCTACTGCAGGTTAAGGAAATCACACTCAAATGATTTTTTTTTTGCATGAAGAGAGGATCATCTGTCCATTATATTCACTGCAGGTGACTGACTCAGACTGTACAGAGGAGATACAGTACACACATATACTTACACTACATCGCACTACAAGTGAGTGTACAGATGACACATACACCAAATTAAATTGCAAGGCATGTGATTATACACAGGGCACATACACCTCATTATACTGTCAGTGATTGGACAGAGGTCATATATACTGCATTACATTACAATGTGATTGTACAGAGCGGTAACATATGTTAGTAATGCCACATCACAGTGCATTTTGATTGTACAGACAACACACACCACAATACACTGCAGGAACATTGTACCGTGGACACACACAGCCTATGAATAAGTGATATATTCACGAAACATGTTAGGTGTCTCGTGAATTTGGTTTTTCTAATTTGTTGTGTGTATATGTTGCACAGTAAGCTGGATGCTTTTAATAAGAAGTTAAATAAAATCATTCGATTTTAAAGGGATAGTAATACTTCATTTTAACTTTATTTTATTTTGTAGGCATTAAAAAAACATGAAGAATGATATAAGTCTTATCTCTCAAACCTTTATGGTTTATGAGATATTCACAAGCAAAGTTCCCCTCCCCGCCCCTTTTACCTAGTGTAAGCCATCTCTTCTCATATGTGAATCTGGTTGTATGACAGGACAGATAACAGAAGGGGACAATTTTCTTTGTATGAGAACAATGAAAGCCCTTCCCCCCTTGACAAGTTTTTCAGCTTTTTCCATTATCTTAATTGAAGATTGTCCCTCTCTGCAGTCTACCTGGGCATCTCCCTTCTGATCTGGTTGAACAGGGGGGGGATACTTTGTTTGTGAATATCTCTTAAACCATAAAGGTTTCAGAGATAAGACTTATATAATTCTTCATGTTTTTTTAATGCCTACAAAATAAAATAAAGCTAAAATGAAGTATTACTATCCCTTTAAATACTGCTTGCATACATCTTTGGGCTGTGGATGGATTGTGGATCCATTGAAGCACCTCCTTCGGTGTCGTCTCGTATGTCGAAGTCTGTGGCCAGGACTGTGGAGGTTGCTCCGGATCCGCAGCGGCTTATTGTCGTGGTGAGTTAAAAAGAGAATCATTGTTACATTGTTCATCATGAGATGATTTGAAGAGTTTGAAGTAGCGATCTCATCTAATGTGTATTTCGTGGACACACATACACCGCATGAGTGACAATAGAGGTAGTGATTGTATAGAGGAGAAACTATATTATTATCAGGCCCGGACTGGGAGGAAAAATAGGCCCGGGCATTTAAAGGAGCAGTAAACTTTTTTTATGAAAAAATATATATTGTAGGGATTTTCCTACTGTGTAAAATAAGGGTACTCCCACTGCCGAGAGATTTATATTTCCAGAGTTATTACAGTTTAAACCCATGTTTTTTTACATTAGCAGGGCCCTCTAGTGGTCAAATTCTAATTAGATTTCCTGTCAGATTCTAATGGAGAGGAAAGTCAGAAAAGTCAGAGACATAACAGTTCTCCATAGAATGTGACAGAAACTGCCTGTCACTTCCTGTCAGTTAGAACTATCAGGAAGTAAACACAGTAAATTCACTTCCTGATTATTTAAACTGCTATAAATTTTGAATAAAACATCTGACAGCGATGAGAGTGACCTTGTTTTATTCTGCAGGAAAAGCTCTGTAAAATATGTATTTTCATAAAAAAAAGTTTACTGCTCCTTTAAGGCTGAGCAGCCCATTTTTATTTTTTGAGCAGCCCATAGGTTGGGCTGTCGGCTGACAGTAATCGTGGGCGGAGCTTATAATCACCTGCGGTGCGCCGCACAGCCGCACGTTGATTGCCCGCCCACCAGGAAACCTGTAACGAGGTGGCCGTCTTTCAGAAAGTGAAAGACGTCCCAAACTCGTTTAATGATTAATTTTTTTTTAACGCCCCAGACCGACCCACCAGGCAAATGCCTGGTATGCCTGATGGCCAGTCCGGGCCTTATTATTGTTGAATTTCAGAAACTAAAATTGTGAGGCTGAAGGCAACACATACATGCATGCATGCTGAAGTTGACGCTGTGTTGGGGGAGCTGCTGACGAGACTCAGCCCTCCAATAACTTATGGCATCTGGCCTACTGCCTCTGCTACTCCATCACAGCTCTCATATTATCCTGCCACCTACGCTCAGCCAAATCAAAGGTCATAGCTGGTTACTGTGGTTACGCAGCCGTGCAAGCTATGCTGTAGTTCATGGTTGTGTTTGATTATGTTTATCATGACATGCTAGTGTTGTAGGAGGTCCCATCCGGGCCATGAGCAGAGAGAAGTGTGGCATGCACACTAGAATACCTTCCTGTATACACCCCTGTCTACTCACTAGAGTACCTTCCTGTATACACCCCTGTCTACTCACTAGAGTACCTTACTGTATACACCTCTCCCTACTCACTACAATACCTTCCTGTATACACCCCTCCCTACTCACTACAATACCTTCCTGTATACACCCCTCTACTCACTACAATACCTTCCTGTATACACCCCTCCCTACAATACCTTCCTGTATACACCCCTCTCTACTCACTACAATACCTTCCTGTATATACCCTCTCTACTCACTACAATACCTTCCTGTATACACCCCTCTCTACTCACTAGAGTACCTTCCTGTATACACCCCTCTCTACTCACTACAATACCTTCCTGTATATATCCTCTCTACTCACTACAATACCTTCCTGTATACACCCCTCTCTACTCACTAGAATACCTTCCTGTATACACCCCTCCGTACTCACTACAATACCTTCCTGTATACACCCCTCCGTACTCACTACAATACCTTCCTGTATATACCCTCTCTACTCACTACAATACCTTCCTGTATACACCCCTCTCTACTCACTAGAATACCTTCCTGTATACACCCCTCTCTACTCACTACAATACCTTCCTGTATACACCCCTCTCTACTCACTAGAATACCTTCCTGTATACACCCCTCTCTACTCACTACAATACCTTCCTGTATACACCCCTCTCTACTCACTACAATACCTTCCTGTATATACCCCCTCTCTACTCACTACAATACCTTCCTGTATACACCCCTCTCTACTCACTACAATACCTTCCTGTATACACCCCTCTCCTCACTAGAATACCTTCCTGTATACACCCCTCTCTCCTCACTAGAATACCTTCCTGTATACACCCCTCTCTACTCACTACAATACCTTCCTGTATACACCCCTCTCCTCACTAGAATACCTTCCTGTATACACCCCTCTCTACAATAGCTTCCTGTATACACCCCTGTCTACTCACTACAATACCTTCCTGTATACACCCCTGTCTACTCACTACAATACCTTCCTGTATACACCCCTCTCCTCACTAGAATACCTTCCTGTATACACCCCTCTCTACTCACTACAATACCTTCCTGTATACACCCCTCTCTACTCACTACAATACCTTCCTGTATACACCCCTCTCTCCTCACTAGAATACCTTCCTGTATACACCCCTCTCTACTCAGTACAATACCTTCCTGTATACACCCCTCCCTACTCACTAGAATACCTTCCTGTATATACCCCCCCTCTACTCACTATAATACCTTCCTGTATAATATACCCCCTCCCTACTCACTACAATACCTTCCTGTATATACCCCTCTCCTCACTAGAATACCTTCCTGTATACACCCCTCCCTACTCACTAGAATACCTTCCTGTATACACCCCTCTCTACTCGCTAGAATACCTTCCGGTATACACCCCTCTCCTCACTACAATACCTTCCTGTATACACCCCTCTCCTCACTAGAATACCTTCCTGTATACACCCCTCTCTACTCACTAGAATACCTTCCTGTATACACCCCTCTCTACTCACTACAATACCTTCCTGTATACACCCCTCTCTACTCACTAGAATACCTTCCTGTATACACCCCTCCGTACTCACTACAATACCTTCCTGTATACACCCTTCTCTACTCACTACAATACCTTCCTGTATACACCCCTGTCTACTCACTACAATACCTTCCTGTATACACCCCTCTCTACTCACTAGAATACCTTCCTGTATACACCCCTCTCTACTCACTAGAATACCTTCCTGTATACACCCCTCCGTACTCACTACAATACCTTCCTGTATACACCCTTCTCTACTCACTACAATACCTTCCTGTATACACCCCTGTCTACTCACTACAATACCTTCCTGTATACACCCCTCTCTACTCACTACAATACCTTCCTGTATACACCCCTCTCTACTCACTAGAATACCTTCCTGTATACACCCCTCCGTACTCACTACAATACCTTCCTGTATACACCCCTCCGTACTCACTACAATACCTTCCTGTATATACCCTCTCTACTCACTACAATACCTTCCTGTATACACCCCTCTCTACTCACTAGAATACCTTCCTGTATACACCCCTCTCTACTCACTACAATACCTTCCTGTATACACCCCTCTCTACTCACTAGAATACCTTCCTGTATACACCCCTCTCTACTAACTACAATAACTTCCTGTATACACCCCTCTCTACTCACTACAATACCTTCCTGTATATACCCCCTCTCTACTCACTACAATACCTTCCTGTATACACCCCTCTCTACTCACTACAATACCTTCCTGTATACACCCCTCTCCTCACTAGAATACCTTCCTGTATACACCCCTCTCTCCTCACTAGAATACCTTCCTGTATACACCCCTCTCTACTCACTACAATACCTTCCTGTATACACCCCTCTCCTCACTAGAATACCTTCCTGTATACACCCCTCTCTACAATAGCTTCCTGTATACACCCCTGTCTACTCACTACAATACCTTCCTGTATACACCCCTGTCTACTCACTACAATACCTTCCTGTATACACCCCTCTCCTCACTAGAATACATTCCTGTATACACCCCTCTCTACTCACTACAATACCTTCCTGTATACACCCCTCTCTACTCACTACAATACCTTCCTGTATACACCCCTCTCTCCTCACTAGAATACCTTCCTGTATACACCCCTCTCTACTCAGTACAATACCTTCCTGTATACACCCCTCCCTACTCACTAGAATACCTTCCTGTATATACCCCCCCTCTACTCACTATAATACCTTCCTGTATAATATACCCCCTCCCTACTCACTACAATACCTTCCTGTATATACCCCTCTCCTCACTAGAATACCTTCCTGTATACACCCCTCCCTACTCACTAGAATACCTTCCTGTATACACCCCTCTCTACTCACTAGAATACCTTCCTGTATACACCCCTCTCTACTCACTAGAATACCTTCCTGTATACACCCCTCTCTACTCAGTACAATACCTTCCTGTATACACCCCTCTCTACTCACTACAATACCTTCCTGTATACACCCCTCCCTACTCACTAGAATACCTTCCTGTATACACCCCTCTCTACTCACTACAATACCTTCCTGTATATACCCCTCCCTACTCACTACAATACCTTCCTGTATACACCCCTCTCTACTCACTACAATACCTTCCTGTATATACACCCTCTCTACTCACTACAATACCTTCCTGTATATACCCCCTCCCTACTCACTACAATACCTTCCTGTATACACCCCTCCCTACTCACTAGAATACCTTCCTGTATATACCCCCCCCTCTACTCACTATAATACCTTCCTGTATAATATACCCCCTCCCTACTCACTACAATACCTTCCTGTATATACCCCTCTCCTCACTAGAATACCTTCCTGTATACACCCCTCTCTACTCACTAGAATACCTTCCTGTATACACCCCTGTCTACTCATTAGAATACCTTCCTGTATACACCCCTCTCTACTCACTACAATACCTTCCTGTATACATCCCTCTCTACTCACTAGAATACCTTCCTGTATACACCCCTCTCTACTCACTACAATACCTTCCTGTATATACCCCCTCCCTACTCACTACAATACCTTCCTGTATATACCCCCTCCCTACTCACTACAATACCTTCCTGTATACACCCTTCTCTACTCGCTAGAATACCTTCCTGTATACACCCCTCCCTACTCACTACAATACCTTCCTGTATACACCCCTCTCTACTCACTACAATACCTTCCTGTATACACCCCTCTCTACTCACTACAATACCTTCCTGTATACACCCCTCTCTACTCACTACAATACCTTCCTGTATATACACCCTCTCTACTCACTACAATACCTTCCTGTATATACCCCCTCCCTACTCACTACAATACCTTCCTGTATACACCCCTCCCTACTCACTAGAATACCTTCCTGTATATACCCCCCCTCTACTCACTATAATACCTTCCTGTATAATATACCCCCTCCCTACTCACTACAATACCTTCCTGTATATACCCTTCCCTACTCACTAGAATATCTTCCTGTATACACCCCTCCCTACTCACTACAATACCTTCCTGTATACACCCCTCCCTACTCACTAGAATATCTTCCTGTATACACCCCTCTCTACTCACTACAGTACCTTCCTGTATACACCCCTGTCTACTCACTACAATACCTTCCTGTATACACCCCTCTCTACTCACTACAATACCTTCCTGTATACACCCCTCTCTACTCACTACAATACCTTCCTGTATACACCCCTCTCTACTCACTACAATACCTTCCTGTATATACACCCTCTCTACTCACTACAATACCTTCCTGTATATACCCCCTCCCTACTCACTACAATACCTTCCTGTATACACCCCTCCCTACTCACTAGAATACCTTCCTGTATACACCCCTCTCTACTCACTAGAATACCTTCCTGTATATACCCCCCCTCTACTCACTATAATACCTTCCTGTATAATATACCCCCTCCCTACTCACTACAATACCTTCCTGTATATACCTCTCCCTACTCACTAGAATATCTTCCTGTATACACCCCTCTCTCCTCACTAGAATACCTTCCTGTATACACCCCTCTACTCACTAGAATACCTTCCTGTATATACCCCTCCCTACTCACTACAATACCTTCCTGTATACACCCCTCCCTACTCACTAGAATATCTTCCTGTATACACCCCTCTCTACTCACTACAATACCTTCCTGTATACACCCCTCTACTCACTACAATACCTTCCTGTATACACCCCTCTACTCACTACAATACCTTCCTGTATACACCCCTCCCTACAATACCTTCCTGTATACACCCCTCTCTACTCACTACAATACCTTCCTGTATACACCCCTCTCTACTCACTACAATACCTTCCTGTATATACCCCTCCCTACTCACTACAATACCTTCCTGTATACACCCCTCCCTACTCACTAGAATATCTTCCTGTATACACCCCTCTCTACTCACTAGAATACCTTCCTGTATACACCCCTCTCTACTCACTACAATACCTTCCTGTATTCACCCCTCTCTACTCACTACAATACCTTCCTGTATATACCCCCTCTCTACTCACTACAATACCTTCCTGTATATACCCCTCTCTACTCACTAGAATACCTTCCTGTATACACCCCTCTCCTCACTAGAATACCTTCCTGTATACACCCCTCTCTCCTCACTACAATACCTTCCTGTATACACCCCTCTCTACTCACTACAATACCTTCCTGTATACACCCCTCTCTACTCACTACAATACCTTCCTGTATACACCCCTCCCTACTCACTACAATACCTTCCTGTATATACCCCCTCCCTACTCACTACAATACCTTCCTGTATACACCCCTCCCTACTCACTACAATACCTTCCTGTATACACCCCTCCCTACTCACTAGAATACCTTCCTGTATACACCCCTCTCTACTCACTAGAATACCTTCCTGTATACACCCCTCTCTACTCACTACAATACCTTCCTGTATACACCCCTCTCTACAATACCTTCCTGTATATTTATCTCCCCACTTAGTCCTCACAACCACCCGCTGCTTTCAAGTCCGTCCTGCCTTGTCACACTGTACTAACACTTACTATTACAGAACACACTCCCTCACCTGTCACATTCAGTTCTGCACTGCTCCCTCATCCTGCACTACTCCATCTTCCTGCAATGTTCCCTCATTCTGCACTGTTCTCTCATCCTGCACTGCTCCCTCCTCCTGCAGCTCCCTCAGTGGCGTAACAATAGTGGTCGCAACTGCGACTGGGCCCATCATTCCTGGGCCCGGTGGCTTCTAGTTACTTCTCTGAGCTCCCTCATCCTGCACTGATCCCTTACCCTGCCCAGTTCACTCATCCTGGACTGTTCCCTCGTTCTGCACTGTTCCCTCATATGCAATGCTCCCTTATCCTGCACTGTTCTCTCACCCTGCACTATTCCCCCATCCTGCACTACTCCCTCCTCCTGCATGCTCCCTCATCCTGCACTGCTCCCTCCACATGCCCTGTTACCCCATCCTGCACTGCTCCCTCCTCCTTCCCTGTTCCCTCTTCCTGCGCTGCTCCCTCATTCTGCCCTGTTCCCTTATCCTGCAATGCTCCCTCATCCTGCACTGCTCCCTCATCCTGCACCATTCCCCCATCCTGCACTGCTCCCTTCTCCTGCACCATTCCCCCATCCTGCACTGCTCCCTCCTCCTGCATGCTCCCTCATCCTGCACTGCTCCCTCCGCATGCCCTGTTACCCCATGCTGCACTGCTCCCTCCTCCTTCCCTGTTCCCTCTTCCTGCGCTGCTCCCTCATTCTGCCCTGTTTCCTCATCCTGCACTGCTCCCCCATCCTGCACTGCTCCCTCATTCTGCATTGTTCCCTCATCCTGCACTGCACCCTCATTCTGCACTGCTCCCCCATCCTGCACTGCACCCTCATTCTGCATTGTTCCCCCATCCTGCACTGCTCCCTCATCCTGCACTGCTCCTGCACCCTTCACTGCTCCCTCACCCTGACTAGGTGAAGAGACTGAGAAAGGAGGAGAAGAGGACGAGAAGTGGGAGGAACAAGGTGGGATTGAGAACAAGTGGGCAGACAGTTCTTACATCGTACCACTACACCTGCTTTCGTGTTCCCTGACAAAAAGCTCTCTGCAAGAAGACCCAGGAAGCTCACACCAAGGACATAAAAGTGCACAAAAAAAATGCACAAAGATAAAAAGTACAAAAAATGTTACTTTACATATTATAGAATTGCACTGTCACCCTTTCTGTAAAGTAGGACTCACACACATTACTTCTGAGTTTTCCACCCTCTGATTTTAGATTATGACCGCTTCTAGTATTCCTATTTTCCTAAAAATGCTCCCCTCCTGAATTATATTCATTATATCGCCCCCTCTCTCCCACACTATTTATATTAAAGTCTTTTCGTCTGTCCTGGTAAGATTTGTCCTGAAGACCTGCACTATTTAGTGCCTCTTCTTTTCCCTGCGTTCAGTTTACTAAATGTTCTTATGGAGATGTAGTCTCCAGTCCTGTACACAATACTACAGGTGAGGACTTACCAATGATTTGTACGTTGGTATTAGTACTTCTCTTCCTCGTGCTGTTGCCTCTTCCAATACAACCCAGTATCCTGCTAGCTTTTCACACTGATTTACTGCACTGCTTGCCTATCTTCAAGTCACCTTAAATAATAACTCCAAAGGCCCTTTCGTCTGATGTTCTTATCAGTACAGTAACATTAAACCTGTATACTACCTTTGGGTTTCTAATCCTGTGCTTTTCAGTGTAACAATCTATGGTCCATAGTCTTTTTTCATTCATCGAATTGTCCTAAATCTTTATATATTTGGTTTAACCCTCTCAGAAAGTCAACCCTCTTGCCAAAGTTATAATCTTCAAAATGGCACGTATTAGCTTGAATGCACTCGATATCAAAGACAGTGAAGAGAACAGACCCTAGCGCTGACCCCTCCTTCCTCTTACACAATACAATGGACTGTGACACGGTAACCTGTTTTAAAGGAAAACATTTATTTTATATTTACATAATCTGCAATAGCATAGCCTGCGAAGTCAAATTGAGTAGATTAGATTTTAAGTATTTATTTATTTTTACTCTTTTATGTTCTGACAGTGAGATCACTGAATTTCTGAATCCAGAGCGTTTTCTCTCTTTGTACAGAGGAAGTTTGGATATTTGTACAATGATGCAAGTATACATGTAGTACTGATTGATCTCTGTGCTGTGTATGTGGCTTCTCTACATTGCTTCACTGTGTTTTTTACATTGTACCTTTTTGTTGGTTTTTTTTTAGATTATTGCACTTTGTCCCATTCCACAACCTCACAAAGAATTACTTATGGGGAAAAAAATGGTAAAGATGAAAAAAAGAAAAAAAAAATAATAATAAAAAGTAGAAGAAATTTGTTTTTTACATATTATGCATTTATAAAATATGCAAATTCAAATTAAAGGTTTACTGTTCCTTTAAGCCAGTTTCTTATCCAATCAACTACCACTGAGACCAGTTCCAAACTATATAAACAGTATGGGGAAGCTGACAAAACCACATCATTTCCTGCATCACGACATGGCTTACTGAGGACAATGTCCAAAAGACACTGGAAAAGGTTATGGTGATTAAAGCACCTGGACCTGATGGTATACAATCAAGTAACTTAGTTCACTAATAGAAAGATCATTATTAGATTTATACATTCAGTTTCATCATGCACAGTGTCCTGTGGTTGGAGGAAAGCTGATGTAGTACCATTGTTCAAAAAGGGGTCAAGATCCAAACCAGGAAATTACAGACCTGCAGGTAAGACAATAGAGGTAGCAGGTAAGACAATAGATGGGTTACTAACTGACAGTATTCAGAATAATGTGGAGAACAACAATATTATTAGTAGGAGTCAGCGTGGTTTTATGAAGAATAGATCATGTCATACTAATTTCTTGCATTTTACGAAAGTGTAGTAGTAATTTGGACAAGGGAATTGCTGTTGATGTAGTATACTTAAATTTTGCAAAAGCCTTTGACACAGTGCCTCATAACGGGTTACTGCAAAAATTAAAAGGCTTCAGATTGGGATGTGATATCTGGTTAAATAATAGACGGCACAGTTCATGTAAATGGAACCTTTTCAAGCTGGTCTAAAGTTATAAGTGGGGTGCCACAGGGTCTAGTCCTGGACCCAGTGCTTTCTAATTTGTTTATTAATGATACAGAAGTGGGAATTGAAAGTAATGTTGCAATCCTTGCTGATGACACTAAGCTGTGTAAGCAATTACATACAGATCTGGATGTTTTTTCTCTGCAGAAGGATTTAGAAAAACTGAGTGAATGAGCAGAAAAGTGGCAGATGACATTTAATATAGATAAATGTAAGGTTGTGCATTTGGGCTGTAGAAACAAACATGCTCCATATACACTAAATGGTTAACTACTTGGGGAATCCTCATTGGAGACAGATTTAGGAGTACTGATAGACCACAGCAGTGTGCAGTCATCAGCTGCTGCAAAAGCAAATAGGGTACCATCCTGCATAAAAAGGGGGTAATGTCACGGACCACAGGCCGTTACTAGGGGCTCTTTTAAGAACCAAGGAAAATACTACAAAAAGACTGGAATTTTGAGCCTTAGGCATGCCCTGGATTGGCCGTTGGGAACTGTGACAGGTAGCCTGGACTGTATTCTCCCACTTGTATTGGACAGGTAGAAGATCATCTGATTGGTCGCCTACCCTTTATGAGGGAAATTAGATGAATACTGTTCGAGGGAATGTCGATGGGCAATACCGTGTTCAACCAGTAGGTGTCTCCCTGCCTAGAACATAGTGTCAAAGGTTTCAGTGCATTATATTACTGGGCAGGTAGGCACTCTTCCTATTGGTTTCCACCGTTCCCTCTAGTTGTTGCTCCAGTTCCCATTGGTTATGGAACTGGAGTGACATAATTGAGTTAGTCATCAGACCAGTGTAATTCAATCTTCCCATAGAAAAGAATGGCCCGGGTCTGGATTGGTCAATGTACTCTGCCGCTCCAATTCCTATTTGGTAGGAATTGGAGCAGCAGAATTCAGTTATGTAAAAGATGCTTTTGCTGTGTATCGTCCCTTTGTGTATACACCCATTGTCCACTTTGTGCCCCGCTACCATTGTTCCCTTTTGTATCCAGCCCATTGTTTATTACTTTACTTCTGTATAAAAGAGCTGAGTGTTCATAATAAAGGAATTAGTCGTTTGGAACTAAGAAGTTTTCTGGGTCTTTATTCCTGGATGGTTTAAAGGGTCCCTTCAGACCCCCATTCAGGAGACCTGTGTTCCAGCCAGATATCCAGCTTCACCAGACCAGCTACCCATCTGTAGCCGCTTCAAGGAGAGAGGATCCTGGAACAATGACTATAGACAACCCAGCGTCCTTACCTTCCATTACATTAGTATTAGCAGTACGATTCTCTCTCTAAGGGATCCAAACCACCACCTGGGATCCAACCGGTGAAACATGCAGGTCTGCAACCCAGAGGCTCTGTTGGGTCCAACTGGAGATGGATAGGGGACTTGTTGGAACTACAAACTTTTACTGGCCTAAGACAAGAATGCAGGAACAACCCTTCAGGTTGCTCCAAGCTGCGGACTCTTGCCTCCACCACTCCATCTAGGACTATCTGAACACCCCAAAGACCGTGGGCCGCAAGGACAAAAGAACCCTCGGACTACCAAGCCATCCTTCAGCACTGTGGCCACTGGTTTGGGACTCAAAAAGGGGGTGGTGGTAATATAGACCATAGGCCATTACTAGGGGCTCTTAACAGCCAAGGAAAATACTACAGAAAGACTAGAATTTTCAGGCCGCATACAAGGGGACTGCCGCCTTCACTTTGAATGGTAGGCGCTCCCTGGATCGGCCGCCGGGAATTGTGACGTCACCGGTAGCCTGGACTATATTCTTCTAGTTGTATCGGTCAAGTAGGTGATCATCTGATTGGTCGCCTACCCTCTAGGAGGAAAATTAGGTGAATACTGTTCGAGGTAATGTCGATGGGCAATACCGTGTTCGACCAGTAGGTGTCTCCCTGCCTAGAACATAGTGTCCAAGGGTTCACTTTTAAATTGTCATGGCTCCATGCCGCATTAAATATGTCGTCTGGTTCAAAAGAGCAACATGAGAACTTTGCGATGCTTATAAGTACGAGGTTCTCATGTCCCCTCACTAAATATCGCATGCCTCACAAAGCAGAAATTTGTTATTGCCTGTAACTTCTCACCAGGTAATCGGGCGGTCCTTGTTACTCTGCTCTTGCTGCTAAACAAGCCCCAAGTGGTCGGAGTGCACATTGCCCAGCCCACACCCCTGGAATTGCAATAGTTACATCATGAAAAGTTATGAACAGACTCCAGATCTGATAATATAACCTCTCCGGCCTCACACGCATGGTCCAGTGTCTTATCCAATAGGAGGGAAAAGGCCCCTGCCAGAGACCACAACACAATATTAACCCTTTGGTTGTCAGAGGGTTATCTAACGTCTTGCAATACCTCTCTGGCACTCAAAGGATTAAGCAGAAAGTAAGATATTGGACCTGAAGGCCTCTGTGTATTTACACTTGGGAACTGATTCTCTCCCGTAATCTCCCGGCTCTGCTGATCCTTCCAGGTGATCTGCACACAGGCAAAGGGCTTACATGGTGTGAATGTCACTCCTACCTGTTATAGAAGCCATGCAGGGGCTGGAGACACAGGAGCCGCCAGTAATCCAGGCAAAACGCTTTCAGCGTCAACATTGTGGGTGCCACCTGCCCGGAATGGCAAGGCCGCTCCCTACAGTCTGAGCTGGTGCCTCATTGCCCAGTGGAAACATTGGCCCTGGATTTAAAGGCACGCTGACCAAGTTGGTATCCCTTTGGTAGTGTTGATAGCAGAGATTCGAAATGGCTCCTCTGGGTCACAGTGGAAGGCACAGGAGATGCCACCCAGTCACTGTGCCACCTCATACATCAGTGGCTTGGGGCAGACAGTGAAGTGGGCAAAAGGCAGCCCAGACAGGAGAGGCCATGATCAGCAACTGGATGGAGAGGATTTAATTCTCTTTATCTTCAGACTTGGCTTTTCCTTGGAAATCCTCAGTGGCGCCCTGGCACAGCCCATTGTCTGCTGCTGCACGTGTGACCAGAATCCAACACAAAGCAGTGAGCAGGGGGAGAGCTCACAGCGAGACATGGATGGTGTGATAACTCCAGCACAGTGACAGGACCGAGCCACCGAACTCTGTTCCATTTGGACTCCAACCACTTGAGGCAGTGTGAATAGCATTGAAAGGGAGCGCACTACACAAGGGACGAGTTCAGCAGCAAGAGCAGTGTAACAAGGACCACCCGATTAACTGGTGAGTAGTTACGGGCACTAACAAATTTCTGCTTTGTAAAGTATGCGTCGTTTAGTGAGGGGACATGAGAACCTCACTCTTATAAGCAGCGCAAAATTCTCATGTCGCCCTTTTGAACCAGACAACACGTTTAATACGGCATGGAGTCGCACGCTATTTAAAATGCAACAATGTAAACAGATACCGTGTCCAAGGTTTCAGCGCATTATGTTACTGGGCAGGTAGGCACTCTTCCTATTGGTCGCCTCCGTTCCCTCTAGTTGTCGCTCCGGTTCCCATTGCTCGGGGAAACGGAATGACAATCAAGTTACACATCAGACCCGGGTAATTCAGTCTTCTCATAGAAGAGAATGGCCCCGGTCCGAACTGGTCAATGTACTCTGTTGCTCCAATTCCTATTGGCTAGGAATTGGAGCGGCAGAATTAAATTATGTAAGAGATGCTTTTGCTGTGTATCGTACCTTTGTTCCCATGTGTATACACCCATTGTCCACTTTGTGTATTGTGCCCCGCTACCATTGTTCCCTTTTGTATCCAGCCCATTGTTTATTACATTACTTCTGTATAAAAGAGCTGAGTGTTCACAATAAAGGGGGTTAGTTGTCTGGAACTAAGAAGTGTTTTGGGTCTTTTTGCTTGGATGGTTTAATGGGTCCCTTCTGACCACCATTCAGGAGTCCTATGTTCCAGTGTTCCAGGCAGATATCCAGCTTCCCCAGACCAGCTACCCATCTGTAGCTGCTTCAAGGAGAGAGGATCCTGGGAGGACGGCTAAGGACAACCTGGCATCTTTAGCTTCCGTTGCAGGTACTATCCTGCATAAAAAGAGGTATAGCTGCACGGGATGCATATATATAACTCTAACTCTATATAATTCCTTGGTTAGGCCTCATCTAGAATAGGGAGTACATTTTTGGGCACCTGTTCTTAAAAAATACATTATTGAACTGGAAAAAGTGCAGAGATGTGCAACAAAAATGATAAAGGGATTGGAGGATCTGAGTTATAAAGAGAGACTAGCCAGACTGGGTTTGTTTACATTAGAGAGGAGACGTCTAAGGGGTGATATGATTACCATTTACAAATACATTCAAGGTCAATACAAAGAACTATCCAATGAATTATTTACTCAAAGAGCTGAGATCAGAACGAGAGGACATCCATTAACACTAGAGGAAAGGCGCTTCCAACTAAAACAAAAGGCAGGGACTTAATACAGTTATGGCATTCTTTGCCTCGGGATACTGTGCTTGCAGGTACCGTGACAGACTTAAAAAAACGAATGGATACCTCTCTAATACATAAGCATATTGAGAATTATGACAGTTGTCTTCAAAGAAGATAAGATGTTGATCTAGGTAAATATCTGACTGCCATCTGGAGTCAGGAAGGGATTTTTTCAACTTGGGGCATAACTGGACATCACTTCAATGGCTTTTTTTTTTTTTTTTTTTAAGCAACAGGGGTGATTTGGCATGGGCTGGTCTAGATGGATGTATGTCTTTTTTCTTCCTCATCAACTGTGTTACTATGAATCAGATTACTATTTGGGACAGTGTCGCGTGAGTTATGGGGATGGACAATAAGAACTTGGAAATTAACATATATAACATACCGTAAAATCTCGGGTATAATACGCACAATTTTACCCCACTTCATCTTATGTGAAGTGGGGGGTGCGTATTATACACGAGAGTTTAAAAATTAAAAAATAAAATAGGGTTGGCCGATCCCTTCCCTCCCTCCCCCGGGTCAAACCCGCTCTCAAAACCAGCCTTACTAGCTTGAAGTCCGCTTCTTCTGTGGATGAGGCAAAATATTTACCTGATACACAGGGCGTTACCATTGGCTGTAGGCGGAAGGTCCTGCAAGCCCATTGATGGAAGCGGGCGGCAAAGGGAAGCGTGCCGCCCGCAAGGAAGCTATGCAGAACTATTTATTTTGCCTCATCCACAGAAGAAGCGTACTTCAAGCTAGTAAGGCTGGTTTTGAGAGCGGGTTTGACCCGGGGGAGGGAGGGAAGGGATCGGCCAGCCTTTATAATTTTTTTAGCAAGGGGGGAAAACAAGGGTGCGTATTATACATAGGCACTCTTGTTTTCCCCAAAATCTTTGGTATAATATGCACCTGCGTATTATACACAGGTGCGTATTATACCTGAGATTTTACGGTAAACACTATGACATAAAATGCATAAAAACACTGACAATGTTGGTAATGAAGACTGCAACTCATTTAGTAACAACTTTCTTAATCCTTTAAGAGCCAAAGGTGTGTGCAATTCATTGCTTAAAAGGATCTAATTTTGCAGTAAAGCTTTTTCAACATTCAGACCTTGAAAATGTCTCATCTCCTGCTTGAATCATCTCAAATGTTGAAAGATTGGGTTTCAAAGTAAAACAAAAACATTTCCACAACCAGAACATGAAATCAATTTCTCACCAATGAGTTTTTAAATGTCTACCAAGAGTTGATTTCTGTGTAAAGCATTTCCCACACTGAGAACATGAAAACGGTTTCTCTCCTGTATGGATCCTCTGATGTTGAACAAATTTTGATTTCACAGTAAAACATTTCCCACATTCAGAACATGGAAATGGTTTTTCTCCTGTATGAATCCTCTGATGTGTAATAAGAGTTAATTTCCGTTTAAAACCTTTCCCACATTCAGAACAGAAAAATGGTTGCTCTCTTGTATGAATCCTCTGATGTCTAACAAGATTTGATTTCCAATTAAAACATTTCCCACATTGAGAACATAAAAATGGTTTCTCTCCTGTATGAATCCTCTGATGTCTAACAAGATGTGATTTATGTTTAAAACATATCCCACATTCAGAACATGAAAATGGTTTATCTCGTGCATGAATCATCTCATGTCTAACAAGTTTTTTTTTACAGGAAAAATATTTCCCACATTCAGAACATGAAACTGGTTTCTCTGCGTGAATCATCTGATGTTGAACAAGATTTGATTTCCAATTAAAACGTTTTCCACATTCAGAACATGAAAATGGTTTCACTCCTGTATGAACTCTGTAATGTTTAACAAGACCAGATTTCTCAGAAAAACATTTCTCACATTCAGAACATGAAAATGGTTTCTCTCCTGTATGAATCTTCCGATGTGCAACAAGATTTGATTTTATAGTAAAACATTTCCCACATTCAGAACATGAAAATGGTTTGTCTCCCGTATGAATCCTCTGATGTGCAATAAGATCTGATTTGTATCTAAAATATTTTCCACACTTAGAACATATTATTGATTTCTCTCCTGTATGAATCCTCTGATGTCCAACAAGATTCGATTTTTGATTAAAGCATTTCCCACATTCAGAACATGAAAATGGTTTCTCTCCTTTATGAATCCTCCGATGTGCAAAAAGATAGGATTTTGTATTAAAACATTTCCCGCATTCAGAACATGTAAATGGTTTCTCTCCTGTATGAATCCTCTGGTGTGTAAAAAGATAGAATTTAGTATTAAAGCATTTCCCACATTCAGAACATGAAAATGGTTTATCTCCTGTATGAATCATCTGATGTTTAAGAAGATGTGATTTCCAATTAAAACATTTCCCACATTCAGAACATGTCAACGGTTTCTCTCCTGTATGAATCCTCTGTTGTAGAACATGTTTTGATTTAACAGGGAATGGTTCCGTATATTCAGAATAAGAAAATCCCTTCTGTGTTATGCGATTTCTCTGATGTGTAATAAGGGCAGATTTAGACTTAAACCATTCTAGACCTTTAGAGCAGTTGTCCTGTCTTTCAGAGGTAAATGCTATTTGGTGAGATGCAGACACAGATTCATCACTTTCACTGCAATTAGAGATCATTACTGGGCAGTTATTTGGTATTTCCTGTGCTTGGGCCCTTTCTATGTTACTTTTATAAAGAGAAGCTGCACATTGTGTCCCTGTATTGTGTGTGAGACTAGACATATGGGGCTCTGTGAGATTGGCTCCTTCATGTGAGTTGGATTTCTCAGATCTTATAGCTGTTTTCACACTGTTGTTTGGGTTCTGCCTTCTAATTATGTCTGTTCCTTGATGACTCTGCATTACTCGGATATCTTCCATCACACATTCAGCTAAACCTATGGAGAAAAAACATAATTCAGGTGTATTTCTATGCCTGGGCCCATCTTCATATAATACATTAACTGTGAGAAGAGTTACCTACCTAACGCTGCCTCTCCAAGCCGGTCTAGATGGACCACAACAAGGGAAATTTTCTGTGAGCAGATGGAAAAACCTGCCCTCCTTATTCAAGGGGGACAGGGTTTTCTTAAACTGACAGCCAGAAGATTGTCCCTTGTCAATCGGGCTGGTCTGCTGACTGGATTCAAGATCTGAGGAGAGGCAGTGTAACATAGGTAAAAGGGGTGGGAGTAGGACACTATATAACATAATTACACATAACTGGACACCGTATGGCATTGTAATAACACTCTGCATGGTGGAAAAACGTTGATGAATGACTGAAGCCTAACTTATGGAGAAACATTACTATCCTTTAAATACTGGGTTATGCCTCTACCCACCAGCTGGATAAGATGAATGAAACGTCAAAGGGATTCGTCCTGGGAATGGATCTCAGTGTCACTGTGTCAGAGCTGTAGTGATACATGGGTTAAGGGGAGGGTGTGAAGTGGAGGGAAACAGAAGAAAAAGGAATATCGGTAAGTAAATCCCCCCCCGTCTCTATCCGCTGCATTAATAATTGGATTTACAACAGCAAATGTGCTGAACAAGGGTGGGAGAATGAAATCCAGAATATTATGTGTAAAAAGGATAGAGGATCACACCCAGAGGATATAATAAGGACAAATCCTACCAGTTAATCCAGAACTACAGTCTGCAGGACTTGTCTTCCAAATCTCACTACAGCCCGATGCTTGAACTTCCAACTGATAATACTTTATAGGAGTTGGAATGGAAGACTAGGTAGCTGCACTGCAGATTTCTGAGGAAGTCGCTTCTGTCTTCTTTGTCCAGGATGTAGAATTTGTTTCCGTAGAATGACAAGGTTTAACTCTTTATATGCTATCTTTTTACATTATGTAATACACTTGGAAATAGAACACTTGGAGGCTGGACGGCCTTTGTATGTTCTCTGAAAGTAGACAAGTTGTCCTTGTGAAGGAACAAGAGGTTAAACTTTCATGTCCCTGTGATATATGAGGACTGTGGGATTACATGGACATTCCAGCAATACATCTGTTATGGACTTTTCCTATCTCAAGTCCTTTGAACTCAACCTCGCCATCTATTGGTTGAACCTTGCATTGCAGCATTGTACTATGCACTGCCATCTATTGGTTGGTGACCTACATTGCAGCATTGCTGTGTCACATGCAAGTATGCAAATATGTCAGTGTTGCATTCTGGGACCTTCAGTTTCTCTCCAATGTTTTCATTATACTCCCCCATCCTACACCCTAAAATTGTTAGACCCTGTTATGTTTGTTGTATGTCTTGTCTTCTGTGTATTATGATATTTTGTTATATTCATGTTACCTCAAGTTGAATGAAGGCTGTGAAAGGCCTGGTATTCCACTTCAATAAACGTATGTGTGTTTTCCCCACCACTAAAGCAGATGTTTAGGCTCTGTTATGGGGGGGGGCGGCAATAGATGACACCAGGCCTGTGTAGCCAAAAGCACGTTGTTAAAGGCGGTGCCGTTTTACCTGGGTAGAGGGGTGAGTTCCTGCCAGGAGGAGGCATCCTCATCGCAGAGGGACCTGAACCTGTTCCCCAGGACAAGGTAGAGGGGTTAGTGCCTGCCCTGCAGAGACTTTGCAGCAGAGGGGACGATACCTACTCCGCGGTGACCTGTTCCAGTGGGTAGAAGTGCGAGTCCCTACCCAGGTCACTGCCCCCCATTGGGCTGGCTGCACCTGGAGGTCTTTCAATCCGGTTGACCGCTCCTCCTCTGGGTGGTGCAGCTAGATCCAGTGGCAAACGGTCCAGGTCTGTCCGGTGTAAATGACCTGGTAGGCGCCCCCCTAACGTTACAGGGGCGGGTGCCTGCCGCGGGGGGCTGTCACAGTCCTCATTTGCCCTGACAAGTTGAAATCCACTCAATTAGATTTAGGTTGTGAATTTCAATCACCCTGTCACCCTTAGGTTTAAGACAAAAGGAGGGAAGAATGATTTCTATTTAGGTGAAAGTCTAAAACAATCTTACATCTGAAGGATGTCTGACTCCTAAAAAGAACCTTAACCTGGTGTATCACCAAATAGGGAAACTTGAATGACTGGGATTGTCGTTAATTGACTTCTTGATGACGTAATAACAGACAAGCCTTTAGAGTGAGGCACATAAGAGAAATCTGATCTAGAAGCTCAAAATAAGAGAATTTGGATAACTGATCCAAAACCTACCCCTGATGGTAGGTCTAGACTTTGAGATTGCCCTCAAAGACTTCTTGACCAAATCATCTTCAGCATACTACATTGACAGGATGGAAGTAAGGGCTGACAGCTGCAATTTAATAGAAGTGATAGTGATGGAATCCTGGTTAAGATTAATTAATTGGCACCATCTTGTGAAAGTTGATCAAATTCTGCAGCCAGGTCAAGTCCGTATCTGCCAGTCTCAAGAATACATTTTCCTCATTGAGTGATTCTTCTTAAAGGGATAGTAATACTTAAAATGTAAAAAAAAATATATGTTGTAGGGTTTATCCCCCTGAGTAATACAAGGGTACTTCCACTGCTAAGAGATATGTTATTAAAAAAATTATAACAGCTCAAACTTGTTTTTTAGATGCAATATCACAGTGGCCTGAAAATGTACAGTTGCGCTGTTGCTACACCATCCTGTGGAGATTTATGGTCCCGAGACCAGAGCAGTCCATAAGGATTGTGTAGCAACAGCGCCACTGTAAATTTTCAGGCCAATGTGATACTGCACCTAAAAAAATTCAAGCTTGAGCGGTTATAATTTTTTAATAAAATATCTCTCAGCAGTGAGAGTACCCTTGTTTTACTTCAAGGGATAAACCCTTACAACATATATTTTTAACATTTAAAGTATTACTATCCCTTTAAATTTTCTTAAATTATATTACAACCTGAAATTGATAAACGCTGGGATATCAAGTTTAACTATGGCTGCCAAATATCGAGAAAACTGCGTGCTTAAATTAGGACTAAATGTTATTCTTTCCATAATCATAACATGACGGATGCTTCTGTCCCAGCCCACTAATGAGGTGGTGAAGGTAGATTTCCAGAATCCTGAAATACAATGTTTAGCTGCATTAAAAAAATTAACAAAAAAGTAACCATTTTTGGAGCACCAGTGAATATTCTTAAGATTAAAATTAAAGGGATAGTAATGTTTCATAATAAAAGCAGCTCTAATTAATCATCATAGTATTTGGACTTTGGAGAGTGTTATATCAATTCTGTCAGAGTTGTAGTTCAAGAGTAGTTCAATGACAAAGTATCCACCTCCCGCCCCTTTTACTGATGTAACACTGCTCAGCCAGAGCAGAAGGGAGGTGCCCAGGTAGATTGCAGAGAGGGACAATCTTCAATTAAGATAAGGGAAAAATCTGAAAAACTTGTCAAGGGGGACGGGGCTTTCATTGTTCTCATAGGAAGAAGATTACCCCTTCTGTTATCTGTCTGCTCTATGGACTGCATTCCACATCTGAGAAGAGATGGCTTACACTAGGTAAAAGGGGCGGGAGGGGAAACATTGCTTGTGAATCTCTCTCAAACCATAAAGGTTTGAGAAATAAGACTTATTTCGTTCTTCATGTTTTTTTAATGCCTACAAAATAAAATAAAGATAAAACAAAGTATTACTATCCCTTTAAGCAAGATGTATATTGGCTGACTATGCATGTTAATCTGAGTTATGCGTTTAATTATAGAAAGGGTCTGATGCCAAAGTCTCCGTATTTCGGAGCAGGACCACCAAATGTGTAGAATGGTACCCTGTTCTCTGCCACTTCCCCACTACACTACATATTTTACAATGATTGGGTTTAAAGGGACAGTAATGCTTGTTTACATCAAATTTTAATAGTAACATAGTTGATGAGGCTGAAAATAAGACATGCGTCCATCAAGTCCAGCCCATTCTAAAAACACCCCTGTTGATCCAGAGGAAGGCAAAAGCAGACCTCTGAAGCTATTTCCAATTTAGCCACAAGTGGGTAAAAAATTCCTTCCTGACTCCAAATGGCAGTCAGATAGTTCCCTGGATCAACATCCTATCAGCATTGAAGCCAACTGTCATAATTTTCAATATTGTTCTGTGCTAGATAGGCATCCATTGCTTTTTTGTACTGTACTTGTCTCGTGTTTTTCCTTTATCTGCTTGTACCCAGCCTGTAATTCTCCTGTCTTGTATTTTTCTAAGTAAAAATAATTAAAAAAAAAAAAAAACACACCATTGATTTAAATGGAATTTTCAACCCCTTGAATGTTAGAAAGGTCTCCAATGCACTGCAAAGAAATGGAATGGAGGACTAACTTTCAATGGGTTAAAAGTCCCATTTAAATCCGAGAATATGAGGAATATTTATTTCTCCCCTCTGCTCAGCTGGTTTGCTCCAAAATAGCTCCTCTTTGCCGGTACACAATAGGAGCCCAGGGCTCTATGTGAAGACACAGACTGTGGTTTAGAAATTCAGGTATAAATTTCATCCCAGTTTTAACATTACTTTATCTTAAGGCCGCAGTGTCCAAAACCCTATCACTTTTGAAGATATGACTGTATTAGAATATGACAGCAGGGCTTAAAATTTGAAGTCCTTTGCCACTAGCCAGACCTGAAAAGTTACTCGCCACTGCAAGTCATAGCATACCCACCAGGGCTGAATTTCTACTCGCCAGGGCTGAATTTTCACTCGCCATTGCCTAGTGGCGAGTTGAAATTTTGAGCCCTGTGACAGAAATATGACAAAAGACACATTCTACGGAAACAAGGACAATATGAAACTTTAACACCAAAACAAACCAGGTCTTCAAAGAAATGATGTTATTAAGTCCAGCAATAACCCTTTGTGTGCCAGAGGGGTACACAATGCATTGGGTTAAATCCAAAACAAATTACCTAAAAAAATATTACTGTTAAAATATCTGTATAAATTCCTTAGAACCTAATTTGTCAAAGTCAAGTGGACCAATACAGGGGAAAATCATCAGCTGGGGACAAATACATTTTCCACAATTTATTCAGAAATTCCAAATCTCCCACTAGAGAGGTATTAAAATGTAATAATAAAAAAAACCTCCAATACTAATTACGGATATTTTGCCTAAACCTTAATCTGTGGCCAGCTATTTAGCATTATGTTAATGTACAGATAATCACTCACCTGTCCTGGTACTTGTAGGAATGAATGTCTTCTTAGACACCTGGTGATCTCTTACATACGGCTCTTCTCATCTTTCTATCACCAGTATAACTGCAGGCTTCCCACTGATATAACCTGTGTATGGACATTTATTATGGTATGGAGATTTATTATCCAGTACAATTAATGTTTGTGAACATAAACTATGTAACACTGAATATCTGAAATTAAAATTGTTTTCTCTACAGTTAAAGGGATAGTAATGTTTCACAAAAACAGCAGCTCCAATTAAAGGGATAGTAATGTTTCACAAAAACAGCAGCTCCAATTAAAGGGTTAGTAATGCCTCTGTATAAACATCCTATATAATAATTTGCTAAAACGTGTGTAACGGCGCAGTCGTGTGCAATAGAGACTGCTGTGCGTGCTGCATTGTATCAGCCACGGCGCGGGCAGTCTCTACTGTGCACATGACTGCCCCGCGACCGGTTGGTGGTGGCACTGTGGCCCGTGTAATGGACTCTTCAACTAGTTTTTTATATCGCAGTTATTAGAAAAATAAACGAAACGACCGCAGTCCCATTTCTCAAACCTTTATGGTTTGAGTGATAAAAGAGGCTAAATTTCCCCCTCCCTCCGCTTTCTCTAATGTCGCTATATATAAAAAAAAAAAAAAAATCATATTTCAGGTATTAGAAAAATAAACAAAACGACTGCAGTCCCATTTCTCAAACCTTTATGGTTTGAGAGATATAGGAGGCTAAATTTCCTTCCTCCCTCCGCTTTCTCTGATGTCAGCTGTAAGCTGACGGAAGGAGATCTTGGTCCCGGGACAAACAGGTGTCTCTTCAGCAGAGCCGAAATAGCGCACTGTAAAAAGAAATACTTCTTTGGATCGGTCTACAAAGTGTGCTTGCAAACCAGGCACACTTTGTAGACCATTCCAATGAAGTATTTCTTTTTACATTGCGCTATTTCGGCTCTGCTGAAGAGACACCTGTTTGTCCCAGGACCAGGATTTCCTGCCGTCAGCTTACAGCTGACATCAGAGAAAGCGGAGGGAGGAAGGAAATTTAGCCTCCTATATCTCTCAAACCATAAAGGTTTGAGAAATGGGACTGCAGTCGTTTTGTTTATTTTTCTAATACCTGAAATATGATTTTTTTTTTTTTTTATATATAGCGACATTACTAACCCTTCAATCTTCAAAGTATTTGGGCCAAGTAGAGTGTTATTTCAATACTGTCAGAGCTCTAGTTCAAGAGTAATTGAATGATAAAGTATCCCCCTCCTGCCCCTTTTACTGATGTAACATTGCTCACCTCAGATGTGGGATCTGGTCTTGAGACCAGACAGATTACAGCAAGGGACAATCTTCTTACTGTAACCATGAGGAAAACCCTGCCTCCTTGAAAGGTTTTGCCTTATGCTCACTGAAGATTGTCCCCCTCTGTGATCCATCCGGACAGTGTAGCTGCTCTGAGGTAAAACGGGCGGGAGGGCGATACTTTATCATTCAATTACTCTTGAACTGCAACTCTGACAGTATTGAAATAACACTCTCCGTGACCCAAATACTATGAAGAGTAAGTGGAGCTGCTTTTATTGTGAAACTTTACTAACCCTTTACTAACCCTTTAAAGGGTAAGTGGAGCTGCTTTTATTGTGAAACTTTACTAACCCTTTAAAGGGATAGTAATACTTCGTTTTATCTTTATTTTATTTTGTAGGCATTAAAAAAACATGAAGAACGATATAAGTCTTATCTCTCAAACCTTTATGGTTTGAGAGATATTCACATGCAAAGTATCCCCCTCCTGTTCAGCCTGATCAGAAGGGAGGTGCCCAGGTAGACTGCAGAGAGGGACAATCTTCAATTAAGATAAGGGAAAAACCTGAATAACTTGTCAAGGGGGGAAGGGCTTTCATTGTTCTCATAGGAAGAAGATTGCCCCCTGCTGTTATCTGTCTGGTCTATGGACTGCATTCCACATCTGAGAAGAGATGGCTTACACTAGGTAAAAGGGGCGGGAGGAGAAACTTTGCTTGTGAATATCTCTTAAACTATAAAGGTTTGAGATATAAGACTTATATCGTTCTTCATGTTTTTTTAATGCCTACAAAATAAAATAATGATAAAACGAAGTATTACTATCCCTTTAAGTGACTAGCACCTAAAAGTAACTTTTGTGATTTTTGAAAGAGCTTTCGAAATCATTTCTATTTTCTACTAGTCATTTTGTATTTCTGAGTTATTTAGATGTATAGATTATGCAAAGTAGAGCATGCGTGCAGGTACTTCCTGTCTTATACCTATATCACTTCCCCCACTCACTGATGCTTAACCCTTCCCGTGCTAGTGAAGAAAGGAAATGCATTGCTGAGCAGTCAGCGAGAGGGGAAGGACACGTAGGGATAATAGGCCTGTAAATAGCACAATCTATGACTATAAATAAAGTAGTTTTCTAAATTAAAAATGGATAATAACATAAGATCAATTTTGACAGCTCTTTCGAAATCACCAAAGTTGGTTTCAGGTGATAGTGTCCCTTTAAATTCTAATCATGTTTCCCATATGAAAGGTTTCCTGTGTTTAGGGTGATATTGTTACCTAGAGATATAAGGGATCGGTAATTCTCCATCATGACATCCCTGTACAGTCCCTTCTCTTCTTCTCTTAAACAGTCCCACTCCTCCTTGGAGAAGTAAATAGCAACGTCATCAAACGCAGCATGGTCCTAAAAAAGAAAATTATTTAGTCAGTGTTTATTTCTTCTTAGAAAAATCACTTAAATTATTCTTGGAAACATGTAAATGAAGTATTTTACATCCACATTAATCTGGGATCCTTTTAAGCTTAGCTGTAAGCCTTGCTTTTCTTCCCTTCCTATCTGTATAGATAGCAGTCACATTGATGTGTTATGTACCTACATCAGCCTTTCTCCTCTGTGACCATATGACCACAGGATTAAAGGGACAGTAATGTTTCATAATAAAAGCAGCTCTATTTAATCATCATAATATTTGGACTTTGGAGAGTTTTATTTCAATTCTGTCAGAGTTGCAGTTCAAGAGCAATTCAATGACAAAGTATCCCCCTCCCGCCCCTTTTACTGATGTAACACTGCTCAGCCAGATCAGAAGGGATGTGCCCAGGTAGACTGCAGAGAGGGACAATCTTCAATTAAGATAAGGGAAAAACCTGAAAAACTTGTCAAGGGGGACAGGGTTTTCATTGTTCTCATAGGAAGAAGATTGTCTCCTGCTGTTATCTGTCTGGTCTATGGACTGCATTCCACATCTGAGAAGAGATGGCTTACACTAGGTAAAAGGGGTGGGAGGGGAAACTTTGCTTGTGAATATCTCTTAAACCATAAGGTTTGAGAGATAAGACTTATATCGTTCTTCCTGTTTTTTTAATGCCTACAAAATAAAATAAAGATAAAATGAAGTATTACTATCCCTTTAAATCACTTTCTTTCTGTACTGGGACTGGTGCTAACTTCGGGTGAAGTCACCAGAGACTATGCCCATGAGTTAATTTGACCATATTCCACACAGCTATGATTTTCCTCTTGCATTTTGTGGAACAGACTAAGCCTTTGAATGTGACAATAACAGTGCAACCTTTAGGTGACAGTTTGAGCTCTAATAACTTCTGACCAGGTCTTATCTCAGATTTTCTCTCTCTCTATAAATTATTATATATATACAGTATTATGCAAAAGTCTGAGGCAAGTATGAGAAAATGCTATAAAGTAAGAATGCTTTCAAAAACAGACATGATAATAGTTCATATTGATCAATTCACAAAATGATAGTAAGTGAACAAAAGAAAAATTTGGTGTGACCACCCTTCGCCTTCAAAACAGCATCAATTCTTCTAGATACACTTGCACACAGTTTGTTAAGGAACTCGACAGGAAGGTGGTCCCAAACATATTGGAGAACTAACCACATTTGTTTTGTGGATTTAGGCCCCTCAGTTGCTTCTCTTTCTTCATATAATCCCAGACAGAATTGATGATGTTGAGATCAGGGCTCTGTGGGGACCATACCATCACATCCAGGACTCCTTGTACTTCTATACACCGAAGATAGTTCATAATGACTTTGGCTGTATGTTTGTGTGATATACAGAAAGCGTGAGATGTGTGTGTGTGTGAGACACAGACAGAGGGGTGAGGTGTGTGTGTGACACAGACAGAGGGGTGAGGTGTGTGTGATACAGACAGAGGGGCGAGATGGATGTGTGTAATACACATACAGAGGGGTGAGGTGTGTGTGTGTAAGACACATACAGAGGGGTGAGGTGTGTGTGTGTAAGACACATACAGAGGGGTGAGGTGTTTGTGATACAGACAGAGGGTGAGGTGGATGTGTGTGTGTGTGTGTGTAAGACACATACAGAGGGGTGAGGTGTTTGTGATACAGACAGAGGGTGAGGTGGATGTGTGTAAGACACAGACAGAGGGGTGAGGTGGATGTGTGTGAGACACAGACAGAGTGGTGAGGTGTGTGTGTAAGACACAGAGGGGTGAGGTGTTTGTGATACAGACAGAGGGTGAGGTGGATGTGTGTAAGACACAGACAGAGGGGTGAGGTGTGTGTGATACAGACAGAGGGGTGAGGTGGATGTGTGTGAGACACATACAGAGGGGTGAGGTGGATGTGTGTGTGTGTGTGTGTAAGACACAGACAGAGGGGTGAGGTGTGTGTGATACAGACAGAGGGTGAGGTGGATGTGTGTAAGACACAGACAGAGGGGTGAGGTGTGTGTGATACAGACAGAGGGGTGAGGTGTGTGTGATACAGACAGAGGGGTGAGGTGTGTGTGATACAGACAGAGGGGTGAGGTGGATGTGTGTGAGACACATACAGAGGGGTGAGGTGGATGTGTGTGTGTGTGTGTAAGACACAGACAGAGGGGTGAGGTGTGTGTGATACAGACAGAGGGGTGAGGTGGATGTGTGTAAGACACAGACAGAGGGTGTGGGGTGTGTGTAAGACACAGACAGAGGGTGAGGTGTGTGTGATACAGACAGAGGGGTGAGGTGGATGTGTGTAAGACACAGACAGAGGGGTGAGGTGGATGTGTGAGAGACACATACAGAGGGGTGAGGTGGATGTGTGAGAGACACATACAGAGGGGTGAGGTGTGTGTGTGTGTGTGTGTGTGTGTGTAAGACACAGAGGGGTGAGGTGTGTGTGATACAGACAGGGGTGAGGTGGATGTGTGTGAGACACATACAGAGGGGTGAGGTGTGTGTGTGTGTAAGACACAGACAGAGGGGTGAGGTGTGTGTGATACAGACAGAGGGGTGAGGTGTGTGTGTGATACAGACAGAGGGGTGAGGTGGATGTGTGTAAGACACAGACAGAGGGGTGTGGGGTGTGTGTAAGACACAGACAGAGGGGTGTGGGGTGTGTGTAAGACACAGACAGAGGGGTGTGGGGTGTGTGTAAGACACAGACAGAGGGGTGAGGTGTGTAAGACAGAGGGTAAGGTGTGTGTGTGTGTGTGTAAGACACAGGCAGAGGGTAAGGTGTATGTGTGTGTGTGTAAGACACAGACAGAGGGTAAGGTGTGTGTGTGTGTGTGTAAGACACAGACAGAGGGTAAGGTGTGTGTGTAAGACACAGACAGAGGGTAAGGGGTGTGTGTGTGTGTAAGACACAGACAGAGGGTAAGGGGTGTGTGTGTGTGTGTGTGTGTAAGACACAGACAGAGGGTAAGGTGTGTGTGTGTGTGTGTGTGTGTGTGTGTGTGTGTGTGTGTGTAAGACACAGACAGAGGGTAAGGTGTGTGTGTGTGTGTGTGTGATACAGAGGGTGAGGTGTGTGTGTGTGTGTGTGTGTGTGTGTAAGACACAGACAGAGGGTAAGGTGTGTGTGTGTGTGATACAGAGGGTGAGGTGTGTTTTTGTAATATAGACAAGAGGTAATATAGACAGAAGGTGAAGTGTGTGTGAGATACAGACAGAAGGTGATTTGAGCTGTGAGTGAAGATGATGCTTTCTGTGTTAACACAAAAAGCATCATCGGTTCTCACAGACAAAGTAGAACTTTTGGCACTGAGAAAGGTACCCCTTGGGACGTGTGTGTACAATCAAAGGAGAAATTGTAGTGCAAACCAGCTGTACTGTAGGGTAAAAATAAAAATCCCCATTCACATCTTGGAGACCTCTCCAGTTTAGAGTTCAAAGCCCTATTTAAATCAATTGGATTTTGGGGTTTATTGGTCCCAGAATTGCTCCAGTTTAATTTTATACCATAGTCCCATTGAGTCATATGTACAAAAGCAAAGCGTTAAAGTGGATTAAAGCTCTATTATATCAGTGGAAATCTGATTTTTTTTTTCCCTAAGGTGCACTTGATTTGCAGCCCAGCATAAACAACTAATTGTATCATACACACATAAAGAGAGGGACAAAGAGATCAAATACACTGAAGAAATGGGTATTCCAGAAAACAGACACACGATATTTATTAGAGTTGATGCGAAATAGTCACCGTAAATTCCAGTCATCTGCAAGCAAATGTGTTCAAATCCTCAAAAAAACCCAACAACAAATAGAGAGAAAAGTGATCACTGACCATGTTACCGAGAAAGAGCTAGACCCTCTACCATTGTGTAACAGCAAACGGAGTTCACATGAAATAGTGTCCGTGTGGAAACAAAATATCTGAGTGTAAAGTTCCTGTTAAGGAGCAGTGACATCTAGTGGTGAGAAGAAGGAATACAGGGGCAGAGGATTAGAGCTCAGCTGAAGAAGTTTAGGACTAGATTTCAGCCTGAAATTGTTCTCCCTTATCCACAACCACAGAGCAGTGTTTATCAATCCTTTCAGTGGCAATTACCCTCAGTATTTCCACAAGTGTCCAAACAGTCAGTTCAATAATTATGATGTAGAAATTAGTAGTCATGTAACAATAAACAGTGCAGATAATCATATAAGAACACATCTATACAATTTCTCACACACAGATACATACGCACACTGTCTCACACAGACATACACAAAACAAACCCCCCCCACACACACACACACATCCTCAGATAAAGATAAACACACACATTTGTTATCACGTGCATACAGAAATTCACTCCGTACACACACATATACACCATGCCTGGGAACCTTTTTATCCATGCTTCCTGGAGAAACACACAGGGCTGGAGTGCCAAAATAATGATATTTGTGTCATAATGTAGGCGGGGCTTAATCAGAGTGACATGAGTTGGAGGGTGGAGAGGCGGCATTTTTGCTTTAATGGGTAGCGATGTGGGAGGAACAGAGTGGGAGTGGGCGAAATGTGGGACAGTGAGTCTCAGTAATTTATTCTGAGAACCAGAGTCTCTGGGGCAGATTCGGAGAGTTCCCAATATGATATACAATGGGCACAAGCAGTCACTAAGTTACATGGGCCTCTACAAATGGGAAAGACTTTCACAAAGACTGGAGAATCTCTGCCCTACAACAACTGGACTTGGATGGTGGAAAATAATGGGCATTCTCCAAAGTCAAATGTTGGCTAGACATAGTGGCCATTTGCCCAGGATTTCCAGGGACATTCCCAAATTTTGGCTTTGTCTGACCTCCATTGTATCCTGGAATCTGTTTTTTATTTTGCAAAGTCAGCCCCAGAAGATGCCATGCCTCTAAGGTATGATTTGATGGCTGCCACCAGGGCTCGGTCGTGCCAGAGAATAGAGAGTCTAAATATTGAGGCAGCATGTGGGGAATAAATTCCACCTACTGCTTCTCTCCCTCTCATGGAGCAAAACAGGGGAACCTTCCGGTTTGACTGTAATGTTCACCAGCAGAAAGACCCATCCATGAAGAGTGTTGACTTCATTCTATTAAAGCTGTAACCTGAGATGGAACAAGAGAGGATTTCTTGA
Organism: Rhinophrynus dorsalis; assembly: GCA_037306005.1. Taxonomy (NCBI): domain Eukaryota; kingdom Metazoa; phylum Chordata; class Amphibia; order Anura; family Rhinophrynidae; genus Rhinophrynus; species Rhinophrynus dorsalis. The sequence continues at coordinate 15,832,640 of CM074727.1, read as the reverse complement.
TCACTCAACCGTGCTGCTCCAGTATGGATTTGCATGTCTAAAGCTAAAGGTGCACAGCCTCCTCTAAAGGAGCTATTAGAAAATGGTTGCCCAGAGAGGGAGTAAAAGAAATCCCTGACGGTCCTGGCATGTCATAGAATTCTGGGATGGCAGGAGAGCCACACACCGCTCTGCTATCCCAGAATTTACTGAGACAAAAAAAAATGGACAGTGCTCATTAACGATCTGCCAGAATCGGGTAATCGTTAAGGGGTTAAGGTAAGTTAAACTTAAGAATCTTAGAATCAGCTGCTGGGGGTGGGTGGTAATCCCAGTGCTGTAGTGCAGCAGGAGAGAAGTGATATAATAGAGATAATTGCCTGAGGATAACAGTTTCTGATCAGGTGACTTCCACTCCTCATAAAACCACCTAATCCAGGGAATGATGAGAAGGGAAAAGCACAGTGTCCATTTGCACCTCTTACACATATCTGAGGATGAAGGACTCTAATCAGAGGCCCCATGGACCTTAAGAGGCTCCAAAACTGCCCTAACAAAACCCTCAAAAGGTGACCCAGGGTCTTCCTCAAATAAGTCCCAAGGAGTAAATGAGGTATAAATAAATAAAATAAAAAAAAATAAATAAAAATATCCACATCAGCCTCATCAGTTTCCCCTTCCAGAGGAAAATCCCCCCCTACAAAATTAATTATTATTCTTTAGTTATATAGCGCCAACTTAGTATGCATCGCTGTACAATAGGGAATAGACATACAGAGATATTAAATAGGACAAATGGAACATGGCACACAAAAGTATCAGAGGGCCCTGCTCGTGTGAGCTTACAGTCTAGAGGAATAAATGATCTTTTGGGGTGATCAGGACGGTCCTGGCTCTCGGACTCAAGGTCCCCTAAATAGAGGAAGGAATATCATTCACAGTAGAAATAAGGGTTTTAACCCATCCAGACTCCTGTTCAAGAGAAGAGGGGCCCAGAGTTTGCTGAGGAGGGGCCACAGAACATGAGGGATATAATATACCAGTAAAGTCCCTAGGAAGACCAGTCTAACATGAGGAATAAAGGGTTAATGAGGAAATCCCTGATGTCCTGGTGGTCTTAGAATTTCCCATATCTCCCTTTTGCTCAGACATAGTCAGGAGACCCCCAAAGATGGAATACAGGACAGACAATAAAGAAAAACTACTTATCTGCCTGTAAAGGGTAAAAGACTGGATGCCAGGAGGGACATTCAGCCACCAGAATAGAGAGCTGAAAATTAGACGCCTATGAGGTGCCAGCTGCAGACAAAAAAAGAAGTGGAGAGGCGTGGCACCTCCCGTTCACTGAGGCCCGAGAAAAGAAAAGGTCTCGTTGGGAAATAAATTCCCTCCACAAAAGCAAGGTGGCATTCTATCCATCACATCTGTTTGCAGCACCAGTGGTGGGGTAACCCTCCTCTCATAATAGACAAAGAATAGAATTGTCCTTCCTGTGCATCAGGTACAGGAGACTCTGCCGATGTCACATTGACCTTGTGGCTGACAGTTTTACTTGTGGTTAGTAGCTGCACCAAGGTCGCATTTGCAGTCAACACCAGTCACAAGCTACACACCCTACTCTGCTATTAAGCAGTACTCCAGCAGCAGCCTGGAGATTTGAATCCATCTGCAAACCTGTATCTCTCCAGTCACCCTGTTCCACTCTGGCATGTAAGTGGTTTTTGTACACTGCTTCCTCTGACTCCTGAATCTATTCCTGGCTGGTGCTTCGGTGTCTCTTCTGGCTACTAGTCCTCCTCTGCCCTGCGACTCCAATTTTTGTTCTGTCATTTACGTGGCACCTACCCCTTCTTTGGTCAAATTCCTTCCTGGTTACACCCCTTCCTGATTTCTAGAATTCCTTCCTGGTTACACCCCTTCCTGTTTGCTACAATTCCTTCCTGGTTACACCACTTTCTGATTGCTACAATTCCTTCCTGGTTACACCCCTTCCTGATTGCTACAATTCCTTCCTGGTTACACCCCTTTCTGATTGCTACAATTCCTTCCTGGTTGCACCCCTTTCTGATTCCTACAATTCCTTCCTGGTTACACCCCTTTCTGATTGCTAGAATTGCTTCCTGGTTAGAACCCCCAACCCACCTCTTACTGCTAGAATTCCTTCCTGGTTACACTTGTTCCAATTTGCTAGATTTCCTTCCTGGGTCCATAGTAACATAGTAAATTGGGTTGAAAAAAAACACAAGTCCATCAAGTTCAACCTTCGCCTCATACCTCAGTAACTGAGAATTGTATAGCTTTCCTGCTACCAATTAAATGTCTTTATGAGACCTTCCTGATCAGCCTACTGATAAACAGTATAACTCTGTATGTTCCCTTTTGAAAGAAATGTATCTAATCTTCTCTTAAATGTATCCATTGTATCTGCCATAACTACCTCCCTGGGCAATGAATTCCACAATTTGACAGACCTTACCGTAAAAAAACCCTTCCTCTGCTGAAGTTTAAACCTCCTTTCCTCTAATCTCAAGGGGTGTCCCCTGGTCACCTGATCAGGCCTTGGAATAAATAGCTCACCGTAGAGATCCTTGTATTGACCTCTCATATACTTGTACAATGTGATACGGTCTCAGTTGTCTTTTCTCTAGAGTAAATAAACCAAGTTTGTTTAGTCGTTCCTCATATGTCAAGTCCTCCATTCGCTTAATTAATTTTGTTGCTCTTTGCTGTACCCTCTCTAGTTCTCGTATATCCTTTTTCAGAACTGGTGCCCAAAATTGCACTGCATACTCAAGGTGAGGTCTTACCAGTGATTTGTATAATGGCAAAATAATGTTATCCACTCTTGCTTCGATACCTCTTTTTATGCAAGACAGGACTTTGTTTGCCTTTGCTACTGCTGTTTGACACTGGTCACTGTTTCCAAGTTTGCAGTTGACAAGGATACCCAGTTCTTTTTCTAGCAACGAGTCACCTAAAATTATTCCATTAAGTTTATAAGTAGTCTTGGGATTGTTTCCTCCCAAATGCATGACTTTACACTTCTCCACATTAAACTTCATATTCCACATGTTTGCCCAATCTGACATTGTATGTAAGTCCCTCTGTAGAGAGAAAATATCCTGTTCTGAATTAATGACTTTAGTATCATCTGCAAATATTGATATTCTGCTTTTTATATCTATTTCCAGGTCATTTATAAACATGTTAAAAAGCAGGGGACCCAATACTGAACCCTGAGGTACTCCACTCTCCACTTTAACTGTACTGGAGAATTTTCCATTTACAACCACACACTGTTCCCTATCCTTCAGACAGTTTTGTATCCAATTGCAAAGGTTATCTCCTAGCCCCAATTTCCTTATTTTATACACCAGCCTTCTGTGTGACACTGTATCAAATGCCTTTGCAAAGTCTAGATATACTACATCTACTGCCTTGCCATTGTCTAGGTTGCTGCTTACCTCCTCATAGAAGCTGAAAAGATTAGTTTGGCATGATCTATTCTTCATAAAACCATGTTGATTCGTGCTAATGATTTTATTTTTTGCGTTGTAATCCTGAATATAGTCCCTTATTATCCCTTCTAACAGTTTTCCCACTTCAGAGGTCAAACTCACTGGTCTATAATTCCCAGGTTCTGTTTTAGTTCCCTTCTTAAACAGAGGCACTATGTTAGCTCTTCGCCAATCCTGTGGCACTGAGCCTGTGGTAATAGAATCTTTAAAGAGTAAATATAGGGGTTTTGCTAACACTGCACTAAGTTCCTGAAGAACCCTTGGATGTATACCATCAGGACCCGGTGCTTTGTCGGTTTTAATTTTGTTCAGTCTTCCCATGACATCTCCTTGCGTTAACCCAATATCTATTAATTGTATTGTTTTATTTGAACTTGCGGAGGCTCTTCTACCATTCCTTGCTCCCTTGTATATACTGATGCAAAGAAAGTGTTTATAACATCGGCCTTTTCCTTATGCTCACTAACCAACTCACCCATCTCATTTTTCAATGGTCCAATGCACTCCCTCTTAAGTTTTTTGCTATTTATATATTTGAAAAACTTTTTTGGATTAGTCTTGCTTTCCCTTGCAATTCGAGTTTCATTATCTATTTTTGCTACCCTAATTGCCTTTTTGCAATCTTTGTTGCACTCCCTGTATTTTAAGAAAGATTGTTCAGTTCCTTGAGACTTAAATAATTTGAATGCATTTTTTCCTTGCCATTTCCTTCTTTACATGTGCAGTTAACCACATTGGCTGTGATTTACTTCTTTTGCATTTTTTCCCCATTGATATATACTGTTGGGTACATTTCTGCAACCTAAATTTGAATTCTGACCATTTTTCCTCAGTATTTTTGCCTTTAAATAAAATATCCCAGTCCATGTGTTGCATTGAGGCCCTTAACAATTTGAAGTTCGCTTTTTAAAAATTAAGAGTTTTGGTTGAACCTATACATTTTTGCTTTGCCAGACTGATCTCAATTGTAACCATGTTGTGATCACTGTTTTCCCAAATGTTCTCTTACCTTAATCTTGGATACCATTTCTGTGTTATTAGTGATCACTAGGTCCAATACATTGTTATTTCTTGTCGGTGCTTCCACCATTTGTGACATGTAGCTTTCACGAAGCGTGTTCAAAAACCTGCTACCCTTAGCACTCTGACAGGTCTCATTTTTCCAGTTTATATCTGGATAATTAAAATCTCCCATAATTATAGTATGCCCAAACTGGGCAGCTTTCCTCATTTGCAGTAGAAGTTGGGCCTCATCATTGTCATCGATATTTGGTGGTTTGTAGCATATGCCCACCAATAACTTTTTTTTACCTTTCACACCACATTTAGTCTCGATTTCTACCCACATGGAAACCACAATTTGGCCAGTTTCCTCACTAATATCACCTCACAAAACTGGATTTAGCCCTGATTTCAAATATAAGCACATACCTCCACCTTTTCTATTAATTCTGTCTCTTCTAAACAGGGAAAAGCCCTCTATATTTACAGCCCAGTCATGTGCATCGTTCCACCATGTTTCTGTTATTCCAATTATGTCCAGTTGCTCATTAACCGCCAGCAATTCTAGTTCTCCTATTTTATCTACCATACTTCTTGCATTTGCTAGCATACAATTAATTTTGAAGTCTTTACATATATTAATCCATCCTTCACTGCTTGTTAGAATCCTTTCCTGTTACAGGTCTTCCTGATATTTATCATTCCTTCCTTGTTACACCCCTTGGTAGTATTCTCCCTGATTATTCCCCCTTCTCCTTAGTAGAACACACCTCTTTTTTTTATGGGGTGTTTCTGGGCACATTACTGAGAATTGATAGGTTATTTCATGACCTACAGACACCTTTTGTATAAATGATTTAGAGCAAGACCAACATAATTTATTTATCCAGACTAATTGCTTGTAGCACTTCTCTCATGTTACATAAGGCGCATTTGACAGAATCCTCCATAACTGGGGCTCCTGGAGAGGGCTGAGAGGCAGCCTCCTGCCCACAGACTATGGACCTGTCCCGGGAACAGGGTGTAGCGTCCCCCTAAGACTGAGTGCTAAGGTGGGTGATTGTTCCATTTTTATTACGGTGCCCATGATTTCCTTGCCTGCTGTGCCTGTCCGGTAGTTTGGAGTGGAGCGGCATGACTCTGACTCGATCCATCTGCGGGCGCGCGTCATTGACGTGGCACTCGCTATTTTATACTTCCTGTCAGTTTAGTGATTATGCTCAGCCTTCTCGCATCGGCTTTATAGCCTGGACGCGAACTGGGCCTAGTCACCCGTTCGTGGTGTTTCTGTGCACATTCCTGTGTTGCTCATCTGACCCTTGCTTGGCTTCCGTTACTCTCTGGTGTTCAATCCCTGGCCTGTCTGACTACTCGCTCCGGTTGTGACCTTTGGCTCCGTCTGACTACCTGATCCGTGTATGACTCTGGCTTGTCCGACTACCCTCTCTGTGCTGACCTTGGCTGTGGCTAACTACCCGATCCGGCTCCTGATTGTGGCCCGTCTGACTATGCTTTGTGCTAGTTATAGCTCCTGTCTGACTACACGTTACGGGTAGATCATGGGTGCGCTCTCTCCTTTGGCACTCAGCTACCAAGCTGGTAGCGCTGCAGTGGCTCCCGCTCTGCCTAGTCTGTTGCCTCCTTTGTGCGCTACCTATCTGGCTGCCTATACTTGCGCCCATACTCTGTTGCCTCCGCTCAGTCAAGCCGTTGCTCCTACAGACAAGTGCAGTTTAGTCTTGCTCTGTGGTCTCCTCTCTATGCGCTCCTACTGATTGCCTTGCCTGCGCACTTACTCTGCTGACTGGAGTAGTGCTATTTGCAGATTGCCTGTATCTGCTGGTTATCCTCACTCCGTTGTCCCCGCTGGGTATCACTACACTTCCAACTCCCAAGAGCTCCATCTGATATTCCCTTCTCTGGGGTTGTCTGGGTACTCTCCTGTGCTATCTGCAGCATTCAGTCTCCTATCTGTGAGTAGAACCAAATTTGGTTCTATATACTCCATACCTACATACCTGCGGTGGTTCAGTGTCAGTTCTTGGGTAGTGGACTAGACACTGTCCTCACATCTGTCTCCCCTTAGACTTAGGAAGTGTTTTGCTCTTTTCATGATTCTGATTATTTTAATAAACTGGTTAAAATCACTTGTACCGTTGTCGTGTGTTTATTTTGTTAAGAGTCTGTGACAATTTTCCCCCGGTGACTTTATTTCCCCAATGAGCCCTTTTCCCCCAGCCTTGTTAGGCCAAAGGATACCAGCCCACCCAAAAGACTGCAATTACTTTGGAAGGTGTAAAAGATGCTTCAGCACAAAGTACATTATCCTGTTGTGTATTCTGGCCCCTCAGAGACACTTCTACTCAGCCCTATTCCTTTGTCTAGTTAATTCACTAATGACTGGCCCCATTGAATCATGTTGCCACCTACCCATAGTTCCATCACACAGTATGTTTACTCCCATTGTGACTCTTTGTATTTTGTGCCCCTCCACCAATGGCCCCATTGTCTCTCCATATGTGGTTTGCAGTTGGGTGTATCCTGTTGCATTCCAAAATGTGTTGATAATGCAGTTATGTGTGTAAATAAACCCTGTGTGTTCTGCAATAAAGAGTTCTTGTGTTACCTACACTGGTATTGTCTGGTGGGGTAAGTTTGCTGTATCCAGAGTGCGTCCAACCCTCACTGAGTCTTGCTTAAGTGACTGGCTGAATGGAGCTATGATTCTGAGTGTTGTCCTGGGTTATGGAAGCAGTTTTGGCAGAGCTACTCCTTCCTGGTTGAAGCCTCTCACTCTTCGTTCTCGGGTACATCCCCCTTTCCCTTCTCTATAGAATGTCTTCCTGGTTACATCCCTCTCTCCGCACTCTAGAATTCCTTCCTTGTTACATCCCGCTTTCCCTGCTCTCTAGAATGTCTTCCTGGTTACATCCCTCTCTCCGCACTCTAGAATTCCTTCCTGGTTACATCCCGCTTTCCCTGCTCTCTAGAATTTCTTCCTGGTTACATCTCCCTCTCTGCATCCGTGCATCACACAGTATGTTTACTCCCATTGTGACTCTTTGTATTTTGTGCCCCTCCACCACTGGCCCCATTGTCTCTCCATATGTGGTTTGCAGTTGGGTGTATCCTGCTGCATTCCAAAATGTGTTGATAATGCAGTTATGTGTGTAAATAAACCCTGTGTGTTCTGCAATAAAGAGTTCTTGTGTTACCTACACTGGTATTGTCTGGTGGGGTAAGTTTGCTGTATCCAGAGTGCGTCCATCCCTCACTGAGTTTTGCTTAAGTGACTGGCTGAATGGAGCTACGACTCTGAGTGTTGTCCTGGGTTATGGAAGCAGTTTTGGCAGACCTACTCCTTCCTGGTTGAAGCCCCTCACTGTTCGTTCCTGGGTACATCCCCCTTTCCCTGCTCTCTAGAATGTCTTCCTGGTTACATCCCTCTCTCCGCACTCTAGAATTCCTTCCTTGTTACATCCCGCTTTCCCTGCTCTCTAGAATGTCTTCCTGGTTACATCCTTCTCTCCACACTCTAGAATTCCTTCCTGGTTACATCACCCTTTCCCTGCTCTCTAGAATTTCTTCCTGGTTACATCTCCCTCTCTGCATCCGTGCATCACGTCAGAACTTCTACACATGTGCATAAAAGGCCAGAGGTTGCAGAAGTTTCTTCACTTGGTACCTGGAACCGAAGAGGTAATAACAGACAGCATAACTGAGCCTTTATTATGGAACCTACGGGACTCATGGAAGTCCTATCCACACTGAGCAACAAGATCTCCTCTCTGGCAGCCTCTGTTCAGGAGCTCCAAAGTAATCAAGCTGTGCTTCAGCACCGGCTTCAGTAGCTTCAGCCTACTTCTCCTCCTAAATGACCCTGTGTTTCTTCCTCTGGACCCCCTACTGAATCTGCTGCCTCTGTTCCTGAACCTCAGGTACCCCTTCCAGAGCAATTCAGTGGAAATAAGCAAGAAGATAGGACAGGCTGAGAGGGTGCAATACTCCGGTTCCAATCCGAAGGTCAGGGCAGGCTGAGAGGGTGCAGAAGTCAGTATCCAATCTCCATTTTCAGTGTAACAATACAGGTCCCATAGTTTTGCTCATTCATCCATTTGCCCTAAATCCTTATGAATTTGGTTTAACCCTCAAAGTCAACCATCTTGCTTATTTTGGTATAATCTCCAAAATGGCACATGTTAGCATGTATGCCGCTTGATATCACGAACGAAGATAGTAAACAGACCCTAGTACTGACCCCTCCCACTTTTTAAACAATACTACAGACTTTGACACTGTAACATGTTTTAAAGGAAAAGCAAACATTTATTTTAACTTTACAAAATCCGAAGAAAACATAACCTGTGAAGTCAAATTGATTAGGTCACTGAATTTTTTAATCCAGAGAGTTTTCTCTCTTTGTACAGAGGAAGTGTGGATATTAATACAATGATGCAAGTCTCCACGTAGTACTGATTGATCTCTGTGCGGAGTATGTGGCTTTTCTACATTGCTTCACTGTGGTTTTTACATTTTATCTTTCTTACATTATTGCACTTTGTCTAATTCCACAGACCCACACTGAATGATTCATGGGGTAAAATAGATGAAAAAATGTAAAAAGAAGTAGAAGAAAATAGGATTTTAGTCTTACCTGTTAAATCCCTTTCACTTAGTCCATACAGGTTACTGGTAACTCTGGGAGGCGATCTGCCCCTTTAAGTAGGCAGGAACATTTCTACAAACGTATGCAGGGGGCGGAGCCTCTCCTCCCTCCTCGGCTGCTTCCCAGTGACCTAACACCAGAATGATTTGAGACCCTACTAACTGACCAGAAATAGGAGAGAAGAAGACTCCTGTGACCATGCCCCAAAGGACTCCCACAAAGTGCCACAGGAGAGCCAAGCATGGTCTCTTGACAGGGTGGGAGACCAGTAACCGATAGGGACTAAGTGAAAAGGATTTAACAGGTAAGACTAAAATCCTATTTTCACTGTCGTCCAATACAGGTTACTGGTAACTCTGGGATGTCCAACCATTGAGTTTCCCTGAGGTGGGAAGGAGGCAAGGACCAGGCGCAAGGCCCCCAAAGTCACCAGGACCTCCATGAACCTACTGGACAGAGATCCCAACAAAACAGAAGTGTCAACGGACACCAACTAGGGGTAACAACAGACCCCAGGAACTGGTACACAGCACACTGAACTAGAGCCAACAGGGCTCAACAGTAAGGAAGCACTAAGAACCTCAGAGGAAGAAGATCCTAGACAGGCAAAACTGCCTCCAGAACCTTTCTACCAAGGCTGGCATCAGCCGAGGCCAGCACATCCACACGGTAATGCTTCGAGAAGGTGTGCACCGAGGACCAAGTGGCCGCCCGGTGCAGCTGATCAGCAGACGCTTGATTATTGTAGGCCCAAGAGGCCCCAATGGACCTGGTGGAATGGGCCGTGACCCGAAAGGGAACATGCTTATTCTGCAATTCGTACGCCTTATGAATAGTAGACTTAATCCAAGAAGCAATAGTCACCTTGGATGCCAGTCTCCCAGCCCTAGGACCCTCCGGAATGATGAACAAAGCGTCAGATTTCCTGATGGATTCCGTGCGATGCACATAGAACTTGAGACAACGCACAACATCCAACAAATGGAGATCCCTCTCCTTATCAGAAGAGGGGCTCGGGCAGAAAGAGGGCAACACAATCTCCTGATTAATGTGTAACTCCTTAGAAGTGCGAAGCATTGCCTTGTCCTTATGAAACACCAATAGGGTGGTTTAAAGGAGAGAGCTTGTAACTCCGCCACCCGGCGGACAGACACAATGGCCAAAAGAAAAGCCATCTTCCATGACAAAAGACATAAAGGAATAGTAGCCAAGGACTCAAAGGGAGGACGCTGGAGAACTCCCAAAACCAGATTAAGGTCCCACTGAAGAGCAGGACTCCGAAAAGCAGGACGCACATGGGCCACGCCCTGGAAGAAGATCTTGACATCAGGAAGGATAGTAATGCGCTCCTGGAAAAAGACAGAAAGCGCCGAAGTCTGAACCTTAAGAGAACTCAAACTGAATCCCTTATTCACACCGTCCTGCAAAAAGGCCAAGACAGTAGGAAGATGAAAATCGTGGGACAGGTACCTGTCAGCACACCAAGACAGTAAGGTCGACCACACCCGATGACAAATCTTGGACGAGACAGGCTTACGAGCCCGCAGCATGGTAGACACCACAGCCGAAGAAAACCCTTTCTTCTTCAAAATTGAGGATTTAACCTCCAGGCCGTCAAATGGAGACAATGAACGTCCTCCTTCCACAGATAACCTTGAATCAGAAGATCTGGACGAGGGGGAAGCGGGAAGGGCTCCGCCACCGACAGATCCAGAAGGTCTGGATACCAGGACTGACGAGGCCAGATCGGAGCAATGAGGATGACCGGACAACGCTCCACCTTCAGCTTCTGGATCACCCTGATCAGCATTGGAAGGGGGCGAAGATGTAGGCTAGGGAGAACGCCCAAGGAATCGACCTGGCGTCGACCGCCACAGCCAGCGAGTCTCTCCACCTGGAGTAAAACGTTGGAACCTTCATGTTGTGCCTGCTTGCCATCAGATCCACTAGGGGTACGCCCCACATCTGGGTCAAGAGCTGAAACACCTCCGGATGGAGTTCCCACTCTCCGCTGTCGACTGCGTGACGACTGAGGAAATCTGCCATGACATTGTCTACGCCTGGAATGTGCACCGCAGAAATGGCGGGAATGTGAACCTCCGCCCAGGACAGAATGGCCTTTACCTCTAGCCACGCGGCGAGACTTCTTGTCCCTCCCTGTCTGTTGATGTAAGCCACGGCGGTGGCGTTGTCTGATTCCACTTTGACCGGACAGTCCTCCAGCTGAGATTCCCAATGGCGCAGAGCATGGAAAATCGCCCGAAGTTCCAGAATGTTGATGGGAGCAGAGACTCCTCCAAGGATCACTTCCCCTGAGCACTGAAGCGACCCAAGACAGCACCCAGAGACTGGCGTCCGTCGTGACTTTGGTCCAGAAAGGGGCCCTGAAGGATCTTCCCTTCAGGAGATGGGAAAGGTCCAACCCCCACTCGAAGCTCAACTGGACACGAGGAGGCAGAGATACGGACAGCTTCAGATGATCCGGTCGATCCCTGCACGTCTGGATCACAAACCTCTGAAGTTCCCTGGTGTGGGCCATCGCAAATGGCACCGCCTCTATCGCGGAAATGAACTTGCCCTCCAGTGAAGACAACCTTGGCACTGGGATCCACTCGAGAGTCAGAATCCTCGAGACTCGTTGGGCAATCTGATGAGCCACCTCCTCTGGCAGAAACACCATACCCTTCTGAGTGTCGAACAGGAGACCCAGGAAGATGAGACGCTGGGACGGAATCAAGTCCGACTTGTCCAAATTCACTATCCAACCATGATGAGTGAGGGCATGGATGCAGGTCTGAACCTGCTGATGAAGGAGTTTCGCAGACGCCGCCTTCAATAGCAAGTCGTCCATGTACGGAGTCACTCTTATGCCATCCCGATGGAGGGCAGATATCAGTGCTCCCAGCACTCGTTGGAAAACTTGGGGAGCAGTTGTCAGTCCAAACGGAAGAGCTGAAAACTGAAAATGAACTCTGGCGCAGGCAAACCTCAGATATCTCCTGCTCGCAGGATGAATAGGGATGTGCAGATACACATCCTGAAGATCCAGAGAAGCAAGAAACTCCCCTGGAGACATGGCAGCGATCACAGTGCGCAGAGATTCCTGACGATAGTGAGTCTTCACCACAAAGGAATTGAGATCCTTGAGATCCAAAATAGGACGACCCCCTCTGTCCTTCTTGGTCACCACAAAAAGGTTGGAGTAGAACCCCCAAACCCATTTCCGCAGGAGGCACTGGCTCCAGAACTTCCTTGTCCAAGAGATCTTGAACAGTGCCGTTGAACATCCGCAGTTTCTCTGCATCTTGCGGAGAACGAGTGAGATGAAAATGACAAGGAGGAAGGGAAAAGAAAGGGATCCTGTATCCCTCTGACACCACCTGTAAAACCCATGGGTCCGACACAGATTCCTCCCAGACCCTGCAAAAGAGGTGGAGACGTCCCCCCATGGCAGGGTGCGGACCCGGGTTCGGTGAGTCATGCTGAAGCAGCCTTGGAAGCTTTGGGTTTGGAGGCAACCTTGGGCTTCCAGGACTGCTTGGGCTTGGAGGAGGGACGCGGATCAGACGGAACTGACTTGGCCGTCGAACGCGTCTCTGTCTGAAAGGAACGAAAGGACCGGTAACGCTTAACAGGCAACTTCTTCTTGAAGACTAAAGGCAAAAGGGTACTCTTACTCCCAGTAGCCTCGCTAATTAGTTCCTTGAGCTCAGAACCAAACAAGGAAGTACCCTGAAAAGGCAAGGAAAGCAAAACCTTTTTGGATGCAGTGTCAGCAGACCAAATCTTAAGCCAAAGCGCACACCTGGTTACCACAGAAGAGGTAGAAGCCCTAGCCATCATGCGGACAGCATCAAAGGCAGCATCAGAAACATAATTCTGGGCCTCAGAAATATTGGCAAGCAAGCACAATTGCTCTGAAACAGGCGCGTCCTGACGGACCGCAGTGGTGAGTTGCTCAGTCCAGACCGCAATGGCCCGGTTAACCCAAGCCACGGCAAAAGCCGGACGCATAGCAGTGCCAATAGAGGCAAAAATAGACTTGAGGCAAACCTCAAACTTTTTGTCCGTCCAATCCTGTAAAGCAGAAGCATCAGATACAGATAAAGCAGTCGATTTAGACAGTCTAGAAACAGGAGCATCCACCTTGGGAGGATGAACCCATTTAGTCAGTTCAGCCTCAGAAAAGGGATAAAGTTTTGCAAACTTTTTTGAGACTGAAGAGTACTTGTCAGGATTTTTCCAAGCATCAGAAACCAAACGTTCAAGAATAGGGTTAGGAGGAAAACAAGTAACAGCTTTTGCCGGTTTCTGAAAGACATCACTTGGGTCAGAGGGAACCTCTTGACTCAAGGGAAGGTTGAGGGTGGTCAGAACTGCTCTAATTAAGCCCTCAGCAGAGAGTTCAGGGTCACATTCAAAGGGGTCTCCAACAGATCTGGAAGACTCAATAACCGTACCATCCTCAACATCAGAATCTTGCAACAATTCTTCCTCAGAAGAATCAGACATATCAGGTGCCCCCTGAGGTTTAGGCAGGGAGGTCCTAATACTAGAGGGAGCCTGCCATAACTGCAGTGCATCCTGTACCTGAGAGAGAAAGAGTTGAAGAGTGTACCTGAGGTCCCTAGTTGCAGCCTTAAACTCTTTAACCCAAGCTGGCTCTATAGCATGGCTGGAAGGCCCTGGGTTGCTGTCAGGGCCTTCTGAACATGCTGGGCATAAATGACCAGAGAATTCCCTAGGCAACCCTGAATGACAGGAGGAGCAATACGCAATGGGGGATACTGATACCCCAGCCTCCTTAGTCTTAGGTCTAGTCCCAAGCTCCAGCGGTGTAGACATACTCACAGTGTCAAATACACCCCACTGTCAGATATCACCCAATTTAAGTGTGAAAAATTAAAGATTCACCCAGAAACGTTGAAAAGTAAACTTATCTGGCAAGCGAAGGGTTAATTAGTGTAGGAGAGTGAGAAAGCCCGGACCCTGCGTAGTATACTCGATGAGAAGAACTCACAAAACGGCTGCCGCGACGGGACCCAATCAGAAAAGAGGTGCGAAACGAGCGCTCATGGGAAACGTAGTTTTTCTCAAAAAGTACCCCAAAGCAGTGCCCGAAGCCCCCCAAGTCCCCCAACACACTTGAACATGAAACCGGATGAAAGAGCAACGGAAGACAAACAAAATGAGCCCACGCTGAAGTCGCTATGTGAAGTGGTTCCAGAGATACGTCCCACACACTGTAAGCCCATAGAGAGTAAAGGAGCAATGGCGGCTATGCGGTAAAAGCGTGCCTTAAAGGCGCAGAACATAAAATTGAAGAATATTAACCCCAACAATAAAAAGGTTAAATATACTTCTGAAACACATGTACATGATTAGAAAACACTATCCCAAACAGAAAGTGTCACAGAAACCCCCAATAAATAATTCAAACCAGCAGACAGAGGGTTAAAATGCCACACAGACTGCTCCAAAACTCACAGACATACACATATATACATTAAATATATATACATAAAACACCCAATGAGTGCAGGAGTGCGCAATGAGAACTCCCAAATACAAGTCCAATGAAGGGACACTGTGGGACAAATGGACCTTCAGCACTCAAAGGGTGGCTCACCTTTCTGCAGGACTTCTGTCTTCAGGTCACCATGCAAAGAAAGGATTACCTCAGAGGATAATCCCCCAGGGAAGTACTTGAAACCAAGTTGTTCCACCATCAGGGCATAAGGTCCACCGAAAATCCCTGGACACTGAGCTAGCCACTTTGGAGAGGGCATTTGTCAGTCATGGTAACCCGCCTAATGGTGGTATTCCATATTTGACAGAAAACAATAAAAAAACTAAAACTGAAGAGAGATGTTCTCCACCTGGTGTGTACACACCCAGGAACAAATCATTCTGGTGTTAGCTGACTGGGAAGCAGCTAAGGAGGGAGGGGAGGCTCCGCCCCCCGGATACATTTGGAGAAATGTTCCTGCCTACTTAAAGGGGCGGATCGCCTCCCAGAGTTACCAGAAACCTGTACTGGACGACAGTGAAATTGGATTTACATATTATGTATTTGAAGAATATGTAAATTTAAATTAAAGGGTTACTATTCCTTTAAGCCAATTTCTTATCCAATCGACTACCTTTGAGACCAGCTCCAAACTACGCATCTTATGAATCAGCCGTCTATGTGGGACAGTGTCGTGAGGTTTAGGGAAGCACCTTAAGAACCTGGAAATTAGCATATACAACACGAATGCTACACATCAAATACATAAAGACACTGAAAACAATGAAAACCGCAGCTCATTTATTGACCAATTTCTTAATCCTTTAATAACCACAGGGGGTATAACTCATTGCTTAAAAGAAAATTCAACAATCACAGTTGATGACAGCAATAAAACAATTCTTTTACATTTGTTGGTGAGTGTGTGTGTGTGTAAGGCAACATGACAGCCTGGTTTACAGCATCAGGTAACATCCAGAACACCAGTATATATAACCCCAAACCCCTCCCTCTTATACCAGCTGGTGCTAGGAAAGTGCCAGCTGGCCAATAAAAACAATCTACCAGGACTTGCCTGGAGACTGCATTCCCGCCCAAAAATCTGAGGTAAAATTTTACCTCAGAGAAAAAGGTAGAAGATAAAATATGACATCAGGGTGACCAGAGCATGCCCCAGGTACCCAACTCATCACCCCTCCATGGGTCCCCTTATCCCTTCAGGGTCCTTGCAAAAACTTTACTGAAATCCAAATAACCTACATCTATTGCTCCACCCCGTCTCTCACCTAACAAACAAAAAAAATAACTAAATTTGTTTAGCAACATCTTTCTGTTGTGAAGCCAGGATACCATGGCCTGTGCACGTCATCAGACTTCAGATTTGGAACCGTTCATCCTTTCCATAGTGTTTCCATTATCCCCAACTACAGATATTGGACTCTCAGGCCTTCAGAACATAGAAATGCTTTCTCCACTGTACAGAACCTCTGAGGTCTAAAAATATCTGGTTTTCTGTTAATATATTTTCAAGACTGAGAACATAAAAATTGTTTCCACCCTGGTGAATCCTTTCATCTGTAACAAGATCTAATTTTTCAGTAATGCATTTTCGACATACAGAGAATGAAAATGGTTAATCTCCTGCGTTAGTCATCTCGAGTGTTGCAAGATTGGGTTTCAAACTAAAACAAACATTTTCCACATAGAGAACATGAAACCAATTCCTCACCTATGAGTTTTTAAATGTTTATCAAGAGTTCATTTCCATGCAAAGCATTTCCCACATTGAGAACATGAATATTGTGTTTCACTTTTAGGAGTTCTTAGATGTTTATCAAGAGCTGCTGTCAGAGTAAAACATTTCCTTACATTCAGAATACATAAATGGCTTCTCTACGAATGAATTCTCTGATGTGTAATGAGACGTTATTTCAAATTTAAACACTTCCCATATTCAGAACATGTAAATGGTTTTACTCTTCTATGAGTCATCTGATGTGTTACAAGACCTGAGTTGTGCACAAAACATTTACTGCTTTCAGAAAATAAAACCAATGTGTCACATGAATATGTTTTTAGATAATTATAAAGAGTTTATTTATGTGCAAAACATTTGCCACATTCATGATTATGGTTTCTTTCTTGTATGACTTTTCTGATGTGTAACAAGATTTGATTTCAGATTAAAACATTTCCCACATTCAGAACATGAATATGGTTTCTCTCCCGTATGAATCCTCTGATGTTGTTTAAGAACGAATTTATGAGTAAAACATTTCCCACATTCAGAACATGAAAATGGTTTCTCTCCTGTATGAATCCTTTGGTGTCTAACAAGATATGATTTCAGAATAAAACTTTTCCCACATTCAGAACACGGAAATGGTTTCTCTCCTGTATGAATGCGCAGATGTGTTATAAGACTGGATTTCTCTTGAAAACATTTCCCACATTCAGAACAGGAGAATGGTTTCTCTCCTCTATGAAACCTCTGGTGTGTTCTAAGACCAGATTTATCATTAAAACTTTTCCCACATTCAAAACATGAAAATGGCTTCTCTCCTGTATGAATCCTCTTGTGTGTTATAAGACCAGTTTTCTCATTAAAACTTTTCCCACATTCAGAACATGAAAATGGCTTCTCTCCTGTATGAATCCTCTGGTGTTTAACTAGGTTTGATTTATCTGTAAAACATTTCCCACATTCAGAACATGAAAATGGTTTCTCTCCTGTATGAATCCTCTGATGTCTAGTAAGACCTGATCTCAGATTAAAACATTTCCCACATTCAAAACATGAAAATAGTTTATCTCCTGTATGAATCCTTTGATGTTTAACAAGATGTAATTCCAGAGTAAAACATGTCCCACATTCATAACATGTAAATGGTTTCTCTCCTGTATGAATCCTTTGATGTTTAACAAGCTTTGATTTCTGAGTATAACATTTCCCACATTCAGAACATGAAAATGGTTTCTCTCCTGTATGAATCCTCTCATGTCTAGTAAGACCTGATCTCAGATTAAAACATTTGCCACATTCAAAACATGAAAATAGTTTCTCTCCTGTATGAATCCTCTGATGTATAATAAGATATGATTGCTGAGTAAAACATTTCTCACATTCAGAACATGAAAATGGTTTCTCTCCTGTATGAATCCTCTGATGTGTAACAAGATCTGATTTCTTAGTAAAACATTTCCCACATTCAGAACATGAAAATGGATTATCTGCGTGAAATGTCTTATGTCTAACAAGATTTGATTGATGAGTAAAACATTTCCCACATTCAGAACATGAAAATGGTTTCTCTCCTGTATGAATCCTCTGATGTGTAACAAGACCTGATTTCTTAGTAAAACATTTCCCACATTCAGAACATGAAAATGGTTTCTCTCCTGTATGAATCCTCTGATGTATAATAAGATCTGATTTCTTAGTAAAACATTTCCCACATTCAGAACATGAATATGGTTTATCTCCTGTATGAATCCTTTGATGTGCAACAAGCTGTGATTTAAATGTAAAACATTTCCCACATTCAGAACATGAAAATGGTTTCTCTCCTGTATGAATTATTTGATGCAGAACATGTTTTGGTTTAATAGGGATTGATTCCCGACGTTTACAATGAGAAAATACCTTCTCTGTTATGTGATTTCCCTGATGTGTAACAAGGGCAGATTTAGATTTAAACCATTCCTGACTTTCAGAGCAGTTGTACTGTCTCTCAGAGTTAAATACTATTTGGTGAGATGGAGACACAGATTCATCACTTTCACTGCAATTAGAGATTATTACTGGATGATTATTTAGCATTTCCTGTGTTTGGACACTTTCTATGTTACTTTTATAAAGAGAAGTTGCACATTGTGTCCCTGTATTGTGTGTGAGACTAGACATATGGGGCTCTGCGAGATTGGCTCCTTCATGTGAGTTGGATTTCTCAGACGCAGATCTTACAGATATTTTCACACTATTATTTGGGTTCCACCTTCTAATTATGTCTGTTCCTTGATGACTTTGCATTACACTGATATCTTCCATCACACTTTCTGCTGAACATATGAAGCAAGAACATCCTTCAGGTGTATTTCTGTGTCTGGATCCGTCTTCATAAAATACATTAACTGTGAGCAGAGAATTAAATAGATGTTACCAAATAGCATCTCACTTAGTGCAAATCCTGCCTGAGCAGCTTAAAGAGACACAAAATAGGACCACGTGCAAAAGTGGAGTCATTCTGGGGAGATCAAACAGCAAAATACAGGAAAATATAAATTCCCACAATTCCCAATGTGATGGAGACCTCTGTAGCATGCAAAGGGTTAAAAACAGCTTTTACATCAATTAAATCTGTGTTTGTCCCCATAGGGCAGTTGGTTTGCACCATAATTATTCCACTTTCTTTTGAAAGTGGGGCCCATAGACATAGAGGGTCATATGTATAAAGGAAAAGTGGAGCAATTCTGGGCCAAACCAAGGTCATATAGAGAGGGGGAGAGAGGGAAATGTGCTTACTGATATCCCTTTATCTTCTATGTCCCCCCATGGCATTAATACTGGGTTATGTCTCCAGCTGGGTAGGATGAATACGACTTCTAAATGATTCCTTCTGGGAATGGATCTCAGTGTCACTGTGTCAGAGCTGTAGTGATACATGGGTTAAGGGGAGGGTGTGCACTGGGGGGAAACAGAAGAAAAAGGAATATCGGTAAGTAAATTCCCCTCCGTGTCTCTATCCGCTGCATTAATAATGGGACTGACGAGAGCAAATGTGCTAAACAAGGGAGGGAGAATGAAATCCAGAATATTATGTGTAAAAAGGACAGAAGATCACACCCAGAGGATATAATAAGGACAAATTCTACCAGTTAATCCAGAACTACAGTCTGCAGGACTTGTCTTCCAAATCTCACTACAGCCCGATGCTTGTACTTCCATCTGATAATACTTTATAGGAGTTGGAATGGAAGACTGGATGTGATGACTTTGTACTTGGTAAGAAATGGACGGGGGCAGGTTTTTGTGAGATCATAGGCCTTTAGCCAATACAAAAGGAGGAGGGTGGGGCCAGAAAGCATAAAAGAATACATCACAAACTCTCTGGTCTTCTTTTCTGATCCCGTGCGGTGGATGACCACAGCTCCCTTTTGTCTGTCCCTGCCCCTCCCCCCCTTGGTTTGTTGACCTGTGGCTGGGATCATCCAAGTTTGCTTAACATGGGGCGGGGTATATGTATGTATGGAACGGTTGTTAATGCAATAGTGTGGTAAAAAGGGGAATTTGTTGTCTGGTGTAGTTACAGAGGGATTGCGTTTTGGAAGTGTAAACTGCTTTTTTTTTTTCTTTATAAATATTGACTGAAGTAGGTGAACCATTCAAACTGTGTTTTATTTAAAGTGGATGTATCACCTAAGGACAACATCCCCATAATAGTTAGATTATATCTCACAAACAACGAAAAGGCATTTTGTTTTTTTTATTGCAAGTTTTGATGTTGTATAAACGTAACTTATAAAGTCTAGGCTTCAGCTACTTCCGTGTAGCCTGCGGTTCTCTGCGGTTAAACCACAGCCCGACGCTCTGCCTCTGCTCTCCTCCCTGCTCCGATGACGGCGGCTTCTGTCTGTAAGCAGGAGTAATCTCATTGGCTAGATATCGATCTCTGCCAATGAGATCACTCCAGCTTACAGAAAGAAGCTGCGGTCATCGGAGCAGGGAGGAGAGAGGAGGCAGAGCGTCGGGCTGTGGTTTAACCGCAGAGAACCGCAGGCTACACGGAAGTAGCTGAAGCCCCGACTTTATAAGTTAAGTTTAAACAACAGCAAGCTTGAAATGAAAAAATAAATACCTTTTCATTGTTTGTGATAGATAATCTAACTATTATGGGGATGTTGTCCATAGGTAATAGTTCCCCTTTAATGTAATTATAGGGAAAATACTACATTTGGCAATCACTTAAGTTGGATTTCTACAGCCAGTATTTAAGAAGGCCCAGTGGTATTCACTTCCAGAGTGCAGCACTTTTGAAGCGAAATTGGGGTGGGATAAGGGGTATTTTGAATAAGGGGTATATTGTTTAGATTTGTTATCTCATTTTATAGTGCATGGGGCTGTGGGACTGTGATTTTATTGTGTTGTGGATTGTGTGAGGGTTTAATCCATTGCTACAAAAGGGTAGAATTGTGTTTACAGTACATGGGGCTGTGGGAATGTGATTTTATTGTGTTGTGGATTGTGGGAGGGTTTAAAGGGGAACTATCACCCCGCAATAACTTAAGCTTCACTGATTGCTCATCTGGCGACTAGCTGCTTAGTAGCGCTAGTCGCCAGAAATATTACACGGTTCAGCAGATATCGGCGTTTTTCCGATGGTGACAGGAGCAGGAAGCACGGACGTCTCTTCACAGTGACGTGCGTGCGCCTGCGCTGTCAGTCCCTTTTGCACCGTGCGGAATGTGATTTTATTGTGTTGGGGATTGCGTGAGGGTTTAGCTCCTTAAGGACTGTGAAAATCTGAGGTCATTTTCCCTTAAGGACTGGAACAATTATGACCTTTTTGACTATGTCTTTGTTCAACAGTGTTTTCCCTCTAAGTCTTTTATTCCACCCCCATAAATTATATACTGTTTTTCTACGCACAAATAGGGCTTTCTTTTGATACCACACATATATGGATAACCCACCACTTACTTTATGAAAATTAAAAAAAATATATATAAAAAAAAAAAAAAAAGTAAAAAAAAAACACCATTTTTTTTTGGGGGGGGATCAATTGGGCACAAAGTGTTACATTTTCATGGAGATTGCATGAAAAGTATGACCGGTCAGTCACACATACAAAATTAGCAGTTTAAAGTGGCCACTGTCCCCCCTGGGTGAAAATCCCCATGTCCCTTTTTCCCACCCTATTTTGACACTTTTTTATCCCTGACATTTGGCGGTGTGTATAAGTGTATTACGTGGCTCCACAACAATCACACTTCCAATATTGTTTAATGATGGGTTTTTTTTTAATAAAATATTTTTTGTAACAAAAAGTGTGTTTTTTTGTTGTTTTTTTTTTTTTTTATAAAACAAAAGTGTATCATTGCAGGTCAAAAATTGACCTGCATTTAGCCAGCCTCCTGCACCAGCAGTGAATGGGTTAATACCCCCAGCTGCTGTATTTTTTTTTTTACCACTAGGTGTCTCCTCTCAACTTCTCTCTCCCTTACTCTGATAACAAAGGAGACAGAGGCAGACGAGACACACACAGACAGCATGCTTTCTGTGCTGCCTCTGTCTGTCACTATGCCGGTACATGTGATCGCTGCTACGGCGATCACATGAACCGGCACAAGCAAGAAGGGCTGAGACTGAATGCCCCGGTCTCAGAGCGCTCAGTCTCAGCCTGGAATTAAATGATACCAGCGTGCACGGAGGCACTCTGCTATCATTTAAGCCATGACGGTCCTGGACCGTCATGGGTCCTGAAGGGGATAGCAACCCATGACGGTCCCGGACCGTCATGGGTCCATAAGGGTTAACTAATTGCTGCACGGGGGTATAATTGTATTTACAGTGCATGGGGCTGTGGGAATGTGATTTTATTGTGTTGTGGATTGTGCGAGGGTTTAACTCATAGTGGATAGGGGTGTAACAGAGTTAAAAAGCAGATTATAGGCTTGGAAGTGTATTTAGAATTGGTTGTTAGACACGCTGCTTTGAAACTGGAAATACAGGTTGTTTGCCATGCTTTTTATCTCTGAGGAACAAAGGACGGTGCTTGTATAAGTTACACCAGTGGACATCTGTTTGTCTTGTGGAATAAAAAAAGGTGTTTTGTAGATTCTCTCAAGGTGTTTGGTTTTTTTTTACTAACACTAGGTCTTGAAATTAACACATTTTGTTCTGACATTTATACTTTGGGTTTAAGAAACAACGGTTACTTTGTTAAAGGGAAAAAGTATGACTGGACAGTTTCTTGCTAGATATTGTGGCCTAGGTTGTAAATCAGTGGCCATTTTGGGTTATTATTATTATTCTTTAATTATATAGCGCCAACTAATTCTGCAGCGCTGAACAATAGGGAATAGACATACAGAGGTATTAAATAGTACAAATCAAATGTAGAGAACAAAAGGATCAGAGGGCCCCCTGCTGGTGAGAGCTTACACTAGAGGAAGGAAAGTTGGACACAGAAGGTGTAAGTCCGATTGGGTGTAAGTACCTCCTGCCACATGAACTGCTGGTCAGTGGGTGGGACAGAGTAGTGCTGTGGAGTGCAGTGGTCCAGGGAAGGATAATGTTTATGGAGGTAGTTGATAGGCTTCCCTGAAGAAGTGAGTTTTCAGGGAGTGTCTGAAGATCTGAAGGCTGAGGGAGAGTCTGATGGGGCGGGGGAGGGGATTCCAGAGCTGAGGTGCAGTACGGGAGAAGTCCTGTAGGGGGAAGTGGAAGAAGTCCTGTAGGGGGAAGTGGAAGAAGTCCTGTAGGCAGGAGTGGGAGGAGTCCCGTAGGCAGGAGTGGGAGGAGTCCTGGGAGGATGAAATAAGAACTGTGGAGAGCAGAGGGTTGTGTGCAGAGTTAAGATGGCAAGTGGGAGTGTATTTGGAAATGAGAGATGAAATATAGGGGGGGTGCGGTGTTAGTGAGGGCTCTATAAGTTAGCACCAGAATTTTGAATTTAATTCTGTATGCTAATGGGAGCCAGTGCAGGGATTGGCAGAGGGGGCTGGTGTCAGAGAAGCGAAGAGTGAGGTAGATTAGTCTTGCAGCAGAGTTCATTACGGACTGTAGAGGGGTTAGTTGGGTGAGAGGAAAGGCAATTAGTAGTGAGTTACAGTAGTCAAGACGGGACATGATGGTAGTGTCTTGGGTGAGAAAAGGTTGGATTCTAGAGATGTTGTGGAGGTGGAAAGAGTTGGTAATTGACTGGATATGGGGAATGAGGGGTAGGGCGGAGTCAAATATGACCCCCAGGCAGCATAGAGACGATGGTGAAACCCAAAAGGAGTTTATTCGTTTTTCAAGAGACAAGGTGTAAATTGAAAAGAGCAAGGGGCCCAGGACTGAACCTTGTGGCAATCCGACAGACAGTGGGAGGGGAAGTGGAGCCAGAGTAGGAGACGCTGAAGGAGCGGTTGAAGAGATATGATGAAAACCAAGAGAGGGCAGTGTCAGACACCTAGGGAGTGAAGGGCTTGGAGGAGGAGTGGGTGATCTACTGTGTCAAAGGCAGCTGACAGGTTCAGGAGAATGAGTTGGGAGTTGTGGCCTTTTGGAGAACAAGTCGTTGGCCACATTAATGAGGGCAGTCTTAGTGGAGTGATGAGGGCAGAATCCAGATTGCAAGGGATCTAGCAGGGAATGGGAGAAGAGGAATCTAGTGAGCAGGTTATATGCGAGGAGCTCCAGGAGCTTGGAGGCAAACGGGAGTAGAGAAATGGGCAGGTAGTTTGAGAGGGAGTTGGGGTCCAGGGAGGGTTTCTTTAGGACGAGTGTGATTAGTGCATGTTTGAAAGAGGATGGGAATGTGCCAGTTGACAGAGAGAGGTTGAATAAGTGAGTAAAGCTTGGAGTTAGTAGAGGAGAAAGTTCTTGGGTGAGCTGAGATGGGAAAAGTCATCTGAAGACCATTAATATAACGATTGTCTGAGGTTAGCTGCCCTGGGAACAACCACTATGGTTGGCAACTTAAAAACGGAGTTGAAAGAGAGAAGGAAAGGTAATTGTCAAGTTAAAATGAATGAACTTCAGGATCCTATAATTGAAAGCTGAAATAATAAAGTAACGGAAGAACAGGAGATGATGTGTAAGGACAGTCCAAACCTGCACCCAGCTCTGAACTAACTGATCAGAGGGGTCATCACAGGGTTTACAGAGTGACAATACCGTATTGAATTGATTTGCACCCAGGTTATGTGCACAAAGCACCCATGATAATTACTGAAAAATTCAACCACAGGGTTTAATAGGCAGACACACCCTATGTCTATGGGGGGGCAAAGACAATTTTGAAATGCTATGCCAACTCATAACTTTAATGGTTTTACCCTCTGGTACCAAATAGGGGTTGAGAGAGCTGAGAAGGGAGGCCTTAAAGGAGCAGTAAACTTTTTTTTATGAAAATATATATATATTGTAGGAATTTTCCTATTGAGTAAAATAAGGGTACTCCCACTGCCAAGAGATTCATATTTCCAGAGTTATTACAGTTTAAACCCATGTTTTTTTAAATTAGCAGTGCCCTCTAGTGGTCAAATTCTAATTGGTTTTCCTGTTACATTCTCATGGAGAGGAAAGTCAGAAAAATCAGACACATACAGTTCTCCATAGAATGTGATAGAAACTGCCTGTCACTTCCTGTCAGTTAGAACTATCAGGAAGCAAACACAGTAAATTCACTTCCTGTCAGTTAGAACTATCAGGAAGCAAACACAGTAAATTCACTTCCTGTCAGTTAGAACAATCAGGAAATAAAGCACGGTAAATTCACTTCCTGATTATTTGAACTGCTATAAATTTTGAATGAAACATCTGACAGCGGTGGGAGTGACCTTGTTTTATTCAGCAGGAAATGCTCTGTAACATATGTGTTTACATAAAAAAGGTTTACTGCTTCTTTAACTTAGAGGAGTGGACTGAGCTTTTCGAGCAGGCACTGGGTTCTATGGCTAGCAGATTGCTAGGCTTCAGTGCAAGTGTGTCTGATCAGGCAGAAAGAATAGCAGCAATTCCTTTTTATATAAATAATATAGAAAAAGAGGTAAGTCTGATTATAATGAGACCAACAAAGGCTCCTCGTGGGGTGGAACAAAGGGTTTTGTTCTGGTGCACCCTGCTCCAGCCACAGCGGCCAATGGCAAAGCGCCCACCAGCACACACAGCAAGAGTTCTGGACACACTTCCAAGGCAATGTCAGGAATTTGTGAGATTGTTTGACCCAACTCGCACAGATTTAGATTTCTTGTTACTGAGAGCAGATAAGTGGTGGATTACCCACCCATACACTGAAGGGTGGTCGCAGTCTCATCAGTAAGACCTCTTAAGCGGAGATGCGAAGCGCCACAGTGAAAGAGATGAGGGATGAAGGAAGTAATGAGGGAAGTTTTGGGGGAGCAAGGAAAAACTGTACAGGAGAAGAAGGAGCTAACATACAGGGAAAAAATAATAGGGGAGTAAAATACTATTTTGGCACTTCGAGATCATTTTCTTCTCTGAAAAGACATCATGAGACTCTAGAGAAAGATTACATTGAAATAAGAATTGAATGTGAGCTCTTAAGAGAGCAAGTTACGAGGCTTAAGGCAGAATTATGCCACCTTAACCCCTTAAGGACCGGGAAAATCTGAGGTGGATTTCACTTAAGGACCGGAGCAATTCTGACCTTTTTGACTATGTCTTTGTTCAACAGTGTTTTCCCTCTAAGTCTTTTATTCCACCCCCATAAATTAGACACTGTTTTTTTAAGCACAAATAGGGCATTCATTAGATACCCTACTTATATGGATAACCACCATTTACTTTATTAAAATTAAAAAAAAGTTAAAAAAAAATGTAAAAAAAAAAACCCACAATTTTTGTTTTTTTTCTTGGGATCAATTGGGCACAAAGGGTTAAATTTTTATGGAGACTGCATGAAAGGTATGACCAGTCAGTCATACCTACAAAATACGCAGTTTAAAGTGGCCACTGTCCCCCCTGGGTGAAAATCCCCATGTCCCTTTTTCTCACCCTATTATGACACTTTTTTTATCCCTGGCATTTGGTGGTGTATAGAAGTGTATTACATGACTCCACAACAATCACACTTCCACTTTTGTTTAATTAGATTATTATTTTTTTTAAATAAAATATTTTTTTTAAAAAAAGAAAGTGTTTTTTTTTTGTTTTTTTTTAAAAACACAAGTATTATTGCAGGTCAGAAATTGACCTGCATTTTGCAAGCCTTTGGCACCAGCAGTGAAGGGGTTAATAGCCCTAGCTGCTATATTTTCTTTCACCACTAGGTGTCTCCCGTCTACTTCTGTCTCCCTTACTTTCATAGCAACGGAGACAGAGCCAGACGTGACAGGCACAGACAGCATGCTTTCTCTGCTGCCTCTGTCTGTCACTATGCCGGTACATGTGATCGCTGCTACGGCGATCACATGTACAGGCACGGGCAAGAAGGGCTGAGACTGAACGCCCCAGTCTCGGAGCGCTCAGTCTCAGCCTGGCATTAATGATAGCAGCGTGCACAGAGGCACACTGCTATCATTTTAGCCATGATGGTCCTGGTACGTCATTGGTCCTTAACTCAAATCCAGGCATGACGTGCCAGGACCGTCAAGCAGGAGAAGCCGGTCTCTGAATCAAGCGGAGGCTCTTCAGCACAGCCGATATCTCGTTATGGAAGGAAAAATGATAATAATAAGCCTTTGGACTTAGTCTGAATGCTCAGGATTGGCCCTGGTTTCCCCTGGACATGCGTTTCCTGAACTCTATTCCTCTGTTCAATTGGACTTTGGCCGACTACTGCTGGGACTCTGTTGCCTTATGCATGTTTGGTGAGGAATACTGTTTCTCCTATGTTCTTTTGCTCACTCACGTCTCATATGTATGAGGTTACTGTTATGCAGACTCTTCTTTATCCGAGATTATATATATTTAAATATGGTAATGGGGGAGATGCTGGCTTTTGGCCTGTGTAATCCACAGCCATCCAGGATATCCCGATTCCCATTATGTTCAAATATTACAGGGGGGCCCCTTCACCCAATGTAGGCAGAGTTCACTGCTCCTTGCCCTGTAACACTCTCTGGGGTGCACATAGCTATTGGATACCTGGGGATTTATATCCCATGGGTCTAATCCAGGTTCATATTCCATATGTGACTCTTAACTTGTTTCCGTGGATGGCTGAGGGTGCTGCACTGGTTGGGATGCCCGATTTCTTTTGCCAACCTGTGCAGGAGATAGATGTAAGCTGCCTCACACATTTGTTGTTGCTCCATCATCCCTGGGCTATTAACACTGCCCCACGGCTGTTACAGTTGTACTATTGCCCGTCCTGTTACAGAGTCTACTAAGTGCCTTCTCCTTGTTCGGGCTGATTGCCTTACTCAATCCCCGGGACTGGGATAGCTCTAGGGCGTCTCAGCCTTCTTCTCCGAGTTGGCTCTGGTCTCATACTATTTGGGAGACTCTTACAAATCTTTATGGACAGTGGAGGCTGCTGCGCTGACTAGGATGTATGGGTTCTCCCCCGACCTCTGCTGGCTTTATGTTGTCAGGGATGTACATGCTACAACGTTTTCAGGACTCGCCCTCCTGCTAGATGGGTGACCGTGTCATTTACCTCTACTAGACTATTTCCCCCTTCCTCTTTTTTTCCCCACCCCTATTTTTTATATGCAGTATTATGCCTGTAGTTTTTCTGTCTTATATTTTATTCAATAAAAATAATAATCATTAAAAAACACAACATTACCATCGATTGAAATGGAGTTTTCAGCCCCATGAAGGCTAGAAAGGTCTCCAACGAATTGCAAAGAAATGGAATGAAGGCCTAACTTCCAATGGATTAAAAGACCCATTTTCAATCTGAAAATTTGCGGAATTTTTATTTCCAACCTTTGACCAGTTGGTTTGCTCCAGAATAGCTCCTCTTTGCCGGTATACAGTAGAAGCCAAGGGCCCAAGTGAAGACACAGACTGTTGTTTAGAAATTCTGGTATAAATTTAAACTCTGTTTTAACATCACTTTATCTTCAGGCCTCAGTGTTCAATACCCTATCACTTTTGGAAACGTGACTGTATCAGAATATGACAGAAATATGACAAAAGACACATTCTACAGAAACAAGTACAATATCAAAAATTAACATCAAAACAAACCAGATCTTCAAAGAAGCGATGTTATTAACTCCAGCTATAACAGAACAAAATTACCTAAAAAAATATTACTGTTAAAATATCAGTATATATTCCATAGGGCCTAATACGTACAACTCGGAGCAATTCTGGGACAAATCAACAAGTGGGGACAAATAAGTATTCCCACAATGTAGTCTTAATTTTCAAATCTTCCACCGAATGCTAGTGAGGTAACAAATGTAATAATAATAAAAAGAAACCCTCAAACACTAATTACTGACATTTTCCAAAACCTTACTCTGTGGCCAGCTAATTAGCATTACGTTAATGTACAGATCATCTCTCACCAGTCCTGGTACTTGTAGGAATGAATGTCTTCTTACATACGTGGTGATCTCTTACATACGGCTCTTCTCCTCTTTCTATCACCAGTATAACTGCAGGCTTCCCACTGAAACACCCTGTATATGGATATTTATTATAGTATTGATCTTTATTATTCAATACAATATTTGTGAAAATAATGGATTATTTAACACTGAACATATGAACTTATAATTTTTTTTTCTGTCCAGTTAAGGGACTTTAGCACTTCTGTGCTTCTGTCATTTTTGAAATACCGGCCGATCATGTTTCCCATATGAAAGGATCCCAGTATTTAGGGTGACATTGTTACCTAGAGATATAAGGGTTCGGTAATTCTCCATCATGACATCCCTGTACAGTCCCTTCTCTTCTTCTCTTAAACAGTCCCACTCCTCCTTGGAGAAGTAAATTGCAACTTCATCAAACTCTGTTTGGTCCTAAAAAAGAAAATTATTTAGCTAGTGTTTATTTCTTCTTGGAAAAATCACTTTAATGGTTCTTGGAAAGATGTAAACAAAGCATTTTCCATATACAAAATTCTTGCCTCCTTACGCTTAGCTGTAGCCTTCCTTTCTCCCCTTCCTATTTGTGTAGATAGCAGGCACATTGATGTGTTTTGCACCTATATCAGCCTCTCTCCTCTATCAGCTGACCTTATGATTAACCCTTTGCGTGCCAGAGGGGTATACAACAAATTGCATTGCTTGCTTTGCACTCAAAGGGTTAAATGACTCTCTTACTGTACTGGGACTGGCAGTTCATTCAGGTGAGGCCACCAGAGACTACAGCCATGTGTAATATGCCCATGTTCCACACAGCATTTTTTTTTTCTTTTGCAATCTGTGAAATAGACTGATCCTTAGAATGTGACAGTAACATCGCCACCTTCAGGTAACAGTTTGAGCTGTAATAACTTCTGAATGGAGCATTTCCCTGCATAAGGAGTAACATTGTCACTCAGCAGGAAAAGTTCTACAATATACGGTCCATAATTAAACTTTGCTGCTACTTTAATCCCTTAACGACCGGCCGCGCACGGACGCGGCGGTCACTAAAGGACCATGGAGAATTTTTTTTTTTTTTTTAATGATCGGACTCAGGGCTCCCCGAACAGCGTGCAGCCGCGCGGGGAGCCCCGAAATCCATGATGTTCATAGTACGTCATGGGTCGTTCAGGCACTTTTTACCCATGACGTACCATGACCGTCAAGGGTCGTTAAGGGGTTAAAGAGTAGGTCTGGTCATGGATATAGACAAAGTGACCACAGTGGAGGAGAAAAGGTCTTATCTCAGAATTTCTCTAACATATATACCCACTCTCTCTTCCTAAAAACACATACATAACAGAGTGGTAAGAAAATAAAGGAATAGAGAGTGAGGTGTGTGAGAGAGAGCTGAAGAGTGAGGAACAGATTGAGAAAGAAAGTCAGACAGAGGGGGAGATGTTTATGAGACTGAGGAAGAGGCGAGAGAAAAAAAAATAAGAGGGTGAGGTGTGTGTGATACAGACAGAGGATGAGGTGCGTACGTGTGATACAGACAGAAGGTGAGGTGCGTTAGTGTTACAGACAAAGGGTGAGGTGCGTACGTGTTACAGAGGATGATGTGCGTGTGCGATACAGACGGAGCGCGACGTGTGTGTGGGTGATACAGACGAAGCGTGACATGTGTGTTTGGGCGATACAGACGGAGCGCGACGCGTGGGTGATACAGACGGAGCGCGACCCGTGGGTGATACAGACGGAGCGCGACCCGTGGCTGATACAGACGGAGCGCGACCCGTGGGTGATACAGACGGAGCGCGATGCGTGGGTGATACAGACGGAGCGCGACGCGTGGGTGATACAGATGGAGCATGACGCGTGGGTGTGGGTGATACAGATGGAGAGCGACGCTTGCGTGTGTGGGTGATACAGACGGAGTGTGATGCGTGCGTGGGTGATACAGCCGGAGTGCGATGCGTGTGTGGGTGATACACACGGAGCGCGACACGTGTGTGTGGGTGGGTGATACACATGGAGCGCGATGCGTTTGTGTGGGTAATACACACAGAGCGCAACGTGTGTGTGATACAGATGGAGGATGAGTTGTGTGTGTGATACAGACAGAGGGCGAGGTGTAGGTGTGTGAGATACAGATGGAGGGTGAGGTGTAGGTGTGTGTGTGTGAGATACAGATGGAGGGTGAGGTGTAGGTGTGTGTGTGTGTGAGATACAGATGGAGGGTGAGGTGTACGTGTGTGTGTGATACAGATGGAGGGTGAGGTGTAGGTGTGTGTGTGTGATACAGATGGAGTGTGAGGTGTACGTCTGTGTGTGATACAAATGGAGGGTGAGGTGCAGGTGTGTGTGTGATACAGATGGAGTGTGAGGTGTGTGTGTGAGATATAGATGGAGTGCGAGGTGTGTGTGAGATACAGATGGAGTGTGAGGTGTGTGTGAGATACGGATGGAGTGTGAGGTGTGTGTGTGATACAGATGGAGGGTGAGGTGTGTGTGTGTGAGATACAGAGATGGAGGGTGAGGTGTGTGTGTGTGAGATACAGATGGAGGGTGAAGTGCGTGTGTGTGTGAGATACAGATGGAGGGTGAGATACAGATGGAGTTTGAGGTGTGTGTGTGAGATACAGATGGAGGGTGAGGTGTGTGTGTGTGTGTGTGTGTGTGTGTGTGTGTGTGTGTGAGATACAGATGGAGGGTGAGGTGTGTGTGTGTGAGATACAGATGGAGGGTGAGGTGTGTGTGTGTGTGTGTGTGATACAGATGGAGGGTGAGGTGTGTGTGTGTGTGTGTGAGATACAGATGGAGGGTGAGGTGTGCGTGTTAGATACAGATGGAGGGTGAGGTGTGCGTGTGAGAGACAGAGATGGAGGGTGAGGTGTGCGTGTGAGAGACAGAGATGGAGGGTGAGGTGTGTGTGTGAGATACAGATGAAGGGTGAGATACAGATGGAGTTTGAGGTGTGTGTGTGAGATACAGATGAAGGGTGAAGTGTGTGTGTGTGTGTGTGTGTTTGTGTGTGTGTGTGAGATACAGATGGAGGGTGAGATACAGATGGAGTTTGAGGTGTGTGTGTGTGTGTGTGAGATACAGATGGAGGGTGAGGTGTGTGTGTGTGTGAGATACAGATGGAGGGTGAGGTGTGTGTGTGTGTGTGAGATACAGATGGAGGGTGAGATACAGATGGAGTTTGAGGTGTGTGTGTGAGATACAGATGGAGGGTGAGGTGTGTGTGTGTGTGTGTGAGATACAGATGGAGGGTGAGGTGTGTGTGTGTGAGATACAGATGGAGGGTGAGGTGTGTGTGTGATACAGATGGAGGGTGAGGTGTGTGTGTGATACAGATGGAGGGTGAGGTGTGTGTGTGTGTGAGATACAGATGGAGGGTGAGGTGTGTGTGTGTGTGATACAGATGGAGGGTGAGGTGTGTGTGTGTGAGATACAGATGGAGGGTGAGGTGTGTGTGAGATACAGATGGAGTGTGAGGTGTGTGTGTGTGTGAGATACAGATGGAGGGTGAGGTGTGTGTGAAATACAGACGGAGGGTGAGGTGTCTGTGTGTGTGAGAGAGACAGAGATGGAGGGTGAGGTATGCGTGTGAGAGACAGAGATGGAGGGTGAGGTGTGTGTGAGATACAGATGGAGGGTGAGGTGTGTGTGTGTGAGAGACAGAGATGGAGGGTGAGGTGTGTGAGATACAGATGGAGGGTGAGGTGTGTGTGTGTGTGTGTGTGAGATACAGATGGAGGGTGAGGTGTGTGAGATACAGATGGAGGTGAGGTGTGTGTGTGTGTGTGTGAGATACAGATGGAGGGTGAGGTGTGTGTGAGATACAGATGGAGTGTGAGGTGTGTGTGAAATACAGATGGAGGGTGAGGTGTCTGTGTGTGTGAGAGAGACAGAGATGGAGGGTGAGGTATGCGTGTGAGAGACAGAGATGGAGGGTGAGGTGTGTGTGTGTGTGTGTGATACAGATGGAGGGTGAGGTGTGTGTGTGTGAGAGACAGAGATGGAGGGTGAGGTGTGTGTGTGTGTGTGAGATACAGATTGAGCGTGTGTGTGATATAGACAAGAGCGTGAAGCGTGTGTGTGATATACACAGAGCGTAAGGTGTGTGTGATATAGACGGAGCGTAAAGTGTGTATGACACAGATGGAGCGTGAGGTGTGTGTGATATACACAGAGGGCAAGCTGAGCTGTGACTGAAGATGATGCTGTGTCTGAAAACACAGAATAGAACATCAATGCCCACAGACAAAGTAGAAGTTTTGTCACTGGGAGAGTTAACTCTTTGGACTTGTGTGTACAATCAAAGGAGAAATTGTAGAGCAAAACAACTGAACTGTAGGGTACAAATAAATATCCCCAATCACAATACTTTGAAGACGTCTCCAGAATTCAAGTTAAAAGCCCTGTTTAAATCAATGGGACTTTGG
Organism: Rhinophrynus dorsalis; assembly: GCA_037306005.1. Taxonomy (NCBI): domain Eukaryota; kingdom Metazoa; phylum Chordata; class Amphibia; order Anura; family Rhinophrynidae; genus Rhinophrynus; species Rhinophrynus dorsalis. The sequence goes on along the minus strand of CM074727.1, from coordinate 15,799,319 downwards.
TGTGTATAAAATATGTATTTATCATACAGATGCACATAGATAAGACACACAGTATAGTGTATATATAATACGGATTTATCATACAGATACACAGAGATCAAACACACTGATGAAATGAATGTTCCAGGACTCAGACACATGATATTTATGAGACTTGATGTGAAATAGTCACAAGAAATTGCAATCCTCTGCAGCAAAATGTGTTCTACTCCACAAACAGACAACCATAAAGAAAAGTGATCAGCATCACCTACCATACTACCGAAAAAGCAGCTACTTCCAGCACGATAATAACACACCAACCGGAAGTCACATGATGAAAGAGTGTCTGTGTAGAAACAAGACATCTGTGTGTAACGTTCCTATTATGGAGCAGTGACCTCTAGTGGCGAGAAAAAGGAATACAGGGGCAGAAGATGAGATTTTAGCTGAATCTGTTTAGCACCTGATTTCACCCTTGAATTATTCTCCCTTATCCACAGAGCAGTGTTTATCAAACCTTTCAGTGTTGTATTTCCATAGATAGCCTGTCATTCAGTTCAATAATATTGAACTGCTGTGCAGAAAGTTGTTGAACCCCATCATGTGACCAAAATAGTGCAGATAATAATATTGGAAGACACATATACATTTTCTCAAACATATACATACATACGCACACTGTCTCACACTGACATACGGACACACAAAACAACCCCCAGACACAGCCTCACACACACACTAATATACACACACATCCTCATACACAGATATACACACATTCATTCTCAAGCACAGACACAAACTCACTCCAATGTATTTTCAGAGACACATATACCCTTTTATCCATGCTTCCTGGAGAAACACACAGGCCTGGGGGTAGGCGTGTCCAAATGATGATATTTGTGTCATAATGTAGGCGGGGCTTTCTCAGAGTGAAAAGAGTTGGAGGGTCTATAGGCGGTGTTTTTGTTTTAATGGGTGTGGATGTGGGAGCAACACGATGAGAGTGGCCGAAACATGTGGGACAGTGGGCAACTTGAGTCAAAGCCAGAGAGTCAGCCTCTGTCCCCAGAATCCTGGTAATTTATTCTGAGAACCGGAGTCTCTGAGGAAGATTCAGAGAGTTCCCAGTATGATATACAATGGGCACAAGCAGACAGAGATACACGGGCTCCTACAAATGGGGAAACCCTTTTATCAATGCTGGGGAAAGTCTGTCCTACAACAATTAGACTTGGGTGGCTGAAAATCATGGGCATTCTTCAAAGTTTGCTGTAGCATAGTGGCCATGTGTCCTTGATTTGCAGGGATATTCCCAGATTTTGGCTTTGTCTGACCTCCATTGTATCCTGGGATTTGTTCTTTATTTTGAAGGATCAGCCCCCAGAAGACATGCAAATGATATACAAGGACCATGCCTCTAAGGTATGATCTGATGGCTGCCACCAGGGCTCGTTCGTGCCAGAGGACAAAGATTACAAGTATTGTGGAGCAGCATGTGGGGAAGCCACATAAATTCCACCTACTGCTTCTCTCCCTCTCATTGAGTGTCTGGGTCATGGAGCAAAACAGGGGAACCTTCTGGTTTGACTGTAATGTCCTCCAGCAGAAAGACTTCCACAAATAGCTGAGCACTCCGTCTGTTGAATTTAAAACTTCACTTTTAATAAAACAAAATAAAATCCGACATTTCAGTCCATGATGGGACTTTCATCAGGGACAACAGGGTTACAGGCCGGCTCCCCGTTCTGTGCTATATACTCTACAAAACGGGGAGCCGGTCTGGAACGCTGTTGTCCCTGATGAAAGTCCCAGCGTGGACTGCAACGTCAGATTTTATTATGTTTTATTAAAAGTGAAGTTTTAATTTCAACAGACAGAGTGCGCAACTATTTGAGGCAATCATTTGACTGAATTTAGCGAGTTTAGAAGCACCAAAGATTAAAGATTTGGAGTGTGTGCGGTATTACGGTGGAATGAGCTCTCCAGCAGAAAGACCCATCCATGAAGAGTGTTGACTTCATTCTATTAAAGCTGTAACCTGAGATGGAACAAGAGAGGATTTCTTGAAATTGATCACCCAGCCATGCTGCTCCAGTATGGATTTGCATGTCTAAAGCTAAAGGTGCACAGCCTCCTCTAAAGGAGCTATTAGAAAATGGCTGCCCAGATTGGGAGTAAAAGAAATCCCTGACGGTCCTGGCACGTCATGGAATTCTGGGATGGCAGCGCGGCTACACCCCTCTCTGCTATCCCAGAATTTATTGATAAAAAAAAAAAGAAACATGCGCAGTGGTCCTTCATGGCCACCACCTGCCAGAATCGGGTGGTCATTAAAGGGTTAATGTAAGTGTTAGATATAAGAATCTTAGAATCAGCTTCTGGGGGTGGGGGTAATCCCAGTGCTGTAGTGCAGCAGGAGATAAGGGATATAATCAGAGGCGGACTGACCATTCGGTCACGGACCGAGGGCCCGTGACCGAAGGGGGCCCGCCGCTACCACCAACATTTATTATGATAATGTCCCATGACCGTCCACCTGCCATTTAGGTACCCACGCCGATTTAAACATGTGCTGCACTGCCGCTCCATGAGGCACTGAGGCCTCACATTATAGCCTGTCAGTCTGCCACTGCCATGCTGATGCCACATTGCCACTCAAATATGTCAGCAAGCGCTTCTAAGTGCCTCTTTCTCCGCTCTGCGCATGGCTTACGCGACCTTTGGGTCTGCGCAACATGCAAGTGATGATGGGTGGAGGGAGTGACAGTCAGCAAATCAGCACTGTCAGGGCCAGCCCTCCACGGGGGACATCACGTGGGCGGCTGTGCAGCTTCTGTATGCAGCGGAGGGGCAGTGAGTGGTGCCAGGAGAGCACAGAGGTAATAATATGGACATATGAAATCTTTTAATCTATACCAATGTAGGAAGTGATGTTAAACCTTTAACCCTTTGAGTGTCAGACAGGTTTTGCATACCCCCTCTGGCACTCAAAAGGTTAAACATCTATAGCAAGTAATGCTGAATATTAATACATGAGCCAAGACTATTAAAAAGTCCAAGTCAACTACCAACACAGAGTTATGCTGGCATCATTTTATTTTGTATTTTTAATAACTGTGAAATCACCAAGTTAAATAAAATTCAGTTAAGGACTTTGAACTAAAAAAAAGCCAGATTTGCCATTATTCTATTTTTCCTTCCTCTGTCTTCAGTTTTACAAAATAAGACTTGTGAAGCCCAATACAAGGCCATTATATAAAGGCCACCCACCCCCAGCCATAGCCTATATTTGATTAATAAAAAGGGTGCCAGTGTGTGAATGGGAGTGCTAGTGGATGCATGTGTGTGCCAAACTGTTAATATGTGTGTTAACATATCCATATGTGTATTCTAGTGTCTGCTACTGTATGCATAGGACTGCCAGGGTGTGAATTTGTGTGCTAGTGTATTCACTTGTATGTACTAGTGTGTGAATATGTATACCAGTGTGTGAATTTGTGCACTAGTGTGTATGTGTGTCTGTGTGTGCAAGTTAGTGTGTAACAAGAAGAGGAGGGCAAATAGGGGCATAATTTATGCACAATATATCAGGTATACAAAAAATCATGTGTAAGGTTGTAAGGAATGGTTTTTTGGGTGCTCTCCTCACGGTCAGTTGGGGGTTAATGCTCTGCATTAGGTTTCGCAATAGCAGAGGGGCAGGCACTGTAAGACGTAGTGTTTATGAGTATCAGGTAGGGACATCACTATATTCAGTGTTATATAATCAAGCACATACGCATGCGCAGTATTGAATATCACAGGGCGTAGCCTGTATGTTAACCTGTAATCCACACACTAATTTCGAGAGTCGCACTTGGGCTGAATGAGCGTGTACCTGATTTGCACCTCTGGCCGTATATTTGTGTCTTGTGACGGGGTTTCTACTAGGAACCACAGGCTCTCCCGTTGGCTGATGAGTATAATTGTTTAATCTTTATTGTCATGATGTACCATAGACTGCATACAAACCAGTAGACAGCCACAGTAAATGGTAAACAATGATTTCTTGGAAATAGTCATTTCACACTAAAGCTGCTTACTCATAGATCTATTAGTAAGAAACTTTAGTGCAGAACTCGTTAGATTGCTTGGATTTTGTCCCAGTGTCCACATGTAAATATTCTGATGACTATTCCAAGAAATGATTTATTACTTTTATTGTGGCTCTCTTCCGGTTTGAGTGCGGTTTATTGTACATCATATTATCACGAGAATAAACAGCTCTGACAACTGCACTAGTCGGACGGTCACATCTGGTGGTGAGTTACACATGATTTTTTTGTATAGCTGATATATTGTGCACAAATGATGCCCCCATTTGCTCTCTTCTTCTTGTTGTACACTAAAACACATGCACACACTGACACACACACGTGCACAAATTCACACACTGGTACATACACATGTATACAGTAGCACATACATTCACATACTTGCACATACATGCCTACACTAACACACATTCACACACTAGTACATACTAACACACATTCACACACTAGTACATACTAACACACATTCACACACAGTACACATATTCACACACTAGTATATACATTCACACCCTGGAACACACACATGTATGCACTAGAACAGACATTCTGATCGCTATTTCCAATAAATTATTTTTTACTTTTATGGTAGCAGCGCCCCCATGTTTTCTGCCACACTCTTTCCCTCCCATGTCTTTTGCCTTTATTCTCGCAGTCAGTTTCTGTTGTTCTCACTCCTACCTACCTAACCTTCCCTGTTTCACTGCCTCTTGCCTTCCAGTACCCCACTGTCTCCCTGCTGTTACTCTATAAACCAGCATATGATGTGTAGACATACTAGCTTGTATTATGTCTAGTTTGAAGAATACCAGAATGGCCTGGGGAGTAATGGATGGCCTGGGGAGTAATGGATGGCCTGGGGGGGTAATGGATGGCTTGGGGGTTTGGGGATGACCTGGGGGGGTACTGGATGGTCTGAGGGGTAATGGATGGCCTGGGGGGTTATTGGACTTCTGAAATGGTGTAGAGTATCTTAATTTGTTTAATGTGAAACTTCTGGATGGGAGAAGCGTGTATATGTGTGGGGGGAGGGTAAGTGTGCGGGGCTGAGGATGTAGTGGGGGGGCTAAGGATGTAGTGGGAAGTGGGGCATATGATATCATGGGGGAGGGGCCAATGATGTCATTGGCAGGGGGCCCAGACCTCTTTTTGGACCAGGGGCCCTGGGTCCTGTCAGTCCACCCCTGGATATAATAGAGATGATTGCCTGAGGATAACAGTTTCTGATCAGGTGACTTCCACTTCTCATAAAACCCCCTAGTCCAGGGACTGATGGGGAGGGAAAAGCACAGTGTCCATCTTGCACCTCTTACACATATCTGAGGATGAAGAACTCTAATCAGAGACCCCATAGACCTTAAGAGGCTCCAAAACTGCCCTAACAAAACCCTCAAAAGGTGACCCAGGGTCTTCCTCAAATAAGTCCCAAGGAGTAAATGAGGAATCCAAATCGGCCTCATCGGTTTCCTCTATCTCTCTAAAGGAATCCCCTTTTCCAGAGGAAAATCCCCCCTTTATTTATATAGCGCCAACAAAGTCCACAGCGCTGTACAATAGGGAATAGACATACAGAGATGTTATATAGGACAAATAGAACCTGAGAAACAAAATGATCAGAGGGCCCTGGTCGTGTGAGCTTACAGTCTAGAGGAATAAATTATCTTTTGGGGTGATCAGGACGGTCCTGGCTCTAGGACTCAAGGTCCCCTAAATAGAGGAAGGAATATCATTCACAGTAGAAATAAGGGTTTTAACCCATCCAGACTCCTGTTCAAGAGAAGAGGGGCCCAGAGTTTGCTGAGGAGGGGCCACAGAGGGATATAATATACCAGTAAAGTCCCTAGGAAGACCAGTCTGACATGAGGAATAAGGGGTTAATGAGGAAATCCCTGATGTTCTGTTGGTCTTAGAATTTCCCATATCTCCCTTTTGCTCAGACATAGTCAGGAAACCCCCAAAGATGGAATATAGGACAGACAATAAAGAAAAACTACTTATCTGCCTGTAAAGGGTAAAAGACTGGATTCCAGGAGGGACATTCAGCCATCAGAATAGAGAGCTGAAAAGTAGACGCCTATGAGGTGCCAGTTGCAGACAAAAAAAGAAGTGGAGAGGCGTGGCACCTCCCGTTCACTGAGGCCCGAGAAAAGAAAAGGTCTCATGGGAAATAAATTCCCTCCACAAAAGTGAGGTGGCACTCTACCCATCACATCTGTTTGCAGCACCAGTGGTGGGGTAACCCTCCTCTCATAATAGACAAAGAATAGAATTGTCCTTCCTGTGCACCAGGTACAGGAGACTCTGCCGATGCCACATTGACCTTGAGGCTGACAGTTTTACTTGTGGTTAGTAGCTGCACCAAGTTTGTATTTGCAGTCAACACCAGTCACAAGCTACACACCCTACTCTGCTATTAAGCAGTACTCCAGCAGCAGCCTGGAGATTTGAATCCATCTGCAAACATGTGTCTCTCCAGCCACCCTGTTCCACTCTGGCATGTAAGTGGTTTTTGTACACTGCTTCCTCTGACTCCTGAATCTATTCCTGGCTGGTGCTTCAGTGTCTCTTCTGGCTACTAGTCCTCCTCTGCCCTGCGACTCCAATTTTTGTTCTGTCATTTACATGGCACCTACCCCATACCTCCCAAGTGTCCCTCTTTAGGAGGTACAGACCCTCTTTTAAACCCAAATCCCTCTGTCCCTCTTTCCCACCCTGATGTCCCTCTTTTCAGGAGATCAGACTGTGTGGTGTATATATAAATGAATCAAATTGATCCAGAGCAATAAAGCTGACATTATTGTTTGTTTAAACATCAGTATAGGTGTTTATAAATTAGTCTGTATAAATAAAATACTTTGATATGGTTATAAGTCATATATTAGGTTAAACAAGGAGGTATTAATAGGTCATGAAATAGCCTAAAAATTCTCGGTAATGCCCCTCCCACCAGCCACGCCCACAGCAACACCCCCTAAAACACAAGTGTCCCTCTTTGGCAATTTGAAATGTTGGGAGGTATGCTACCCCTTTTTTGGTCAAATTCCTTCCTGGTTACACCCCTTTCTGATTCCTACAATTGCTTCCTGGTTACACCCCTTTCTGATTCCTACAATTCCTTCCTGGTTACACCCTTGTCTGATTGCTAGAATTGCTTCCTGGTTAGAACCCCCAACCCACCTCTTACTGCTAGAATTCCTTCCTGGTTACACTTGTTCCAATTTGCTAGATTTCCTTCCTAGGTCCATCCTTCACTGCTTGTTAGAATCATTTCCTGTTACAGGTCTTCCTGATATTTATCATTCCTTCCTTGTTACACCCCTTGGTAGTATTCTCCCTGATTACTCCCCCTTCTCCTTAGTACAACACACCTCTTTTTTTTATGGGGTGTTTCTGGGCACATTACTGAGAATTGATAGGTTATTTCATGACCTACAGACACCTTTTGTATAAATGATTGAGAGCAAGACCAAAATATTTTATTTATCCAGACTAATTGCTTGTAGCACTTCTCTCATGTTACATAAGGCGCATTTGACAGAATCCTCCATAACTGGGGCTCCTGGAGACGGCTGAGAGGCAGCCTCCTGCCCATAGACTATGGACCTGTCCCGGGAACAGGGTGTAGCTTCCCCCTAAGACTGAGTGCTAAGTGGGGTGATTGTCCCATTTTTATCATGGTTCCCATGATTTCCTTGCCTGCTGTGCCTGTCCGGTAGTTTGGAGTGGAGCGGCATGTCTCTGACTCGATCCATCTGCGGGCACGCGTCATTGACGTGGCACTCGCTATTTTAAACTTCCTGTCAGTTTAGTGATTATGCTCAGCCTTCTGGCATCGGCTTTATAGCCTGGACGCGAACTGGGCCTAGTCACCCGTTCGTGGTGTTTCTGTGCACATTCCTGTGTTGCTCATCTGACCCTTGCTTGGCTTCCGTTACTCTCTGGTGTTCAATCCCTGTCCTGTCTGACTACTCGTTCCGGTTGTGACCTTTGGCTCAGTCTGACTACCTGATCCGTGTATGACACTGGATTGTCCGACTACCCTCTCTGTGCTGACCTTGGCTGTGGCTAACTACCCGATCCGGCTCCTGATTGTGGCCCGTCTGACTATGCTTTGTGCTAGTTATAGCTCCTGTCTGACTACACATGTTACGGGTAGATCATGGATGCGCTCTCTCCTTTGGCACTCAGCTACCAAGCTGGTAGCGCTGAAGTGGCTTCTGCTCTGCCTAGTCTGTTGCCTCCTTTGTGCGCTACCTATCTGGCTACCTATCTGGCTGCCTATACTTGCGCCTGTACTCTGTTGCCTCCGCTCAGTCAAGCCGTTGCTCCTACAGACAAGTGCAGTTTAGTCTTGCTCTGTGGCCTCCTCTCTATGCGCTCCTACTGACTGCCTTGCCTGCGCACTTACTCTGCTGACTGGAGTAGTGCTATTTACAGATTGCCTGCATCTGCTGGTTATCCTCACTCCGTTGTCCCTGCTGGGTATCACTACACTTTCAGCTCCCAAGAGCTCCATCTGATATTCCCTTCTCTGGGGTTGTCTGGGTACTCTCCTGTGCTGTCTCCAGCATTCAGTCTCCTATCTGTGAGTAGAACCAAATTTGGTTCTATATACTCCATACCTACATACCTGCGGTGGTTCAGTGTCAGTTCTTGGGTAGTGGACTAGACACTGTCCTCACGTCTGTCTCCCTTTTGACTTAGGAAGTGTTTTGCTCTTTTCATGATTCTGATTATTTTAATAAACTGGTTAAAATCACTTGTACCGTTGTCGTGTGTTTATTTTGTTAAGAGTCTGTGACAATTTTCCCCTGGTGACTTTATTTCCCCAATGAGCCCTTTTCCCCCAGCCTTGTTAGGCCAAAGGATACCAGACCACCCAAAAGACTGCAATTACTTTGGAAGGTGTAAAAGATGCTTCAGCACAAAGTACATTATCCTGTTGTGTATTCTGGCCCCTCAGAGACACTACCCATAGTTCCATCACACAGTATGTTTACTCCCATTGTGCCTCTTTGTATTATGTGCCCCTCCACCACTGGCCCCATTGTCTCTCCATATGTAGTTTGCAGTTGGGTGTATCCTGCTGCATTCCAAAATGTGTTGATAATGCAGTTATGTGTGTAAATAAATCCTGTGTTCTGCAATAAAGAGTTCTTGTGTTACCTACACTGGTATTGTCTGGTGGGGTCAGGGGCGGACTGACAGGACCCAGGGCCCCTGGTCCAAAAAGAGGTCTGGGCCCCCTGTCCAATGACATCATCGGCCCCTCCCCATGACATCATCGGCCCCACCTCCCATGTGTGGTGGCCTGGGGTACTGTATGGCCTGGGGGGTACTGAATAGCCTGGGGGGCCTCCAGGCCATCCAGTAACCCCCTCAGGAAATCCATTACACCCTCCCTCAGGAAATCCATTATACACACCCCCTCAGGCCATCCATTACACACACACACACACACACACACACACACACACACACACACATACACACACACATACACACACACACACACACCCTCAGGCCATCCATTACACACACACACACACACACACACACACACACACACCCTCAGGCCATCCATTACACACACACACACCTTCAGGCCATCCATTACACACACACACACACACACACACACACACACACCCTCAGGCCATCCATTACACACACACACACACACACACACACACACACACTCAGGCCATCCATTACCCCCCCATCCAGTGTCCCAAAGGCCATCCATTAACCCCCAGGCCATCCATTACCCACCTAGGCCATGCAGTAACCCCCCCAGGCCATGCAGTAGCCCCCATGACATACAGTATCTGCCCCTTCCACATTCCCCCCATATCTCCACATTGCCCCTCAATCTCCACAATTTCCCTTTCACAATGCCCCTCAATCTCCACATTGCCCCCATATCTTCACAATGTCCCTTCCACAATGCCCCTCAATCTTCACATTGTCCATTCCACAATGCCCCTCAATCTTCACATTGTCCCTCAATCTCCACATTGCCCCCATATCTTCACAATGTCCCATCCACATTGCCCCCTTATCTTCACAATGCCCCTCAATCTCCACAATATCCCTTCCACAATGCCCCTCAATCATCACATCGCCCCCATCTCCACAATGCCCCTCAATCTCCACAATATCCCTTCCACAATGCCCCTCAATCATCACATTGTCCCCCATCTCCACAATGCCCCTCAATCTCCACAATGTCCCATGTTCAGTTCCACATTGCCAGCATATATTCACAATGTCCCTTCCACATTGCCCCTTAATCTCTACATTGCCCCCATACATATATTAACAATGCCCCTACCTCGAGTCCCTGGTGGTCTAGTGGTGTGGCAACATAAGCGATCTGTGCCTCCTCTGGCACAGAGGTGAAACTCCCGCGCTGTTCTCAGTAATACAGAGCGCTGGGAGATGATGTCATCTCCCAGCGCTCTGTATTACTACAGCGCTGGTCAACAGTTAATGCAGTCAAGTGGTAAGGGGGTGATGGGCCTGGTCATGCGAGCGGTGCGCCTGCAGCGGGCCCCTACACAGCGGGCAATGGAAATAAATGGGAGAGGGGACTGGGGAGACATTTTCATGGCTGGTGGCGGCGGGCCCCTTTCGGTCGCGGGCCCTCGGTCCGTGACCGAATTGCCCGATGGTCAGTCCGCCCCTGGGTGGGGTAAGTTTGCTGTATCCAGAGTGCGTCCACCCCTCATTGAGTCTTGCTTAAGTGACTGGCTGAATGGAGCATTGATTCTGAGTGTTGTCCTGGGTTATGGAAGCAGTTTGGGCAGACCTACTCCTTCCTGGTTGAAGCCCCTCACTGTTCGTTCCTGGGTACATCCCCCTTTCCCTGCTCTCTAGAATGACTTTCTGGTTACATTCCTATCTCCACACTCTAGAATTCCTTCCTCATTAAACCCCGCTTTCCCTGCTCTCTAGAATGTCTTCCTGATTACATCCTTCTCTCCTCACTCTAGAATTCCTTCCTGGTTACATCCCGCTTTCCCTGCTCTCTAGAATTTCTTCCTGGTTACATCTCCCTCTCTGCATCCGTGCATCACGTCAGAACTTCTACACATGTGCATAAAAGGCCAGAGCTTGCAGAAGTTTCTTCACTTGGTACCTGGAACCGAAGAGGTAATAACAGACAGCATAACTGAGCCTTTATTATGGAACCTACGGGGCTCATGGAAGTCCTATCCACACTGAGCGACAAGATCTCCTCTCTGGCAGCCTCCGTTCAGGAGCTCCAAAGTAATCAAGCTGTGCTTCAGCACCGGCTTCAGTAGCTTCAGCCTACTTCTCCTCCTAAAGGACCCTGTGTTTCTTCCTCTGGACCCCCTACTGAATCTGGTGCCTCTGTTCCTGAACCTCAGGTACCCCTTCCAGAGCAATTCAGTGGAAATAAGCAAGAAGATAGGACAGGCTGAGAGGGTGCAATACTCCGGTTCCAATCCGAAGGTCAGAGCAGGCTGAGTGGGTGCAGAAGTCAGTATCCAATCTCCATTTTCAGCGTAACAATACAGGTCCCATAGTTTTGCTCATTCATCCATTTGCCCTAAATCCTTATGAATTTGGTTTAACCCTCAAAGTCAACCATCTTGCTTATTTTGGTATAATCTCCAAAATGGCACATGTTAGCATGTATGCCGCTTGATATCACTAACGAAGATAGTAAACAGACACTAGTACTGACCCCTCCCACTTTTTAAACAATACTACAGACTTTGACACTGTAACATGTTTTAAAGGAAAAGCAAACATTTATTTTAACTTTACAAAATCCTAAGAAAACATAACCTGTGAAGTCAAATTGATTAGGTCACTGAATTTTTGAATCCAGAGAGTTTTCTCTCTTTGTACAGAGGAAGTTTGGATATTAATACAATGATGCAAGTCTCTATGTAGTACTGATTGATCTCTGTGTGGAGTATGTGGCTTTTCTACACTGCTTCACTGTGGTTTTTACATTTTATTTTTTTTACATTATTGCACTTTGTCTAATTCCACAGACCCCCACACTGAATGATTCATGGGGTAAAATAGATGAAAAAATGTAAAAAGAAGTAGAAGAAAATAGGATTTTAGTCTTACCTGTTAAATCCTTTTCACTTAGTCCATACAGGTTACTGGTAACTCTGGGAGGCGATCCGCCCCTTTAAGTAGACAGGAACATTTCTCCAAATGTATGCAGGGGGCGGAGCCTCCCCTCCCTCCTCAGCTGCTTCCCAGTCAGCTAACACCAGAATGATTTGAGACCCTACTAACTGACCAGAAATAGGAGAGAAGAAGACTCCTGTGAGCATGCCCCAAAGGACTCCCACAAAGTGCCACAGGAGAGCTAAGCATGCTCTATTGACAGGGTGGGAGACCAGTAACCTATAGAGACCAAGTGAAAAGGATTTAACAGGTAAGACTAAAATCCTATTTTCACTGTAGTCCAATACCGGTTACTGGTAACTCTGGGATATCCAACCATTGAGTTTCCCTGAGGTGGGAAGGAGGCAAGGACCAGGCGCAAGGCCCCCAAAGTCACCAGGACCTCCATGAACCTACTGGACAGAGATCCCAACAAAACAGAAGTGTCAACGGACACCAACTAGGGGTAAGAACAGACCCCAGGAACTGGTACACAGCACACTGAACTAGAGCCAACAGGGCTCAACAGTAAGGAAGCACTAAGAACCTCAGAGGAAGAAGATCCTAGACAGGCAAAACTGCCTCCAGAACCTTTCTACCAAGGCTGGCATCAGACGAGGCCAGCACATCCACACGGTAATGCTTCGAGAAGGTGTGCACCGAGGACCAAGTGGCCGCCCGGCACAGCTGATCAGCAGACGCTTGATTATTGTAGGCCCAAGAGGCCCCAATGGACCTGGTGGAATGGGCCGTGACCCGAAAAGGAACATGCTTATTCTGCAATTCGTACGCCTTACGAATAGTAGACTTAATCCAGCCGGTCTCCCAGCCCTAGGACCCTCCGGAATGATGAACAAAGCATCAGATTTCCTGATGGATTCCGTGCAATGCACATAGAACTTGAGACAACGCACAACATCCAACAAATGGAGATCCCTCTCCTTATCAGAAGAGGGCCCGCACAACATCCAACAAATGGAGATCCCTCTCCTTATCAGAAGAGATCCCTCTCCTTATCAGAAGAGGGGCTAGGGCAGAAAGAGGGCACCACAATCTCCTGATTAATGTGGAACTCAGAAACCACTTTAGGTAAGAACTCCTTAGAAGTGCGAAGCACTGCCTTGTCCTTATGAAACACCAAATAGGGTGGTTTACAGGAGAGAGCTTGTAACTCCGCCACCCGGCGGACTGACACAATGGCCAAAATAAAAGCCATCTTCCATGACATAAGAAGTAAAGGAATAGTAGCCAAGGTCTCAAAGAGAGGACGCTGGAGAACTCCCAAAACTAGATTAAGGTCCCACTGAGGAGCAGGACTCCGAAAAGCAGGACGCACATGGGCCACGCCCTGGAAGAAGATCTTGACATCAGGAAGGATAGCAATGCGCTCCTGGAAAAAGACAGAAAGCGCCGAAGTCTGAACCTTAAGAGAACTCAAATTGAGTCCCTTATCCACACCGTCCTGCCAAAAGGCCAAGACAGTAGGAAGATGAAAATCGTGAGGCAGGTCCCTGTCAGCACACCAAGACAGAAAGGTTGACCAGACCCGATGATAAATCTTGGACGAGACAGGCTTATGAGCCCGCAGCATGGTAGACACCACAGCCGAAGAAAACCCTTTCTTCTTCAAAATTGAGGATTCAACCTCCAGGCCGTCAAATGGAGACGATGAACGTCCTCCTTCCACAGATAACCTTGAATCAGAAGATCTGGACGAGAGGGAAGCGGGAAGGGCTCCGCCACCGACAGATCCAGAAGGTCCGGATACCAGGACTGACGAGGCCAGATCGGAGCAATGAGGATGACTGGACAACGCTCCACCTTCAGCTTCTGGATTACCCTGATCAGCATTGGAAGGGGGGGGGAAGATGTAGGCTAGGGAGAACGCCCAAGGAATCGACCTGGCGTCGACCGCCAAAGCCAGCGATTTTCTCCACCTGGAGCAGAACGTTGGAACCTTCCTGTTGTGCCTGCTTGCCATCAGATCCACTAGGGGTACGCCCCACATCTGGGTCAAGAGCTGAAACACCTCCGGATGGAGTTCCCACTCTCCGCTGTCGACTGTGTGGCGACTGAGGAAATCTGCCATGACGTTGTCTACGCCTGGAATGTGCACCGCAGAAATGGCGGGAACATGAACCTCCACCCAGGATAGAATGGCCTTTTGTCAGTCATGGTAACCCGCCTAATGGTGGTATTCCATATTTGACAGAAAACAATAAAAAAACTAAAACTGAAGAGAGATGTTCTCCACCTGGTGTGTACACACCCAGGAACAAATCATTCTGGTGTTAGATGACTGGGAAGCAGCTGAGGAGGGTGGGGAGGCTCCGCCCACGCATACATTTGGGGAAATGTTCCTGCCTACTTAAAGGGGCGGATCGCCTCCCAGAGTTACCAGTAACCTGTATTGGATGACAGTGAAATTGGATTTACATATTATGTATTTGAAGAATATGTAAATTCAAATTAAAGGGTTACTATTCCTTTAAGCCAATTTCTTATCCAATCGACTACCTTTCAGACCAGCTCCAAACTACGCATCTTATGAATCAGCCGTCTATGTGGGACAGTGTCGTGAGTTTTAGGGAAGCACCTTAAGAACCTGGAAATTAGCATATACAACACGAATGCTACACATCAAATACATAAAGACACTGAAAACAATGAAAACCGCAGCTCATTTAGTGACCAATTTCTTAATCCTTTAAGAACCACAGGGGGTGTAACTCATTGCTTAAAAGAAAATTCAACAATCACAGTTGATGACAGCAATAAAACAATTATTTTACATTTGTTAGTGAGTGTGTGTGTGTGTGTGTGTGTGTGTGTGTGTGTGTAAGGCAACATGACAGCCTGGTTTACAGCATCAGGTAACAGCCAGAACACCAGTATATATAACCCCAAACCCCTCCCTCTTATACCAGCTGGTGCTAGGGAAGTGCCAGCTGGCCAATAAAAACAATCTACCAGGACTTGCCTGGAGACTGCATTCCCGCCCAAAAATCGGAGGTAAAATTTTACCTCAGAGAAAAAGGTAGAAGATAAAATATGACATCAGGGTGACCAGAGCATGCCCCAGGTACCCAACTCATCACCCCTCCATGGGTCCCCTTATTCCTTCAGGGCCCTTGCAAAAACTTTACTGAAATCCAAATAACCTACATCTATTGCTCCACCCAGTCTCTCACCTAACAAACAAAAAAAAAAAAAAAATAACTAAATTATTTAGCAACATCTTTCTGTTGTGAAGCCAGGATACCATGGCCTGTGCAAGTCATCAGACTTCAGATTTGGAACCGTTCATCCTTTCCATAGTGTTTCCATTATCCCCAACTACAGATATTGGACTCTCAGGCCTTCAGAACATAGAAATGCTTTCTCCACTGTACAGAACCTCTGAAGTCTAAAAATATCTGGTTTTCTGTTAATATATTTTCAAGACTGAGAACATAAAAATTGTTTCTACCCTGGTGAATCCTTTCATCTGCAACAAGATCTAAGTTTTCAGTAATGCATTTTCGACATACAGAGAATGAAAATGGTTAATCTCCTGCGTTAGTCATCTCAAGTGTTGCAAGATTGGGTTTCAAACTAAAACAAACATTTTCCAGACCATGAAACCAATTCCTCACCTCTGAGTTTTTAAATGTTTATCCAGAGTTCATTTCCATGCAAAGCATTTCCCACATTGAGAACATGAATATTGTGTTTCACTTTTAGAAGTTCTTAGATGTTTATCAAGAGCTGCTGTCAGAGTAAAACATTTCCTTACATTCAGAATACATAAATGGCTTCTCTACGAATGAAATCTCTGATGTGTAATGAGACGTTATTTCAAATTTAAACACTTCCCATATTCAGAACATGTAAATGGTTTTACTCTTCTATGAGTCATCTGATGTGTTACAAGACCTGAGTTGTGCACAAAACATTTACTGCTTTCAGAAAATAAAACCAATATGTCACATGGATATGTTTTTAGATAATTATAAAGAGTTTATTTATGTGCAAAACATTTGCCACATTCATGATTATGGTTTCTTTCTTGTATGACTTTTCTGATGTGTAACAAGATTTGATTTCTGATTAAAACATTTCCCACATTCAGAACATGAATATGGTTTCTCCCCCGTATGAATCCTCTGATGTTTTTTAAGATAGATTTTATGAGTAAAACATTTCCCACATTCAGAACATGAAAATGGTTTCTCTCCTGTATGAATCCTCTGGTGTTTAACAAGATATGATTTCTGAATAAAACTTTTCCCACATTCAGAACACGGAAATGGTTTCTCTCCTGTATGAATGCGCAGATGTGTTATAAGACTGGATTTCTCATTAAAACATTTCCCACATTCAGAACAGGAGAATGGTTTCTCTCCTGTATGAAACCTCTGGTGTGTTATAAGATATGATTTATGATTAAAACATTTCCCACATTCGGAACAGGAAAATGGTTTCTCTCCTGTATGAATCCTCTTGTGTGTTATAAGATCAGATTTCTCATTAAAACTTTTCCCACATTCAGAACATGAAAATGGTTTCTCTCCTGTATGAATCCTCTGGTGTTTAACTAGGTTTGATTTATCTGTAAAACATTTCCCACATTCAGAACATGAAAATGGTTTCTCTCCTGTATGAATCCTCTGATGTGACTCAAAAGCCAATTTCTTTTTAAAACTTTTCCCACATTCAGCACATGAAAATGGTTTCTCTCCTGTATGAATCCTCTGATGTGTAAGAAGATGTAATTTCAGAGTAAAACATTTCCCACATTCATAACATGTAAATGGTTTCTCTCCTGTATGAATCCTTTGATGTTTAACAAGCTTTGATTTCTGTGTATAACATTTCCCACATTCAGAACATGAAAATGGTTTCTCTCCTGTATGAATCCTCTTATGTCTAGTAAGACTTGATCTCTGATTAAAACATTTCCCACATTCAAAACATGAAAATGGTTTCTCTCCTGTATGAATCCTCTGATGTATAATAAGATATGATTTCTTTGGAAAACATTTCCCACATTCAGAACATGAAAATGGTTTATCTCCTGTATGAATTATTTGATGCAGAACATGTTTTGGTTTAACAGGGATTGATTCCCGGCGTTTACAATGAGAAAATACATTATTTGTTATGTGATTTCTCTGATGTGTAACAAGGGTAGATTCAGATTGAAACCATTCCTGACCTTCAGAGCAGTTGTACTGTATCTCAGAGGTAAATGCTATTTGGTGAGATGGAGACACAGATTCATCACTTTCACTGCAATTAGAGATTATTACTGGATGAACATTTGGCATTTCCTGCTCTTGGTCAATTTTTAAGTTACTTTTATAAAGAGACGTTACACATTGTGTCCCTGTATTGTGTGTGAGACTAGACATTTGGGGCTCTGTGAGATTGGCTCCTTCATGTGAGTTGGATTTCTCAGACGCAGATCTTACAGATATTTTCACACTGTTGTTTGGGTTCCACCTTCTAATTGTGTCTGTTCCTTGATGACTTTGCATTACACTGATCTCTTCCATCACACTTTCTGCTGAACATATGAAGCAAGAACATCCTTCAGGTGTATTTCTGTGTCTGGATCCGTCTTCATAAAATACATTAACTGTGAGAGAGAATTAAATAGATGTTACCAAATAGCATTTCACTTAGTGCAAATCCTACCTGTACAGCGTAGAGAGACACAAAAGAGGACCATGTGCAAAAGTGGAGTCATTCTGGGGCGATCAAACAGTAAAATACAGGAAAATATCAATTTCCAATGTGCTGGAGACCTCTCTAGCAATGCATTCCATACCACTCTGGCACTCAAAGGGTTAAGAATGTGTCTATGTTTTCAGATGAGCACCCAGGAGTTACATTTGTTACATGATTGCATGCTGAAGGTTAACAGTACAGTAAAATAACATTATTGGCAATGAAATGATTTGAATAAATCCACCTGTTCACTGCAAAAAAGTTTCTTCTGAGTGCTTTCCACCTCTCCTTAACCCTGTGAGTGCCAGAGTGGTATGGAAAGCACTCAGAAGAAACTTTTTTGCAGTGAACAGGTGGATTTATTCAAATCATTTCAATAAATCCATCTGTTCACTGCAAAAAGTTTCATGTGAGTGCTTTCCACCTCTCTTTAAGAATGTGTGTGTGTGTGTGTATTTGTGTTAAGAAGTACCATTGTGCTCACTTTGTGACACACTGTAACGTGACTGCCCCTGGAAAAGTGTCACAAAGTGTTCAATGTGGTACTTTTTAATGCAACAGAAAATCCTATATAATAATTTGCTAAATCGTGTGTAACGCCGCAACATGCGCAGTAGACACTGCTGCGCGTGCTGCAGTCATGCACAGTAAAGACTTCCCACTCTGCGGCTGATACAGAACTGGGCGCTCCGAAGGAGCATCCAGCTCAGCCGTGGCGTGGGCAGTCTCTACTGTGCATGACTGCCCCGCGACCGGGTGGCAGTGGCACTGTGGCCCGTGTAACGGGCTGTTCAACTAGTGTTGTGTAAAAGTCTTTAAATTAAAGGGGAACTTCCCCTCTGCATTACCATTGTTGTATCCCTTCCTTTGTGTCCCCTCTGTACAGTGCGGTGTTTCTTTTTGCCTAAAAATCTGTTTAAATGAAGCAAAAAGATACTTGAATTTTGTACCTGATGACGTTAGCAGCCGCACAGCTGCGCACCGTATGGTGCAGAAGACACTCCCACAGCCTCAGCTCCTTTCACCGGAGGATGCTGGGGCAAGTGAAAGGAGCTGAGGCTGTGGGAGTGTCTTCTGCACCATACGGTGCGTGGCTGTGCGGCTGCTAACGTCATCAGGTACAAAATTCAAGTATCTTTTTGCTTCATTTAAACAGATTTTTAGGCAAAAAGAAACACCGCACTGTACAGAGGGGACACAAAGGAAGGGATACAGCAATGATAATGCGGAGGGGAAAGTTCCCCTTTAAATTGCTACATTTTAATAATATAGCAGAGCTAATTAATGTGTGAAACATTTACCTTGAATCCCCAAATAAACATTTGCATAGTGGAATGAAACAAGATTACATATATTTGTGTAAAGAATTCACTTGGTTTTTTTAAATATCACCGCTATGAGATTTATAGCCAAGAGAATTAACCAACTCCATTGCTGCTGAATATTGAGTTGTCTTTACCCTAATAAATCCCATCAAACACATTTGCTCAATAGATCTTTGTACACACACACACACACACACACACACACACACACACACACACACACACAAATACATACGTATGTGTTGTAACCGCATTCTGCGATCTGATGCTGGTGTGGAAAAGGTGAGGCCCTCCAGTGGCTGCCAGACTACAACTCCCATCATCCGCCGCCAGCCAATGGTTAACGGGGGAAGATGGGAGGTATAATCTGGCTGCAGCTGGAGGGTTTCATGATGCGCAGCTCTGCATAAACTATCTTGCAAGTGCTACGACATAATCACAAGGAAGACTATTGGTATCCACACATGTTTTGTAATCCACTTGACAATATCCGGTAGTTACAAACACAGAGCAGAACTACACAAGTGTGGAGTGCTATTTGCGCATCCTCTAAAAATCAGTGGTTTGCATACTTTTTTGCAGTACAGGGACACAAATGTCACACAAAATGCACTCATTCTGGTGGAGCTGTAGTTGTGGGTCAGGATTATTCCTGGAGCTTATTGATGGGACTTGTAGTTTACCATCAGCTGAGGAGCTGTAGGTTGCTCATCTCTGTGCTATATCAATAATATAAATCAATAATTTTTTTGGTTTGTTTTTTTGTTTAGATTGTGCCTGACAGCACATATCCTAAGACGCTGCTGATACAGAGAGCTACTTACCATATTGATTTCAGTACATGCGTAGTACTAATCAATTGTAGGAAAATGCCTAAACGAAAATATACATGCTCTTACAAAGAAAACTATACAGCCACATATCCTGTACTAAAGAAATCGCGCAAAGGAGATGGGCATATATTTTGCTCTGTTTGTTGCATGGATGTTTCACTTGTTCACAAAGGCCTTGGAGATTGCAAAGCACATGTGGAAAGCTGTAGCCATAAGGAGAAAGCTGCTGCAAGGCATGATAAGTCACAGGGTAAATTAACTTTTGTAAATGTCAAAAGTGACCTGTCCCAAAAAATAATTGAAGCAGAGACACTTTTTACTGGATTTTTAATTCAGCACAACTTGCAGCAGCAGATTATGCAGGCACACTTTTTAAGCTAATGTTTAGTGATTCTAATATCGCTAAGCAATATGGATGTGGACGTCGCAAGACCACAGCCATAATAAATAATGCTCTTGCTCCAAGCTGCACAGATTCCATAATTGAACTGATAAAAAGGGAACCATTTACGCTGTGTCTTGATGGAAGCAATGACACATATGGTGATAAGCTATATCCACTGCTTGTTCGGTTTATTGACCCTTCATCTTCAGGCCAGATTCGATTAGGAATGTTGGAGATGCTTGTTTGCAATGACGATTCCTCTGCAAGAGGCATTTTTAACTTGGTGGATGGCTTCTTTACAAGAAAAGGAATCCCTTGGGAAAACTGTGTTGGCTTATCTTTGGACAATGCCAGTGTCAACATGGGAAGAATAAATGGCCTGAAGAAGCTGGTTTCTGATCAGAATAAGCATGTGTATGTGCAGGGCTGCTTGTGTCATCTGCTCAATCTGTGCGTGGAAAAGGGGCTGTGTGCCCTGTCTATAGATCCTGGTTATGTTGTCACTGTTATTTTCAACTATTTTTCAAGAAGTTCAAAGAGGATGGCTGAACTTCAGAATTTTTGTGAATTCTGTGAAATAGAAAACAGAAAGATTCTAAAGCATGTGGCAACCCGCTGGTTATCCTTGGAGAAGGTTGTAAGGAGGATTTTGGATCAGCTGCCTGCACTAAAATCATATGCTGAATCACAAGAGGGAAAAGATCCACAGCTAAAGAGGATAAAGAATATTCTCCGTGATCCGAAAACTGAGCTGTACTTATTATTTGTTAATGCCACGTTACCTCTCTTTGTGCAGTTGAACACATTCTTGCAACAAGAACAAAGTATTCTGCACAAGGTGTTTCCAGCGCTTATGGAGTTTTATAAAAAGTTGCTCAGAAGATTTGTGAAGTCTGCTGTCATTGCAGACGGCTCTGTTCTGGAAATAAATGTGGAAAATCCATCCTACTATTTGGAAAAACAGTGCCTGTTTATAGGCTTTACCACTAAGCAGTACATCAGTTCCTCTTCAGATCTGACACCTGGTGATGTGGACAAATTTTACACTGATGTGCTAAATTTTTATGTGTCAGCTGCTCTCTACTTTCAAAATAAGATGCCAATCCATGACCGTGTTCTGAAAGATGCAGCTCAGGTTCTTGATGTCACTAGAAGAGCAAACATAACCTTTGGATGCTTGGAGACCTTTATGGAAGCTTTTCCAAATGTGATACCAGATGAAAGCAAAGACCTGTTGGCAGAAGAGTTCAGTGACTATCAGACTCTGACAGACACTGAAGTCCAGGAACTCCAATGTGAGGGCACTTCTACATTGCAAGAAAATCTGTGGTTTAGAGTCTCACAATTGAAGTCTGCTTTCACTGGATCTGACCGTTTCCCTGTGTTATGGAAACTTGTTAAAGGGATAGTAATACTTCATTTTAACTTTATTTTATTTTGTAGGCATTAAAAAAACATGAAGAATTATATAAGTCTTATCTCTCAAACCTTTATGGTTTAAGAGATATTCACAAACAAAGTATCCCCCCCTGTTCAACCACATCAGAAGGGAGATGCCCAGGTAGACTGCAGAGAGGGACAATCTTCAATTAAGATAACGGAAAAAGCTGAAAAACTTGTCAAGGGGGGAAGGGCTTTCATTGTTTTCATACAAAGAAAACTGTCCCCTTCTGTTATCTGTACTGTCATACAACCAGACTCACATCTGAGAAGAGATGGCTTACACTAGGAAAAAGGGGCGGGAGGGGAACTTTGCTTGTGAATATCTCATAAACCATAAAGGTTTGAGAGATAAGACTTCTATCATTCTTCATGTTTTTTTAATGCCTACAAAATAAAATAAAGTTAAAACGAAGTATTACTATCCCTTTAAGCATCTTTTAGTACTTCCTCACAGCAATGCAGACATTGAAAGAGTTTTTTCACTGATAAAAAAGACCAAAACTGAGTACAGAGCTGCATTATCGTCACAGTCCACTTTGGCATCTCTGATAAAATGCAAAATCAACATGTTTAAAATGGACACCTGTCACTCCGTTAAGCATGAAAATGAGGTTCTTCAAAAGGCCAAGAAGGCAGCCTATACAGCCACTAGGACAGGACCTACAGAAGCCACAGGACCAGAAGAGGAGGAGATGTTTGGAGATGCAGCAGCATGTTCTAGTTAATGGAAAGAAGCATTCTACGGACTGGGAGACATCCACTAGACTATAATAAATGCACTAACATTTGCTGCTGTTTATTTATTGTTTGTCTCTGTTGAAGGACTGTTAGCACTTTATAATTTGCACTACATATTTATATTTTGTTCTTTATAGCTATATATTTGAAACACAATAAACATTTGATGTTTGTTTTATTTATTTCTGTGGAGGGCATTTTAGCACTACAGAATTTGCACTACGTATTTATTGTTTTGTTCAAGTTTACATGCATCTGTACATATTTTAAGAAATAAAAATGTTTCATGTTAACTCTTCCCGCCACTATTTGTGTTATAAAATCATCCAAAACTTGCGCAATAATACTTCCAGTATATCTTTCAACGCCATTGCAAAGGTTTTTTGTTTTTTTTTTGTGGGGGGGGGGGCGGGGCGGGGGGTGTGTGGCGGGGGGTGGGACGGGGGGGGGGGGCGGGTTAAGGGGAGGGTGTGCAGTGGGGGGAAACAGAAGAAAAAGGAATATCGGTAAGTAAATTCCCCTCCGTGTCTCTATCCGCTGCATTAATAATGGGACTTACAACAGCAAATGTGCTAAACAAGGGAGGGAGAATGAAATCCAGAATATTATGTGTAAAAAGGATAGAGGATCACACCCAGAGGATATAATAAGGACAAATTCTACCAGTTAATCCAGAACTACAGTCTGCAGGACTTGTCTTCCAAATCTCACTACAGCCCGATGCTTGTACTTCCATCTGATAATACTTTATAGGAGTTGGAATGGAAGACTGGGTGTGATGACTTTGTACATGGTAAGAAATGGACAGGGGCAGGTTTTTGTGAGATCATAGGCCTTTAGCCAATGCAAAAGGAGGAGGGTGGGGCCAGAAAGCATAAAAGAATACATCACAAACTCTCTGGTCTTCTTTTCTGATCCCGTGCGGTGGATGACCACAGCTCCCTTTTGTCTGTCCCTGCCCCTCCCCCAATTCCTCACCCCCTTGGTTTGTTGACCTGTGGTTGGGATCATCCAAGTTTGCTTAACATGGGGCGGGGTATATGTATGTATGGAACGGTTGTTAATGCAATAGTGTGGTAAAAAGGGGAATGTGTTGTCTGGTGTAGTTACAGAGGGATTGCACTGTGGAAGTGTAAATAGCTTTTTTTTTTCTTATAAATATTGACTGAAGTAGGCGAACCATTCAAACTGTGTTTTATTTAATCTAATTATAGGGAAAATACTATATTTGGCAATCACTTAAGTTGGATTTCTACAGCCGGTATTTAAGAAGGCCCAGTGGTATTCACTTCCAGAGTACAGCACTTTTGAAGCGAAATTGGGGTGGGATAAGGGGTATTTTGAGTAAGGGGTATATTGTTTAGATTTGTTATCTCATTTTATAGTGCATGGGGCTGTGGGAATGTGATTTTATTGTGTTGTGGATTGTGTGAGGGCTTAATTCATTGCTGCACAGGGGTAGAATTGTGTTTACAGTACATGGGGATGTGTGACTGATTTTTTTGTGTTGCGGATTGTGTGAGGGTTTAACCCCTTAAGGACCATTGCCGTGCCAGGACCGTCACGGCGGTCCGGCACTTAAGGACCAATGACGGTCCTGGCACGGCATGGAGTTCAGGGCTCCCGGCGCGGCTGCACGCTGCTCCGGAAGTCCTGAACTGGAAGCGCTATTAAAAAAAAAATGTCCCGTGGTCCGCAAATGCCGGACGCACAGGATCGTGCTGGTCCTTAAGGGGTTAATGCTTTGCTGCACGGGGGTATAATTGTGTTTACAGTGCATGGGGCTGTGGGAATGTGATTTTATTGTGTTGGGGATTGTGTGAGGGTTTAATTCATTCAACAGTTACTTTGTTAAAGGGCAAAAGTATGACTGGACAGTTTCTTGCTAGACATTGTGGCCTAGGTTGTAAATCAGTTGCCATTTTGGGTTATTATTATTATTCTTTATTTATATAGCGCCAACTAATTCCGCAGCGCTGTACAATAGGGAATAGACATACAGAGGTATTAAATAGTACAAATCAAATGTAAAGAACAAAAGGATCAGAGGGCCCCCTGCTGGTGAGAGCTTACACTAGAGGAAGGAAAGTTGGACACAGAAGGTGTAAGTGCTATTGGGTGTAAGTACCTCCTGCCACATGAACTGCTGGTCAGTGGGTGGGACAGAGAAGTGCTGTTGAGTGCAGTGGTCCAGGGAAGGATAATGTTTATGGAGGTAGTTAATAGGCTTCTCTGAAGAAGTGAGTTTTCAGGGAGTGTCTGAAGATCTGAAGGCTGAGGGAGAGTCTGATGGGGCGGGGGCGGGAATTCCAGAGCTGAGGTGCAGCTCGGGAGAAGTCCTGTAGGGGGGGTGGGAGAAGTCCTGTAGGCAGGAGTGGGAGAAGTCCTGAAGGCAGGAGTGGGAGGAGTCCTGAAGGCAGGAGTGGGAGGAGTCCTGGGAGGATGTAATAAGAACTGTGGAGAGCAGAGGGTTGTATGCAGAGTGAGGATGATGGGTGGGAGTGTATTTGGAAATGAGAGATGAAATATAGGGGGGGTGCGGTGTTAGTGAGGGCTCTATAAGTTAGCACCAGAATTTTGAATTTAATTCTGTATGCTAATGGGAGCCAGTGCAGGGATTGGCAGAGGGGGCTGGTGTCAGAGAAGCGAAGAGTGAGGTAGATTAGTCTTGCAGCAGAGTTCATTACGGACTGTAGAGGGGTTAGTTGGGTGAGAGGAAAGGCAATTAGTAGTGAGTTACAGTAGTGAAGACGGGACACGATGAGTGTTTGGATTAGAATTTTGGTAGTGTCTTGGGTGAGAAAGGGTTGGATTCTAGAGATGTTGCGGTGGTGGAAAGAGTTGGTAATTGACTGGATATGGGGAATGAGGGGTAGGGCGGAGTCAAATATGACCCCCAGGCAGCATAGAGACGATGGTGAAACCCAAAAGGAGTTTATTAGTTTTTCAAGAGACGAGGTGTAAATTGAAAAGAGCAAGGGGCCCAGGACTGAACCTTGTGGCAATCCGACAGACAGTGGGAGGGGAAGTGGAGCCAGAGTAGGAGACGCTGAAGGAGCGGTTGAAGAGATATGATGAAAACCAAGAGAGGGCAGTGTCAGACACCTAGGGAGTGAAGGGCTTGGAGGAGGAGTGGGTGATCTACTGTGTCAAAGGCAGCTGACAGGTTCAGGAGAATGAGTTGGGAGTTGTGGCCTTTTGACTTTGCGGAGAACAAGTCGTTGGCCACTTTAATGAGGGCAGTCTTAGTGGAGTAATGAGGGCAGAATCCAGATTGCAAGGGATCTAGCAGGGAATGGGAGCAGAGAAATCTAGTGAGCAGGTTATATGCGAGGAGCTCCAGGAGCTTGGAGGCAAACAGGAGTAGAGAAATGGGCAGGTAGTTTGAGAGGGAGTTGGGGTCCAGGGAGGGTTTCTTTAGGACGAGTGTTTGAAAGAAGATGGGAAGGTGCCAGTTGACAGAGAGAGGTTGAATAAGTGAGTAAAGCTTGGAGTTAGTAGAGGAGAAAGTTCTTGGGTGAACTGAGATGGGAAAAGTTATCTGAAGCCCATTAATATAACGATTGTCTGTGGTTAGCTGCCCTGGGAACAACCACTATGGTTGGCAACTTAAAAACGGAGTTGAAAGAGAGAAGGAACGGTAATTACCACATTAAAATTAATGAACTTCAGGATCCTATAATTGAAAGCTGAAATAATAAAGTAACGGAAGAACAGGAGATGGTGTGTAAGGACAGTCCAAACCTGCACCCAGCTCTGAATTAACTGATCAGAGGGGTCATCACAGGGTTTACAGAGCGACAATACCGTATTGAATTGATTTGCACCCAGGTTATGTGCACAAAGCACCCATGATAATTACTGAAAAATTCAACCACAGGGTTTAAAGGGATAGTAATGTTTCATAATAAAAGCAGCTCTAATTAATCATCATATTATTTGGACTTTGGAGAGTGTTATTTCAATTCTGTCAGAGTTGTAGTTCCTGAGTAATTCAATGACAAAGTGTCCCCTTCCCGCCCTTCTTACTGATGTAACACTGCTCAGCCAGAGCAGAAGGGAGGTGCCCAGGTAGACTGCAGAGAGGGACAATCTTCAATTAAGATAAGGGAAAAACCTGGAAAACTTGTCAAGGGGGGCAGGGATTTCATTGTTTTCATAGGAAGAATATTTTCCCCTGTTATCTGTCTGGTCTATGGACTGGATTCCACATCTGAGAAGAGATGGCTTACACTACGTAAAAGAGGTGGGAAGGGGAAACTTTGCTTGTGAATATCTCATAAACCATAAAGGTTTGAGAGATAAGACGTGTATCATTCTTCATGTTTTTTTAATGCCTACAGAATAAAATAAAGTTAATACGAAGTATTACTATCTCTTTAATAGGCAGACAGACCCTATGTCTTGGGGGGGAGCAAAGACAACTTTCTGCAATGGTGAGCTGCTATGCCAACTCATAACTTTAATGGTTTTTACCCTCTGGTACCAAATAGGGGTTGAGAGAGCTGAGAAGGGAGGCCTTAAAGGAGCAGTAAACTTTTTTTATGAAAAAATGTATATTGTAGGAATTTTCCTATTGAGTAAAATAAGGGTACTCCCACTGCCAAGAAATTCATATTTCCAGAGTTATTACAGTTTAAACCCATGTTTTTTTAAATTAGCAGTGCCCTCTAGTGGTCAAATTCTAATTGGTTTTCCTGTTACATTCTCATGGAGAGGAAAGTCAGAAAAGTCCAAGACATACAGTTCTCCATAGAATGTGATAGAAACTGCCTGTCACTTCCTGTCAGTTAGAACTATCAGGAAGTAAACACAGTAAATTCACTTCCTGTCAGTTAGAACTATCAGGAAGTAAAGCATGGTAAATTCACTTCCTGATTATTTGAACTGCTATAAATTTTGAATGAAACATCTGACAGCGATGGGAGTGACCTTGTTTTATTCAGCAGGAAATGCTCTGTAAAATATGTGTTACATAAAAAAGTTTACTGCTTCTTTAACTTAGAGGAGTGGACTGAGCTTTTCGAGCAGGCACTGGGTTCTATGGCTAGCAGATTGCTAGGCTTCAGTGCAAGTGTGTCTGATCAGGCAGAAAGAATAACAGCAATTCATTTTTATATAAATAATATAGAAAAAGAGGTAAGTCAGATTATAATGAGGCCAACAAAGGCTCCTCGTGGGGTGGAACAAAGGGTTTTGTTCTGGTGCACCCTGCTCCAGCCACAGCGGCCAATGGCAAAGTGCTCACCAGCACACACAGCAAGAGTTCTGGATACACTTCCAAGGCAATGTCACACACAATAATGTGCAAAAGTCTTATGCAGGTGTGGAAAAAATGCTGTAAAGTAAGAATGCTTTCAAAAATAGACATGTTAATAGTTTGTATTTATCAATTAACACAATGATAGTGAGTGAACAAAAGAAAAATCTAAATCAAATCAATATTTGGTGTGACCACCCTTTGCCTTCAAAACAGCATCAGTTCTTCTAGGTAGACTTGCACAAAATCTGGGATTTTATAGGCGTATAGACAGGAGTGTGATTAAACAATTATACCAAACATGTACTAATGATAATCAATTTAATATGTAGGTCGAAACACAATCATTAAAGGGTTAGTAATGTCTTCATATAACAAAATGTAATATTGCAGCTATTACAAAAATAAACGATCCCAGTCCCATCTCTCAACCTTTCCCTGACAGCAGCTGTAAAGCCGACAGCAGGAGATTCGAGTCGCAGAGCCACAATAGCGCAATGTAAAAAAGAAATACTTAAAGGGATAGTAATACTTGAAAATAATTGTATTTTATATTGTAGCCCTTAAAAAACATGAAAAATGATATAAGTCTTATCTCCCAAACCTTTATGGTTTGGGAGATATTCACATTTAAAATATAGTAAAATGCTCTTTTCCTGGCTGTTTCAGCCAAGTCTGCCATCTACTGGACAGATATGGAATTCGGTCCACAGAGCAACCGACAGCTCTTTAGCAGTGCCGAGATCACGATCTTTGAAAAGAACTACTTAATTGGAACTATCTACAAAGCGTGCCTGACTTGAAAGCACACTTTGTAGACCATTCCAATTAAGAAATTCTTTTTAAAGATCATGATCTCAGCACTTCTGGAGAGGCATGGCCGGTCAAGCGACCGGATTCCAAATCTGAAGGGTGGAGCAATGACGTCACTCCAGGGGAAACTTTACTTCTGAATATCTCCCAAGCCATAAAGGTTTGGGAGATAAGACTTATATCATTTTTCAAGTTTTTTTAAGGGCTACAATATAAAAGAAACTTATTTTCAAGTATTACTATCCCTTTAACTGGAACGGTCAACAAAGTGTGTCTGGTTTGTAAGCACACTTTGTAGACGTGTTCCAATTAAGTATTTCTTTTTACATTGCGCTATTTCTGCTCTGCTGAAGAGCCGCCTGCCAGTCCCGGGACCAGGATCTTCTCCCGTCAGGTTAAAACTGACATCAGTAAACCAGGAGGGAGGGGAGGATTTTAGCATTGTATATCTCTCAAACCATAAAGGTTTGAGAGATGGGACTGGGATCGTTTATTTTTGTAATAGCTGCAATAACACATTTTGTTATATAAAGACATTACTAAACCTTTAACTGAAACAGAAATAGCTGTGTAGGAGGAATAAAACTGGGTGAGGAAGAGCCAAAATCAGATAACAAGGTGAGATTACTGATGAGAGTTTAATGTCAAAAGTCATAAACCATGGCAAGACTGAGCACAGCAACAAAATACAAGGTAGTTATACTGCGCCTCTCCTAGGCAGACATTTCAAGGCAGAGAGAGGTTTCCAGATGTGCTGTCCAAGCACTTTTTAAGAAGCACAAAGAAACAGACAACATTGAGGACTGTAGATGCTGTGGTCGGCCAAGGAAACTTAGTACAGCAAATAAAAGACACATCATGCTTATTTCCCTGCACATTCGGTAGATGTCCAGCAGTGTCATCAGCTCAGAATTGGCAGAAAACAGTGGGATCCTGGTACACCGATCTACTGTCCAGAGAAGTCTGGTCAGAAGTGGTCTTCATGTAAGACTTACAGCCAAAAAGACATACCGCCAATGTGGAAACAAGGCCAAGCAACTCAACTATGCACGAAAACACAGGAACTGGGGTGCAGAAAAACGGCAGCAGGTGCTCTGGACTGATGAGTCAAAATATTTGGCTGTAGCAGAAAGTAGTTTGTTCACCAAAGGACTGGAGAGCAGTACAAGAATGAGTGTCTGCAGGCATCAGTGAAGCATGGTGGAGGATCCTGGCAAGTTTCAGGCTGCATTTCTGCAAATGGCGTTGGGGATTTGGTTAGAATTAATGGTCTCCTCAATGCTCAGAAGTACAGGCAGATACTTATACATCATGCAGTACCATCAGGGAGGCATCTGATCGGCCCCCAATTTATTCTGCAGCATGACAACGACCCCAAACATAAAGCTTAAATCATTAAGAACTATCTTCAGCGTAAAGAAGAACAAGGAGTGTTAGAAGTGATGGTGTAACGGACCCTAGGCCATTACTTAGCGGCGATTAACAGGACTATGAAAGCCTGCCGCCTAAGGGACATTGTGGCGGCCCGTGGATCAGTGTCTGGCAGTTTGTTTGGGGGTTACATGAAGAACAGCTCCTCCAAAAAGACTGAAATACACAGACTATAAAACCAGCCACAGGCTGACTGCCGTGTGGGGCAACCTATTCAACAAGCCCCATAGACTTTACACGGAAAAGTAAGCGGCTTCCTGATTGGCCAGTCCGAGTTAAAGTGCCTCCATTGACTTTGCATGGGAAAAGAAGGCACCCCTCGGATTGGTCGGTTGTTTGCCCACCTACCAGTTCTGATTGGCTGAGATGGCCATGATGATCTTGGCCAGGATTGGCTATCGGATCCCAGGCTTCTGATTAGCCAGGGGTTGAAGCAGAATATTCAAAGATGCTTCAACCCCCTGGCCATTGTATGAAGATGTGTATTCGAGCCCCTCAGCCTTTTGTCCCAGTGTTTACCCTTCATCAGTCCCTTTGTATAAATAATGTAATCATGCCTGGCCCTTTGTGTAATGTTTACACCATCTGTCACTGTCCTTTGTCTAGTACTGTATCTTGATGTGGTTCACCATGTATAAAAGACTGGAAGTTTGTGCAATAAAGTGTGTTACAGTTTGGACTTGAACTGCCTCCTGTCTCTTTGTTGCTGGATGGTATCAAAGGTCTTCTGTTGACCCCCATCCTAGGAAGAAAAGCTGCTTGGGTAACCGGTGGAGCCGTCTGCTTGTAGCTGACCTCAGGAGGGAGAAACCTGGAACGACGGCCTGAGTCCAACCCAAGGACTTGGGTATCCGTTACAGATGGTATGGCCCCCACAGTGCCCTGATCACAACATCGTTGAGTCCGTCTGGGATTACATGAAGAGAGAGAAGCAACGGAGGCTGCCAAAATCCACAGAAGAACTGTGGTTAATTCTCCAAGACCTACCTGTCGCTTTCCTTAACAAACTGTGTGCAAGTCTACCTAGAAGAGTGGATGCTGTTTTGAAGGCAAAGGGTGGTCACACCAAATATTGATTTGATTTAGATTTTTCTTTTTTTCACTCACTATTATTGTGTTAATTGATAAATACAAACTATTAACACGTCTATTTTTGAAAGCATTCTTACTTTACAGCATTTTTTTCACACCTGCCTAAGACTTTTGCATGATAATGTATTATACATATATAATAATAAGCAGCCTTTGGACTTAGTCTGAATGCTCAGGATTGGCCCTGGTTTCCCCTGGACATGCATATCCTGAACTCTATTCCTCTGTTCAATGGGACCTTGGCCGACTACTGCTGGGACTCTGTTGCCTTATGCATGTTTGGTGAGGAATACTGTTTCTCCTATGTTCTTTTGCTCACTCACTTCTCATATATTACAGGGGGGGCCCCTTCCCCCAATGTAGGCGGATTTCACTGCTCCTTGCCCTGGTACACTCTCTGGGGTGCACATAGCTTCCCTTATGGACCACTTTGATCCTTGCCGACGCGCCGGTACACATGACCTGTTACGCGTACCGATTGGAGACCTAAGAGAGATTGATCCGGTCTTGGAGCGATCACTTTTAGGCCCCGTTTTTACTTACAGCTCTCCCGGTAGAGCGCTGTAAGTAAAAAGTACGTGACGTGCTATGACTGTCACTTGTCCTTAAAGGGGAACTACCACCCCTTAAAAACTTAACCTGTACTGATTCTTCATCTGGCGACTAGCTGCTTAGTAGCGCTAGTCGCCAGAAATATTACCCGGTTCTGAAGATTTCTGCCTTTTTCGGACGGTCACTGGAACAGGAAGCACGGACGTGTCTTCACAGTGACGTCCGTGCGCCTGCGCTGTCAGTCCCTTTTGAGCCGTCCGTGCTTCCTGTTCCAGTGACCGTCCGAAAAAGGCAGAAATCTTCAGAACCGGGTAATATTTCTGGCGACTAGCGCTACTAAGCAGCTAGTCGCCAGATGAAGAATCAGTACAGGTTAAGTTTTTAAGGGGTGGTAGTTCCCCTTTAAGGGTATAAGGACCATGACAGTCATAGCACGTCACATAGTCCTTAAGGGGTTAAAAGACCCATTTCAATCTGAAAATTTGCGGAATTTTTATTTCCACCCTCGGGCCAGTTGGTTTGCTCCAGAATAGCTCCTCTTTGCCGGTATACAGTAGGCGCACAGGGATCTATGTGAAGACACAGACTGTGGTTTAGAAATTCAGGTATAAATTTAAACTCCGTTTTAACATCACTTTATCTTCAGACCTCAGTGTTCAATACCCTATCACTTTTGGAAATGTGACTGTATTAGAATATGACAAATATGACAAAAGACACATTCTACGGAAACAAGTACAATATCAAAAATTAACATCAAAACAAACCAGATCTTCAATGAAGTGATGTTATTAACTCCAGCTATAACAGAACAAAATTACCTAAAAAAAAATATTACTGTTAAAATATCAGTATATATTCCATACGGCCTAATATGTACAACTTGGAGCAATTCTGGGACAAATCAACAAGTGGGGACAAATAAATATTCCCACAATTTATTCTGAATTTAAAAATCTCCTACTGAATGCTAGTGGGGTAACAAATGTAATAATAATAAAAAAACTCAAACACTAATTAGTGACATTTTCCAAATCCTTAATCTGTGGCCAGCTAATTAGCATTATGATAATGTACAGATATCACTCACCTGTCCTGGTACTTGTAGGAATGAATGTGTTCTTAGACACCTGGTGATCTCTTACATACGGCTCTTCTCCTCTTTCTATCACCAGTATAACTGCAGGCTTCCCACTGAAACACCCTGTATATGGATATTTATTATAGTATTGATTTTTATTATTCAATACAATTAATACTTGTGAAAATAATGGATTTCTTAACATTGAACATAAGAAATAATTATTTTTTTGTCAAGTTAAAGGACTTTAGCACCTAAAAATAACTTCTGTGATTTTTGAAAGACCTTTCAAAATCACCTATATGTTCAACTAGCCATTTTGTATTTAGTAAACTAATTTCTAAGTTATTTAGATGTATAGATGATGCTAATTTAAGAATGCCACGCAGGCACTTCCTGTCTTAGCACTACCTTACCTCTGACACTCACTGACACTTAACCCTTCCCTTGCTAGTGGAGGTAGGCAATGTATCGCTGAGCAGTCAGTGAGTGGGGAAGGTAAAGTAGGGATAAATAGGCCTGTAAATAGCACAACCTATGATTCTAAATAATACAAATTAGCTTTCTAAATTTAAAAAAATTGGTAATACAAAATAAAGGTGATTTTGAAAGTTGTTTCAGGATCACCAAAGTTGGTTTTAGGAGATGTGTCCCTTTAAATGCTAATCATGTTTCCCATATGAAAGGTTTCCTGTATTTAGGGTGATATTGTTACCTAGAGATATGAGGGATCGGTAATTCTCCATCATGACATCCCTGTACAGTCCCTTCTCTTCTTCTCTTAAACAGTTCCACTCCTCCTTGGAGAAGTAAATTGCAACATCATCAAACTCAGTTTGGTCCTAAAAAACAAAATGATTTAGTCAGTGTTTTTCCTTCTTGGAAAATTCATTTAAAGGGATAGTAATACTTCGTTTTAACTTTATTTTATTTTGTAGGCATTAAAAAAACATGAAGAATGATATAAGTCTTATCTCTCAAACCTTTATGGTTTAAGAGATATTCACAAGCAAAGTACCCCCCCCGTTCAACCAAATCAGAAGGGAGGTGCCCAGGTAGACTGCAGAGAGGGACAATCTTCAATTAAGATAAGGGAAAAAGCTGAAAAACTTGTCAAGGGGGGCAGGGCTTTCATTGTTTTCACAGGAAGAAGATTGTTCCCTTCTGTTATCTGTCTGGTCTATAGACTGCATTCCACATCTGAGAAGAGATGGCTTACACTAGGTAAAAGGGGCGGAGGGGGAAACTTTGCTTGTGAATATCTCATAAACCATAAAGGTTTGAGAGATAATACTTACATCATTCTTCATGTTTTTTTAATGCCTACAAAATAAAATAAAGTTAAAACAAAGTATTACTATCCCTTTAAATGATTCTTGGAAACATGTACAGGAAGCATTTTCATACACACAATTCTGGGATCATTTTAGGCTTAGCTGTAGCCTTGCTTTTCTCCCCTTCCTATTTGTGTAGATAGAAAAGAAGAAAAAAAGAGAAAAAACGATGCACTGTAGTCCTGATTAGTGTCATGCAGGGCCATCTCGTACATCTAGAGACCAGTTCAGTACATAATACAAGTTTTTATGAGTAAATACAATTGAGACCGTCTCAAACGTAACTTTTATTATACAAATTTAAAACTATAACTTATCCAGAACTAGTCAGGACATATAAATTAAAATCAATCTTAAAACAAAAACACCACTGTGGTTTTATTGCTTACAAGAAGGATAAACCTCCAAGTATCAGCCACTGTGGTGTGGGGATATGAATATTTATACTAAGTATTCTCACACTGATGGGGTTAATAAGAAACTCGGTACGGCATAAAGCTAAATGAATGCACTGTATGGTGTCCACCGCTACGTATAATATTGCTAATTGGACAATGGTTGTTTTTGTTTTAAGTTTGTTTTTAATTTATATGTCCTGACTAGTTATGGATAAGTTATAGTTTTAACCCCTTCGCGTCCGGTGACGTACCCGGACCATCACGCTGGTCCGGCACTTAAGGACCAGTGACGGTCCTGGTACGTCACGTACTATTACTCACCGCGCTCCTGCAGGTGCGCGGTGAGTAAT
The DNA here is from genome assembly GCA_037306005.1 of Rhinophrynus dorsalis. NCBI lineage: Eukaryota > Metazoa > Chordata > Amphibia > Anura > Rhinophrynidae > Rhinophrynus > Rhinophrynus dorsalis. Next base: position 15,764,336 of record CM074727.1, on the reverse strand, counting down.
ACCGGGGACTGAATTTGATTGTTCCAAGACCGGAGCGATCTCTTTCAGTCCCTCTGATCAGTCACGTGGGGCAGCACGCTGAAATTCCCTATCGGGTCCTTAAAGGACCACACACCCTGCGACCGCTGGTCGTTAAGGGGTTAAAGGGGCAGTAAACTGTTTTTTTATGAAAACACATTTTATAGAGCATTTCCTGCTGAATAAAACAAGGGCACTCCCACCGCTGTCAGATGTTTTATTCAACATTTATAGCAGTTTAAATAATCAGGAAGTGAATTTACTGTGTTTACTTCCTGATTGTTCTGACAGGAAATGAATTTACTGTATTTACTTCCTGATAGTTCTGACAGGAAGTGAATTTACTGTGTGTTTACCTCCTGATAGTTCTAACTGACTGGAAGTGACAGGCAGTTTCTATCACATTCTATGTAGAACTGTATGTCTCTGACTTTCCTCTCCATTAGAAACTAACATGAAATCTAATTAGAATTTGACCACTAGATGGCACTGCTAATGTAAAAAAAACATGGGTCTAAACTGTAATAACTCTGGAAATATAAATCTCTCAGCAGTGGGGAGTACCTTTATTTTACTCAATAGGAAAATCCCTACAATATATATTTTTTCATAAAAAAAGTTTACTGCTCCTTTAAATTTGTATAATAAAAGTTACGTTTGAGACGGTCTCCATTATATTTACCCATAAAGACTTGTATTAGGTACTGAACTGGTCTCTAGATGTACGAGATGGCCCTGCATGACACTAATTAGGACTACAGTGCATCGTTTTTCTCTTTTTTCTTCTTTGAAATCATTTTATAGACCTGCGGTGCTGTGTATTGTATAGTGTCCCCTCTTTATACACCAGTGTATTTCTGTAGATAGCAGGCACATTGATGTGTTTTGTACCTATATCAGCATCTCTCCTGTATCAGCTGACCTCATGATTAACCCTTTGCGTGCCAGAGGGGTATACAACAAATTGCATTGCTTGCTTTGCACTCAAAGGGTTAAATGACTCTCTTACTGTACTGGGACTGGCAGTTAATTCAGGTGAGGCCACCAGAGACTACACCCATGTGTAATACGCCCAGGTTCCACACAGCAGTTTTTTTTTCTTTTGCAATCTGTGAAATAGACTGAGCCTTAGAATGTGACAGTAACGTCGCCACCTTCAGGTAACAGTTTGAGCTGTAATAACTTCTGAATGGAGCATTTCCCTGCATGAGGAGTAACATCTTCACTCAGCAGGAAAAGTTCTACAATATACTGTCCATAATTACACTTTGCTGCTACTTTAAAGAGTAGATCTAGTCACACTTGATAATTGAGTTAGACAAAGTGACCACAGTGGAGGAGAAAAGGTCTCATCTCAGAATTTCTCTAATATATACACACTCTCTCTTCCTAAAACACATACATAAGAGAGTGGTAAGAGAATAAAGGAATAGAGAGTGAGGTGTGTGAGAGAGAGCTGAAGAGTGAGGAACAGATACAGAGAGAAAGAGACAGGGAAGGAGATGTTTATGAGACTGAGGAAGAGGTGAGAGAAAAAAAAGAACAGAGGGTGAGGTGTGTGTGTGTGATACAGACAGAGGGTGAGGTAGGTGTGTGTGTGTGATACAGACAGAGGGTGAGGTGTGTGTGTGTGTGTGTGTGAGATACAGACGGAGGGTGAGGTGTGTGTGTGTGATACAGACAGAGGGTGAGGTGTGTTTGATACAGACAGAGGATGGAGGTGTGTGATACAGACAGAGGGTGAGGTGTGTGATACAGATAGAGGGTGAGGTGTGTGTGAGAGATACAGACAGAGAGTGAGGTGTGTGTGAGAGATACAGACAGAGAGTGAGGTGTGTGTGAGAGATACAGACAGAGAGTGAGGTGTGTGTGATACAGACAGATGGGGAGAGGTGTGTGTGTGAGAGATACAGACAGAGAGTGAGGTGTGTGTGATACAGACAGATGGGGAGAGGTGTGTGTGTGTGTGTGTGTGTGTGTGTGTGTGTATATGATACAGATTGAGGGTGAGGTGTCTGTGTGTGTATGTGTGTGATGCAGACAGAGCGTGAGGTGTGTGTGTGTGTGATACAGACGGAGGGTGAGGTGTGTGTGTGTGTGTGTGATACAGACAGAGGGTGAGGTGTGTTTGATACAGACAGAGGATGGAGGTGTGTGTGATACAGACAGAGGGTGAGATGTGTGTGTGTGATACAGACAGAGGGTGAGGTGTGTGTGTGTGATACAGACAGAGGGTGAGGTGTGTGTGATACAGACAGAGGGTGAGGTGTGTGTGTGTGATACAGACAGAGGATGGAGGTGTTTGATACAGACAGAGGATGGAGGTGTGTGTGATACAGACAGAGGGTGAGGTGTGTGTGATACAGACAGAGGGTGAGGTGTGTGTGATACAGACAGAGGGTGAGGTGTGTGTGATACAGACAGAGGGTGAGATGTGTGTGATACAGACAGAGGGTGAGGTGTGTGTGATACAGATAGAGGGTGAGGTGTGTGTGATACAGACAGAGGGTGAGGTGTGTGTGATACAGACAGAGGGTGAGGTGTGTGTGATACAGACAGAGGGTGAGGTGTGTGTGATACAGACAGAGGGTGAGGTGTGTGTGTGATACAGACAGAGGGTGAGGTGTGTGTGTGATACAGACAGAGGGTGAGGTGTGTGTGTGATACAGACAGAGGGTGAGGTGTGTGTGTGATACAGACAGAGGGTGAGGTGTGTGTGATACAGACAGAGGGTGAGGTGTGTGTGAGAGATACAGACAGAGAGTGAGGTGTGTGTGAGAGATACAGACAGAGAGTGAGGTGTGTGTGATACAGACAGATGGGGAGAGGTGTGTGTGTGAGAGATACAGACAGAGAGTGAGGTGTGTGTGATACAGACAGATGGGGAGAGGTGTGTGTGTGTGATACAGACAGAGGGTGAGGTGTGTGTGTGTGTGATACAGACAGAGGGTGAGGTGTGTGTGTGTGTGTGTGTGTGTGTGTGATAAAGACAGAGGGTGAGGTGTGTGTGTGTGATACAGACAGAGGGTGAGGTGTGTGTGTGTGTGTGTGTGTGTGATACAGACAGAGGGCAAGTTGAGCTGTGAGTAAAGATGACGCTGTCTATCTGAAACACAGAATAAAACACTGGTGACCACAGACAAATTAGACATTTTGGCACTGGGAGAGTTAACTCTTTGAACTTGAGTGTACAATCAAAGGACCAATTATAGCACAAATCAACTGTACTGTAGGGTACAAATAAATATCCCCATTCACAATACTTTGAAGACGTTTCCAGCATTCAAGTTAAAAGCCCTATTTAAATCAATGGGACTTTGGTGTTTATATAAAATATGGATTTATCATACAGATACACAGAGATCAGACACACAGTACAGTGTGTATATAATATGGATTTATCATACAGATACACAGAGATCAGACACACAGTATAGTGTATATATAATATGGATTTATCATACAGATACACATAGATCAGACACACAGTACAGTGTGTATATAATATGGATTTATCATACATATACACAGAGATCAGACACACAGTATAGTGTATATATAATATAGATTTATCATGCATACACACAGAGATCAGACACACAGTAAAGTGTATGTATAATATGGATTTATCCTACAGATACACACAGATCAGACACACAGTATAGTGTATATAATATGGATTTATCATACAGATACACAGAGATCAGACACACAGTATAGTGTATATATAATATAGATTTATCATGCATACACACAGAGATCAGACACACAGTATAGTGTATGTATAATATGGATTTATCCTACAGATACACACAGATCAGACACACAGTATAGTGTATATAATATGGATTTATCATACAGATACACAGAGATCAGACACACAGTATAGTGTATGTATAATATGGATTTATCCTACAGATACACACAGATCAGACACACAGTATAGTGTGTATATATAATATGGATTTATCATGCATACACACAGAGATCAGACACACAGTATAGTGTTTGTATAATATGGATTTATCCTACAGATACACACAGATCAGACACACAGTATAGTGTATATAATATGGATTTATCATACAGATACACAGAGATCAGACACACAGTATAGTGTATGTATAATATGCATACCTGGGAACTCTCTGGATTTGCCAGAGGCTGATTCCTCCAGATGTGGGGAGTTTCTATTGAAACTCTACCCACTTACACTCTTTCTCCCGCTGTTCCTCCGTCCCCAGCCTTCTGTGTGGCATTTTTAACCCTTTGAGTGCCAGAGTAGCACGGAATGCATTGCTTTGCAATGCATTCCGTATCACTCTGAAACTCAAAGGGTTAAGCACCCCCCTGCTTGCGTCAAGCCCCACCCCTTTTTGACGCAATTAGCGTCATTTTTATCACCCCCTGCTGAACAGAGGACTCCCCTCCGGGTAGCTCTCAGGTGGAAGTTCCCAGGTATGATAATATGGATTTTTCATACAGATACACAGAGATCAGACACACAGTATAGTGTGTATATAATATGGATTTTTCATACAGATACACAGAGATCACACACAGTATAGTGTATATAGAATATGTATTTATCATACAGATACACATAGATCATACACACAGTATAGTGTATATATAATTTGGATTTATCATACAGATACACAGAGATCAGACACACAGTATAGTGTACATATAAAATGGATTTATCATACAGATACACAGAGATCACACAGTATAGTGTATATATAATATGAATTTATCATACAGATACACAGAGATCACACACACAGTATAGTGTATATATAATATGGATTTATCATACAGATACACACAGACCACACACACAGCATAGTGTATATATAATATGGATTTATCATACAGATACACAGAGATCACACACACAGTATAGTGTATATATAATATGGATTTATCATACAGATACACAGAGATCAGACACACAGTACAGTGTATATATAATATAGATTTATCATACAGATACACAGAGATCAGACACACACAGTATAATGTATATATAATATGGATTTATCAGACAGATACACAGAGATCACACACAAAGATAAAGTGAATATTCCGGGACTCAGACACATGACATTTCAGTCCTCTGCAAGCAAACAAACGACTAGGGAGAAAGATGTGATCACTGACCATGTTGCCGAGGGAGCCGCTTGTCCCTCTACTATTTTACAATACCAACCAGAGGTCACATGAAATAACGTCCGTGCGGAAACAAGAGATATGTGTGTAACGTTCCTGTAAAGGAGCAGTGCCATCTACTGGTGAAAAGAAGGAATACAGGGGTAGATGCTTAGATCTCAGCTGAAGCAGTTTAGCACCACATTTCAGCCTTGAATTGTTCTCCCTTATCCACAACCACAGAGCAGTGTGTGTCAACCCTTTCAGTGGCAAGTAACTTCTGTATTTCCATATGTATCCCAGCAGACAGTTCAATAATACTGAATTATGATGTAGAAATGAGAAGTCATGTGACAATAAACAGCGCAGATAATTATATAGGAAAACCTATACAATTTCTCACACATGCATACATATGAACACTGTCTCACACAGACATACACAAAACAACCCCTTCCCCACACACATATACACACACATATATACAAACACACATCCTCATACATAGATATATACACATTCATTCTCACACACACAGGAACAAATTCACTATCCGATGGAATTTCAAAGATAACACATATACACCATATCTGGGAACCTCTTCATCCATGCTTCCTGGAGAAACACACAGGGCTGGAGTGCCAAAATGATGATATTTGTGTCATAATGTAGGCGGGGCTTCATCAGAGTGCATGAGTTGGAGGGTCTAGAGGTGGTGTTTTTGCTTTAATGGGTAGCGATGTGGGAGGAACAGAGTGGGAGTGGGCAAAATATGTGTGACAGTGGACAACTGGACACAAAGCCAGAGAATCAGCCTCTGTCCTCAGAGTCTCAGTAATTTAATCTCAGAATCAGAGCCTCTGGGGCAGATTTGGAGAGTTCCCAGTATGATATACCCATTGGCACAAGCAGTCACTGACTTACATGGGCTGCTACAAATGGGGAAAACCTTTCACCAAGACTGGGGAATAGCTGCCCCACAACAATTGGACTCGGATGGTGGAAAATCATGGACATTCTCCAAAGTCAAATATTGGCTGGACATAGTGACCATTAGACCTGGATTTCCAGGGACATTCCCAGATTTTGGCTTTATCTGACCTCCATTGCATCCTGGAATTTGTTTTTTATTTTGTAGAGTTGGCCCCAGGAGATGCACACATGATAAACAAGGGCCATGCCTCTAAGATATGATTTGATGGCTGCCACCAGGGCTCATTCGTGCCAGAGAATAGAGAGTACAAATAATGTGAGGCAGCCTCTTAAAGGGATAGTAATGTTTCAAAATAAAAGCAGCTCTAATTAATCTTTGTAGTATTTGGGCCATGAAAAGTGTTATTTCAATACTGTCAGAGTTGTAGTTCAAGAGTAATTGAATGATAAAGTATCCCCCTCCCACCCCTTTTACTGATGTAACAATGCTCACCTCAAAACAGAAAGTGGTGTCCAGATTAGGGGTGCACCAAAATGAAAATTCTGAACCGAAACGTCAGGATACACTTGGTCGAAAACCGAAACCGAAAATTACTTTTTTTTAATTTACAGGTGATGCCTAACAAAAGAAACAAAAAAATATAGTAGAGCAATTGCACATGGCTCAGTCAAAGTGAAACTATTATTAACCAATTCAGTGTCACAGGAGAGTTGCCTACTTCTGGCAATCTGATGGGAGCAATATGCTTCAGATCACAACCTGCTTGTTGTAATGATCCCCCTATTTTGTCTCTTTCTCACCCAGTCCCCCCTTCTCTCACAAACTGAACCTTCAGCAATCCATCCCTCAATCGCTATATAAACCTTTACCCCTTCTATCACTAACTGTAGCCCTCAGCATTCCCTCAGTCACTGTTTAAACCATCACCCCTTCTCTCACCAACTGTAACCATCAACACCATCCTCAATCGCTATATAAACCATCACCCCCTTCTCTCACTAACTTTAAAGGGACAGTAATGTTTCACAAAAACCAGCAGCTCCAATTAATCTTCATAGTATTTGGGCCATGGACAGTGTTATTTCATTACTGTCAGAGTTGTAGTCCAAGAGTAATTGAATTATAAAGTTTCCCCCTCCTGCCCCTTTTACCTAGTTTAAGCCACCTCCCCTCATATAAGGAGTCTGGTCACTTGACCGGACAGGTTGCAGCAAGGGACAATCTTCTTACTGAAAGCCCTGCCCCCCTTGACATTTTTTAAGGTTATTCCTTATGATCACTGAAGATTGTCCTTCTCTGTGATCCATCCGGACAGTCTTGCAGCTCTTAGGGTAGCAGTGTTACATGAGTAAAAGGGGCGGGAGGGGGATACTTTATAATTCAATTACTCTTGAACTACAGCTCTGACAGTATTGAAATAACACTCTCCATGGTCAAAATACTATGAAGATTACTCTGAGCTACTTTTATTGTGAAACATTACTATCCCTTTAACAGAATTTCTTACTGTTATACCCCTTACCTGTCCACTAAAATTTCATAATGTTAACCCCCACCTCCCTGATTTCTAAAATCCCCCTCCTGGTAACATTCCGCTCCTGCTCACTAGAATTCCTTCTGGGTTACGCTCCTTTACTGTTCTCTACAATGTCTTCCTGGTTGAAGCCTTCAGTTAGAATTCCTGCTTACTTACACATCTCCCTGCTCTCTAGAATTTCTTCCTGGATGCTCCCATCTTTCCTAGCTAGAATTCCATCTACGTTATACCATCTCTCCTTACTAGAATTTTTTCCTGGTTATACTCTGTCCCTCTTTCTTCCTGCTTCATCCCTTTCCAAATTCTCACTGCGACCCTCCTAGCATTCAAAGAGTTAAACAAAGGGAACTAATATTTAATTGTCTGCATAACAACCAAAAAGTGCAACACAAAATAAAAGTATAAAACTAGAATAGAGGTTCTGTAAAAAAAAAAAAAAAACAAATGACCCCTCATCAGTAGCATAGGTCAGATATGGTCACAACCAGCAAAACACACTTCAAAAAAATTAGGATCTATACATATTTAACAAAAAATAATTTTCAAATATATATAATTGATAGTCAAAGCATTGATTGATTCCTGCTGTGGTTCCTTGACCAGGCAGGGAAGGGTATTTATGATCCTGTTAGAATGTTCCTTTTTCAAGTCCTACTTTGTTTTCTTATCTTGATAAGGGTGTCTGGAAATGTAAGTCATTCCCTGATTGGTTAAGCGTAGCAACACTGTCCCAAGCCCTAGTTTACATTCTAATCTTGATAAAAGTGTCTGGAAGTGTATAGAAGCAGTTTGTTTCATCAATAAAGGCTGTTCTGTTCTACCCTCCTTAATACAAGCCTCAGCTGTATTTCTGGAGGGGACTTGGGCTGGGGATTACCACCTTAGCCACTGCAAGAGCGAATTCACTTGCCTTGCCGGTCTGCCAGAGAGCAGCATCCAGTTCGTGCGTAAGGCCCCTGGAAACCTCATCTAGGGTTCTGCAGCTAAATTCATTAGCTCTGCCAGTCTACCAGGGGGCAACATCCAGATGTTCCTGTCTGGGAATCCAGGACCTCCAGACACCAGGAAGTAGCAGGGCTCCAGCCAGCCATGGAGGAGGGGCAGCAGCAGCGGTGGTTCAGGAACTGACGACCCCAAAAGGGTCCAGTAAATCCTGATACCTTCACCTTTGGTGTCAGCCGTGGGATGCCCTCTTCCTAAAGGCTTCCAAACCACCACCGGCACACTCTTCATCAAGAAATTCAGCTGGAGCCAGTGGTAGGTGTGTGGAGAAGCTCTACAAGCAGCTAAAGCGATCCACCTTAACATTTTGAGTGCCAGAGGGGTACGTAACGCATTGCTTTGCAAACCATTCCATACCTCTCTGGCATTCAAAGGGTTAAGAGATTCTAGCTGCCAGAGGAAGCGAAGCAAGTGGGCCCAGGAAGCAAGCCTGCAGACCAGCATGGAATCCGGGGAGAGCCATAAAGAGCATGAGAATGCCTTCACCCGAGCTGTCAAGATCCGGCTTGCTTTTAGTGGCCCCAATCCATCTGCTGAGGTTGTGGATAGAGTCATAGCCATGCTGAGTCAGGACCAACAGAAGGCAGCAGGAAAGGAGGAATGCACGTGGTATGTTGATGATTTTTCGCGGGTTTGTTCCCGGAAGAGCTGGTCAACGGCAGGTTATATCTGCAGCCAACGTGTGAGGTGAGTGATGCTCTTATATACTTATTGCCTTGTTATTTGAAAAAGGGGGTGACCCCCGAAACGCGTTATAAGATAAGGCGTTTTTTTATTATTTTGAATTGTTTTTATATTAAATTTAAAACTTTGAAGAATTCGTTTATTTCCTTTTTCCTGGGAGTAGTGACTGAATCGGGGCAGTCTGGAATTTTTTTCCCCGTTTGCTTTAGCTGATTGTTACTGATCAGCTACTATACATTCCAGTTGTGAGTATCTCTACCTATGATTATACGTCTAAGTCAGTGCTTTCCAAACTGTGTGTCGCGACACGTTAGTGTGTCGGCTGCAGTGTGTAGGTGTGTCACAGGCAAAGGTGCTGTTTACACAGCGCAAGATTGTCATTCAACCCAAGCACGAGCTACACTGGGAGCTGAGATAAAACACTACTACTTAATGGTCACATTTACACAGTGTGAGATTGCCTCCATGTGCTGCATACAGCTGGAGTACCACAAAAGATTTGTAACAGCTGGAGTGCCTCTGTGTGCTGCATACATAATATATATGCAGCACACGGAGGGACTCCAGCTGTTGCAAATCTTTTGGCACTTCAGCTGTTAAAATCTTTTGAGATGCCACCTCCTCTATACCTCTGCCCCCTCTTTGGGCTGCCAGGCTGGAGTGTCCCTGTGCGCCGAGGCTGCCTGTCACATGGCTGCTGCTTCTGTTTGTGGTGCCGATGAGACAAGAAAGACAGACAGTGCTTCTAAAATCAGTTATGCGCTATCTATTTACTAATGCGACATGAGAATCTTGCTCTTATATGTAGCGCAACATTCTCATGTAGTCATTTTAAAAACCACACGGCATGCTTAATGCCTCCTCAGTATGAATGAAAGGAATTCATGAGATATGTCGTGTCCCCATACATGTTCTTATTACAATTTATGTATGTGTCCGTATCTCTTATAAGAGATTATTAGTTTAACCTCCGGTTTGCTAGCAAAACTGAATTACTGTGTCACGAAATGATGCATGTCTAAAAAGGGTGTCACCAACGTGAAAAGTTTGGAAAGCTCTGGTCTAAGTGGAGGCAATATTTGAATTTGGGTTGGTGTTTTCTTGCGCTCTTCCTGTGTGTGCTTTTCTCTGTTTGAGGGATTCCTACGAATGATCCTGGGTCTCCTTTAGAAGAAGCGGCGATTCACCACCCTTGAATGACTGAGTGGGGGCAGTCTGATTCCCTCATCCATCTTTGCTGACCACTATTAAGTGGTTATACGTATGTGAGTACGGTGGTGTATTGGTGGAGGTCCTTTATTTTGCAAAGACTTATTGCACTAGGGAGCGCTTGCACTTGCGCTTGCACTTCTTGCACTTGCGCTTGCACTTCTTTTTTCAGAATTGGAGAGAGGCCTGACAGATTCAGAACCTTCATGGAGCTGTGGGTCCAGGAACAGCGAACTGACTCATCGAGCCTTCAAGATGTTTGAGGAGAACACAGTAGACATAGACAGATACCTGCAAGACTTTGAGAGGCAATGTGCCCTTCATGAGGTTGATCAGAGAGACTGGGTAACAATTCTGGTGGGCAAGCTGACAGGACATGCAGCTAAGGCGTATCTAGCCCTAACTGACGGCCGAGATCGTGCTGAGGTGAAACGGTGCCTGCTTGACCGGTATGCAGTTACCCCAGATGCCTTCCACCAGAAGTTCCGGAATACCTGATGGCAGGAACAGGACTCATGCTGAATGGGCGTACCGCATGGACCGTGCTTGTGCCAACTGGCTACTGAGCTGCAATGCAAAGACTATGGAGGATTGTCATCAGCTCTTCCTACTGGAACAATTCTTCCAACATATGCCTCCTGAAGTTCATGATTGGGTTTGGGACCATGATCCAGCTACGGTGGGGGGACTGGCCAAGTTGTCCAACAAATATGTGGAAACCTGATGGAGTGGGCAATGCCCCTCTCTAGTCCCCCCCCCCCAAAGGTTCCGTGTACTGGGGCCCTGCCCCATTCCTGTCACTCGCTGCCAGTCCAGTGGAAGGCACAGTTCCGACCTGCAGTGCTATAACTGTTTGCAGCTGGGACATGTTCAGAGCAATTGCCCTTGGTCCACATCTAGACCCCTGCCCTAGAGGCCGGTATCTCCACTCGTCCCAAACCAGAGTGCTCCAAGACAAGCCTACCATATGGAAGGATATGTGGAGACCCGAGAGAATGAGTCCTGTTGCTCTCCTGTACCACCCAAAGTATTTACTACTGGCACTCAAGTGGGCTAAACACAACATCACAGCCCCATCCCCATCATTCACAACCAGCCCAGCGGAGGGCATCACTATGGCCTGCCGTGTGATAATTGTTTGCAGCCTGGGCACGTTCGGAGCAATTGCTGTGAGAGACAGTCATGGCCTGGGCTCCTGCCCAGCAGCCGGCATCTCCCCCGGTCCCACCCCGGAGTGCACCAAGTCAAGCCTACTGTGTGGGAGGACAATTTATCTATACCAATGGGAGTGGATTACAATATTGCCCCTTTTGGCAGGGATAAAGTGTGGGGACCAATCCGCGAGGTGAGCCTGATCCAAACCACCAGCACAGCTAACCGAGGACACCATGGTTAGACAGTGCTGTTGAATGGGCAGCCAGCCAAGGGGTTGAGAAATACTGGGGCTACAAACACTATGGTACAACCCCACAGAGTTCCCCAAAGGCAGAGAACTGTCCGGATAGTGGCAGTACAAGTTGCTGGAGGAGCCATACACCAGATTCCCTTTGCCCGGATCACGCTGGTGCTGGTAAAGGAGACTGCAAGGTGGGAGTAATGTCCAGCATCCCAGCTGAGGTACTGTTGGGAAATGATTTGTGGTATTTTACCAGTGCCTTCACAAGCTCCATGTCTGTACAACCTCAAAGATGGCTGCATTTCTGAATAGGGATGTGGGGAAAAAAAGGACAGTTGATACACAGCTGGAGCTTCTCCCTCCAGCTTTACCATTCAGTATGGACCCAGCAGGTACAACAAAAATGCTAATACACTATCCTGGCAATAAGAGGTCTGAAATACTTTGTGGACAGTGCTGAGGTGGATCCATTGGGATCACACCTGATCTGCCCAAGACTTGGGGGGCAGTAGTGTGGCCAGATGGAGTTATTTAGGACAACTGTGGGGGGGGGGATCAGCACAGGGATGTGTGGAGAGAAAATAAAGGTTAGAGGGGAACTATCACGGTCAGTCTCGGGAGCAGTAGGATTTCTCTACAAGGCAGTAATTATTCTGGCTACTAGTACTACTGTTCAGCTAGTTGCCAGATGGGTAATTCATGGGGGAAACTTTATGTGGGGTGATAGTTTCCCTTTAAGCCCAGTACTCTGGCTTGCTTACAGTATACTCCATGTCTCTGTAACTTGTGCTAAGAAATAGGTAAAATGTTAAGTGATTCCTACTGTGCTTCCTTAATCAGTCAGGGTAGGGTATTTATGATCCAGTTAGAATGTCCATTTTTCAAGCACTAATTTGTATTCTTATCCTTATAAGAGTGTCTGGAAATGTAGGCCATTCCCTGATTGGTCAAGCGTACCAAAACTAGCCTTGGTTTACATTCTAATCTTGATAAGAGTCTTTGGAAGTGTACATAACAGATGAGAGTTGGTACTGTGTTAGCCGTAGAAATACAGGAGGCAAATATAGTTGTTGATACCTTTATTAGCTAACTAAGCAGATTTGGGATGCAAGCTTTCAAGATCTTTTAGGTCTCTTCCTCGGGCATGTTATACAGACAAATATGAAAACATCTCTCTTATATACAAGTACCCAATGCATTGTTTAGAATGGAAATCAGATAAGAAAGCTCAGTCTAGACCCAGATTCTTTGATCAGTCAATGGTAGAGTGATGTAAATTGCAGTCTTCCTGTGAGGAGAAAGAGGTATTTACAATCCCACTGGGAATGTTGGAATGGATAATCCACAATATGATAATGTGACAGGAATTCTTTGCCTCTAGTCAAACCATTATGTAAAAGCATTAAACCGCAGCATTAACTTAACCTCCCATATTTTTCTGTCCCTCCCCCACCTGCAAATCATCCAATGTAATATACCTCATCATGTGTGCAAAATGCCAAGCAGCTCTTTATGTGGGTGAAACTGTACAACCATTACATAAAAGGTTTAATTCCCACAGTTCCAGTGTTAATAACAAAAAGACAGAGACACCAGTGGGAGAACATTTTTGCCAAAATGGACACAGTGTCAGGAATATTAAATTAATTGTACGGATAGGACTGTTCTGAACTCAGGAGGACACAAAAATATGGGAGGTTAAAATTAATGTACACAATACTCTAGGTGATGTCTAACCAGAGATCTGTAGAGAGGCATGATCACTTCCCTTTTTCTGCTACTAATGCCCCAAGCTGTTCAACCCAGCACCCTGCTTGCATTCTCCGTTGCTTTATTACATTGCCTGCCTGTTTTAAGTAATTAGAAATAGTGACTCCCAAATCCCCTTTCCTCTGTTGTCTCTGACAACACAGTAACCTTAATAGTAAAAGCACCCGGTATGGACATTATTGGCAGTAATGCATTTACACGCTAAGACCCTGCATGGATGTCCCACTCTGCACTTATCAATGCGCAAATTGAGGGCCTCTGAGCAATGGGGGGTTGAAGTCTGGCGGTCTCCTCTACTCTTCTGCTCCTGAGATAGTGTCAGCACAGTGGTGTGCTTCGTGATGTGCTGGCGTGGATAGTTGCTGGCAGTGTAAATCGGCCATCTTATATTTTTTGAGCAAGAGGAGATACTGGGGAGCGGAGAAGTCACAGGCAATGTGAGCACATATCCAGATGTCCTCCTAGCTGCGCCCCGGGGTGTGTGTCTTCGGCTATGGCAGTCTATAGGTGAGCATATGTGCTCAGTGGCCTAAATGTGTTCCTTGCTGCTGGTCTCAAATATAATGGCAATCCGAAGTCCGGAGAACGATGCACAGGCAAAAGATTTGGGGATAGGGAGAGACACAGCAAATTACATGTAAGTATAGTAAAAAAAAAATTTAAAGTGTTAGTAATGTCATCAAAAAAGTTTTTTTGCATTTAGAAATCTGAGCTAAATGCATAAAAACATCTCTCTCAAACCGCTAGAGTTTAAGAGATACAGGCGTTTAAAGTTTGATCTCTCCTATTGACAGCTGTAAAGCTGTCAGAAGGAGATTTGTGTCGGCCGACACGGAGGCGCTTGAGAAGTGCCGGGATCTCGTTATTTACCACGAATCCCTTCATTGGAATGGTCTAAAACGTGTGCCTGGTTTTCAAGCACTCATTTTAGACAATTCCAATGAAGGAATTCATGGTAAATAACGAGATTGCGGCACTTCTCAAGCGCCTTCGTATCGGCCGACACAGATCTCTGCTGACAGCTTTACAGCTGTCAGTAGGAGAGATCAAACTTTAAACGTCTGTATCCCTTAAACCATAGCGGTTTGAGAGATACAGTTTTTTTGCATTTAGCTCAGCTTTTTAAGCTCTTCTAAATGCAAAAAACTTTTTTGTGGACATTACTAACACTTTAATCACAGTGTCAATCAATAAAAATACATATACAAATTAGATTAAAACATATATATATCAGGAGAGAGTGGAATATAAAATGATCAGAGTCTACTAGAACGTGAAACGGACTAGTATCTAAAATCCTCTATGCGAGTGGATAAGCAGCCAAAGTACAGTACTGAGCATATAATACGAAAAATAGAGACTGTCTAGGACTCATAGGAGAAGGTGACTCCACAAGGCTGATCTCATCAGGTTAAATCATTAGTTGCCCAGTCATTTTAAAGCTTAAAATTGAAAAAATATAATTTGTTAGAAGTACCTCTATAGCCTGATCCTTTAGAGTGGCGCTATTGTTAGACCACCCAATGGCCTTTAAAAGGTTAAAGGGATAGTAATGTTTCATAATAAAAGCAGCTCTAATTAATCATCATAGCATTTGGACTTTGGTGAGTGTTGTTTCAATTCTGTCAGAGTTGTAGTACAAGAGTAATTCAATGACAAAGTATCCCCCTCCTGCCCCTTTTACTAATGTAACACCGCTCAGCCAGAGCAGATGGGAAGTGCCTAGGTAGACTGCAGAGAGGGACAATCTTCAATTAAGATAAGGGAAAAACCTGAAAAACATGTCAAGGGGGGGCAGGGCTTTCATTGTTCTCATAGGAAGAAGATTATCCCCTGCTATTATCTGTCTGGTCTATGGACTGCATTCCACATCTGAGAAGAGATGGCTTACACTAGGTAAAAGGGGCGGGAGGGGGAAACTTTGCTTGTGAATATCTCTCAAACCATAAAGGTTTGAGAGATAAGACTTATATCGTTCTTCATGTTTTTTTAATGCCTACAAAATAAAATAAAGATAAAACGAAGTATTACTATCCCTTTAAGCATTGTTTTGCTTACTATGGTCTTTATGTATAAGTGTGGCAAATCAACTGTACCATGTTGTGGGGAGAAGTAGTGGGCCCTAAAACACTTTCACATTATTTAAATGAAGCATTTAACTGCTATAATGCTTGAGAGGCTAATGTGTTTTAGACCTTGCTAACATTCAGGGGGGTAAAACAGTTGGAATTTTGCAGAGTTTTTGTCTCTTCTGCCATATGCTGAATAAAACATAGAACAACAGTGTCATTTCATGAAAGAGAACTTGAGATGGGTGGGATTAAAGGCGGGGATATGGGTGTGGTTAAAGGTAGGGATATGGGTGGGGCTAGGCATGGAAACCAGTAGGGGTGCACCGAAATTTCGGTAGCTGAAATATTTCGGCCGAAAATTGCATTTTCGGCAAAAAAACGAAATAAAAAAAATGGCCGAAACAGGGAAAGCGTTCTCATTTCTCCCTGAGATGTCAGATGTAGTACACTGCTCGTTATATGCAGTGAACAAGTCCCATCATCCCTACATCTTTAAAAGTCACTACCTTCAATTTACTACAACTTCCATCATCCTTACCTTGCCTGGTGGTGCGATTGCACTTCACAAGTGGCTGAACATAGCTTTGTTTGAATGAGCGCTCCCCCGCTCTCTCTCCCCGCCCTGTCATTCTGCATGTAAAGCACTTGTGAAGTGCAATCGCATCACCAGGCAAGTTAAGGATGATGGAACTTGTAGTTAAAGGGATAGTAATACTTCGTTTTAACTTTATTTTATTTTGTAGGCATTAAAAAAACATGAAGAATGATATAAGTCTTATCTCTCAAACCTTTATGGTTTAAGAGATATTCACAAGCAAAGTGTCCCCCTCCCGCCCCTTTTACTGATGTAGCACTTCTCAGCCAGGGCAGAAGGGAGCTGCCCAGGTAGACTGCAGAGAGGGACAATCTTCAATTAAGATAAGGGAAAAACCTGAAAAGCTTGTCAAGGGGGGCAGGGCTTTCATTGTTCTCATAGGAAGAAGACTGTCCCCTTCTGTTATCTGTCTGGTCTATGGACTGGATTCCACATCTGAGAAGAGATGGTTTACACTAGGTAAAAGGGGCGGGAGGGGAAACTTTGCTTGTGAATATCTCATAAACCATAAAGGTTTGAGAGATAAGACTTATATCGTTATTCATGTTTTTTTTAATGCCTACAAAATAAAATAAAGTTAAAACAAAGTATTACTATCCCTTTAAATTGAAGGTAGCGACTTTTAAAGATGCAAGTATCTCCACGATAGTAACCACCGCTACCGGAGTACCCACTACTGGAGACTGACCAAGAAGGAGGAGGGGGAAATCGGAGAAAGGCGCTGGAGCATATTAAAGACTGTTTATACAAGGATTTATAACAAAGAATTGGTCCGGTAACCGCATAGTCTTGCTACTGTTGTGTGTTTCTATTATATCCACATCATTGTGACAAAATTGGAGTGGCGTAGCGTTTTATAATATTACCGGTTCCAGCACCAATCCTCCGTGATCTTAGCAGCTAATAGATGTTTTAGCCCCCCCCCCACTCCACTATCCATGGTCAGAGACCAGCTTATATATATATATGCCTTGATAACACTTTGATCCCCGACACAACGCTCACTGCCCTTCCCGTCCAACACCATTCACTTCTCTAGTACAGTGTTTTTTAGATTCACATTCCCTTTTTTATAGTCCCCACAATATTTGAGGCACAATCTGATTATTAAAGGGATAGTAATACTTGAAAATAATTGTATTTTATATTGTAGCCCTTAAAAAAACATGAAAAATGATATAAGTCTTATCTCCCAAACCTTTATGGTTTGGGAGACATTCACATGTAAAATATAGTAAAGTTCTCTTTTCCTGGCTGTTTCAGCCAAGTCTGCCATCTAGTGGACAGATTTGGAATTCGGTCCACAGAGCAACCGGCAGCTCTTTAGCAGTGCCGAGATCACGATCTTTAAAAAGAACTACTTAACTGGAACTATCTACAAAGTGTGCCTGGCTTGAAAGGGCTACAATATAAAATAAACTTATTTTCAAGTATTACTATCCCTTTAATATATTCTTCAGTTCACACGGGTGTTGGGATTACTCTTATCTGTGTTCATAAATCTACATTTAGTAGTTCCTGTGCTCTTTCTTCTTTTCCTTTTTTTTTTCTCCACATATAGTGCCTGTGTGTGCGTGTTTCTGTCTCTCTCTGCGTGTATCTGTGTGTATGTGAGAGAGACTCATGATCAATATGTCTGGCACATCAGTAAAAATGGGACTTGCGGATAATGTATCCGCAATGGAAAGGTCACTTTTTTCCAGGCAAGTTGGTAACCTTCAGCTCATAGGACTTTCACTTTGACTGCTCCATGTGCACTTGCTCTACTATATTTCTTGTTAGGCATCACCTTATAAATTAAAAAAAAAAAGTTATTTTCGGTTTCGGCCAATTACATCCTGACATTTCGGTGCACCCCTAGAAACCAGTGGCGAGTAACTTTTCAGGCCTGGCTAATAGCTCAGGACTTGAAATTTTGAACCCTGTGGTGAGTATTAGCTCTAATATTGTGGATTATTCTACACTGAAATTTGGTATTGCGCCCCTTCTGGTTTATTATTTCCTTGTTTTGCCAGGGGTCCATTCCAAGATCCCCTTCCTTTTTTTGGGAGCAGCATCCAGTATCTTCAATTGGAGTGACGGAATGGGGACAGTCTGGAATCCTCCATCCGCCTGGCTGACCACTAGTTAGTGGTCTTACAAGTTGTGAGTTTGGTGATTAAATGGTGGTGGTACACAAGTTTTTGGAAATATTACACTAGGAGCGCCCCTCCTTTGTTCTTTTGTTTTTTTATCCAGTCAACTACCTTTGAGACCAGCACTAAACTACGCATTTTATGAATCAGCCATCTATGTGGGACAGTGTCGTGAGTTTTAGGGAAGCACCTTAAGAACCTGAAAATTAGCATATAAAAAACGAATGCTAGACATCAAATACATAAAGACACTGAAAACAATGAAAACCGCAGCTCATTTAGTGATCACTTTCTTAATCCTTTAAGAACTACAAGGGGTGTAACTCATTGCTTAAATGGAAATTAAACAAATCACAGTTGATGGCAAACAATAAAACAATTCTTTTACATTTGATGGTGAGTGAGTGGAGTCAACAGGACAGTCTGGTTTACAGCATCAGGTAACAGCTAGAACACCAGTATATATATCCCCAAACCCCTCCCACACATACCAAATGGTGCTAGGAATGTGCCAGTTGGCCAATAAAAACATCATCTACTAGGACTTGGCGGGAGACAGCATTCCCGCCCAAAAATCTGAGGTAAAATTTTACCCCAGAGAAAAGGGAGAAGATAAAATATGACACTAGGCTGACCTGAGAATGACCCCAGGTACCCAACTCGTCACCCCTCCATGGGTCCCCTTATAATTCTTTCAGGGCCTTTGCAAAAGCTTTACTGAAATCCAAATAAACTACATCTATTGCTCCATCCTGTCTCTCACCTAAGTCACCTAAATTTGTTTAGCAACATCTTTCTGTTGTGAAGCCAGGATACCATGGCCTCTGCAAGTCATCAGACTTCAGATTTGGAACCGTTCATCCTTTCCATAGTGTTTCCATTATCCCCAACTACAGATGTCGGACTCTCAGGCCTTCAGAACATAGAAATGCTTTCTCCACTGTACAGAACCTCTGAGGTCTAAAAATATCTGGTTTTCTGTTAATATATTTTCCAGACTGAGAACATGAAAATTGTTTCTATCCTGGGGAATCCTTTCATATGTAACAAGATCTAATTTTTCAGTAATGTATTTTCGACATTCAGAGCATGAAAATGGTTTATCTGCTGTGTGAATCCTCTCAAGTGTTGAACGATTGGGTTTCAAACTAAAACATTTTCCACATACAGAACATGAAACCAATTCCTCACCTCTGAGTTTTTAAATGTTTATCAAGAGTTCATTTCTGTGCAAAGCATTTCCCACATTGAGAACATGAATATTGTGTTTCACTTTTATGAGTTCATAGACGTTTATCAAGAGCTGCTGTCAGAGTAAAACATTTCCTTACATTCAGAATACATAAATGGCTTCTCTCCGAATGAAATCTCTGATGTGTAATGAGACGTTATTTCAAATTTAAACATTTCCCATATTCAGAACATGTAAATGGTTTTACTCCTGTATGAGCCATGTGATGTGTTACAAGACCTGAGTTGTGTATAAAACATTTAACGCTTTCAGAAAAAAACAATTTCTCACATGTATATGTTTTTAGATGATTATAAAGCGTTCATTTATGTGCAAAACATTTGCCACATTAAGAACAGGATTATGGTTTCTTTCTTGTATGACTTATTTGATGTGCAGCAAGTTGTGATTTCTGATTAAAACATTTCCCGCATTCAGTACATGAATGTGGTTTCTCTCCTGTATGAATCCTCTGATGTGTAACAAGAATATATTTTTTGGCAAAACAGTTTCCACATTCAGAACATATAAATGGTTTCTCTCCTGAATGAATCCTTTGATGTGTAACAAGAGCTGCTTTCTGAGTATAACATTTCCCACATTCAGAACATGAAAATAGTTTCTCTCCTGTATGAATCCTCTGGTGTGCAACAAGATTTGATTTCAGATTAAAACTTTTCCCACATTCAGAACATGAAAATGGTTTCTCTCCTGTATGAATCATCTGATGTTCAATAAGATATGATTTCCTTGTAAAACATTTCCCACATTCAGAGCATGAAAATGGTTTCTCTCCTGAATGAATCCGCTGATGTGTAGTAAGACATGATTTCTGATTAAAACATTTCCCACATTCAAAACATGAAAATGGTTTCTCTCCTGTATGAATCCTCTGATGAGTAACAAGATGTGATTTCTGACTAAAACATTTACCACATTCATAACATGAAAATGGTTTCACTCCTGTATGAATCCTTTGATGTATAACAAGCCTTGATTTCTGATTAAAAAATTTCCCACATTCAGAACATGAAAATGGTTTATCTCCTGTATGACTTATCTGATGCAGAACATGTTTTGGTTTAATAGGGAATGGTTCCCAACGTTCAGAATGAGAAAATCCCTTCTTTGTTATGTGATTTTCCTGATCTGTAACAAGAGAAGATTTAGATGTAAACCATTCCTGACCTTCAGAGAAGTTGTACTGTCTCTCAGAGATAAATACTATTTGGTAAGATGCAGACACAGATTCATCACTTTCACTGCAATTAGAGATCATTACTGGACAGTTATTTGGCATTTCCTGTGTTTGGACACTTTCTATGTTATTTTTATAAAGAGAAGCTGCACATTGTGTCCCTGTATTGTGTGTGAGACTAGACATATGGGGCTCTGTGAGATTGGTTCCTTCATGTGAGTTGGATTTCTCAGTCGCAGATCTTACAGATGTTTTCACACTGTTGTTTGGGTTCCATCTTCTAATTATGTCTGTTCCTTGATGACTTTGCATCACACTGATATCTTCCATCACACTTTCTGCTGAACATATGAAGCAAGAACATCCTTCAGGTGTATTTCTGTGTCTGGATCCGTCTTCATAAAATACATTAACTGTGAGCAGAGAATTAAATAGATGTTACCAAATAGCATTTCAATTAGTGCAAATCCTGCCTGAGCAGCTTAAAGGGATAGTAATGTCAGAAAAAAAGTATTAACTATATGGTAGATGCAACTAAAAGAGAGTACTTGCACTTATTCGTATCGCTCAAACCGTTATGGTTTGAGAGATATAGGAAAATAAAGATCTCTGGTCCCTCGCCTTTCTGCTTGACGAGCTGTAAAGCTGTCAGAAGCAGATTCTGGTCGCTTGACCAGATGCGGTTCTTCAGCAGAGCTGATATAATGATATCTAAAGAACGGTCTACAAAGTGTGCCTGGTTTGCAAGCACACTTTGTAGACTGTTCCAATGAAGTTTTATTTCTACACAGCATGATTTCAGCTCTGCTGAAAAGCCTCTGTCTGGTCAAATGACTGGAATCTGCAGCTGTCAGCTAGATGGCAGACTTGAGTGAAACAGCCAGGAAAAGGTAACTTTAGCAAGTTATATCTCTCAAACCATAAAGGTTTGGGAGATAAGACTTACAGAGATGTTAACCTTTTTTAATGTCTACAATATTAACCACTTAAGGACCAGAAGACGTGCTATGAGTGTCACGGTCCTTATACCCGTAAGGACCGGTGACAGTCATAGCACGTCACGTACTTTTTACTTCCAGCGCTCTACCGGGAGCTCTGTAAGTATAAACAGGGCCTAAAATTGACTGATCCAATACCGGAGCGATCTCTCTTAGGCCCCAAAGCGGCACGCCGGTACGCGTATCAGGTCACTTGTACCGGCTCCTCGGCTGGGATCAAAGATGTCCTTAAGGGAAGGTAACTTCCCTGGACCGCTGGTCCTTAAGGGGTTAAATCAACTTAAAATTAACCATTAATAGGACAATGTGCAAAAGTGGAGTCATTCTGGGGCGATCAAACAGCAAAATACAGGAAAATATCAATTCCCACAATTCCCAATGTGCTGGAGGCCTCTCTAGCATGCAAAGGGTTAAAAGCACCTTTTACATCAATGAAAGCTGTTTGCCCCCTATAGGACAGTTGGTTTGCACCAGAATTATTTCACTTTCTTTTGGATGTGGGGTCCATAGACATAGATGGTCATATGTATGAAGGAAAAGTGGAACAATGCTGGGGCAAACCAAGGTCATATAGAGAGGGGGAGAGAGGGAAATGTGCTTACTGATATCCCTTTTTCTTCTATGTCCCCCCCCCTGGCATTAATACTGGGTTATGTCTCCAGCTGGGTAGGATGAATACGACTTCTAAATGATTCATCCTGGGAATGGATCTCAGTGTCACTGTGTCAGAGCTGTAATGATACATGGGTTAAGGGGAGGGTGTGCAGTGGGGGGAAACAGAAGAAAAAGGAATATCGGTAAGTAAATTCCCCTCCGTGTCTCTATCCGCTGCATTAATAATGGGACTGACGAGAGCAAATGTGCTAAACAAGGGAGGGAGAATGAAATCCAGAATATTATGTGTAAAAAGGATAGAGGATCACACCCAGAGGATATAATAAGGACAAATCCTACCAGTTAATCCAGAACTACAGTCTGCAGGACTTGTCTTCCAAATCTCACTACAGCCCGATGCTTGTACTTCCATCTGATAATACTTTATAGGAGTTGGAATGGAAGACTGGGTGTGATGACTTTGTACATGGTAAGAAATGGACGGGGGAAGGTTTTTGTGAGATCACAGGCCTTTAGCCAATAGAAAAGGAGGAGGGTGGGGCCAGAAAGCATAAAAGAATACATCACAAACTCTCTGGTCTTCTTTTCTGATCCCGTGCGGTGGATGACCACAGCTCCCTTTTGTCTGACCCTGCGCCTCCCCCAATTCCTGTCTGTTCTCTGGCTGGGATCATCTAAGTTTGTTTTACATAGGGGTGTGTGTATGTATATATGGAACTATGTTAATGCAATAGTTGGATAAAAAGGGGAATTTGTTGCCTGGTGTAGTTCAACAGGGATTGCACTTTGGAATTGTAAACTGCTGTTTCTTTCTTTATTTATAAATATTAACTGAAGTAGGTGAACCATTCAGATTGTGTTTTATCTGTATTAATAAAAGGAGAAGGCTGGCAGGGAGGCAGATTCTCTGTCTCCAGCCACACACGCCCCTGGGTGGACAAACAAACCCAGAGGCAGCAGTAAGTAGCAGTAAGGAGGAGTTATTCAGATCTTCTATATACTGCCTGTCCAGGACATACAAGGGGACAGTGATCATCTCTGCAAGGAGTTGCCCTCCCCCACTATCTCCTCTTCCAAAAAGCAAACACGCCCTTTCCACCCCCTGTCACTCCTGTGATAATCTATGTAAGGAACTGCAGTGGCCTTCAATACACACACACACACACACACACACACACACACACCACAATACATACATACATACATACATACATACATACATACATACACACACACACACACACACACACAAACACACAAACACACAAACACACACACACAAACACACACAAACACACACACACAAACACACACACACAAACACCTCACTGCCTGACAACCATCATATATATATATACACTAGCAAAAATGGCATGGCATTTGGGGATCAAGTACTTTGAGTGCTTGAGGGGTATTCTTCACATTCATTGACAATGGTTTGGGTACGTTAGCGCTACTGAACGGGTGAATGTTTGAGACCAAAACAGGTATCCATGAAGTGGAATGTGTTGGATACTTCTTTGCCACTGAAGGGGTTTAAAGAAACAAAAGAAAATGGTCAATCTGTTACCTTCCTTCAGTGCCAAAGAGATATCAAACATTCCAATGGTTGGATACCTCTCTGCCTGTCAAACACTTAACCCTTTCACTGCTGCAAACATACCCAAACCCTGAAGCACTGAAAAAAAACTGAATCCCCACAGGTAACGCCGTGTCCCTTTTGCTAGTTCACTATAAATATAGGGATAATTCTACATTTGGCAATCACTTAAGGTGGACTTCTACAGCCGGTATTTCAGCAGGCCCACTGGTATTCATTTCCACTTTTTGAAGGGATAGTAATACTTCGTTTTAACTTTAATTTTATTTTTTAGGCATTAAAAAAACATGAAGAACGATATAAGTCTTATCTCTCAAACCTTTATGGTTTAAGAGATATTCACAAGCAAAGTTTCCCCTCCCGCCCCTTTTACCTAGTGTAAGCCATCTCTTCTCAGATGTGGAATGCAGTCCATAGACCAGACAGATAACAGCAGGGGACAATCTTCTTCCTATGAGAATAAAAGCCCTGCCCCCCTTGACAAGTTTTTCAGGTTTTTCCCTTATCTTAATTGAAGATTGTCCCTCTCTGCAGTCTACCTGGGCACCTCCCTTCTGCTTTGGATGAGCAGTGTTACATCAGTAAAAGGGGCGGGAGGGGATACTTTGTCATTGAATTACTCCTGAACTACAACTCTGACAGAACTGAAATAACACTCTCCAAAGTCCAAATACTATGATGATTAATTAGAGCTGTTTTTATTATGAAAGATTACTATCCCTTTAAGCGAAATCGGGGTGGGATAAGAGGTATTTTGAATAAGGGGTATATTGTTTAGATTTATTATCTCACTTTAAAGTGCATGGGGCTGTGTGACTGATTTTATTGTGTTGTGGATTGTGTGACAGTTTAATTCATTGCTGCACAGGGATATAATTGTGTTTACAGTGCATGGGGCTGTGGGAATGTGATTTTTTGGTGTTGGGGATTGTGTGAGAGTTTAATTCATTGCTGCACGGAGCTATAATTGTGTGTACAGTGCATGGGGCTGTGTGACTGTGCAAAAGTCTTAGGCAGGTGTGAAAAAATGCTGTAAAGGAAAAATGCTTTAAAAAATAGACATGTTAAATATAAACTATTATCATTTAACAGACAGATAGCGTGTGAACAGAAGAAAAATCTAAATCAAAAACAATATTTGGTGTGACCACCCTTTGCCTTCAAAACAGCATCCATTCTTCTAGGTAGACTTGCACAAAATCTGGGATTTTTTTAAGACGTATAGACAGGTGTGTGATTAAACAATTGTACCAAACAGGTGCTAACAATCATCAATATGTAGGTTGAAACACAATCATTCACTGAATCAGAAACAGCTGTGTAGGAGGAATAAAACTGGGTGAGGAACAGCCATACTCAGCTAACAAGGTGAGGTTGCTGAAGACAGTTTAAAGTCAAAAGTCATATAACATGGCAAGACTGAAAACAGCAAAAAGACACAAGGTAGTTATACTACATCAGCAAGGTCTCTCCTAGGCAGACATTTCAAGGCAGAGAGAGGTTTCCAGATGTGTTGTCCAAGCTCTTTTGAAGAAGCACAGAGAAACAGGCAACGCTGAGGACTGTAGATGCAGAGGAAGGAAGGTAACTTAGTGCAGCAGATAAAAGACACATCATACTTACTTCCCTGCACATTCGGAAGATGTCCAGCAGTGCCATCAGCTCAGAAATGGCAGAAAACAATGGGATCCTGGTACATCCATCTACTGTCCAGAGCAGTCTGGTCAGAAGTGGTCTTCATGGAAAACTTACAGCCAAAAAGCCATACCTCCGACGTGAAAACAAGACCAAGCGACTAAACTATGCACGGAAACACAGGAACTGGGGTGCAGAAAAATGACAGCAAGTGCTCTGGACTAATGAGTCAAAATTTTTTTTTTTTTTTTTTTTTTCCATTTCTACAGAAGAATCTTTATTGAGAACAGTCCAGACAGACAGATTGAGAAGTACGGCGTTTCAGAAACAGGCTGAATCTATTGGTCTTTCAATTCTTTCAGTCTTCTGATGTCAGATTTCACAGTGACAGCAGAGGTGGTGTTGTAGGTCCAGGCTCCTCCAGCTACAATTTTCATGCAAGAACCACAATGCCAGATCCCAACAGCCTTTCTCTTCATCTTTGTCTTTCCACAGAAAGAGCAAGTGTATTTTGCATGTTGGCTGATTTCAATCTTTTTGACCATCTTCCTCAGGGAAGCGCCATAACGGGTCCCATATTTACCCACAATTCCAACCTTCTTGGTGCGTTTGGCCATCTTGCTTCAGGACCCGAACGGAAAGGGCCAAAATTTTAAATATTTGGCTGTTTGTTTGCCGAAGGGCTGGAGAGCAGTACAAGAATGAGTGTCTGCAGGCAACAGTGAAGCATGGTGGATGATCCTTGCAAGCTTGCGGCTGCATTTCTGCAAATGGATTTAGGGATTTGGTCAGGACTAATGGTCTCCTCAATGCTGAGAAGTACAGGCAGATCCTTGTACATCGTGCAGTACCATCAGGGAGGCATCTGACTGGACCCAAATTTATTCTGCAGCATGACAACAACCCCAAACATACAGCTTAAATTAATAAGAACTATCTTCAGCGTAAAGAAGAACAAGGAGTCCTGGAAGTGATGGTGTGGCCTCCACAGTGCCCTGATCTCAACATCGTTGAGTCCGTCTGGGATTACATGAAGAGAGAGACACAACGGAGGCTGCCAAAATCCACAGAAGAACTGTGGTTAATTCTCCAAGACCTACCTGTCGCTTTCCTTAACAAACTGTGTGCAAGTCTACCTAGAAGAGTGGATGCTGTTTTGAAGGCAAAGGATGGTCACACCAAATATTCATTTGATTTAGATTTTTTTTTGTTCACTCATTATCATTGTGTTAATCGATAAATAAAAACTATTAATATGTCTATTTTTGAAAGCATTCTTACTTTACACCTGACTAAGACTTTTGCACGATAATGTATTATACATATATAATAATAATAAGCCTTTGGACTTACTCTGAATGCTCAGGATTGGCCCTGGTTTCCCCTGGACATGCGTATCCTGAACTCTAGTGCTTTGTTCAATGGGACCTTGGCCGACTACTGCTGTTGCCTTATGCATGTTTGGTGAGGAATACAATTCTTCTATGTTCTTTTAGAAACACAAGAAAACAAGAAGGCGCTCCTTATTTGAAGGCATAGTACCTTGAGGAAGCAGTAGTGTACTGCGAAACGTTGATGTATACTGTTGCCGAATTATATTGTTTTTAAACAATTATTTTAATTAAATTTTTTGGAAATATATTAAATCTTTTCTAAACGGATTCCAGCAGCGTTTTGTATGTGTTTTCATCGTGATTTCCTCTCACTGGAAGTTTCTACAAAGTTTTTGCACCTGAGCAAGGACAAGTTATAATTATCTCTTGCAGGCTCTGAACATTGTGTCTGGACGTATGTCCATGTCACAACCACCTTCCTTTGTGTGTATATAAACTGTATATTTATATTTGAATATTTAAAGAGATAATAGGCACTAGTGGGCGCCCTGTTTTGTTTTCTTTTGCCTATGTTCTTTTACTCACTCACTTCTCATATGTATAAGAGGTTACGGTTAAGCATACTCTTTATCAGATATACATATATATTTTTTTTGAAAATATGGTAATGGGGGAAATGGTGGCTTTTGGCCTGTGTAATCCGCAGCCGTTCAGGATATCCCGATTCCTATTATGTTCAAATATTACAGGGGGGGCCCCTTCCCCCAATGTAGGCGGGTTTCACTGCTCCTTGCCCTGATACACTCTCTGGGGTGCACATAGCTATTGGATACCTGGGGATTTATCTCCCATAGGTCTGATCCAGGGTCATATTCCATATGTGACTTTTAACTTGTTTCCTTGGATGGCTGAGGGTGCTGCACTGGTTGGGATGCGAGATTTCTTCTGCCATTCTCCATTATCCCTGGGCTATTAACAGTGCCCCACACCTGTCACAGATGTACTATTGCCCGTCCTGTTACAGAGTCTACTAAGTGCCTTCTCCTTATTCAGGCTGATTGCCTTACTCAATCCCTGGGACTGGGATAGCTCTAGGGTGTCTCAGCCTTCTTCTCCGAGTTGGCTCTGGTCTCATACTATTTGGGAGACTCTTACAAATCTTTATGGACAGTGGTGGCTGCTGCGGTGACTAGGATGTATGGGTTCTCCCCCGGCCTCTGCTGGCTTTATGTTGTGAGGGATGTACATGCTACAACGTTTGCAGGACTCGCCCTCCTGCTAGATGGGTGACCGTGTCATTTACCTCTACTAGACTATTTCCCCCTCCCCCTTTTCTTCCCCTCCCCCCACTTTTGTTTTTTTTATACGCAGTACCATGCCTGTAATTTTTCTGTCTTATATTTTTCTCAATAAGAACAATAATAAAAAACAACATTATCATTGATTTAAATGTTTTCAGCCCTATGAAGGCTAGAAAGGTCTCCAACGAATTGCAAAGAAATGGAATGAAGGCCTAATTTCCAATGAGTTAAAAGTCCCATTTCAATCTGAAAATTTGAGGAATATTTATTTCCACCCTCTGGCCAGTTAGTTTGCTCCAGAATAGCTCCTCTTTGCCGGTATACAGTAGGAGCCCAGGGCCCAAGTGAAGACACAGACTGTGGTTTAGAAATTCTGGTATAAATTTAAACTCAGTTTTAACATCACTTTATCTTAAGACCACAGTGTTCAATACCCTATCACTTTTGGAAATGTGACTGTATTAGACTATGACAGAAATATGACGAGAGACACATTTTTCAGAAACAAGGACAATATCAAAATGTAACATCAAAGCAAACCAGAACTTCAAAGAAGTGATGTTATTAACTCCAGCTATAACGGAACAAAATTACCTAAAAAAATATTACTGTTAAAATATCTGTATAAATTCCATAGGGCCTAATACGTACAACTCGGAGCAATTCTGGGGCAAATCAACAAGTGGGGACAAATAAATATTCCCACAATGTATTCTTTCATTAAGCATTATGTTAATGTACAGATTATCACTCACCTGTCCTGGTACTTGTAGGAATGAATGTCTTCTTAGACACCTGGTGATCTCTTACATACGGCTCTTCTCCTCTTTCTATCACCAGTATAACTGCAGGCTTCCCACTGAAACACCCTGTATATGGATATTTATTATAGTATTGATGTTTATTATTCAGTACAATATTTGTGAAAATAATGGATTATTTAACACTGAACATATGAAATTATACTTTTTTTCTGTCCAGTTAAAGGACTTTAGCACCTAAAAATAACTTCTGTGCCTCTGTGATTTTTGAAAGATCTTTCAAGATCAATTGTAAGTTCAACTAGCCATTTTGCATTTAGTAAACTAATTTCTAAGTTATTTAGATGTATAGATGAGGCTAATGAAAGGATGCCGTGCAGGCACTTCCTGTCTTAGCACTACCTTACCTCGCACACTGTATTGCTGTGCAGTCAGTGAGTGGGAAAGGACATGAAGGGATAATAAGCCTGTAAAAAGCACAATATATGGCTATAAATAACAAAGTCGTTTTCTAAATTAAAAAAGAAAACTGATAATACAACATCGAGGTGATATTGAAAGCTCTTTCGGGATCACCAAAGTTCATTTTAGGTGACAGGGTCCCTTTAAAGTCCGATCATGTTTCCCATGTGAAAGGATCCCTGTATTTAGGGTGATATTATTACCTAGAGACATGAGGGTTCGGTAATTCTCCATCATGACATCCCTGTACAGTCCCTTCTCTTCTTCTCTTAAACACTCCCACTCCTCCTTGGAGAAGTAAACTGCAACTTCATCAAACTCAGTTTGGTCCTAAAAAAGAAAATTATTTAGCCAGTGTTTATTTCTTCTTGGAAAAATCACTTTAATGGTTCTTGGAAAGATGTAAACAAAGCATTTTCCATATACAAAATTCTTGCCTCCTTACGCTTAGCTGTAGCCTTGCTTTTCTCCCCTTCCTATTTGTGTAGATAGCAGGCACATTGATGTGTTTTGTGCCTATATCAGCCTCTCTCCTGTATCAGCTGACCTCATGATTAACCCTTTGCGTGCCAGAGGGGTATACAACAAATTCCATTGCTTGCTTTGCACTCAAAGGGTTAAATGACTTTCTTACTGTACTGGGACTGGCAGTTAATTCAGGTGAGGCCACCAGAGACTACAGCCATGTGTAATATGCCCAGGTTCCACACAGCAATTTTTTTTTCTCTTGAATTCTGTGAAATAGACTGATCCTTAGAATGTGACAGTAACATCGCCACCTTCAGGTAACAGTTTGAGCTGTAATAACTTCTGACTGGAGCATTTCCCTGCATGAGGAGTAACATCGTCACTCAGCAGGAAAAGTTCTACAATATACGGTCCATAATTAAACTTTGCTGCTATTTTAACCCCTTAAAGACCGGCCGCGCAGGCACGCGGCAGTCACTAAAGGGCCACGGAACATTTTTTTTTTTTTTTTTTTTACGACTGGACTCAGGGCTCCCCTGAACGGCGTGCAGCCACGCGGGGAGTCCTGAAATCCATGATGGTCATAGTACGTCATGGGTCGTTCAGGCACTTTTTACCCATGACGTACCATGACCGTCAAGGGTCGTTAAGGGGTTTAAGAGTAGGTCTGGTCATGGAGACAGACAAAGTGACCACAGTGGAGGAGAAAAGGTCTTATCTCAGAATTTCTCTAACATATATACACACTCTCTCTTCCTAAAAACACATACATAACAGAGTGGTAAAAGAATAAAGGAATAGAGAGTGAGGTGTGTGAGAGAGCTGAAGAGTGAGGAATAGATAGAGAAAGAAAGTCAGAGAGAGGGGGAGATGTTTATGAGACTGAGGAAGAGGCGAGAGAAAAAAAAAATAATAGAGGGTGTGCGTGTGTGATACAGACAGACAGAGGGTGTGCGTGTGCGATACAGACAGACAGAGGGTGTGCGTGTGCGATACAGACGGCGCGCGGCATGTGCGATACAGACGGCGCGCGACGTGTGTGTGCTGGTGCGATACAGACGGCGAGCGACGTGTGTGTGCTGGTGCGATACAGACGGCGCGCGACGTGTGTGTGCTGGTGCGATACAGACGGCGCGCGACGTGTGTGTGCTGGTGCGATACAGACGGCGCGCGACGTGTGTGTGCTGGTGCGATACAGACGGCGCGCGACGTGTGTGTGCCGGTGCGATACAGACGGCGCGCGACGTGTGTGTGCCGGTGCGATACAGACGGCGCGCGACGTGTGTGTGCCGGTGCGATACAGACGGCGCGCGACGTGTGTGTGCCGGTGCGATACAGACGGTGCGCGACGTGTGTGTGCCGGTGCGATACAGACGGCGCGCGACGTGTGTGTGTGCCGGTAATACAGACGGCGAGCGACGTGTGTTTGTGCCGGTGCGATACAGACGGCGCGCGACGTGTGTGTGTGCCGGTGCGATACAGACGACGCGCGGCGTGTGTGTGTGTGTGTGTGCCGGTGCGATACAGACGGCGCGCGACGTGTGTGTGTGCCGGTGCGATACAGACGGCGCGCGACGTGTGTGTGTGCCGGTGCGATACAGACGGCGCGCGACGTGTGTGTGATACAGACGGAGCGCGAGGTGTGTGTGTGTGTGTGTGTAAAATATGGATTTATCATACAGATACACAGAGATCAGACACACAGTATAGTGTAAATATGTATGGATTTCTCTTATACATACACACAAATCAGACACACAGTATACTATATTAAATATATAAAATATGGATTTATCATACAAATACACAGAGATTAGACACACAGTATAGTGTATATATAATATGGATTTATCATAGATACACAGAGATCAGACACACAGTACAGTGTATATATAATATGGATTTATCATACAGATACACAGAGATCAGACACACAGTACAGTGTATATATAATATGGATTTATCATACAGAGATCAGACACACAGTATAGTGTATATATAATACGGATTTATCATACAGATACACAGAGATCAAACACACTGATGAAATGAATGTTCCAGGACTCAGACACATGATATTTATGAGAGTTGGTGTGAAATAGTCACAAGAAATTGCAATCCTCTGCAGCAAAATGTGTTCTAATCCACAAACAGACGACTATAAAGAAAAGTGATCAGCATCACTTACCATGTTACCGAAGAAGCAGCTACTTCCAGTGCGATAACAACACACCAACCGGAAGTAAAATGTTGAAATAGTGTCTGTGTAGAAACAAGACATCTGTGTGTAACGTTCCTATTATGGAGCAGTGACATCTAGTGGCGAGAAGAAGGAATATAGGGGCAGAAGATAAGATTTTAGCTGAAGCTGTTTAGCACCTGATTTCAGCCTTGAATTATTCTCCCTTATCCACAGAGAAGTGTTTATCAAACCTTTCAGTGTTGTATTTCCATAGATATCCTGTCAGTCAGTTCAATAATATCGAACTGCTGTGCAGAAAGTTGTTGAACCCCATCATGTGACCAAAATAGTGCAGATAATTATATTGGAAGACACATATACATTTTCTCAAACATATACATACATATGCACACTGTCTCACACTGACATACAGACACACAAAACAACCCCCAGACACAGCCTCACACACACACACACTAATATACACACACACATCCTCATACATAGATATACACACATTCATTCTCAAGCACAGACACAAACTCACTCCAATGTATTTTCAGAGACACATATACCCTTTTATCCATGCTTCCTGGAGAAACACACAGGCCTGGGGGTAGGCGTGTCCAAATGATATTTGTGTCATAATGTAGGCGGGGCTTTCTCAGAGTGAAAAGAGTTGGAGGGTCTATAGGCGGTGTTTTTGTTTTAATGGGTGTGGATGTGGGAGCAACACGATGAGAGTGGCCGAAACATGTGGGACAGTGGGCAACTTGAGTCAAAGCCAGAGAGTCAGCCTCTATCCCCACAATCCTGGTAATTTATTCTGAGAACCGGAGTCTCTGAGGAAGATTCAGAGAGTTCCCAGTATGATATACAATGGGCACAAGCAGACAGAGATACACGGGCTCCTACAAATGGGGAAACCCTTTTATCAATGCTGGGGAAAGTCTGTCCTACAACAATTAGACTTGGGTGGCGGAAAATTATGGGCATTCTTCAAAGTTTGCTGTAGCATAGTGGCCATGTGTCCTGGATTTGCAGGGATATTCCCAGATTTTGGCTTTGTCTGACCTCCATTGTATCCTGGGATTTGTTCTTTATTTTGAAGAATCAGCCCCCAGAAGACATGCAAATGATATACAAGGACCATGTCTCTAAGGTATGATCTGATGGCTGCCACCAGGGCTCGTTCGTGCCAGAGGACAAAGATTACAAGTATTGTGGAGCAGCATGTGGTGAAGCCACATAAATTCCACCTACTGCTTCTCTCCCTCTCATTGAGTGTCTGGGTCATGGAACAAAACAGGGGTACCTTCTGGTTTGACTGTAATGTCCTCCAGCAGAAAGACTTCCACAAATAGCTGAGCACTCCGTCTGTTGAATTTAAAACTTCACTTTTAATAAAACAAAATAAAATCAAACATTTCAGTCCACGATGGGACTTTCATCAGGGACAACAGGGTTACAGACCGGCTCCCCGTTCTGTGCTATATACTCTACAAAACGGGGAACCGGTCTGGAACGCTGTTGTCCCTGATGAAAGTCCCAGCGTGGACTGCAACGTCAGATTTTATTATGTTTTATTAAAAGTGAAGTTTTAATTTCAACAGACGGAGTGCTCAACTATTTGTGGCAGTCATTTGAATGAATTTAGTGAGATTAGAAGCACCAAAGATTAAAGATTTGGAGTGTGTGAGGTATTACGGTGGAATGAGCTCTCCAGCAGAAAGACCCATCCATGAAGAGTGTTGACTTCATTCTATTAAAGCTGTAACCTGATATGGAACAAGAGAGGATTTCTTGAAACTGATCACCCAAATGTGCTGCCCCAGTATGGATTTGCATGTCTAAAGCTAAAGGTGCACAGCCTCCTCTAAAGGAGCTATTAGAAAATGGCTGCCCAGAGAGGGCGTAAAAGAAATCCCTGACGGTCCTGGCACGTCATGGAATTCTGGGATGGCAGCACGGCTACACCCCTCTCTGCTATCCCAGAATTTATTGGAAAAAAAGCATGCGCAGTGGTCCTTAATGGTCTCCACCTGCCAGAATCGGGTGGTCGTTAAAGGGTTAATGTAAGTATTAGATATAAGAATCTTAGAATCAGCTGCTGGGGGTGGGGGTAATCCCAGTGCTGTAGTGCAGCAGGAGAGAAGGGATATAATAGAGATGATTGCCTGAGGATAACAGTGTCTTATCAGGTGACTTCCACTCCTCATAAAACCACCTAATCCACGGAACGATGGGAAGGGAAAAGCACAGTGTCCGTCTTGCACCTCTTACACATATCTGAGGATGGAGACCTCTAAACAGAGGCCCCATGGACCTTAACAGGCTCCAAAACTGCCCTAACAAAACCCTCAAAAGGTGACCCAGGGTCTTCCTCAAATAAGTCCCAAGGAGTAAATGAAGAATCCAAATCAGCCTCATCAGTTTCCCCTATCTCTCTAAAGGAATCCCTTTTTCCAGAGGAAAATCCCCCCTTTATTTATATGGCACCAACAACTTCCACAGCGCTGTACAATAGGGAACAGACATACAGAGATATTAAATAGGACAAATGGAACCTGAGAAACAAAATGATCAGAGGGCCCTGGTCGTGTGAGCTTACAGTCTAGAGGAATAAATGATCTTTTGGGGTGATCAGGACGGTCCTGGCTCTAGGACTCAAGGTCCCCTAAATAGAGGAAGGAATATCATTCCTAGGAAGACCAGTCTGACATGAGGAATAAAGGGTTAATGAGGAAATCCCTGATGTCCTGGTGGTCTTAGAATTTCCCATATCTCCCTTTTGCTCAGACATAGTCAGGAGACCCCCAAAGATGGAATATAGGACAGACAATAAAGAAACACTACTTATCTGCCTGTAAAGGGTAAAATACTGGATGCCAGGAGGGACATTCAGCCATCAGAATAGAGAGCTGAAAAGTAGACGCCTATGAGGTGCCAGTTGCAGACAAAAAAAGAAGTGGAGAGGCGTGGCACCTCCCCTTCTCTAAGGCCAGAGAAAATAACAGGTCTCATGGGAAAGAAATTCCCTCCACAACAGCGAGGTGGCACTCTACCCATCACATCTGTTTGCACACCGTTAATTATGTTGAAACTGCACTAATTGAGATTGACAGATATTTGAATTTAACTCCCGTCATTTGAGGATAGAATCCCTCTCTCTATATATATGTGTTTTATTCAAATATTTTATACCCCTGAGGAAGTGTTTGCTAACACGAAACGCGTTGGGATATTTACCAGTATTTTATTAGATTTAGCCTCCTCCAGGTGTTTAGATTTACCTCGAGGATAATTTATGTGACACTAGACGCTGGTTCGTTAAAGTGTTTTAGTATTTTTGTATTCAATAAATTTATTTATTTTATTTGAATACTGGTCTTGATTTCACGGGTTCTGGATACATATATGAATAAGGAACATTAAGGAATCGGGACAGAAGCGGTGTCTGGAACTTCACTTCTACTTCCAGACCGAATGCAGGCCGAGTGAGGGCGGTCCAAATATTCCCTCATATGCTCTCCGAGTCCTGGGAAAGTATTTAGCTTCCCAGGCAGAAACATAATTGTGAGTACATTTTGAATTCTATACATATGCTGAGGATACTGGGAAACAAGGGCCATTGTGGTTGAGTGCGGGCAACCAACTATTATCCTGCACATGCGATTAGCTTGTCTGACCTAGCGTCATTCAAGCAACAATATAGCAGAGTGAGTGATACTTTGTTTTATGCAGACCGTTGAAAATACACATTGGCAAAGTCTTTTACAACAGTGAATGGAACACCACGCTTGATTTGATATTTATTACAATATTCATAAGAGACTATTCTCTATATTTATTATAAAATTGTACATTTGGACTTCCATATTATATTTCAGATCACACTATGTTATGTTTTTCTTTTTATGTTTGAACTGAATTCGTATTGTGAGGCAAGGTTGGATATAAGATCTCCCATCCTACCACCTGAAGACATCAAAGTGAGTGATATCTCATTTATAAGAGCCACCCGATCATTTTTATGTACATTTTGGACAAGTACAATATATATTGTTAATATTATGTTTGTATGAATGCAATATTTAGCATTGTGTGGTAACTGGAAACAAAATATTTATTAGAGAGCTCTGACATTTAAAGGGAACGTGTTTATAAAGTTTGCCTTATGATTTATGTGCATTGGAGCGCTGGGTTTCTTTAAGGATTAAATAATAGAATTGTCCTTCCTGTGCACCAGGTACAGGAGACTCTGCCGATGCCACATTGACCTTGTGGCTGACAACTTTACTTGTGGTTAGTAGCTACACCAAGGTCGCATTTGCAGTCAACACCGGTCACAAGCTACACACCCTACTCTGCTATTAAGCAGTACTCCAGCAGCAGCCTGGAGATTTGAATCCATCTGCAAACATGTGTCTCCCCAGCCACTCTGTTCCACTCTGGCATGTAAGTGGTTTTTGTACACTGCTTCCTCTGACTCTTGAATCTATTCCTGGCTGGTGCTTCAGTGTCTCTTCTGGCTACTAGTCCTCCTCTGCCCTGCAACTTCAATTTTTGTTCTGTCATTTACGTGGCACCTACCCCTTCTTTGGTCAAATTCCTTCCTGGTTACACCCCTTCCTGATTTCTAGAATTCCTTCCTGGTTACACCCCTTCCTGATTGCTAGAATTGCTTCCTGGTTACACCTCTTTCTGATTGCTAGAATTGCTTCCTGGTTATACCCCTTCCTGATTGCTAGAATTGCTTCCTGGTTACATCCCTTTCTGATTGCTACAATTCCTTCCTGGTTACACCCCCTCCTGATTGCTAGAATTGCTTCCTGGTTAGAACCCCCATCCCAACCCCTTACTGCTAGAATTCCTTCCTGGTAACACTTGTTCCACTTTGATGGAATTCCTTCCTGGGTGCATCCTTCACTGCTTGGTAGAATTATTTCCTGTTACATGCCTTCCTGATATTTATCATTCCTTCCTTGTTACACCCCTTGGTAGTATTCTCCCTGATTACTCCCCCTTCTCCTTAGTACAACACACCTCTTTTTTTATGGGGTATTTCTGGGCGCATTACTGAGAATTGATAGGTTATTTCATGACCTACAGACACCTTTTGTATAAATGATTTAGAGCAAGACCAAAATATTTTATTTATCCAGACTAATTGCTTGTAGCACTTCTCTCATGTTACATAAGGCGCATTTGACAGAATCCTCCATAACTGGGGCTCCTGGAGAGGGCTGAGAGGCAGCCTCCTGCCCATAGACTATGGACCTGTCCCGGGAACAGGGTGTAGCTTCCCCCTAGGACTGAGTGCTAAGGGGGTGATTGTCCCATTTTTATCACGGTTCCCGTGATTTCCTTGCCTGCTGTGCCTGTCCGGTAGTTTGAGTGGAGCGGCATGACTCTGACTCGATCCATCTGCAGGCGCGCGTCATTGACGTGGCGCTCACTATTTTATACTTCCTGTCAGTTTAGTGATTATGCTCAGCCTTCTCACATCGGCTTTATAGCCTGGACGCGAACTGGGCCTAGTCACCCTTTCGTGGTGTTTCTGTGCACATTCCTGTGTTACTCTTCTGACCCTTGCTTGGCTTCCGTTACTCTCTGGTGTTCGATCCCTGGCCTGTCTGACTAGTCGCTCCGGTTGTGACCTTTGGCTCAGTCTGAATACCTGATCCGTGTATGACTCTGGCTTGTCCGACTACCCTCTCTGTGCTGACCTTGGCTGTGGCTAACTACCCGATCCGGCTCCTGACTGTGGCCCGTCTGACTACGCTTTGTGCTAGTTATAGCTCCTGTCTGACTACACATGTTACGGGTAGATCAAGGGTGCGCTCTTTCCTTTGGAACTCAGCTACCAAGCTGGTAGTGCTGCAGTGGCTTCCGCTCTGCCTAGTCTGTTGCCTCCTTCGTG
This sequence comes from Rhinophrynus dorsalis, assembly GCA_037306005.1. Lineage (NCBI taxonomy): Eukaryota > Metazoa > Chordata > Amphibia > Anura > Rhinophrynidae > Rhinophrynus > Rhinophrynus dorsalis. Next base: position 15,726,125 of record CM074727.1, on the reverse strand, counting down.
CGCTACCTATCTGGCTGCCTATACTTGCGCCCGTACTCTGTTGCCTCCGCTCAGTCAAGCCGTTGCTCCTACAGACAAGTGCAGTTTAGTCTTGCTCTGTGGCCTCCTCTCTATGCGCTCCTACTGACTGCCTTGCCTGCGCACTTACTCTGCTGACTGGAGTAGTGCTATTTACAGATTGCCTGTATCTGCTGGTTATCCTCACTCCGTTGTCCCCGCTGGGTATCACTACACTTCCAACTCCCAAGAGCGCAATCTGATATTCCCTTCTCTGGGGTTGTCTGGGTACTCTCCTGTGCTATCTCCAGCATTCAGTCTCTTACCTGTGACTAGAACCAAATTTGGTTCTATATACTCCATAACTACATACCTGCGGTGGTTCAGTGTCAGTTCTTGGGTAGTGGACTAGACACTGTCCTCACGTCTGTCTCCCCTTTGACTTAGGAAGTGTTTTGCTCTTTTCATGATTCTGATTATTTTAATAAACTGGTTAAATTCACTTGTACCGTTGTTGTGTGTTTATTTTGTCAAGAGTCTGTGACAATTTTCCCCTGGTGACTTTATTTCCCCAATGAGCCCTTTTCCCCCAGCCTTGTTAGGCCAAAGGATACCAGACCACCCAAAAGACTGCAATTACTTTGGAAGGTGTAAAAGATGCTTCAGCACAAAGTACATTATCCTGTTGTGTATTCTGGCCCCTCAGAGACACTTCTACTCAGCCCTACTCCTTTGTCTAGTTAATTCACTAATGACTGGCCCCATTGAATCATGTTGCCACCTACCCATAGTTCCATCACACAGAATGTTTACTCCCATTGTGCCTCTTTGTATTTTGTGCCCCTCCACCACTGGCCCCATTGTCTCTCCATATGTGGTTTGCAGTTGGGTGTATCCTGTTGCATTCCAAAATGTGTTGATAATGCAGTTATGTGTGTAAATAAACCCTGTGTGTTCTGCAATAAAGAGTTCTTGTGTTACCTACACTGGTATTGTCTGGTGGGATAAGTTTGCTGTATCCAGAGTGCGTCCACCCCGTACTGAGTCTTGCTTAAGTGACTGAGTGAATGGAGCTATGATCCTGAGTGTTGTCCTGGGTTACGGAAGCACAGTTTTGGCAGAGCTACTCCTTCCGGGTTGAAGCCCCTCCCTGCTCGTTAGAATTCCTGCTTGGTTACACCTCTCCCTGCTCTCTAGAATTCCTTCCTGGGTACATCCCCCTTTCCCTGCTCTCTAAAATGCCTTCCTGGGTACATCCCTCTTTCCCTGCTCTCTAGAATTCCTTCCTGGTTACATCCCCCTTTCTCTATTCTGTAGAATGTCTTCCTGGTTATATCCCTCTCTATGCACTCTAGAACTCCTTCCTGGTTACATCACCCTTTCCCTACTCTCTAGAATTCCTTCCTGGTTACATCCCCCTCTCCCTGCTCTCTAGAATTCCTTCCTGGTTACATCCCCCTCTCCCTGCTCTCTAGAATTCCTTCCTGGTTACATCCCCCTTTCCCTGCTCTCTAGAATTCCTTCCTGGGTACATCCCCCTTTCCCTGCTCTCTAGAATTTCTTCCTGGTTACAACTCCCTCTCTGCATCCGTGCATCATGTTGGAACTTCTACACATGTGCATAAAAAGCCAGAGCTGGCAGAAAAAGTTTCTTCACTTGGTACCTGGAACCGAAGAGGTAATAACAGACAGCATAACTGAGCCTTTATGGAACCTACGGGGCTCATGGAAGCCCTATCCACACCGAGCAACAAGATCTCCTCTCTGGCAGCCTCTGTTCAGGAGCTCCAAAGTAATCAAGCTGTGCTTCAGCACCAGCTTCAGTAGCTTCAACCTTCTTCTCCTCCTTAAGCACCCTGTGTTTCTTCCTCTGGACCCCCTACTGACTCTGGTGCCTTGCTCCTGAACCTCAGGTACCCCTTCCAGAACAATTAAGTGTAAATAGGCAAGAAGATAGGACAGGCTGAGAGGGTGCAATGCTTAGGTTCCAATCCGAAGGTCAGGGTAGGCTGAGAGGGTGCAGAAGTCAGTATCCAATCTAAAATGATGAGCCAATTTTTCAAAAATATTTGATTATGGTTTATTTTTATTAAAGTTAAATAGAAAATGCATTCTACAGTTTATACTTTTTTTAAATGTATTATTTACTAAAGATAATGATTAAAAAATCTGCTGCATCTAAGTAGTGATTAATTCCTTCGTCCAATGGTGGTAAATCTTTAGACCTCCAACTATGGAGAAATGCAATTTTCATCATCCCCAACACATCTTTGCTCTATGGGAATGGTGAGCTGTAGTTCTCAATAGCTGGAGGCCCAAAGATTGACTAATTCTGACTTAGTCAATTTTGTCTCATTACAGAAATATAATTCATGTGTTTACTACAGCAAGGAACAAAAAATGTTGTTTCCAGTGTGAAGCATCTTGTTGACATCCATGACGCAGCAGGGAGAGTGACCATCTGATACATTGATAATATCATTTGTGGACCCATTCAGGTCTACCCTAGAAATCATTATAAGAAGGACTTTCACACAGGAAGTCACGCTTTGCACATGTGCCTATTCTGGATGTGTAGGTTCATCTTCTCCATGACTAACTCTGGGATACATAAGCCATAAACTTGTCACATGGGAATATCTTATCCTTGTTCTCACAAAATAATGTCACATTCAGAACATGATAAATTGGTTCTCTTCCATGTAAACTCTAAACTTTTAGCAACCTTTAGATTGGAATTAAAACAATATCGGCATTGAGGACATGGAAATATTTCTATCATGTGGCTCATATTTATCCTTTCACCGCTCCCCCTCCTCTCTTCCAAGCTATTTATATTAAAGTCTTTATGTCTGTCCTGGTAAGCATTATCCTGAAGCATTTATTTTTAAAACGTTGCACACAAAACAGAGTGCGACTTAAAGGTGCAATAAACATGTCGCCTTGCTGAAAAGGGTGACACGAGAATCTCGCACTGCGTGAAAAGACCAAGATTCTCATGTCGTGCCCTTAAACGTTGCTTTAACCCGCATCAGTTTTAGTGCCTGTTTAGACCTCTGCCGGTTCGATCATCAGTTAAGCTTCCTCCTCCTTTCTGGGTCCTCCATGTGTCTTAGTCATCTTAATACTTTTCATAGCTTACACATATTACAGTTATCTTGTATCTGCTTTTCTAGAAGGCTCCCTGCCCTTGTTGCCCTGCCCTGTGCAGGTTGAAGGCAGCAGAAGCCAAAAATAGCACTGGAGAAGGATTGATACATGCCAGGTAGCAAAAGACTATCTTGTAAGCACATTCAACATATGGGAGAAAGGATATCTGATTTTTTTTGTGCATCATTTAAAAATCAGTCTATTAAACAGATCACAGGGGATTAGTATAAGGAATCACTTAATTCTCCACAATTTTAATGCCCGTTTAGAGCTCTGTTGGTTCGATCGTCAATTGTGCTTCCTCCTCCTTTCTGGGTTCTCTATGCCTCCCAGACTCCCTGTCCTTGTTGCCCTGTCTGTGGTGCTGCTTGCCAGGATGGCAGCTGCTTTGACAGAAGGCTTGTACTGCGGGCAGCTTGTGCGTTATGATGTGCTGGGAGTGAGCAGAGATGCCAGCAAGGCAGAGATAGCTCGGGCGTAAAGACAGCAGGGTAGACAATATCATCCTGACCGCTACAGACCTGGAGACAGAAGAGGAAACCCGGCACACACTGTAACCAGGATAACTATCCTCATATCTACCACAGTTAATATGTGTAAGTTACGGAAAGTACTAAGATGACGAAGACAGATGGAGGGCCAAGAAAGGAGGTGGAAGCTTAATTGACGATTGAACCGGCAGAGCTCTAAATGGGCACTAAAACTGATGCAGGTTAAAGCAATGTTTAAGGGCATGACATGAGAATCTCGCAATTTTCATGCAGGGCGAGATTCTCATGTTGCCTTTTTCATCAAGGCGACACGGTTATGGCACCTTTAGGTTGCACGTTGTTTTGTGTACGACTTTTTAAAAGGATACCATCCTGAAGACCATGCACTATTTAGTGCTTCTTCTTCTAACTGCTTCCAATTTACTGAATGTTGATATGGAGACGTAGCTCCAGGTGAGGACTTACCAGTGATCTGTACATTGGCATTAGTACTTCTCTTCCTTGTCCTGTTGCCTCTTCCTATACAATCCAGTATCCTTTTAGCTTTCCACACTGATTTACTGCATTGCTTGCCTATCTTCAAGTCATCTCAAATAATAACTCCCAAGTCCCTTTCATCTGATGTTCTTATCAGTACAGTAACATTAAACCTGTATTACTACCCCTGGGTTTTTAATGCTGCATTTTCAGCATAGCAATACAGGTCCCATAGTTTTGCTCATTCATCCATTTGCCCTAAATCCTTATGAATTTGGTTTAACCCTCAAAGAAAGTCAACCCTCTTGCTTATTTTGGTATAATCTGCAAAATGGCACATGTCAGCATGTATGCCGCTTGATATCACTAACGAAGATAGTGAACAGACCCTAGTACTGACCCCTCTCACACTCCACTAATAACCCCTCCCACTTTTTAAACAATACTACAGACTTCGACACTGTAACATGTTTTAAAGGAAAAGCAAACATTTATTTTAACTTTACAAAATCCAAAGAAAACATAACCTGTGAAGTCAAATTGATTAGGTCACTGAATTTTTGAATCCAGAGAGTTTTCTCTCTTTGTACAGAGGAAGTTTGGATATTAATACAATGATGCAAGTCTCTATGTATTACTGATTGATCTCTGTGCTGAGTATGTGGCTTTTCTACATTGCTTCACTGTGGTTTTTACATTTTATCTTTTTTACATTATTACACTTTGTCTAATTCCACAGATCCACACTGAATGATTTATGGGGTAAAATAGATGAAAAAATGTAAAAAAAAAAAAAAAAAGAAGACAAAATTGGATTTACATATGTATTTGAAGAATATGTAAATTCAAATTAAAGGGTTACTATTCCTTTAAGCCAATTTCTTATCCAATCAACTACCTTTGAGACCAGCTCCAAACTACGCATCTTATGAATCAGCCGTCTATGTGGGAAAGTGTTGTGAGTTTTAGGGAAGCACCTTAAGAACCTGGAAATTAGCATATACAACACGAATGCTACACATCAAATACATAAAGACACTGAAAACAATGAAAACCGCAGCTCATTTAGTGACCACTTTCTTAATCCTTTAAGAACCACAGGGGGTGTAACTCATTGCTTAAAAGAAAATTCAACAATCACAGTTGGTGACAGCAATAAAACAATTCTTTTACATTTGTTGGTGAGTGTGTGTGTGTGTAAGGCAACATGACAGCCTGGTTTACAGCATCAGGTAACAGCCAGAACACCAGTATATATAACCCCAAACCCCTCCCTCTTATACCAGCTGGTGCTAGGAAAGTGCCAGCTGGCCAATAAAAACAATCTACCAGGACTTGCCTGGAGACTGCATTCCCGCCCAAAAATCTGAGGTAAAATTTTACCTCAGAGAAAAAGGTAGAAGATAAAATATGACACTAGGCTGACCAGAGAATGACCCCGGGTACCCAACTCATCACACCTCCATGGGTCCCCTTATTATTCGTTCAGGGCCCTTGCAAAAGCTTTACTGAAATCCATATAAACTACATCTATTGCTCCACCCCGTCTCTCACCTAACAAAACAAAAAAAAACAAGTAAATTTGTTTAGCAACATCTTTCTGTTGTGAACCTAGGATACCATGGCCTGTGCAAGTCATCAGACTTCAGATATGGAACCGTCCGTCCGTTCAACAGTGTTGCCATTATCCCCAACTACAGATGTTGGAATCTCAGGCCTTCAGAACATACAAATGCTTTCTCCACTGTACAGAACCTCTGAGGTCTAAAAATATCTGGTTTTCTGTTAATATATTTTGAAGACTGAGAACATAAAAATTGTTTCTATCCTGGGGAATCCTTTCACCTGTAACAAGATCAAATTTTTTCAGTAATGCATTTTATTTTCGACATTCAGAGAATGAAAATGGTTAATCTCCTGCGTTAGTCATGTCAAGTGTTGCAAGATTGGGTTTCAAACTAAAACAAACATTTTCCACATACAGAACATGAAACCAATTCCTCACCTATGAGTTTATAGATGTTTATCAAGCGTTCATTTCTGTGCAAAGTATTTCCCAAATTCAGAAAATGAATATGGCGTTTCACTTTTAGGAGTTCTTAGATGTTTATCAAGAGCTGCTTTCAGGGTAAAACATTTCCTTACATTCAGGACATATAAATGGCTTCTCTCCAAATGAAATCTCTGATGTGTAACGAGACGTTATTTCAAATGTAAACATTTCCCATATTCAGAACATGTAAATGGTTTTACTCCTGTATGAGTCATCTGATGTGTTACAAGACCTGAGTTGTGCACAAAACATTTACCACTTTCAGAAAATAAAACCAGTTTCTCACATATATATGTTTTTAGATTATTATAAACAGTTAATTTATGTGCAAAACATTTGTCTTGTATGACTTATCTGATGTGAAGCAAGATGTGATTTCTGATTAAAACATTTCCCACATTCAGTACATGAAAATGGTTTCTCTCCCGTATGAATCCTCTGATGTGTAATAAGAATATTTTTTCTGGCAAAACATTTCCCACATTGAGAACATGAAAATGGTTTCTCTCCTGTATGAATCATCTGATGTGCAACAAGATGTGATTTCAGTTTAAAACTTTTCCCACATTCAGAACATGAAAATGGTTTCTCTTCTGAATGAATATTTTGATGAGTTACAAGATGTGATTTCTGATTAAAAGATTTCCCACATTCAGAACATGAAAAAGGTTTCTCTCCTGTATGAATCCTCTGATGTGTAATAAGATAGGATTTCCTTGTAAAACAATTCCCACATTCAGAACATGAAAATGTTTTCTCTCCTGTATGAATCCTCTGATGTGTGATAAGATCGGATTTCAGATTAAAACATTTCCCACATTCAGAACATGAAAATGATTTCTCTCCTGTATGAATCATCTGATGTGTAGTAAGATATGATTTCTTTGTAAAACCTTTCCCACATTCATAACATGAAAATGGTTTCTCTCCTGTATGAATCCTCTGATGTGAATCAACAGCCGATTTCTTTTTAAAATTTTTCCCACATTCAGAACATGAAAATGGTTTCTCCCCTGTATGAACCCTCTGATGTGTTATAAGATAGGATTTCTGATTAAAACTTTTCCCACATTCAGAACATGAAAATGGTTTCGCTCCTGTATGAATCCTCTTATGTATAGTAAGATATGATTTCTTTGTAAAACGTTTCCCACATTCAAAACAGGAAAATGGTTTTTCTCCTGTATGAATCCTCTGATGTGTATTAAGATGTGATTTCTGATTAAAACATTTCCCGCATTCAGAACATGTACAAGGTTTCTTCCCTGTATGAAAACTTTGATGTCTAATAAGAACTGATTTGTCGGCAAAACCTTTTCCACATTCAGAACATGTAAATGGCTTCACTCCTGTATGAATCCTTTGATGTATAACAAGATTTGATTTCTGAGTATAACATTTCCCACATTGAGAACATGAAAATGGTTTCTCTCCTGTATGAATCCTCTGATGTGTAATAAGATTTGATTTCTGAGTATAACATTTCCCACATTGAGAACATGAAAATGGTTTGTCTCCTGTATGAATTACCTGATGTGTAACAAGATGTGATTTCAGAGTAAAACATTTCCCACATTCAGAACATGAAAATGGTTTCTCTCCTGTATGAATGCTCTGATGTGTTATAAGAGAGGATTTCTCATTAAAACATTTCCCACATTCAGAACAGGAAAATGGTTTCTCTCCTGTATGAATCCTCTGATGTGTTATAAGACGGGATTTCTGATTAAAACATTTCCTACATTCAGAACATGAAAATGGTTTCTCTCCTTTATGAATTATCTGATGCAGAACATGATTTGGTTTAAAAGGGATTGTCCCTGTATTGTGTGTGAGACTAGGGATATGAGGCTCTGTGAGATTGCCTCCTTCATGTGAGATGGATTTCTCAGACGCAGATCTTACAGATATTTTCACACTGTTGTTTGGGTTCCACTTTCTAATTATGTCTGTTCCTTGATGACTTCGCATTACATTGATATCTTCCATCACACTTTCTGCTGAACACATGAAGCAAGAACATCCTTCAGGTGTATTTCTGTGTCTGGATCCGTCTTCATAAAATACATTAACTGTGAGCAGAGAATTAAATAGATGTTACCAAATAGCATTTCACTTAGTGCAAATCCTGCCTGAGCAGCTTAAAGAAACACAAAATAGGACCACGTGCAAAAGTGGAGTCATTGTGGGGCGATCAAACAGTAAAATACAAATTCCCACAATTTCCAATGTGCTGGAGACCAGCCTAACATGCAAAGGGTTAATAACACCTTTCACCTTAATTATATCTCTGTTTGTCTCTATAGGGCAGTTTGTTTGCACCAGAATTATTTCACTTTCTTCTGAAAGTGGGTCCTATAGACATAGATGGTCATATGTATGAAGGAAAAGTGGAACAATGCTGGGGCAAACCAAGGTCATATAGAGAGGGGGAGAGAGGAAATGTGCTTACTGATATCCCTTTTTCTTCTATGTCCCCCCATGGCATTAATACTGGGTTATGTCTCCAGCTGGGTAGGATGAATACGACTTCTAAATGATTCCTCCTGGGAATGGATCTCAGTGTCACTGTGTCAGAGCTGTAATGATACATGGGTTAAAGGGAGGGTGTGCAGTGGGGGGAAACAGAAGAAAAAGGAATATCGGTAAGTAAATTCCCCTCCGTGTCTCTATCCGCTGCATTAATAATGGGACTGACGAGAGCAAATGTGCTAAACAAGGGAGGGAGAATGAAATCCCGAATATTATGTGTAAAAAGGATAGAGGATCACACCCAGAGGATATAATAAGGACAAATTCTACCAGTTAATCCAGAACTACAGTCTGCAGGACTTGTCTTCCAAATCTCACTACAGCCCGATGCTTGTACTTCCATCTGATAATACTTTATAGGAGTTGGAATGGAAGACTGGGTGTGATGACTTTGTACGTGGTAAGAAATGGACAGGGGCAGGTGTGACGGGGGGTACAGGGGTTACTAATTGGTAGACCGAGGGTTAAGCGATTTATCCAGCCAGACAAAAAGATAATAAATTGCATTTATTAGGGTGGTCACGGCACAAAACATAGGACAACAATTACAGGCAAACAAACAGGGGTAAAACATAAACTAAACACTTCTGCTGTTCTCTTCTTAGTTGCACAACTTGCCAGGGGTTACAAATAATACTCACAATCCATTTTAGCTTAATGCTGGAGCTTATTCATAGTCCCACTAGAGGCAAGAGTAGGCATCCTGCCCACTACACATGCTGCTGGATCACATGAAGATTCCTTGTATCTTTTAGTCCTGGCAGAGGAGTTGGGGGAAGACATCCTAAGATCCTTGTGGTAGGAACATCAGGGTACTCTCTCTGTGTCTGAAGCCGCCTTGACTTACAGCCCACAACTGAAAAGGGGACCTGGCCCTACAGTGCCCGCTCACTCTAACTTTTCCGGTGAGGGCACTCACCAGTCCCAGTTTCTCCAGTACTCCTTTAGAAAGCACCTGGACCAGTCCAACTCCAGACTGGCCCCAGGCTACCCCCCTCCATGCTGGGGAGAGGCTCTCTCCTGCTCCTACATTCTCCAAAACTCTCTCTTTCTCTCCCAGACTCACTTCTTTCTCCCAGGTTTTCTCTACCCACCCCCTACAGGATGTGATGTCACAGGTACCATGTACCAGGTCTGTTCAGCTTGGCTTGATGTAGAGGGGGAAGGTACACACATTTTACACAGATTTGCCCTACCCCCTCTATGCAGGCCAACACTGGCTATCTCATAGCACAATCTCTGTGTTTAGCTACACTGGATGGCACCATTCCTCTGTATCCTGCATACTAACCAACCCATTCACTGCAGGTAAATGGACAACCCTCTCTAATGCATGCACACACAGGGGACATTAAGGTTTTAAGAATGGGAACATGTTAAGACAATGGCAATCACTGAAAACAGACACATATCTTTCTCTGGGTGACAACCATTTCGTCACAGCAGGTTTTTGTGAGATCATAGGCCTTTAGCCAATACAAAAGGAGGAGGGTGGGGCCAGAAAGCATAAAAGAATACATCACAAACTCTCTGGTCTTCGTTTCTGAGCCTGTGCGGTGGATGACCACAGCTCCCTTTTGTCTGTCCATGCGCATCCCCCAATTCCTCACCCCCTGGTTTGTTGACCTGTGGTTGGGATCATCCAAGTTTGCTTAACATAGGGGTGTGTGTATGTATGTATATATGGAACTGTGTTAATGCAATAGTGGGATAAAAAGGGAATTTGTTGCCTGGTGTAGTTCAACAGGGATTGTACTTAGAAAAAAACAGCAGTTTACAATTCCTTTCTTTATAAATATTAACTGAAGTAGGCGAACTATTCAAATTGTGTTTTATCTGTATTAATAAAAGGAGAAGGCTGGCAGGGACGCAGATTCTCTGTCTCCAGCCACACACGCCCCTGGGTGGGCAAACAAACCAAGAGGCAGCAGTAAGGAGGAGTTATTCAGATCTTCTATATACTGCCTGTCCAGGACATACAAGGGGACAGTGATTATCTCTGCAAGGAGCTGCCCTCCCCCACTATCTCCTCTTCCAAAAAACAAACACATCCTTTCTACCCCCTGCCACTCCTGTGATAATCTATGTAAGGAATTGCAGGGCCTTCAAAACACACGCACACATCACAATACATACACATGCATGCAATATACACACACACACACAACACAATACACACGCAATACGTATGCACCACACACAAAACATAGTGACGTACGCACGCCTGCGCTGTCAGTCCCTTTTTGAGCTGGCCGGCTCCTAGCAACGCCTCCTAGACCCGGCTGGGACTGACAGTGCAGACACGCGGACGTCACTATGGCAAGATGTCCACTTTCCATGCTGCTGTCAGCCCGGTAAGAATGCATATTTCTTTTGAATAAGATAATAATTCTGGGACTAGCGCTACTAAGCTGCTAGTCGCCAGATGGGGAGTTATTGAAGTTAAATTGTTTAAGAGGTGGTAGTTCTAATTGAAATGGAATTTTCAGCCCCATGAAGGCTTGAAAGGTCTCCGAAAACATGCAAAGAAATGGAATGAAGGCCTAACTTCCAATGAGTTAAAAGACCCATTTCAATCTGAAAATTTGAGGATTTTTTATTTCCACCCTCTGGTCAGTTGGTTTGCTCCAGAATAGCTCCTCTTTGCCGGTATACAGTAGGAGCACAGGGCTCTATGTGAAGACACAGACTGTGGTTTAGAAATTCTGGTATAAATTTAAACTCAGTTTTAACACCACTTTATCTTCAGGCCTCAGTGTTCAATACCCTATTACTATTGGCAACGTGACTGTATTAGAATATGACAGAAATATGACAAAAGACACATTCTACAGAAACAAGGACAATATCACAATTTAACATCAAAACAAACCAGATCTTCAAAAAAGTGAGGTTATTAACTCCAGCTATAACGGAACAAAATGACCTAAAAAATATATTACTGTTAAAATATCTGCATAGATTCAGTAGGGCCTAATTCGTCCAACTCGGAGCAATTCTGGGGCAAATCAACAAGTGAGGACAAATGAATATTCCCACAATTTATTCTGAATTTTCAAATCTCCCACCGAATGCTAGCGAGGTAACAAATGTAATAATAATAAAAAAAACTCAAACACTAATTAGTGACATTTTCCTACACTTTAAACTGTGGCCAGCTAATCACCTTTATGTTAATGTACAGATCATCTCTCACCTGTCCTGGTACTTGTAGGAATGAATGTCTTCTTAGACACATGGTGATCTCTTACATATGGCTCTTCTCCTCTTTCTATCACCAGTATAACTGCAGGCTTCCCACTGACACACCCTGTATATGGATATTTATTATAGTATTGATGTTTATTATTCAATACAATATTTGTGAAAATAATGGATTACATAACACTGAACATATGAACTTATAATGTTTTTTTGTCCAGTTAAAGGACTTTAGCACCTAAAAATAACTTCTGTGCTTCTGTGATTTTTGAAAGATCTTTCAAGATCACCTAAAAGTTCATCTAGCCATTTTGCATTTAGTAAACTAATTTCTAAGTTATTTAGATGTATAGATGAGGCTAATGAAAGGATTCCGTGCAGGCACTTCCTGTCTTAGCACTACCTTACCTCGCACACTGTATTGCTGAGCAGTCAGTGAGTGGGAAGGGACATGAAGGGATAATAAGCCTGTAAAAAGCACAATATATGGCTATAAATAACAAAGTAGTTTTCTAATTTAAAAAAGATAACCGATAATACAACATCGAGGTGATATTGAAAGCTCTTTCGGGATCACCAAAGTTAATTTTAGGTGACAGGGTCCCTTTAAAGGCCGATCATGTTTCCTATATGAAAGGATCCCTGTATTTAGGGTGATATTGTTACCTAGAGATATAAGGGATCGGTAATTCTCCATCATGACATCCCTGTACAGTCCCTTCTCTTCTTCTCTTAAACAGTCCCACTCCTCCTTGGAGAAGTAAATTGCAACTTCATCAAACTCTGTTTGGTCCTAAAAAAGAAAATTCTTTAGGTCACACTTGATAATGGAGTTAGACAAAGGAACCACAGTGGAGGAGAAAAGGTCTTATCTCAGAATTTCTCTAACATATATACACACTCTCTCTTCCTAAAAACACATACATAAGACAGTGGTAAGAAAATAAAGGAATAGAGAGTGAGGTGTGTGAGAGAGTGCTGAAGAGCGAGTAACAGATACAGCGAGAAAGTCAGACAGAGGGGGAGATGTTTATGAGACTAAGAGGTGAGAGAAAAAATAATAGAGGGGTGAGGTGTGTGTGATAAAGACAGAGGGTGAGGTGTGTGTGTGCACGATACAGACAGAGGGTGAGGTGTGTGTGTGTGTGATACAGACAGAGGGTGAGGTGTGTGTGTGTGTGATACAGACAGAGGGTGAGGTGTGTGTGATATAGACAGAGAGTGAGGTGTGTGTGTGCACGATACAGACAGAGGGTGAGGTGTGTGTGATACAGACAGAGGGTGAGGTGTGTGTGATACAGACAGAGGGTGAGGTGTGTACGCGATACAGACAGAGGGTGAGGTGTGTACGCGATACAGACAGAGGGTGAGGTGTGCACGATACAGACAGAGGGTGAGGTGTGTGTGATACAGACAGAGGGTGAGGTGTGTACGCGATACAGACAGAGGGTGGTGTGTGTACGCGATACAGACAGAGGGTGAGGTGTGTACGCATTACAGACAGAGGGTGAGGTGTGTACGCGATACAGACAGAGGGTGAGGTGTGTACGCGATACAGACAGAGGGTGAGGTGTGTACGCGATACAGACAGAGGGTGAGGTGCGTGTGTGTGATACAGAGGGTGAGGTGTGTGTGTGTGATACAGAGTGTGAGGTGTGTGTGCGATACAGACAGAGGGAGAGGTGTGTGTCTGTGATACAGAGTGTGAGGTGTGTGTGCGATACAGACAGAGGAAGAGGTGTGTGTCTGTGATACAGAGTGTGAGGTGTGTGTGCGATACAGACAGAGGGAGAGGTGTGTGTCTCTGATACAGACTGTGAGGTGTGTGTGTGTGAGATACAGATGGAGGGTGAGGTGTGTGATACAGACAGAGGGTGAAGTGTGTGTGTGATACAGACAGAGGGCGAAGTGTGTGTGTGATACAGACAGAGGGCGAAGTGTGTGTGTGATACAGACAGAGGGCGAAGTGTGTGTGTGTGTGTGTGTGTGTGATACAGACAGAGGGTGAGGTGTGTGTGTGTGTGATACAGATGGAGGGTGAGGTGTGTGTGTGTGTGATACAGATGGAGGGTGAGGTGTATGTGTGTGTGATACAGTTGGAGGGTGAGGTGTATGTGTGTGTGATACAGATGGAGGGTGAGGTGTATGTGTGTGTGATACAGATGGAGGGTGAGGTGTATGTGTGTGTGATACAGATGGAGGGTGAGGTGTATGTGTGATATAGATGGAGGATGAGGTGTGTGTGATATAGATGGAGGGTGGTGTGTGTGTGTGTGATGTGATACAGATGAAGGGTGAGAGGTGTGTGTGTGTGATACAGATGAAGGGTGAGAGGTGTGTTTGCGTGATATAGACAAAGTGTGAGGGGTGTGTGACAAAGATGGATGATGAGGTGTGTGTGATATAGACAGAGGGAAAGCTGAGCTGTGACTGAAGATGATGCTGTGTCTGAAACACAGAATAGAACATCAATGCCCACAGACAAAGTAGAAGTTTTGGCACTGGGAGAGATAACCCTTGGGATGTGTCTGTACAATCAAAGGAGAAATTGTAGCGCAAACCAACTGTACTGTAGGGTAGAAATAAAAATTCACAATACTTTGAACACTTCTCCAGGATTCAAGTTAAAAGCCCTATTTAAAGCAATAGCACTTTGGTGTTTATATAAAATATGGATTTATCATACAGATACACAGAGATCATACACACAGTATAGTGTATATATTATATGGATTTATCATACAGATACACAGAGATCATACACACAGTATAGTGTATATATAATATGGATTTATCATACAGATACACAGAGATCAGACACACAGTATAGTGTATATATAATATGGATTTATTATACAGATACACAGAGATCAGACACACAGTATAATGTATATATAATCATAACTGGGAACTTCCAGTTGAGGGCTACCCGGAGGGTAGCCCTCTGTTCAGGAGTGGGTGACAAAAATGACGCTAATCGCGTCAAAAAGGGGCGGGGCTTACCGCGAGTGTGTGTGTGTGTGTGTGGGGGGGGGGGCGGACTTAACCCTTTGAGTGCCAGAGTGGTACGGAATGCATTGCAAAGCAATGCATTCCTTACCACTTTGGCACTCAGAGGGTTAAAGGTGTCACACACAAGGCTGGGGACGGAGGAACAGTGGGAGAAAAAGCGGATGTGGTAGAGTTTCAATAGAAACTCTCCACATCCGGAGGAATCTGCCTCTGCCCCGGAGACCCGGTAAAGCTCTGTCAGAACCGGAGTCTCCGGGGCAAATCCGGAGAGTTCCCAGGTATGTATATAATATGGATTTATCATACAGATACACAGAGATCAGACACACAGTATAGTGTATATATAATATGGATTTATCATACAGGTACACAGAGATCACACACACAGTATAGTGTATATATATATATATATATATAACACGGATTTATCATACAGATACACAGAGATCAGACACACAGTACAGTGTATATATAATATGGATTTATCATACAGATACACAGAGATCAGACACACAGTATAGTGTATATATAATATGGATTTATCATACAGATACACAGAGATCAGACACACAGTATAGTGTATATATAATATGGATTTATCATACAGATACACAGAGATCAGACACACAGTATAGTGTATATATAATATGGATTTATCATACAGATACACAGAGATCAGACACACAGTATAGTGTATATATAATATGGATTTATCATACAGATACACAGAGATCTCACACACACAGTATAGTGTATATATAATACGGATTTATCATACAGATACACACAGATCAGACATACAGTATAGTGTATATATACTATGGATTTATCATACAGATACACAGAGATCAGACACACAGTATAGTGTGTATATATAATACGGATTTATCATACAGATACACACAGATCAGACACACAGTATAGTGTATATATAATACGGATTTATTATACAGATACACAGAGATCACACACACAGTATAGTCATACCTGGGAACTCTCAGGGTTTGACCCTGAGACTCAGGGTTTTGACCCAAATCTCAGGGTCTCAGGGTGAAGGGCCAAATTCTCAGGGTGAGAGAGGTCTGTGTCACCTACTATATGAATTTCTCCAATTAAATGTTTCCTTAGCCTCTAAACTGGTGCCATCAGTACCAGAAAGACAGTGGGAGATGTCCTTCTTGTCTTGTTTGTGTTCAGGCAGTGAGTTATCCAAACTGTAGCATGTTAAAGGTCCCTCGCACACAGACCGGAGCACCTCTGTGTTAGAGCAAGCAGGCACATATCGCATAAAATCTACATTATGGGAAGCTTTAAGGGTTAATATTTCAAAGATCTCAGGGTCAGCTCATCTTGAAAGTTCCCAGGTATGAGTATAGTGTATATATATAATATGGATTTATCATACAGATACACAGAGATCACACACACAGTATAGTGTATATATAATATGGATTTATCATACAGATACACAGAGATCACACACACAGTATAGTGTATATATAATATGGATTTATCATACAGATACACAGAGATCAGACAGACACACACGAAATGAATGTTCCAGGACTCAGACAGATAATATTTATGAGAGTTGATGAGAAATAGTCATAAAAAATGTCAATCGTCTGTAACAAAATGTGTTCTAAACTACAAACAGACGACTACAATCAAAAAGTATCACTTACCATGTTACCGAAGAGGCAGTCAGTTCCGGTGCGATTATAACGCACCGACCGGAAGTCAAATGATGAAATAGGGTCCGTGCAGAAACAAGAGATCTGTGTGTAACGTTCCTGTTATGGAGCAGTGACATCTAGTGGCCAGAAGAAGGAATACAGGGACAGAGGATTAGATTTTAGCTGAAGCTGTTTAGCACCAGATTTCAGCCTTGAATTATTCTCCCTTACACACAGAGAAGTGTTTATCAATCCTTTCAGTGTTGTATTTCCATAGATATCCAGTTAGTCAGTTCAATAATATTGAACTGCTGTGTAGAAAGTTGTAGAAACTCATCATGTGACCAAAACAGTGCAAATAATTATACTGGAATACAGATACACATTTTATCAAACATTTACATACATATGCACACTGTCTCACACTGACATACAGACACACAAAACAACCCACACACAGAGCCTCACACACATACACACTAATATACACACACACATCCTCATACATAGATATACACACATTCATTCTCACACGCAGACACAAACTCCAATGTATTTTCAGAGACACATATACCCTTTTATCCATGCTTCCTGGAGAAACACACAGGCCTGGGGGTAGGCGTGTCCAAATGATATTTGTGTCATAATGTAGGCGGGGCTTACTCAGAGTGACAAGCGTTTGAGCGTCTGTAGGCGGTGTTTTTGTTTTAATGGGTATGGATGTGGGAGGTACAGGATGGGAAAGGCCGAAACATGTGGGACAGTGGGTAACTGGACTCAAAGCCAGAGAATCAGCCTCTA
This sequence comes from Rhinophrynus dorsalis, assembly GCA_037306005.1. Taxonomy (NCBI): domain Eukaryota; kingdom Metazoa; phylum Chordata; class Amphibia; order Anura; family Rhinophrynidae; genus Rhinophrynus; species Rhinophrynus dorsalis. The sequence goes on along the minus strand of CM074727.1, from coordinate 15,708,735 downwards.
TCCCCAGAATCCCAGTAATTAACTCTGAGAACCGGAGTCTCTGGGGAAGATTCAGAGAGTTCCCAGTATGATATACAATGGGCACAAGCAGACAGAGATACACAGGCCCCTACAAATGGGGAAACCCTTTCATAAATGCTGGGGAAAATCTGTCCCACAACAATTAGACTTGGGTGGTGGAAAATCATGGGCATTCACCAAAGCTGGCTGTAGCATAGTGGCCATGTGTCCTGGATTTGCAGGGATATTCCTAGATTTTGGCTTCATCCTGGGATTCGTTCTTTATTTTGAAGAGTCAGCCCCCAGAAGACATGCAAATGATATACAAGGACGATGCCTCTAAGGAATGATCTGATGGCTGCCACCAGGGCTTGTTCGTGCCAGAGAATACAGAGTACAAATATTGTGAGGCAGCATGTGGGGAAGCCACAAAAATTCCACCTACTGCTTCTCTCCCTCTCATTGAGGGTCCGGGTCATGGAGCAAAACAGGGGAACCTTCCGGGTTGACTGATATGTCCTCCAGCAGAAACACCCATCCATGAAGAGTGTTGATTTCATTCTATTAAACAAGCCAAAAGATGTGAGAGACTCTGAGCATGAAAAAAGCACGACTTATTCTTCATCTAGTTACTGCTCAAGAGCATCACATTTTAGTTCTTTAATGCTATTACAAAAGAGAAATTTCCACATACACATAAGGGCTGGTCAGTACCAAAATGATGGCCAAGAAAAACCAGCTAACCCCAGACATACATTTCAGCCTTATTTGTACTTTGCTAGTGAGATACAACTGGCATCCCTAGACACTGAGAGCAAGGGGTCCACATCTGGATTACCCTTTAAACTTAGGGAGAGACCCTAAGTTGCTCTCAGTGCCTAGGGGATCCAGCTGCACCCTCGTGACGAGGCCCAAATAGGCGAAACGTAAGTCGGGGGTTAGATGGTATTCCTGTTCAGGGGGAACTTGCCCATCGTTTTGGAACTGGACTGCCCTTTTGGGCGGGATTAGTCTAATATGTATGTGGAAATTTATCCTCTGTAATGGCACTAGAGAGTTAAAACGTGATGCTTCTGGGAGGTGACTTGCCGTAGGACAGGCCATTATGCTGTTGTTCATTCCCAGAAGCCTCTCACTTTCTATATGTTTATTTTTTGAATACTCTTAGGGGGTATCCCTAGGAGTGAAGGGTAATCCAGACGTGGACCCCTTGCTCTCAGTGCCTAGGGAATTCAACTGTACCATAATGACCAGGCCAAATTAGGCTGAAACGTACGTTGGGAGTTAGCTGGTGTTCTGATGCAGGGGGGACTTGCCCATCATTTTTAAACTGGACTGTCCTTTTGGGCTGGATTAGTCTAATATGTATGGGAAACTTTTTCCTCTGTAATGGCACTAGAGAGCTAAAACATGATGCTTCTGGGCGGTGACTAGCCGTAGGACAGTCCATTGTGCTGTTGTTCATTCCCAGAAGCCTCTCACATTCTATATGTTCATTCTGTTAAAGCTGGAAAGAAGAAAGGATTTCTTGAAACTGATCACCCAACCGTGCTGCTCCAGTATGGACTCACATGTCTAAAGCTAAAGGTGCACGGCCCCCTCTAAAGGAGCTACTGGAAAATGGCCGCTCAGAGAGGGAGTAAAAGAAATCCCTGAAGGTCCTGGCTCAACATGGAATTCTGGGATGGCAATGCGGCTACACACAGCTCTGCTTTCCCAGAATTTACTGGGCCTTAATGGCCACCACCTGCCAGAATCGGGTGGTCGTTAAGGGGTTAACGTAAGTGTTAGATGTAAGAATCTTAAAATCAGCTGCTGGGGGTGGGGGGTAATCCCAGTGCTGTAGTGCAGCAGGAGAGAAGGGATATAATAGAGATGATTGCCTGAGGATAACAGTGTCTTATCAGGTGACTTCCACTCCTCATAAAACCATCTAGTCCAGGGAATGATGGGAAGGGAAAAGCACAGTGTCTGTCTTGCACCTCTTACACATATCTGAGGATGGAGACCTGGCATTTCGTGGTTGGATTGCTGTTATGGCAGGACCAATATGATATGCTTTAGGATATTTCCTCTTTGTGAAAAGCACTAGTGGCTAAAAGAGATTGCACCCTGGGTAGGACGCCATTCCTATAGAGCCTGCAAATTTGTATTGTAGGTTTGTTCCTAGTCGAGCATCTCTGACTTTTAAGAAACATATGCAAATTACCCTTGGGATTAGTCACCTCAAGGGTAATAGGGGAATCCAGCACTGGACCCCTTGCTCACAGTGCCTAGAGAGATCAGCTACAACTCACTGATGAGGCCCAACAAGGCCGAAACGTACATCTAGGGTTGGCTGCTTCTCTTGTTCCTTCCTGGTTACACCCCTTCCTGATTGCTAGAATTCCTTCCTGGTTACACCCCTTCCTGATTGCTAGAATTCCTTCCTGGTTACACCCCTTCCTGATTGCTAGAATTCCTTCCTGGTTACACCCCTTCCTGATCGCTAGAATTCCTTCCTGGTTACACCCCTTCCTGATCGCTAGAATTGCTTCCTGGTTACATCCCTTCCTGATTGCTAGAATTCCTTCCTGGTTACACCCCTTCCTGATTGCTAGAATTGCTTCCTGGTTACACCCCTTCCTGATTGCTAGAATTACTTCCTGGTTACACCCCTTCCTGATTGCTAGAATTCCTTCCTGGTTACACCCCTTCCTGATCGCTAGAATTCCTTCCTGGTTACACCCCTTCCTGATTGCTAGAATTGCTTCCTGGTTACATCCCTTCCTGATTGCTAGAATTCCTTCCTGGTTACACCCCTTCCTGATTGCTAGAATTGCTTCCTGGTTACACCCCTTCCTGATTGCTAGAATTCCTTCCTGGTTACATCCCTTCCTGATCGCTAGAATTGCTTCCTGGTTACACCCCTTCCTGACTGCTAGAATTGCTTTCTGGTTACACCCCTTCCTGACTGCTAGAATTGCTTCCTGGTTAGAACCCCCAACCCCTTACTGCTAGAATTCCTTCCTGGGTGCATCCTTCACTGCTTGTTAGAATTCCTGTTACAGGTCTTCCTGATATTTATTATTCCTTCCTTGTTACACCCCTTGGTAGTATTCTCTCTTATTACTCCCCCTTCTCCTTAGTAGAACTCACCTCTCACCTTCATACCTCTCAACATTTCAAATGGCCAACGAGGGAAACCTTTGTTTTAGGGGTGTCGCTGGGGGCATTGCCAAGAATTGTTAGGTTATTTCATGACCTAAAGAAACCTCTTGTATAACTGAATAAATGATTTAGAGCAAAACTAAAATATTTTATTTATACAGACTAATTGCTTGTACCATTTCTCTCATGTCACATAAGGCACATTAAAAATGTCACAGTTACATAGCGTGAATGGTAACGAGTGTCAATCTGGGGTGCACAGCCGGAGCTAGATGGAGGCGCACGGTGCAATTTTAGTTAACTTCATACTTTTAAAGAGCCAGGTCTTGTTAATTGGGACATACTTGTATGTGACCAACAAAAAGGCTAATTTTTGTCTTAACCACTTCACCCCTTTGCCACATTGTATACAAGTATGTCGCCTGGTTACTCAACATCAGAATGTCTCCTTTTTTCAACCAGGCCACATTGTTATTATGCCGTTTTGTTGGTCGCCCATTAGTTGGTGACAATTCAATAGGATACTTTTCCAGTTACACCCATTCCCTGTTCACTAAAATGTCTTCCTGTTAAATCCCCCCCCTCTGCTTTCTAGATTTCCTTCCTCCTAACACCCTCTACCTGTTTGATAGATTTCCCTCCTGGTAACACTGCGTTCCTGCTCACTAGAAATCCTTCAGGGTTACGCTTCTTCACTATTCTCTACAGTTTCTTCCTGGTTGAAGCCCCCGCTTGGTTACACCTTTCCCTGCTCTCTAGAATTCCTTTCTTGTTACATCTCTCTCTCTGCTCTCTAGAATTCCTTACTGGTTACATCTCCCTTTCCCAGCTCTATAAAATCCCTTCCTGGTTGCATCCCCCTCTCTGCATCCGTGCATCATGTCGGTGCATGTGCAGAAGAGGACAGAGCTGGCCGAAGAAGTTTCCTTACTTGGTACCTGGAACCAGAAAGGTAACAACAGACAGTGTAACTGAGACTTTATTATAGAACCTGCGGGGTTCATGGATGCCCTATCCACACTGAGCAACCAGATCTCCTCTCTGGCAGCCTCTGTTCAGGAGCTCCAAAGTAATCAAGCCGTGCTTCAGCCTACTTCTCCTCCTAAAGGACCCTGGGTTTCTCCCTCTGGACCCCCTACTGACTCTGGTACCTCTTCTCCTGAACCTCAGGTACCCCTTCTGGAGCAATTTGGTGGAAACAGGCAAGAAGACAGGACAGGCTGAGTGTGTGCAATGCTCAGGTTCCAATCCGAAAGTCAGTGCAGGCTGAGAGGGTGCAGAAGTCAGTATCCAATCTAAATGATGAGCCAATTTTTCAAAAGTATTCAATTATGGTTTATTTTTATTAAAGTTAAATAAAAAATGTATTCTACAGTTTATACTTTTTCTAAATGAATTATTTACTAAAGATAAATAACGATTAAAAAATCTGCTGCATCTAAGTAGTGATTAATTCCTTCGTCCAATGGTGGTAAATCTTTAGACCTCCAACTATGGAGAAATGCAATTTTCATCATCCCCAACACATCTTTGCTCTATGGGAATGGTGAGCTGTAGTTCTCAATAGCTGGAGGCCCAAAGATTGACTAATTCTGACTGAGTCAATTTTGTCTCATTACAGAAATATAATTCATGTCTTTACTACAGCAAGGAATAGAAAATGTTGTTTCCAGTGTGAAGCATCTTGCTGAAATATCCATGACTCAGCAGGGAGAGCGGACCATCTGATACACTGCTCTGCACCACTACACGGAGTGATGATAATACCATTTGTGTACCCTTTAAGGTCTACCCTAGAAATCATTATAAGAAGGACTTTCACACAGGAAGTCACACTTTCCACTTGTTCCTGTTCTGGATGTGTAGGTTCATCCTCTCCATGACTAACATTGGGATACATAAGCCATAAACGTGTCATATGGAAATATCTTATCCTTGTTCCACAAAATAAATTGTCACATTCAGAACATGATAACTCAGTTCCCTTCCATGTAAACTCTAAACTTTTTGCAACCTTTAGATTAGAATTAAAACAGTATCGGCATTGAGGACATGGAAATATTTCTATCATGTGGCTCATATTTATCCTATCACCCACCCCCTCCTCTCTTCCAAGCTATTTATATTAATGTCTTTAACCCCTTCAGTGCCAGAGGCTCGGGCCATTTCCTTTACCCTGCAGGCCAGACACTTTTTCAACATTTTGCTATCCTTCCGTTTAGACTTGATTTCCTCTGGGGATTTTTAGTTACGTATGGAAAACTATATATTGTTTTTTTCAGAACGAATTGAGCTTTCTTGTGGTACCTTACATGGAGAGAATTTTACATCGTGCTAAAAGCTATGATGTCATAATGACAAAAAAAGTGAAAATTTACTCATTTTGCTAAAATCATATACTATGTATCAAAAACATTTACCTTCATTGAAAAAGTTTCAATTATTTGAAAAAGCCTCGAGTCCCCCGAGTAAAAAAATACCAAATTTGTATAGTTTTACCTACGTCCATGGCTAGCGTAGAGCCCTAATCACCAGCAGCGCAAAATGACATTTTCAAGTTTATAAACTAATATGTGCGTTCTAGTGTTTTTGTGGTAAATCTACCCTAAAACAGCGGAATAACTATATAAAACTATATATTTCTGGAAAGCAGACAACCTGCTGCATCTAATGAGGGGTGAATTGCCTTGTTACCCCAAGCCTGGTGTGCACAAATGCCTCCAGAAGATGGCACAAATGAAAAAAAAAGGCATTTTCTTACATTTCTGCCCCTTCAACTGTACTAAAATGTGTGAAAACCATGGCATATCCAACTGTATTCATTAGCTAGTGCTCTTAGGAGAAAAATGACACCCCACTGGTATGAGTTCACCTACCTCAGGGGGCGCTACAAGTACAAAACTACACCTATTGCAACCTCTAATTTTTCTAACATTTTCTCAAACATTACTTGTCTGTACACAAATGGTTATAACAACTACAGAAGTGAAGAAAGGGTACACAAACCATACCATTTTGAAAAGAAAACACCCTGCCGCATCTAATGATGGGTGACTTACCTTGTTACCCCAAGCCTGGAGTGCACAAATGACTCCAGAAGGTGGTGCTAATGAAAAAAAAAGGCATTTTCTTACATTTCTCCCCCTTCAAATTTACTGAAATTTGTGAAAACCATGGCATTTCAACCTGTATTCATTAGCTAGTGCTCTTAGGAGAAAAATGACACCCCACTGGTATGAGTTTAACTACCTCAGGGGGCGCTAGAAAAGCAAAACGACACCTACTACAACCTCTAATTTTTCTAAAATTTTTCAAACATTACTTGTCTGTACACAAATGGTTATAACAACTACAGAAGTGAAGAAAGGATACACAAACCATACCATTTTGAAAAGAAGACACCCTGCCGCATCTAATGATGGGTGACTTGCCTTGTTACCCCAAGCCTGGAGTGCACAAATGCCTTCAGAAGGTGGCGCTAATGAAAAAAAAGGCATTTTCTTTCATTTCTGCCCCTTCAAATGTACTGAAATGTGTGCAAACCATGGCATTTCCAACTGTATTCATTAGCTAGTGCTCTTAGGAGAAAAATGACACCCCATTGGTATGAGTTTAAATACCTCAGGGGGCGCTAGAAGTGCAAAACGACACCTACTACAACTTCAAATTTTTCTAACATTTTCTCAAACATTACATATCTGTACACAAATGGTTATAACAACTACAGAAGTGAAGAAAGGGTACACAAACCATACCATATTGAAAAGAAGACACCCTGCCGCATCTAATGATGGGTGACTTGCCTTGTTACCCCAAGCCTGGAGTGCACAAATGCCTCCAGAACGTGGCACTAATGAAAAAAAAAGGCATTTTCTTACATTTCTGTCCCTTCAAATGTACTGAAATTTGTGAAAACCATGGCATTTCCAACTGTATTCATTAGCTAGTGCTCTTAGGAGAAAAATGACACCCCATTGGTATCAGTTTAACTACCTCAGGGGGCGCTAGAAGTGCAAAACGACACCTACTACAACCTCACATTTTTATAACATTTTCTCAAACATTACTTGTCTGTACACAAATGGTTATAACAACTACAGAAGTGAAAAAAGGGTACACAAACCATACCATTTTGGAAAGAAGACAACCTGCCACATCAAATGAGGGGTGAATTGCCTTCTTACCCCAAGCCTGTTGTGCCCAAATGCTTCCAGAAGGTGGCACTATAGGAAAAAAATGGCATTTTCTTACATTTCTGCCCCTTCATCTGTATGGAAATCTGTGAAAAACATGGAATTTCCAACTGTATTCATTAGCTAGTACTCTTAGGAGAAAAATGACACCCCATTGGAATGAGTCGACCTACCTTAGGGGTGCCAGAAGCACATAACTACACCTTCCTGTTTGCTTCTTTGAAAATGGCTTCTTGTACTAAAATGTCCATAACTGTTAGAGACATGAAGGAAAGGTATAAAAGGTATACCATTTTGGAAAGTAGACATTCTCCCACATCAAGGGAGGTGTCACTTGCCTTTCTATCCCCTGGGCTGAAGTGCACAAATATTTCCAAAAGGTGGCGCTATGGGAATAAATGTTTTTTTACATTTCCACCACTTCAAAGATATAAAATCTTTGAAAACCATAACATTTCCTGCTGTATTCAGTACTTGCTACAAAATGAGAAAAATGGTAGCCCATTTGTGTGGGTTAACATACAATATGTGGGTGCTAGGAACACGAACGTAAACCTGACACTTTTGTTTTTTAAATTATCTGCTTGCACTAAAATGGTTATAACCATAATAGATATGCAGAAACAATGCCATTTTGAAAAGAAAACTACCTGCCGCATCTAATGAGGGGTCACTGGCCTTCTTACCCAAAGGCTGGTACGCACAAATGCTTCCAGGAGGTGGTGCTAATGAAAAAAAGGCATTTTCTTACATTTCTGCCCCTTCAAATGTATGGAGCTCTGTAAAAACCATGGAAATTTTCAACTGCATTCATTAGCTAGTGCTCTTAGGAGTCAAACGACACCCCTCCTACCTTAGGGGGTTCTATAAGTAGAAAACTACATCTACTACAACCTCTGATGTTTCTAACATTTTCTCAAATGTGACTTGCCTGTACAAAAATGGCTATAACACCTTCAGAATTGAAGAAAAGGTAGATAAGCCATACCATTTTGGAAAGAAGACAATCTGACGCATCTAATGAGGGTTCACTTGCCTTCTTACCCCAATACTGGTGTGCATAAATGTTTCCAGAAGGAGGCGATATAGGAAAAAAATTGCATTTTTTTACATTTCTGCTCCTTCAAATGTATGGAGCTCTGTGAAAACCATGGAATTTTCAACTGCATTTGTTTGCTAGTGCTCTTACGAGTCAAACGACACCCCATTGGTATGAGTTGAACTATCTTAGGGGGTGCTAGAAGTAGAAAACTACACCTACTACAACCTCTGATGTTTCTAACATTTACTCAAACCTGACTTGCCTGTACAAAAATGGCTATAACACCTTCAGAATTGAAGAAAAGGTAGATAAACCATACCATTTTGGAAAGAAGACAACCTGCCACATCGAATGAGGGGTCACTTGCCTTTTTACCCCTAAGTTAGTTGGCACAACTATTTCCAGAATGTGGTGCTACAGGAAAAAACAAACAAACATATGTTTTACACATCAGTCACTTCAAAGATACTAAAATGGTTCAATGGCGTGGGATTTCCTAGGAGGACTTCTTGCCAGCCTAAGAAAAATGGTACCCCACTGCTGTGGGTTGACATACCAATTTACGCTACAGGAGCGTAGCTACCAGTGAAACAGGAATGGGAAAGCAAACAGTGTATGTGTGATTTTATGGCTAACAGATGAAAGAAGCTAGGGCGTCAGCCGGTGTACGTAAGGACCTGTGACTACAAGTGTAACAAAGTGTGTGGGAGGGTGAGGGATTAGGCAGTGTGTGTGGGTATGAGCAGAGGAGCAAGGATGGTGGTGATGGTGGGGCAGTGTCTGATAGTGTGTATGGCAGATCTGTGACTACCAGTGTGCACTGTATGTCCCCTCATACAAAGCACTGCGTTGGACCCCCCCCTCCTGTGGCACGTGCATTTTTTGGGGCTTTTCCCCCCAATATTTTTGTGTAGACCTCGTTGGGGGCATCAGAACCCATACAATGAGGTCTAAATAAAAAATAAGGGGGGAAAAAAATCCTGTGTGTGCCACAGGGGTGTCCAGTGGATTGCAAAGCAATGCATTTGGGCCCCTGTGGCTCACAAAGGGTTAATTTTTTTTTATTGTTACTTTATATTCAGATGGCCAACAAACAAGCTCTGATCACAAAGTAATGATAAAAAGTCCTGTGTGTGCCACAGGAAGGGGGTCTGCATTGAACCCCAGCTCCCAGTGGCACACCCTGATCCCTCCCCAATGAGATCTTAGTAAAAAAAATATATATATGTCCACAAACAGAGTGACCCTGTGAGTGCCACAGGGGTCTCCAGCGCATTGCAAAGCAATGCATTGGATCCTTGTGGCACTCAAAGGGTTAATTTTTTTATCATTACTTTGTAATCAGAGCTTGTTGGGGGGCCATCAGGACCAATCCTGATGGCCCCCCAACAATCTCTGGTAACAAAAGAATGATAAAAGCCCTGTGTGTGCCGCAGAAGGGGGGCTGCATTGACCCCCTCCTCTGGCACACACAGGGTTAATTTTTTTGATTTACTTTTTTTTTATTATAGACCTCATTGGGGGGGTATCAGGACCCCTTGATTCCCCCCAATGAGGTCTTACAAAAAAAAGGAATAAAAATAATTTTCCCTGTGAGTGCCACAGGGGTCTCCAGCGCATTGCAAAGCAATGCATTGGACCCTTGGGGGACTCATAGGGTTATTTTTTTTTATTATTATTACTTTGTAATCAGAGCTTGTTGGGGGGCCATCAGGACCAATCCTGATGGCCCCCCAACAATCTGTGGTAACAAAGGAATTATAAAAGCCCTGTGTGTGCCACAGGAGGGGGGATGCATTGGACCCCCTGTAGCACACACACAGGGTTACATTTTTTATTTTTTTTTTTAATCATAGAACTCATTTACGGGCATAAGGACCCCCCCTGATCCCCCCAATGAGGTCTTGCAAAAAAAAAATCCCCCCAAAATAAGTGACCCTGTGAGTGCCACAGGGGTCTCCAGCACATTGCAAAGCAATGTGCTGGGGACCCCTGCGGCACTCACCGGGTTACTTAGCCATTTTTTTTTACATTTTATTTTATATATATATATATATTTTTTAATTTCAGACCTCGTGGGGGACATCAGGACCCCTCCTGGTGTCCCCCCAGTTATTGATCTCCCAGCCAATCAGCTGGGAGATCAATAAGGAGACTGCCTTCCCTAACGTCATCGGTGACCCGGAAGTTCGGGTAGGAGTGACGGGAGAGGAGAAGCTGCGCTTCTCCTCTTGCCTTATTGATCTCCCAGCGCGATCGGCTGGGAGATCAATAACTGGGGAGGCATGAGGAGTGATCCTCATGTCCCCCCACGAGTGCCAGAGTATTTCTTTTTAAATGCGGTCACTGCATGCTGGTTATACTGGCTTATGCAGTGACCGCATTTTAGTGGGTACATTGTACGAGCTTGGCACAGCGGGTACAGCTGTCCAAACTCGTACAATGTACCCACCTGGCACTCTAGGGGTTAAGTCTGTCATGGTAAGCATTGTCCTGAACGGTTCACTTTTAAAAAGTTGCACACAAAACAGCGTGCGACCTAAAGGTGCAAAAACCATGTTGCCTTGATAAAAAGTGTGATGTGAGAATCTCGCTTTGCATGAAAAGACCGAGATTCTCATGTTGTGCCCTTAAACGTCGCTTTAACCAGCATCAGTTTTAGTGCCCGTTTAGACCTCTGCCGGTTCGATCGTCAATAAAGCTTCCTCCTCCTTTCTGGGTCCTCCATGTGTCATAGTAACATAGTAATTTAGGTTGAAAAAAGACTTGAGTCCATCTAGTTCAACCTTTTCCTATTCCTGTTTACCATCGTTGATCCAAAAGAAGGCAAACCCCCCCCCTCAATTAGCAATTTAAAATTCTGCCTTGAATGTGGGGGGGGGGAAATTCCTTCTTGATTCCAAATGGCAATCAGATTCCTCCCTGGATCAACAAGCCCCAACTAAATATTCATCCCAATACTAACGTGCATAGCCCTCTATGTTATGCTCTTTTAAATAAGTATCCAGGCCCCTTTTAAAGGCATCTAATGTTTTCGATAGCACCACCTCCTCAGGCAGTGAATTCCACACCTTTATTGTCCTTACTGTAAAGAAACCCTTCCGCTGTTGTAGATTAAATCTCCTTTCCTCAAGTCTAAGCGGGTGGCCTCTTGTCCTGTGTACTGTTCTGTTAATGAACAGGTCTTTGGAGAGCCCTTTGTATGGGCCCTGAACATATTTATATAGTGTTATCATATCCCCTCTAAGACGCCGTTTCTCTAGTGTGTACAAGTTTAACTTTTCTAGCCTTTCTTCATAACTAAAGCTTTCCATTCCCCTTACTAGTTTTGTAGCCCTCCTCTGCACTTTCTCTAGTTCCATAATGTCCTTTTTCAGAAAGGGCACCCATAATTAAACAGCATATTCTAAGAGGGGGCTTACCATGGACCTGTAAAGAGGCATAAGTATATCTTCCTCCCTTGAGTCAATACCCCTTTTAATACATGCCAATATCTTATTGGCCTTTGCAGCTGCCAGTTGGCACTGCATGCTACTGCTAAGTCTATTGTCTACCATTACTCCCATATCCTTTTCATTTGTAGATTTCCCCAGAGAAACACCATTTAAACTATATGTTGCATTTTTATTATTATACCCAAAATGCATAACTTTACACTTGTCTATATTGAATCTCATTTGCCACTTGCCTGCCCAGTTACTCAATTTGTCCAAATCCTCTTGTAATGAAGACACATCCAGTTCAGACTTTATTACCTTACTTAATTTTGTGTCATTGGCAAACACTGATACATGGCTCCCTATGCCCTCTGGGAGGTCATTAATAAACAAATTAAAAAGAAGAGGACCCAGGACAGATCCCTGAGGTACTCCACTTATCACGTTTATCCAATTGGAGAACTTGCCATTTACTACCACTCTTTGCATTCTATCTTTCAGCCAATTTCCAATCCACACACAAACATTTTCCCCTAGGCCTATTTCATTCAATTTGTACAGTAACCTCTTGTGTGGAACTGTATCAAATGCCTTGGCAAAGTCTAAATAGATCACATCAACCGCCGCTCCCGCATCTATATTATTACTCACTTTTTCATAAAATGCGATCAAGTTAGTTTGACAAGACCTGTCTTTCACAAAGCCATGTTGGCTATTGCTAATGATATTCGTGTTCCAGCAGAATTCTTGAATATATTCCCTTAGCAACCTTTCAAACAGCTTCCCTACCACAGACGTCAAGCTTACAGGTCTGTAATTTCCTGGCTGTGACTTTGATCCCTTTTTAAATATGGGCACCACATCTGCTTTACGCCAATCCATGGGCACCATACCTGAAATAAAAGAATCCCTGAAAATCAAATATAACGGTCTGGCCAGGGTCTGGCTTAGCTCTTTAAGTACCCGTGGGTGTATACCATCTGTCCCCAGAGCTTTGTCTACCTTAACACCATTCAAATGTTTTAACACTTTTTCTTGTGTTAGCCAGTCCCATGCTTGCTGTGACTGTTCTGTAAAAATAGTCTGCAGATTCTTGTCCATTGGGTCTTCCTTGGTAAAAACAGAAGAAAAGAAATTATTTAAAATATCTGCCTTCTCTCTGTCCCCCTTGACCATCTCACCTGTTTCAGATAACAAGGACCCAACATTATCAGACTTTAATTTTTTGCCATTAATGTATTTAAAGAACTTCTTTGGGTTGATCTTGCTCTCCTTAGCAATATTTTTTTCATTCTCCAGTCTAGCTAATTTAACAGCCTTTTTGCAGGTTTTGTTGACATTTTTGTATACTGCAAATGCCTCTGCTGATCCCTCAGCTTTGTAATGTTTAAATGCCGCTTTCTTGTTATTTATTTCATGAATTACTTTACTGGTTAGCCACATTGGCTTTAATTTGCTTCTTTTGTATTTGTTTCCAATAGGGATAAATTTATATGTGTATTTTTGCAATGTTATTTTGAATGCATTCCACTTACCTTCTGTGTTTTTTCCTGAAAATATTTTATCCCAGTTAACGAGACCAAGGGATGAATTAAATCTGCTAAAGTTGGCCTTTTTAAAATTCAGTGTTTTGGTGGGACCCATACTAAATTGCTTTTTTGAATTTATCTCAAACGATACCATGTTATGGTCACTATTCCCCAAGTGCTCCCTAACTTGGATGTTAGAGATAAGTTCTTCATTGTCAGTTATTACCAGATCCAGACATGCATTCCCTCTGGTTGAGGTCTGCACTAGTTGAGACAAAAAATTGTCATTCAACAAGTTCAGAAACTTCAGAAAATTAGCTGCTCCATTTTTCCAGTCTATTTCTGGATAATTAAAATCCCCCATAATTAAAGTTCTCCCTATTTGAGAAGCCTTTTCTATTTGCATTAATAGCTTTGATTCCTCAAGGTCACCAATGTTTGGTGGTTTATAACAAATACCCACTAATATTTTTTGGGCAGTTTTACCCCCAGTGACTATTTCAACCCACAGGGATTCCACATGTTCACTACCGTCATCACATATATCTTCCCGCAATTGAGGCAATAATGCTGGTTTGACATACAGGCAGACCCCACCACCTCTTTTGTTTGACCTATCTTTTCTAAATAACATGTAGCCCTCCAAATTGATTGACCAATCATGTGTGTCATCCCACCATGTTTCTGTTATGCCTATCAAGTCATAGTTTTCAATTTCAGCTACCAGCTCCAGTTCCCCTATTTTACCAGTTAAACTTCTGGCATTTGCAAGCATACAATTTATGCCACTGCTATGTTTCATTTGTGATTTAATTTTTATGTGGTTTATAGGCTTCTCCCTATCATATGTACTAACCCCGGCCCCAGATCGTCCCACCTGGTTATTAACTATATCGCCTTCCCTTTCTATACTATCTATCCCAGTATTTATTGGTCCCTTCCTAGTTTAAAATCTCCTCCAGCCGTCTAGTCATCCTCTCCCCAAGCACTTGAGACCCTCTTGCATTCAGGTGCAATCCATCCCTGCTATACAGATTGTACCCCAAAGCAAAATCAGCCCAGTGCTCTAAAAACCCAAAGCCCTCCTTCTTACACCAAGACTTCAGCCATGCATTGAGCTCCCTAATCTCCCGCTGTCTCTCTGGCGTAGCGCATGGCACAGATAGTATCTCTGAGAATACTACCTTGGAGGTCCTGTTCCTAATCTTACTGCCTAAATCCCTAAAATTACCTTTTAGGACTCTCCACCTTCCTCTTACTTTGTCATTGGTACCAATATGCACCAAGACAGCTGGATCCTCTCCAGCCCCTCCCAATAATCTGTCCACCCTGTCTGCAACATGCCGAACCCGGGCACCCGGGAGACAGCAAACCATTCGGTTGCCGCGATCAGAGCCACAGATTACCCTATCTGTTCTCCTAATAATGGAGTCCCCTACCACCACAACCTGCCTAGGCTTCACTTTCCTCTGGATCCCCTCTGTGCTAGAGGAGCTGTTCTCCCGGCTGTTAGGGAGAACAGTCTTCTCCAACAATTCCACTTCTGGGTTTGCCTCCCCAACATCTTCACTTAAATGAGCAAATTTGTTTGGGTGGAAAAACTCAGGACTGGCTGCCCTCTTCCCTCCCCCACTGCAACCACTTCTAACTGTTACCCAGCTATGTGCCTGGTTCCCTTCTAGCTGATCTCCTCCCTCTTTGCTAGGTGACCCAGCTAGACTCCGCTCAGTTAGCAAGAGACTCCTCTCAAGGTTGTCAATATCTCTCAGTGTTGCAATATGACTCTCTAGAGCTCCAATCTGAGCTTGTAGAAGGGCCACTTGCTCACACTTGCCACAGCGGTATGGACCCTGGATCGGCTGTTCCAAGCATGCATACATATGGCAAGATATGCACTGAGTGAGATCTCCAAACTTGCTCATCATGTATAGTGCAAATGTGAGTTCTTACAGATGTAAACAATTAATTTACCTGTGTTCCTCTGACTCCTGTGTTTCACAAACTCCTGTGTTTCACAAAATCTGCACTTATTCCAGAGCACTTAGGAAAGAGCACGCTCTATTTGTGAGCAAGCTCTGTGAGTCCCGTACCTAGATTTATACAGGCCTACACAGGGGATTGTTCACAAACCCCACCCTTAATTAACTAATCACACTCCCAGAAAAAACACAACCTTTTACACTTTAACCCTTTAACCTTCTTACTGCAGGTTAGGATGTAAACACAAAAACACTTTTCCAATTCTGAGATGTACAAACTGTTCACTTAATCCAGAGCACACTTCAATTTGTGAGCCAAAACAGCGTGTGACCTAAAGGCGCAATAATCATGTCGCCTTAATGAAAAGGCGACATGAGAATCTCTCCCTGTATGAAAACTGCGAGATTCTCATGTCATGCCCTTAAAATTTGCTTTAACCCGCATCAGTTTTAGTGGCCGTTTAGAGCTCTGCCGGTTCAAACGTCAATTAAGCTTCCTCCTCCTTTCTGGATCCTCCATGTGTCTTACTCATCTTAGTACTTTCTGTAGCTTACACATAGTACAGTTATCTTGTATCTGCTTTTCTATCAGGCTCCCTGCTCTTGTTGCCCTGTCTGTGGTGCTGCTTGCCGGGATGGCAGCTGTCTTAACAGAAGGTTTGTACTGCGGGCAGCTTGTGCGCTATGATGTGCTGGGAGCGACCAGAGGAAATATCATCTTGACCACTACAGACCTGGAGACAGAAGAGGAAACCCGGCACACACTGTAACCAGGATAACTATCCTCACATCCACCACAGTAATATGTGTACGCTACGGAAAGTACTAAGATGACGAAGACACATGGAGGACCCAGAAACGAGGAGGGAGCTTAATTGACGATTGAACCAGCAGAGCTCTAAACGGCCACTAAAACTGATGCAGGTTAAAGCGATGTTTAAGAGCATGATATGAGAATCTCTCAGTTTTCATACAGGGAGAGATTCTCATGTCGCCTTTTCATTAAGGAGACATGGTTATTGCACCTTTAGGTCACACGCTGTTTTGTGTATGACTTTTTAAACGGATACTGTCTTGAAGTCCCTGCAGTATTTCGTACCTATTCTTCTTCTAACTGCTTCCAATTTACTGAATATTCATATGGAGACGTAGTCCCCCACCCTGTACACAGAGCTCCAGGTGAGGACTTACCAGTGATCTGTACATTGGTATTAGTACTTCTCTTCCTCGTGCTGTTGCCTCTTCCTATACAATCCAGTATCCTGTTAGCTTTTCACATCGATTTGCTGCACTGCTTGCCTAACTTCCAGCCATTTCAAATAATAATACCCAAGTCCCATTCATCTGATGTTCTTATCAGTACAGTAACATTAAACCTGTATACTAGCCCTGAGTTTCTAATGCTGCACTTTCAGTGTAACAATACAGAGCCCATAGTCTTGGTCATTCATTCAGTTGTCCTAAATCCTTATGAATTTGGTTTAACCCTCAAAAAAAGTCAACCCTCTTGCTGATTTTGGTATAATCTGCAAAATGGCACATATTAGCTTGTATGCCGCTTGATACCACTAACGAAAAGAGTGAACACACCATAGCACGGACCGCTCTCAGACTTCACTAATAACCCCTCCCACTTTTTAAACAATACTATAGACTTCGACACTGTAACATGTTTTAAAGGAATAGTAAACATTTATTTTAACTTTACAAAATTTGAAGAAAACATAACCTGTGAAGTCAAATTGACTGAATTTTTTTTAACGTATTTATTTTTAGATTTATTTTCCTGACAGTGAGGTCATTGAATTTTTATGGTTTCTTTCTTGTATGATTTATCTGATGTGAAGCTAGATTTGATTTCCGAGTAAAACATTTCCCACATTCAGAACATGAAAATGGTTTCTCTCCTGTATGAATCCTCTGGTGTTTAACAAGAGTTGATTTCTGATTAAAACATTTCCCACATTCAGAACATGAAAATGGTTTCTCTCCTGTATGGATCCTCTGATGTGTAACAAGATGTAATTTCCTTGTAAAACATTTCCCACATTCAGAACATGAAATTGATGTATCTCCTGTATGAATCCTCTGGTGTTTAACAAGAGTTGATTTCTGATTAAAACATTTCCCACATTCAGAACATGAAAATGGTTTCTCTCCTGCATGAATCCTCTGATGTGTAGCAAGATGTGAATTCTGAGCAAAACATTTCCCACAATCAGAACATGAAAATGGTTTCTCTCCTGTATGAATCCTCTGATGTTTAGCAAGAAGTGAATTCTGAGCAAAACATTTCCCACATTCAGAACATGAAAATGGTTTCTCTCCTGTATGAATCCTCTGATGTGCAGTAAGATATGATTTCCTTGCAAAACATTTCCCACATTCAGAACATGAGATTGATTTCTCTCCTGTATGAATCACCTGATGTTGAGTAAGATATGATTTATGTGTAAAACATTTCCCACATTTAGAACACGAAAATGGTCTCTCTCCTGTATGACCCCGCTGATGTGAATCAACAGCCGATTTCTTTTTAAAACATTTCCCACATTCAGAACACGAAAATGGTCTCTCTCCTGTATGACCCCGCTGATGTGAATCAACAGCCGATTTCTTTTTAAAACATTTGCCACATTCAAAACATGAAAATAATTTATCTCTTGTATGAACCCTCTGATGTCTAACAAGATGTGATTTCCGATTAAAACCTTTCCCACATTCAGAACATGTATAGGGTTTCTTCCCTGTATGAAAACTTTGATGTCGAAGAAGAACTGATTTGTCGGCAAAACCTTTTCCACATTCAGAACATGTAAATGGTTTAACTCCTGTATGAATCCTTTGATGTATAACAAGATTTGAATTCTGAGTATAACATTTCCCACATTCAGAACAAGAAAATGGTTTCTCTCCTCTATGAATCCTCTGATGTGTAACAAGATTTGGTTTCAGGTTAAAACATTTCCCACATTCAGGACATGAATATGGTTTCTCTCCTGTATGAATCCTCTGATGTTTAACAAGATATGATTTAAGAGTAAAACATTTCCCACATTCAGAACATGTAAATGGTTTCTCTCCTGTATGAAACATCTGATGCAGAACATGTTTTGGTTTAATAGGGATTGATTCCTGATGTTTAAAATAAGAAAATACATTATTTGTTATGTGATTTCCCTGATGTGTAACAAGGGCCGATTTAGACTGAAACCATTCCTGACCTTCAGAGCAGTTGTACTGTCTCTCAGAGGTAAATGCTATTTGGTGAAATGCTGACACAGATTCATCACTTTCACTGCAATCAGAACTCATTACTGGGCAGTTATTTGATATTTCCTGTGTTTGGTCACTTTCTATGTTACTTTTATAAAGAGAAGCTGCACATTCTGTCCCTGTATTGTGTGTGAGACTAGACATATGGGGCTCTGTGAGATTGGCTCCTTCATGTGAGTTGGATTTCTCAGACGCAGATCTTACAGATGATTTCACACTGTTGTTTGGGTTCCACCTTCTAATTATGTCTGTTCCTTGATGACTTTGCATTACACTGATATCTTCCATCACACTTTCTGCTGAACATATGAAGCAAGAACATCCTTCAGGTGTATTTCTGTGTCTGGATCCGTCTTCATAAAATACATTAACTGTGAGCAGAGAATTAAATAGATGTTACCAAATAGCATTTCACTTAGTGCAAATCCTGCCTGAGCAGCTTAAAGACACACAAAATAGGACCACGTGAAAAAGTGGAGTCATTGTGGGGCGATCAAACAGTAAAATACAGGAAAATATCAATTCCCAATGTGCTGGAGACCTCTCTAGCATGCAAAGGGTTAATAACACCTTTCACCTTAATTATATCTGTTTGTCCCCTATAGGGCAGTTTGTTTGCACCGGAATTATTTCACTTTCGTCTGAAATTGGGTCTTATAGACAT
Organism: Rhinophrynus dorsalis; assembly: GCA_037306005.1. Taxonomy (NCBI): domain Eukaryota; kingdom Metazoa; phylum Chordata; class Amphibia; order Anura; family Rhinophrynidae; genus Rhinophrynus; species Rhinophrynus dorsalis. The sequence goes on along the minus strand of CM074727.1, from coordinate 15,689,465 downwards.
AGATGGTCCTATGTATGAAGGAAAAGTGGAGCAATTCTGGGGCAAACCAAGGTCATATAGAGAGGGGGAGAGAGGGAAATGTGCTTACTGATATCCCTTTTTCTTCTATGTCCCCCCCATGGCATTAATACTGGGTTATGTCTCCAGCTGGGTAGGATGAATTCGACTTCTAAATGATTCATCCTGGGAATGGATCTCGGTGTCACGGTGTCAGAGTGTCACGGTCTGCGCCTGTCTGGACAGACTGCCAGGTGTGGTCGTCCCTCTGGTGGATCACAGTGGAATTGAACCGGAGTCCTCATGTACCCTGTTCCTGCTTTCTTGCCTTTGAGCCAATGCTGAATCTGTTCTATCAATGTGATTCTAGCCTGTATCATTTGCCTTGCCTGCTGCTATCAGACTTCACCTGTCATTCAGAGTCCACCTGAGGCAACTTGTTAATTAAGCTGCTCATTACCTAGGTATATAACACTGCCTCTCCCTGAGGGCTGGGTCAGTTCCTTGTTGTATTTCTGTTCCTGTGGTTTGTTTCCAGATTACCAGACTGATTTGGCTTGTGACCCCAGCTTGCTGTTCCTGACTACTCTTCTGGATTTGCCCTTGTATGATTGTACGCATTCAGTTACTGTTCCTGCCAGCCCCCGTGCACAGATTCACAGCCCAGGTGGCTTTTTACCTGGTCACTTTGGGCTGTGTCTATCTGCAAGGGTGAGCTACATCTCTGCACTATGCACTCCCACTAAGGTAAACCGTTACACAGAGCTGTAGTGATACATGGGTTAAGGGGAGGGTGTGCAGTGGGGGGAAACAGAAGAAAAAGGAATATCGGTAAGTAAATTCCGCTCAGTGTCTCTATCCGCTGCATTAATAATGGGACTGACGAGAGCAAATGTGCTAAACAAGGGAAGGAGAATGAAATCCAGAATATTATGTGTAAAAAGGATAGAGGATCACACCCAGAGGATATAATAAGGACAGATCCTACCAGTTAATCCAGAACTACAGCCTGCAGGACTTGTTTTCCAAATATCACTACAGCCCGGTGCTTGTACTTCCATCTGATAATACTTTATAGGAGTTGGAATGGAAGACTGGGTGTGATGACTTTGTACATGGTAAGAAATGGACGGGGGCAGGTTTTTGTGAGATCATAGGCCTTTAGCCAATACAAAAGGAGGAGGGTGGGGCCAGAAAGCATAAAAGAATACAAACTCTCTGGTCTTCGTTTCTGATCCCGTGCGGTGGATGACCACAGCTCCCTTTTGTCTGTCCCTGCGCCTCCCCCAATTCCTGTCGGTCCACACCCTCTTGGTTTGTTGACCTGTGGCTGGGATCATCCAAGTTTGCTTAACATAGGGGTGTGTGTATGTATATATGGAACTGTGTTAATGCAATAGTGGGATAAAAAGGAAATTTGTTGCCTGCTGTAGTTCAACAGGGATTGCACTGTGGAAGTGTAAACTGCTGTTTTTTTGCTTTCTTTCTTTCTTTATAAATATTAACTGAAGTAGGCGAACCATTCAAATTGTGTTTTATCTGTATTAATAAAAGGAGAAGGCTGGCAGGGACGCAGATTTTCTGTCTCCAGCCACACACTCCCCTGGGTGGACAAACAAACCCAGAGGCAGCAGTAAGTAGCAGTAAGGAGGAGTTATTCAGATCTTCTATATACTGCCTGTCCAGGACATACAAGGGGACAGTGATTATCTCTGCAAGGAGTTGCCCTCCCCCACTATCTCCTCTTCCAAAAAACAAACACGTCCTTTCTACCCCCTGCCACTCCTGTGATAATCTATGTAAGGAATTGCAGGGGCCTTCAAAACACACACACACACACACACACACACCACAATACACAAAAAAATACATGAATGCAATACACATGCAAAGCACAGACAATACACACACAATAAACACCAAACACACATGCCCACAATACACACGTAAAATACACACATGCACAACACGCACACAAGCAATACACACTGACAATACACAACACACAAGTACAACACATACAAAACTCACACAACACACAACACAATATATACAACACATACAAATACATGCACAACACACACACAATACATATGTACAATACATACAGACAACACATACATGGAATACACATGCCCAAAATATACACAACACAAGACGCGCAACATATAGACAATACACACAACACAAAACAAAGCACAGACAATACACACATGTAATACACAAGCACAATACACACTCACCTGCAATGCACATGTACAACACACACGCAATACACAAACATGTACAACACACATGCAATACACAAACATGTACAACACACATGCACACAACACATGCACACAGCACACATACACACAACAAGCAGGTGTAATTCAACACTCCAGACATTAAGAACATTTTCTCCTTTCTGGATTTACCTAGATATCAGGGAAAAATATTCCTACGTGTAAATCCACTTAATTTTTTTAACCCTATTACTACCAGACAGGTATCACATTCTGTGTTTATTTAGTCATGCATACAACTGCATGAGACTTTTTTTTTTTTTTAGGGGGGGGGAAGAGAGTATTTATTACCTGCACGGGCAAAGCCATGCCAGTATCACTAATTATATATATATATATATATATATATATATATATATATATATATATATATATATATATATATATATATATATATATATATATATATATATATATATATATATATATATATATATTATATACACACACACACACACACCTCACTGCCTGACAACCATCATATATATACACTAGCAAAAAGGGCATGGCATTTGGGGATCAAGTCCTTTGAGTGCTTGAGGGGTATTCTTCACATTCATTGACAATGGTTTGGGTACGTTAGCGCCACTGAACGGGTGAATGTTTGAGACCAAAACAGGTATCCATGCAGTGGAATGTGTTGGATAATTCTTTGCCACTGAAGGGGTTTTAAAGAAACAAAAGAAAATGGTCAATCTGTTATGTCTTTTGGCACTGAAGGAAGGTATCAAAACATTTCAATGTTTGGATACCTCTGTCAAACACTTAACCCTTTCACTGCTGCAAACATACCCAAATCCTGAAGCACTGAAAAAAACTGAATCCCCACGGGCAACGCCGTGTCTCTTTTGCTAGTTCACTATAAATATAGGGATAATTCTACATTTGGCAATCACTTAAGGTGGACTTCTACAGCCGGTATTTCAGCAGGCCCACTGGCATTCATTTCCACTTTTTAAACGAAATTGGGGTGGGATAAGGGGTATTTTGAGTAAGGGGTATATTGTTTCGATTTATTATCTCACTTTAAAGTGCATAGGTGCTGTGGGAATGTGATTTTATTGTGTTGTGGATTGTGTGAGGGTTTAATTCATTGCTGCACAGGGGTATAATTATGTTTACAGTGCATGGGGCTGTGCAAAAGTCTTAGGCAGGTGTGAAAAAAATGCTGTAAAGGAAGAATGCTTTTAAAAACAGACATGTTAATAGTTTATATTTATCATTTAACATAAAGATAGCGTGTGAACAGAAGAAAAATCGAAATCAAAATCAATATTTGGTTTCACCACCCTTTGCCTACCCTGGCGCTACTAAGCTGCCAGACGCCAGATGGGGAGTTACTGAAGTTAAATTGTTTAAGAGGTGGTAGTTCTCACTGAAATGGAGTTTTCAGCCCCATGAAGGCTTGAAAGGTCTCCGACAACCTGCCAAGAACTGGAATGAAGGCCTAACTTCCAATGAGTTAAAAGAGCCATTTCAATCTGAAAATTTGAGGATTTTTTATTTCCACCCTCGGGTCAGTTAGTTTGCTCCAGAATAGCTCCTCTTTGTCGGTATACAGTAGACGCACAGGGATCTATGTGAAGACACAGACTGTGGTTTAGAAATTCTGGTATAAATTTAAACTCAGTTTTAACATCACTTTATCTTCAGATCACAGTGTTCAATACCCTATTACTTTTGGAAACGTGACTGTATTAGAATATGACAGAAATATGACAAAAGACATATTCTACGGAAACAAGAACAATATCAACATTTAACATCAAAACAAACCAGATCTTCAAAGAAGTGAGGTTATTAACTCTAGCTATAACGGAACAAAATTACCTAAAAACTATATTACTGTTAAAATATCTGTCTAAATTCCGTAGGGCCTAATTCGTCCAACTCGAAGCAATTCTGAGGCAAATCAACAAGTGAGGACAAATAAATATTCCCACAATTGATTCTGAATTTTAAAATCTCCCACCGAATGCTAGTGAGGTAACAAATGTAATAATAACAAAAAAAACTCAAACACTAATTACTGATATTTTCCTAAACTTTAATCTGTGGCCAGCTAATTAGCATTATGTTAATCTACAGATTATCTCTCACCTGTCCTGGTACTTGTAGGAATGAATGTCTTCTTAGACACCTGGTGATCTCTTACATACGGCTCTTCTCCTCTTTCTATCACCAGTATAACTGCAGGCTTCCCAGTGAAAAACCCTGTATATGGATATTTATTATATTATTGATGTTTATTATTCAATACAATATTTGTGAAAATAATGGATTACTTAACACTGAACATATGAACTTATAATTTTTTTCTGTCCAGTTAAAGGACTTTAGCACCTAAAAATAACTTCTGTGCTTCTGTGATTTTTGAACGACCTTTCAAGACCACCTATAAGTTCATCTAGACATTTTGCATTTAGTAAACTAATTTCTAAGTTATTTAGATGTATAGATGAGGCTAATTAAAGGATTCCGTGCAGGCACTTCCTGTCTTAGCACTACCTTACCTCGCACACTGTACTGCTGAGCAGTCAGTGAGTGGGAAAGGACATGAAGGGATAATAAGCCTGTAAAAAGCACAATATATGGCTATAAATAACAAAGTAGTTTTCTAAATTAAAAAAGAAAACCGATAATACAACATTGAGGTGATACTTGAAAGCTCTTTCGGGATCACCAAAGTTCATTTTAGGTGACAGGGTCCCTTTAAAGTCCGATCATGTTTCCCATATGAAAGGATCCCAGTATTTACGGTGATATTGTTACCTAGAGATATAAGGGATCGGTAATTCTCCATCATGACATCCCTGTACAGTCCCTTCTCTTCTTCTCTTAAACAGTCCCACTCCTCCTTGGAGAAGTAAATTGCAACTTCATCAAACTCCGTTTGGTCCTAAAAAAGAAAATTCTTTAGGTCACACTTGATAATGGAGTTAGACAAAGGAACCACAGTGGAGGAGAAAAGGTCTTATCTTAGAATTTCTCTAACATATATACCCACTCTCTCTTCCTAAAAACACATACATAAGACAGTGGTAAGAAAATAAAGGAATAGAGAGTGAGGTGTGTGAGAGAGAGCTGAAGAGTGAGGAACTGATACAGCGAGAAAGTCAGACAGAGGGGGAGATGTTTATGAGACTGAGTAAGAGGAAAAAATAATAGAGGGGTGAGGTGTGTGTGATAAAGACAGAGGGTGAGGTGTGTGCGCGCAATACCGACAGAGGGTGAGGTGTGTGTGATACAGACAGAGGGTGAGGTGTGTGTGTGTGTGTGATACAGATGGAGGGTGAGGTGTGTGTGTGTGATAAAGATGGAGGGTGAGGTGTGTGTGTGATACAAATGGAGGGTGAGGTGTGTGTGATACAGATGGAGGGTGAGGTGTGTGTGTGTGATACAGATGGAGGATGAGGTGTGTGTGATACAGATGGAGGGTGAGGTGTGTGTGTGTGATACAGATGGAGGATGAGATGTGTGTGTGTGATACAGATGGAGGTTGAGATGTGTGTGATACAGATGAAGGGTGAGAGGTGTGTGATACAGATGGAGGTTGAGATGTGTGTGATACAGATGAAGGGTGAGAGGAGTGTGATACAGATGGAGGGTGAGATGTGTGTGTGTGTGATACAGATGGAGGTTGAGATGTGTGTGATACAGATGGAGGTTGAGATGTGTGTGATACAGATGAAGGGTGAGATGTGTGTGATACAGATGAAGGGTGAGATGTGTGTGATACAGATGAAGGGTGAGAGGTGTGTGATACAGATGGAGGGTGAGATGTGTGTGATACAGATGAAGGGTGAGAGGTGTGTGATACAGATGGAGGTTGAGATGTGTGTGATACAGATGAAGGGTGAGAGGTGTGTGATACAGATGGAGGTTGAGATGTGTGTGATACAGATGAAGGGTGAGAGGTGTGTGATACAGATGGAGGTTGAGATGTGTGTGATACAGATGAAGGGTGAGAGGTGTGTGATACAGATGAAGGGTGAGAGGTGTGTGATACAGATGGAGGTTGAGATGTGTGTGATACAGATGAAGGGTGAGAGGTGTGTGATACAGATGGAGGTTGAGATGTGTGTGATACAGATGAAGGGTGAGAGGTGTGTTTGCGTGATATAGACAAAGTGTGAGGGGTGTGTGACAAAGATGGATGATGAGGTGTGTGTGATATAGACAGAGGGAAAGCGGAGCTGTGACTTAAGATGATGCTGTGTCTGAAACACAAAATAGAACATCAATGCCCACAGACAAAGTATAAGTTTTGTCACTGGGAGAGATAACCCTTGGGATGTGTGTGTACAATCACTGTACTGTAGGGTACAAATAAATATCCCCATTCTCAATACTTTGAACACGTCTCCAGCATTTGCGTTAAAAGCCCTATTTAAATCAATGGCACTTTGGTGTTTATATAAAATATGGATTTATCATACAGATACACAGAGATCAGTCACACAGTATAGTGTATATATAATATGGATTTATCATACAGATACACAGAGATCAGACACACAGTATAGTGTATATATAATATGGATTTATCATACAGATACACAGAGATCAGACACACAGTATAGTGTATATATAATATGGATTTATCATACAGATACACAGAGATCAGACACACAGTATAGTGTATATATAATATGGATTTATCATACAGATACACAGAGATCAGACACACAGTATAGTGTATATATAATATGGATTTATCATACAGATACACAGAGATCAGACAGACACACACGAAATGAATGTTCCAGGACTCACACAGATGATATTTATGAGAGTTGATGAGAAATAGTCATAAGAAATGTCAATCGTCTGCAGCAAAATGTGTTCTAATCCACAAACAGACAAATATAAAGAAAAGTAATCACTTGCCATGTTACCGAAGAAGCAGCAAGTTCCAGTGCGATTATTAGCGCACCAACCGAGAGTCACATGATGAAAGTGTCCGTGTAGAAACAAGAGATCTGTGTGTAACGTTCCTGTTACAGAGCAGTGACATCTAGTGGCGAGAAGAAGGAATACAGGGGCAGATGATTAGATTTTAGCTGAAGCTGTTTAGCACCAGATTTCAGCCTTGAAGTATTCTTCCTTAACCACAGAGAAGTGTTTATCAAACCTTTCAGTGTTGTATTTCCATAGATATCCTGTCAGTTAGTTCAATAATATCGAACTGCTGTGCAGAAAGTTGCTGAACCTCATTATGTGACCAAAACAGTGCAGATAATTATATTGGAAGACACATACATTTTCTCAAACATATACATACATATGCACACTGTCTCACACTGACATACAGACACACAAAACAACCCCCACACACAGCCTCACACACACACACACACACTAATATACACACACACATCCTCATACATAGCTATACACACATTCATTCTCACGCACAGACACAAACTCACTCCAATGTATTTTCAGAGACACATATACCCTTTTATCCATGCTTCCTGGAGAAACACACAGGCCTGGGGGTAGGCGTGTCCAAATGATGATATTTGTGTCATAACGTAGGCGGGGCTTTCACAGAGTGACAAGAGTTTGAGCGTCTATAGGCAGTGTTTTTGTTTTAATGGGTAGGGATGTGGGAGGAACAGGATGGGAAAGGCCGAAACATGTGGGACAGTGGGCAACTGGACTCAAAGCCAGAGAATCGGCCTCTGTCCCCAGAATCCCAGTAATTAATTCTGAGAACCGGAGTCTCTGGGGAAGATTCAGAGAGTTCCCAGTATGATATACAATGGGCACAAGCAGACAGAGATACACGGGCCCCTACAAATGGGGAAACCCTTTCATCAATGCTGGGGAAAGTCTGTCCCACAACAATTAGACTAGGGTGGTGGAAAATCATGGGCTTTCACCAAAGTTGGCTGTAGGATGGTGGCCATGTGTCCTGGATTTGCAGGGATATTCCCATATTTTGGCTTTATCCTGGGATTTGTTCTTTATTTTGAAGAGTATGCCCCCAGAAGATGTGCAAATGATATACAAGCACCATGCCTCTAAGATATGATCTGATGGCTGCCACCAGGGCTCGTTCGTGCCAGAGAATACAGAGTACAAATATTGTGAGGCAGCATGTGGGGAAGCCACATAAATTCCACCTACTGCTTCTCTCCCTCTCATTGAGGGTACGGGTCATGGAGCAAAACAGGGGAACCTTCTTGGTTGACTGAAATGTCCTCCAGCAGAAAGACCCATCCATGAAGAGTGTTGACTTCATTCTATTAAACAAGCCAAAAGATGTGAGAGGCTCTGAGCATGAACAAAAGCACAATGGCCTGTTCTCCAGCTAGTCACTGCTCAAGAGCATCACATTTTAGCTCTCTAGTGCCATTACAGAAGGGAAATTTCTGCATACATATAAGAGTGGTTCAGTACCAAAATGATGTGCAAGCCCCTTCTGCACAGTAAAACCAGCTAACCGAAGACTTATGTTTCAGCCTTATTTGGGCCTCATCATTGAGATACAGCTGGCTTCCCTAGGCACTGAGAGCAAGGGCTCCACGTCTGGATTACCCTTTAAACTTAGGGAGAGATCCTAAGTTGCTCTCGGTGCCTAGGGAATCCAGCTGCACTCTCCTGATGAGGCCCAACTAGGCCGAAACGTACGTCGGGGGTTAGCTGGTGTTCCTGTGCAGGGGGAACTTGCCCATCATTTTGGAACTGGACAGCCCTTTTGGGCGGGATTAGTCTAATATGTATGTGGAAATTTCTCCTCTGTAATGGCACTAGAGAGCTAAAACATGATGGTTTTGTGCAGTGACTAGCCGTAGGACAGGCCATTGTGTTGTTGGTCATTCCCAGAAGCCTCTAACATTCTATATGTTCATTCTATTAAAGCTGGAAACAAGAGAGGATTTCTTGAAACTGATCACCCAACCGTGCTGCTCCAGTATGGTCTCACATGTCTAAAGCTAAAGGTGCACGGCCCCCTCTAAAGGGGCTATTGGAAAATGTTTGCTCAGAGAGGGAGTAAAAGAAATCCCTGATGGTCCTATCACGTCATGGAATTCTAGGATGGCAGCGCAGCTACAAACCGCTCTGCTATCCCAGAATTTACTGAAAAAAAGAAAAAAAAAAAAAGCATGTGCAGGGGTCCTTCATGGCCACCCCCTGCCAGAATCAGGTGGTCATTAAGGAGTTAATGTAAGTGTTAGATATAAGAATCTTAGAATCAGCTGCTGGGGGTGAGCAAGAGAAGCAGCCAACCCCTGACGTACATTTCGGCCTTGCTGGGCCTCATCAGTGAGGTGTAGCTGATCTCTCTAAGCACTGTGAGCAAGGTGTCCAATGATGGATTCCCCCCCTATTACCCTTGGGGTGACTAATCCCAAGGGTAATGTACATATGTATATTAAAATTCAGTGATGCTCGACTAGGAACGACAAATTTGCAGGCTTTATAGAAATGGTGTCCTACCCAGAGTGCAATCTCTTTTAGCCCACTAGTGCCTTTCATAAAGAGAAAATATTCTAAAGCACATCATATTGGTCCTGCCCTTACAGCAGTCTAATCAGGAAATGCCAGGCGATTTCTCTTTGAGCAAGAGAAGCAGCCAACCCGAGATGTACGTTTTGCCTTGTTGGGCCTTATCATATGAGGTGTAGCTGATCTCTCTAAGCACTGTGAGCAAGTGGTCCAGTGCTGGATTCCCCCTATAAGCCTAGGGGGGACTAATCCCAAGGGTAATTTGCAAATGTATATCAAAAATCAGAAATACTCAACTAGGAACAAACCTGCAATACAAATTTGCAGGCTCTATAGAAATGGTGTTCTACACAGGATACAATCTGTTTTAACCCATTAATGCTTTTCACAGAGAGAAAATATCCTAAAGCATATCATATCGGTCCAACCCTTACGGCAGTCCAACCACAAAATACCAGGCAATTCCCTCTGAGCACAAAAAGCAGCCAACCCCAGACATACATTTCAGCCTCATTGTGTTTCATCAGTGAGGTGTAGTTGATCTCACTAAGCATTGTGAGCAAGGGGTCCAATGTTGGATTCCCCCTATTACCCTTGGGGTGACTAATCCCAAGGGTAATTTGCATATGTATATCAAAAGTCAGTACAGAGTCTGCAAATTTGTATTGCATGTTCGTACCTAGTCGATCATCTCTGACTTTTAATATACATATGCAAATTATCCTTGGGATTAGTCACCCCAAGTGTAATAGGAGGAACCCAGCATTGGACCCCTTGCTCACAGTGCTTAGAGAGATCAGCTACACCTCATTGATGAGGCACAACAAGGCTGAAACATACATCTAGGGTTGGCTACTTCTCTTGTCCCTTCCTGGTTACACCTCTTTCTGATTGCTAGAATTGCTTCCTGGTTAGAACCCCCAACCCACCCCTTACTGCTAGAATACCGTCCTGCTTACACTTGTTCTCCTTTGCGACAATTCCTTCCTGGTTACATCCTTCACTGCTTGGTAGAATTCTTTCCTCTTACATGCAACCAGATCTCCTCTCTGGCAGCCTCTGTTCAGGAGCTCCAAATTAGTCAAGCCGTGCTTCAGACTATTTCTCCTCCTAAAGGACCCTGGGTTTCTCCCTCTGGACCCCCTACTGACTCTGGTGCCTCTGCTCCTGAACCTCAGGTACCCCTTCCGGAGCAATTTGGTGGAAACAGGCAAGAAGACAGGACAGGCTGAGTGTGTGCAATGCTCAGGTTCCAATCCGAAAGTCGGTGCAGGCTGAGAGTGTGCAGAAGTCAGTATCCAATCTAAATGATGAGCCAATTTTTCAAAAGTATTCAATTATGGTTTATTTTTTATTAAAGTTAAATAAAAAATGTATTCTACAGTTTATACTTTTTCTAAATGAATTATTTACTAAGATAAATAACGATTAAAAAATCTGCTGCATCTAAACAGTGATTAATTCCTTCGTCCAATGGTGGTAAATCTTTAGACCTCCAACTATGGAGAACTGCAATTTTCATCATCCCCAACACATCTTTGCTCTATGGGAATGGTGAGCTGTAGTTCTCAATAGCTGGAGGCCCAAAGGTTGTCTAATTCTGACTGAGTCAATTTTGTCTCATTACAGAAATATAATTCATGTGTTTACTACAGCAAGGAATAGAAAATGTTGTTTCCAGTGTGAAGCATCTTGCTGAAATATCCATGACTCAGCAGGGAGAGCGGACCATCTGATACACTGCTCTGCACCACTACACAGGGTGATGATACCATTTGTGGACCCATTCAGGTCTACCCTAGAAATCATTATAAGAACAACTTTCACACAGGAAGTCACACTTTCCACTTGTTCCTGTTCTGGATGTGTAGGTTCATCATCTCCATGACTAACATTGGGATACATAAGCCATAAACTTGTCATATGGAAATATCTTATCCTTGTTCTCACAAAATAAATTGTCACATTCAGAACATGATAAATTGGTTCTCTTCCATGTAAACTCTAAACTTTTTGCAACCTTTAGATTGGAATTAAAACAGTATCGGCATTGAGGACATGGAAATATTTCTACCATGTGGCTCATACTTATCCTATCACCGCTCCCCCTCCTCTCTTCAAGCTATTTATATTAAGGTCTTTAAGTCTGTCCTGGTAAGCATTGTCCTGAAGCGTTCACTTTTAAAAAGTTGCACGCAAAACAGCGTGCGACCTAAAGGCGCAATAACCATGTTGCCTTGATAAAAGTGTGACATGAGAATCTCGCCCTGCATGAAAAGTGCAAGATTCTCATGTCTTCCCCTTAAACGTCGCTTTAACCCGCATCAGTTTTAGTGCCCGTTTAGACCTCTGCCGGTTCGATCATCAGTTAAGTTTCCTCCTCCTTTCTGGGTCCTCCATGTGTCTTAGTCATCTTAGTACTTTCTGTAACGTACACATATTACAGTTATCTTGTATCTGCTTTTCTAGAAGGTTCCCTGTCCTTATATTGCCCTGTCCTGTGCAGGTTGAAGGCAGCAGAAGCCAAAAATAGCACTGGAGAAGGATTGTTACATGCCAGCTAGCAAGAGACTATCTTGTAAGCACATTCAGCATATGGGGGAAAGGATACCTGTGATTTTTTTATGTGCATCATTTAAAAATCAGTCTATTAAACAGATCACAGGGGGTTAGTATAAGGACTCACTTCATTCTCCACAATTTTAGTGCCCATTTAGAGCTCTGTTCGATCGTCATTTATGCTTCCTTCTCCCTCCTGGGTTCTCCATGTCTCCCAGTCCTTGTTGCCCTGTCTGTGGTGGTGCTTGCCAGGATGGCAGCTGCCTTAACAGAAGGCTTGTACTGTGGGCAGCTTGTGCGCTATGATGTGCTGGGAGTAAGCAGAGATGCCAGAAAGGAAGAGATAGCTCGGGCGTAAAGACAGCAGGCTAGGAAATATCATCCTGACCGCTACAGACCTGGAGACAGAAGAGGAAACCCGGCACACACTGTAACCAGGATAACTATCCTCACATCCACCACAGTAATATGTGTAAGCTACGGAAAGTACTAAGATGACAAAGACAGATGGAGGACCAAGAAAGGAGGAGGAAGCTTAATTGACGATTGAACTGGCAGTGCTCTAAACGGGCACTAAAACTGATGCAGGTTAAAGCGATGTTTAAGGGCATGACATGAAAATCTTGTAGTTTTCATACAGGGCGAGATTCTCATGTTGCCTTTTTCATTAAGGCGACATGGTTATTGCGCCTTTAGGTCGCAAGCTGTTTTGTGTACGACTTTTCAAAAGGATACTGTCTTGAAGACCCTGCACTATCTAGTACCTATTCATCTTCTAACTGCTTCCAATTTACTGAATCTTCATATGGAGACGTAGTCCCCCACCCTTTACACAGAGCTCCAGGTGACGACTTACCAGTGATCTGTACATTGGCATTAGTACTTCTCTTCCTCGTGCTGTTGCCTCTTCCTATACAATCCAGTATCCTGTTAGCTTCTCACACCGATTTGCTGCACTGCTTGCCTATCTTCCAGCCATTTCAAATAATAACTCCCAAGTCCCTTTCATCTGATGTTCTTATCAGTACAGTAACATTAAACCTGTATTACTACCCCTGGGTTTCTAATGCTGCACTTTCAGTGTAACAATACAGAGCCCATAGTTTTGGTCATTCATTCAGTTGTCCTAAATCCTTATGAATTTGGTTTAACCCTCAAAGAAAGTCAACCCTCTTGCTGATTTTGGTATAATCTGCAAAATGGCACATATTAGCTTGTATGCCGCTTGATACTACTAACAAAAATAGTGAACACATCATAGCACGGACCCCTCTCAGACTTCACTAATAACCCCTCCCACTTTTTAAACAATATTATAGACTTCAACACTGTAACATGTTTTAAAGGAAAATTAAACATTTATTTTAACTTTAAAAAATTTTAAGAAAACATAACCTGTGAAGTCAAATTGACTGGATTTTTTTTTTAAAGTACTTATTTTTAGATTTATTTTCCTGACAGTGAGGTCACTGAATTTTTATGGTTTCTTTCTTGTATGATTTATCTGATGTGAAGCTAGATTTGATTTCCGAGTAAAACATTTCCCACATTCAGAACATGAAAATGGTTTCTCTCCTGTATGAATCCTCTGGTGTTTAACAAGATCTGATTTCTGATTAAAACATTTCCCACATTCAGAACATGAAAATGGTTTCTCTCCTGCATGAATCCTCTGATGTGTAGCAAGATGTGATTTCTGAGTAAAATATTTACCACATTCAGAACATGAATATGGTTTCTCTCCTGTATGGATCCTCTGATGTGTAACAAGATGTATTTTCCTTGTAAAATATTTCCCACATTCAGAACATGAAAATGTTTTCTGTCCTGTATGAATACTCTGATGTGTGATAAGATCGGATTTCAGATTAAAACATTTCCCACATTCAGAACATGAAAATGGTTTCTCTCCTGTATGAATCCTCTGATGTGTAGCAAGCTGTGATTTCTGAGTAAAACATTTCCCACATTCAGAACATGAGAATGGTTTCTCTCCTGTATGGATCCTCTGATGTGTAACAAGATGTATTTTCCTTGTAAAACATTTCCCACATTCAGAACACGAATTTGATTTATCTCCTGTATGAATCCTCTGGTGTTTAACAAGAGTTGATTTGTGATTAAAACATTTCCCACATTCAGAACATGAAAATGGTTTCTCTCCTGTATGAATCCTCTGATGTGTAACAAGAATTGATTTCTGAGCAAAACATTTCCCACATTCAGAACATGAAAATGGTTTCTCTCCTGTATGAATCCTCTGATGTGCAGTAAGATATGATTTCCTTGCAAAACATTTCCCACAGTCATAACATGAGATTGATTTCTCTCCTGTATGAATCACCTGATGTTGAGTAAGATATGATTTATGTGTAAAACATTTCCCACATTCAGAACACGAAAATGGTCTCTCTCCTGCATGAATCCTCTGATGTGTAACAAGATTTGGTTTCAGAGTAAAACATTTCCCACATTCAGGACATGAATATGGTTTATCTCCTGTATGAATCCTCTGATGTTTAACAAGATTTGATTTAAGATTAAAACATTTCCCACATTCAGAACATGTAAATGATTTCTCTCCTGTATGAAACACCTGATGCAGAACATGTTTTGGTTTAATAGGGATTGGTTCCCGATGTTTAAAATAAGAAAATACATTATTTGTTATGTGATTTCCCTGATGTGTAACAAGGGCAGATTTAGACTGAAACCATTCCTGACCTTCAGAGCAGTTGTACTGTCTCTCAGAGATAAATGCTATTTGGTGAGATGCAGACACACATTCATCACTTTCACTGCAATTAGAGCTCATTACTGGACAGTTATTTGGTATTTCCTGTACTTGGACACTTTCTATGTTACTGTTATAAAGAGAAGCTGCACATTGTGTCCCTGTATTGTGTGTGAGACTAGACATATGGGACTCTGTGAGATTGGCTCCTTCATGTGAGTTGGATTTCTCAGACGCAGATATTACAGATGATTTCACACTGTTGTTTGGGTTCCACCTTCTAATTATGTCTGTTCCTTGATGACTTTGCATTACACTGATATCTTCCATCACACTTTCTGCTGAACATATGAAGCAAGAACATCCTCCAGGTGTATTTCTGTGCCTGGATCCGTCTTCATAAAATAAATTAACTGTGAGAGAGAATTAAATAGATGTTACCAAATAGCATTTCACTTAGTGCAAATCCTGCCTGAGCAGCTTAAAGAGACACAAAATAGGACCATGTGCAAAAGTGGAGTCATTCTGGGGCGATCAAACAGCAAAATACAGGAGAATATCAATTACCACAATTCCCAATGTGCTGGAGACCTCTCTAGCATGCAAAGGGTTAATAACACCTTTCACCTTAATTATATCTGTTTGTCCCCTATAGGGCAGTTTGTTTGCACCAGAATTATTTCACTTTCGTCTGAAAGTGGGTCCTATAGACATAGATGGTCCTATGTATGAAGGAAAAGTGGAGCAATTCTGGGGCAAACCAAGGTCATATAGAGAGGGGGAGAGAGGGAAATGTGCTTACTGATATCCCTTTTTCTTCTATGTCCCCCCCCCTGGCATTAATACTGGGTTATGTCTCCAGCTGGGTAGGATGAATACGACTTCTAAATGATTCCTCCTGGGAATGGATCTCAGTGTCACGGTGTCAGTGTGTCACGGTCTGCCCCTGTCTGGACAGACTGCCAGGTGTGGTCGTCCCTCTGGTGGATCACAGTGGAATTGAACCGGAGTCCTCATGTACCCTGTTCCTGCTTTCTTGCCTTTGAGCCAATGCTGAATCTGTTCTATCAGTGTGATTCTAGCCTGTATCATTTGCCTTGCCTGCTGCTATCAGACTTCACCTGTCATTCAGAGTCCACCTGAGGCAACTTGTTAATTAAGCTGCTCATTACCTGGGTATATAACACTGCCTCTCCCTGAGGGCTGGGTCAGTTCCTTGTTGTATTTCTGTTCCTGTGGTTGGTTTCCAGATTACCAGACTGATGTGGCTTGTGACCCCAGCTTGCTGTTCCTGACTTGCCCTTGTCTGATTCTACGCATTCAGTTACTGTTCCTGCCAGCCCCCGTGCACAGATTCACAGGTGGCTTTTTACCTGGTCACTTTGGGCTGTGTCTATCTGCAAGGGTGAGCTAACATCTCTGCACTACGGACTCCCACTAAGGTAAACCGTTACACAGAGCTGTAGTGATACATGGGTTAAGGGGAGGGTGTGCAGTGGGGGGAAACAGAAGAAAAAGGAATATCGGTAAGTAAATTCCCCTCCGTGTCTCTATCCGCTGCATTAATAATGGGACTGACGAGAGCAAATGTGCTAAACAAGGGAGGGAGAATGAAATCCAGAATATTATGTGTAAAAAGGATAGAGGATCACACCCAGAGGATATAATAAGGACAAATTCTACCAGTTAATCCAGAACTACAGTCTGCAGGACTTGTCTTCCAAATCTCACTACAGCCCGATGCTTGTACTTCCATCTGATAATACTTTATAGGAGTTGGAATGGAAGACTGGGTGTGATGACTTTGTACATGGTAAGAAATGGACGGGGGCAGGTTTTTGTGAGATCATAGGCCTTTAGCCAATACAAAAGGAGGAGGGTGGGGCCAGAAAGCATAAAAGAATACATCACAAACTCTCTGGTCTTCTTTTCTGATCCCGTGCGGTGGATGACAACAGCTCCCTTTTGTCTGACCCTGCGCCTCCCCCTAGTCCTGTCTGTCCACACCCCCTTGGTTTGTTGACCTGTGGCTGGGATCATCCAAGTTTGCATAACATAGGGGTGTGTGTATGTATATATGGAACTGTGTTAATGCAATAGTGGGATAAAAAGGGAATTTGTTGCCTGGTGTAGTTCAACAGGGATTGCACTTTGGAAGTGTAAACTGATGTTTTTTTATTTCTTTATAAATATTAACTGAAGTAGGCGAACCATTCAAATTCTATTTTATCTGTATTAATAAAAGCAGAAGGCTGGCAGGGAGGCAGATTCTGTCTCCAGCCACACACTCCCCTGGGTGGACAAACAAACCCAGAGGCAGCAGTAAGTAGCAGTAAGGAGGAGTTATTCAGATCTTCTATATACTGCCTGTCCAGGACATACAAGGGGAGAGTGATTATCTCTGCAAGGAGTTGCCCTCCCCCACTATCTCCTCTTCCAAAAAACAAACACGTCCTTTCTACCCCCTGCAACTCCTGTGATAATCTATGTAAGGAATTGCAGGGGCCTTCAACACACACACACACACACACCACAATACATACACATGCACGCAATACACACACACACACCACAATACATACACATGCACGCAATACACACACACACACCACAATACACATAAAACATACATGAATGCAATACACATGCAAAGCACAGACAATACACACACAATAAACACCAAACACACATGGCCACAATACACACGTAAAATACACACATGCACAACATGCACACAAGCAATACACACTGACACAATACACAACACACAAGTACAACACATGCAAAACTCACAGAACACACAAACAATACACACAACACAATATATACAACACAAACAAATACATGCACAACACACACACACAATACATATGTACAATACATAAAGACAACACATACATGGAATACACATGCCCAAAATATACACAACACAAGACACGCAACATATAGACAATACACACAACACAAAGCACAGACAATACACACGTGTAACACACAAGCACAATACACACTCACCTGCAGTGCACACAACACACACGTGCAAAACACATGCACACAGCACGCGTGCAAAACACATGCACACAGCACACATACGCTATACACAAACACACAACAAGCAGGCGTAATTCAACAATCCAGACATTAAGAACATTTTCTCCTTTCTGGATTTACCTAGATATCAGGGAAAAATATTCCTACGTGTAAATCCACTTAATTTTTTTTAACCCTATTACTACCAGACAGGTATCACATTCTGTGTTTATTTAGTCATGCATACAACTGCATGAGACTTTTTTTTTTTTTGGGGGGGGGGGGAGTATTTATTACCTGCACGGGCAAAGCCATGCCAGTATCACTAATTATATTATATATATATATATATATATATATATATATATATATATATACACACACACACACATACACACCTCACTGCCTGACAACCATCATATATATATACACTAGCAAAAAGGTGCATGGCATTGCCCATGGGGATCAAGTCCTTTGAGTGCTTGAGGGGTATTCTTCGCATTCATTGACAATGGTTTGGGTACGTTAGAGCCACTGAACGGGTTAATTTGAGACCAACACAGGTATCCATGCAGTGGAATGTGTTGGATACTTCTTTGCCACTGAAGGGGTTTTAAAGAAACAAAAGAAAATGGTCAATCTGTTACCTTTCTTCAGTGCCAAAGAGATATCAAACATTTCAATGGTTGGATACCTCTCTGCCTGTCAAACACTTAACCTTTTCACTGCTGCAAACATACCCAAACCCTGAAGCACTGAAAAAAACTGAATCCCCACGGGCAATGCCGTGTCCCTATTGCTAGTTCACTATAAATATAGGGATAATTCTACATTTGGCAATCACTTAAGGTGGACTTCTACAGCCGGTATTTCAGCAGGCCCACTGGCATTCATTTCCACTTTTTAAGCGAAATTGGGGTGGGATAAGGGGTATTTTGAGGAAGGGGTATATTGTTTAGATTTATTATCTCACTTTAAAGTGCATAGGTGCTGTGGGAATGTGATTTTATTGTGTTGTGGATTGTGTGAGAGTTTAATTCATTGCTGCACGGAGCTATAATTGTGTGTACAGTGCATGGGGCTGTGGGAATGTGATTTTATTGTGTTGTGGATTGTGTGAGAGTTTAATTCATTGCTGCACGGAGCTATAATTGTGTGTACAGTGCATGGGGCTGTGGGAATGTGATTTTATTGTGTTGCGGATTGTGTGAGGGTTTAATTCATTGCTGCACAGGGATATAATTATGTTTACAGTGCATGGGGCTGTGCAAAAGTCTTAGGCAGGTGTGAAAAAAATGCTGTAAAGGAAGAATGCTTTTAAAAACAGACATGTGAATAGTTTATATTTATCATTTAACATAAAGATAGTGTGTGAACAGAAGAAAAATCGAAATCAAAATCAATATTTGGTTTGACCACCCTTTGCCTACCCTGGCGCTACTAAGCTGCCAGACGCCAGATGGGGAGTTACTGAAGTTAAATTGTTTAAGAGGTGGTAGTTCTGACTGAAATGGAGTTTTCAGCCCCATGAAGGCTTGAAAGGTCTCCGACAACCTGCCAAGAACTGGAATGAAGGCCTAACTTCCAATGAGTTAAAAGAGCCATTTCAATCTGAAAATTTGAGGATTTTTTATTTCCACCCTCGGGCCAGTTAGTTTGCTCCAGAATAGCTCCTCTTTGCCGGTATACAGTAGACGCACAGGGATCTATGTGAAGACACAGACTGTGGTTTAGAAATTCTGGTATAAATTTAAACTCAGTTTTAACATCACTTTATCTTCAGATCACAGTGTTCAATACCCTACTACTTTTGGAAACGTGACTGTATTAGAATATGACAGAAATATGACAAAAGACATATTCTACGGAAACAAGAACAATATCAACATTTAACATCAAAACAAACCAGATCTTCAAAGAAGTGAGGTTATTAACTCCAGCTATAAGGGAACAAAATTACCTAAAAAATATATTACTGTTAAAATATCGGTATAAATTCCGTAGGGCCTAATTCGTTCAACTCGGAGCAATTCTGGGGCAAATCAACAAGTGAGGACAAATAAATATTCCCACAATTTATTCTGAATTTTCAAATCTCCCACCGAATGCTAGTGAGGTAACAAATGTAATAATAATAAAAAAAACCTCAAACACTAATTACTGATATTTTACTAAACTTTAATCTGTGACCAGCTAATCAGCTTTATGTTAATGTACAGATCACCTCTCACCTGTCCTGGTACTTGTAGGAATGAATGTCTTCTTAGACACGTGGTGATCTCTTACATACGGCTCTTCTCCTCTTTCTATCACCAGTATAACTGCAGGCTTCCCACTGAAACACCCTGTATATGGATATTTATTATAGTATTGATGTTTATTATTCAATACAATATTTGTGAAAATAATGGATTACTTAACACTGAACATATCAACTTATTTTTTTCTGTGCAGTTAAAGGACTTTAGCACCTAAAAATGACTTCTGTGCTTCTGTGATTTTTGAAAGACCTTTGAAGATCAATTATAAGTTCAACTAGCCGTTTTGTATTTAGTAAACTAATTTCTAAGTTATTTAGATGTATAGATGAGGCTAATTAAAGGATTCCGTGCAGGCACTTCCTGTCTTAGCACTACCTTACCTCGCACACTGTACTGCTGAGCAGTCAGTGAGTGGGAGAGGACATGAAGGGATAATAAGCCTGTAAAAAGCACAATATATGGCTATAAATAACAAAGTAGTTTTCTAATTTAAAAAAGAAAACCGATAATACAACATTGAGGTGATATTGAAAGCTCTTTCGGGATCACCAAAGTTCATTTTAGGTGACAGGGTCCCTTTAAAGGCCGATCATGTTTCCCATATGAAAGGATCCCAGTATTTACGGTGATATTGTTACCTAGAGACATGAGGGATCGGTAATTCTCCATCATGACATCCCTGTACAGTCCCTTCTCTTCTTCTCTTAAACAGTCCCATTCCTCCTTGGAGAAGTAAATTGCAACTTCATCAAACTCCGTTTGGACCTAAAAAAGAAAATTCTTTAGGTCACACTTGATAATGGAGTTAGACAAAGGGACCACAGTGGAGGAGAAAAGGTCTTATCTCAGAATTTCTCTAACATATATACCCACTCTCTCTTCCTAAAAACACATACATAAGACAGTGGTAAGAAAATAAAGGAATAGAGAGTGAGGTGTGTGAGAGAGAGCTGAAGAGTGAGGAACTGATACAGCGAGAAAGTCAGATAGAGGGGGAGATGTTTATGAGACTAAGAGGTGAGAGAAAAAATACTAGAGGGGTGAGGTGTGTGTGATAAAGACAGAGGGTGAGGTGTGTGCGCGCAATACAGACAGAGGGTGAGGTGTGTGTGTGTGATACAGACAGAGGGTGAGGTGTGTGTGAGACAGACAGAGGGAGAGGAGGGAGAGGTGTGTGTGAGACAGACAGAGGGAGAGGTGTGTGTGATACAGATAGAGGGTGAGGTGTGTGTGATAAAGATGGAGGGTGAGGTGTGTGTGATACAGATGGAGGGTGAGGTGTGTGTGTGATACAGATGGAGGGTGAGGTGTGTGTGTGATACAGATGGAGGGTGAGGTGTGTGTGTGTGATACAGATGGAGGATGAGATGTGTGTGTGTGTGTGTGTGTGTGTGTGTGTGATACAGATGGAGGTTGAGATGTGTGTGTGTGTGTGTGATACACATGGAGGTTGAGATGTGTGTGTGTGTGTGTGTGTGTGTGTGTGTGTGATACACATGGAGGTTGAGATGTGTGTGTGTGTGTGTGTGTGTGTGATACAGATGGAGGTTGAGATGTGTGTGATACAGATGAAGGGTGAGATGTGTGTGTGTGTGATACAGATGAAGGGTGAGATGTGTGTGTGTGAGGTTGAGATGTGTATGATACAGATGAAGGGTGAGATGTGTGTGATACAGATGAAGGGTGAGATGTGTGTGATACAGATGAAGGGTGAGATGTGTGTGATACAGATGAAGGGTGAGATGTGTGTGTGTGTGATACAGATGGAGGTTGAGATGTGTGTGACACAGATGAAGGGTGAGATGTGTGTGACACAGATGAAGGGTGAGAGGTGTGTGATACAGATGGAGGATGAGGTGTGTGTGTGTGATACAGATGGAGGATGAGATGTGTGTGTGTGTGTGTGTGTGTGTGATACAGATGGAGGCTGAGATGTGTGTGTGTGTGATACAGATGGAGGTTGAGATGTGTGTGTGTGTGTGTGTGATACAGATGGAGGCTGAGATGTGTGTGATACAGATGAAGGGTGAGATGTGTGTGATACAGATGATACAGATGAAGGGTGAGAT
The DNA here is from genome assembly GCA_037306005.1 of Rhinophrynus dorsalis. Taxonomy (NCBI): domain Eukaryota; kingdom Metazoa; phylum Chordata; class Amphibia; order Anura; family Rhinophrynidae; genus Rhinophrynus; species Rhinophrynus dorsalis. The sequence goes on along the minus strand of CM074727.1, from coordinate 15,667,069 downwards.
GTGTGTGTGTGTGTGTGTGTGTGTGTGTGTGTGTGTGTGTGATACAGATGGAGGTTGGGATGTGTGTGATACAGATGAAGGGTGAGATGTGTGTGATACAGATGAAGGGTGAGATGTGTGTGATACAGATGAAGGGTGAGATGTGTGTGTGTGTGTGATACAGATGGAGGTTGAGATGTGTGTGACACGGATGAAGGGTGAGATGTGTGTGATACAGATGAAGGGTGAGATGTGTGTGATACAGATGAAGGGTGAGATGTGTGTGATACAGATGAAGGGTGAGATGTGTGTGATACAGATGAAGTGTGAGAGGTGTGTGATACAGATGGAGGTTGAGATGTGTGTGATACAGATGAAGGGTGAGAGGTGTGTGATACAGATGGAGGTTGAGATGTGTGTGATACAGATGAAGGGTGAGAGGTGTGTGATACAGATGGAGGGTGAGAGGTGTGTGATACAGATGGAGGGTGAGAGGTGTGTGATACAGATGGAGGGTGAGAGGTGTGTGATACAGATGGAGGGTGAGAGGTGTGTGATACAGATGGTGGTTGAGATGTGTGTGATACAGATGAAGGGTGAGAGGTGTGTGATACAGATGGAGGGTGAGATGTGTGTGTGTGATACAGATGAAGGGTGAGATGTGTGTGATACAGATGAAGGGTGAGAGGTGTGTGATACAGATGAAGGGTGAGAGGTGTGTGATACAGATGAAGGGTGAGATGTGTGTGATACAGATGAAGGGTGAGATGTGTGTGATACAGATGGAGGTTGAGATGTGTGTGATACAGATGAAGGGTGAGAGGTGTGTGATACAGATGGAGGTTGAGATGTGTGTGATACAGATGAAGGGTGAGAGGTGTGTTTGCGTGATATAGACAAAGTGTGAGGGGTGTGTGACAAAGATGGATGATGAGGTGTGTGTGATATAGACAGAGGGAAAGCGGAGCTGTGACTGAAGATGATGCTGTGTCTGAAACACAGAATAGAACATCAATGCCCACAGACAAAGTAGAAGTTTTGTCACTGGGAGAGATAACCCTTGGGATGTGTGTGTACAATCACTGTACTGTAGGGTACAAATAAATATCCCCATTCTCAATACTTTGAACACGTCTCCAGCATTCGCGTTAAAAGCCCTGTTTAAATCAATGGCACTTTGGTGTTTATATAAAATATGGATTTATCATACTGATACACAGAGATCAGACACACAGTATAGTGTATATATAATATGGATTTATCATACAGATACACAGAGATCAGACAAACAGTATAGTGTATATATAATATGGATTTATCATACAGATACACAGAGATCAGACACACAGTATAGTGTATATATAATATGGATTTATCATACAGATACACAGAGATCAGACACACAGTATAGTGTATATATAATATGGATTTATCATACAGATACACAGAGATCAGACACACAGTATAGTGTATATATAATATGGATTTATCATACAGATACACAGAGATCAGACAGACACACACGAAATGAATGTTCCAGGACTCACACAGATGATATTTATGAGAGTTGATGAGAAATAGTCATAAGAAATGTCAATCGTCTGCAGCAAAATGTGTTCTAATCCACAAACAGACAAATATAAAGAAAAGTAATCACTTGCCATGTTACCGAAGAAGCAGCAAGTTCCAGTGCGATTATTAGCGCACCAACCGAGAGTCACATGATGAAAGTGTCCGTGTAGAAACAAGAGATCTGTGTGTAACGTTCCTGTTACAGAGCAGTGACATCTAGTGGCGAGAAGAAGGAATACAGGGGCAGATGATTAGATTTTAGCTGAAGCTGTTTAGCACCAGATTTCAGCCTTGAAGTATTCTTCCTTAACCACAGAGAAGTGTTTATCAAACCTTTCAGTGTTGTATTTCCATAGATATCCTGTCAGTTAGTTCAATAATATCGAACTGCTGTGCAGAAAGTTGCTGAACCTCATTATGTGACCAAAACAGTGCAGATAATTATATTGGAAGACACATACATTTTCTCAAACATATACATACATATGCACACTGTCTCACACTGACATACAGACACACAAAACAACCCCCACACACAGCCTCACACACACACACACACACTAATATACACACACACATCCTCATACATAGCTATACACACATTCATTCTCACGCACAGACACAAACTCACTCCAATGTATTTTCAGAGACACATATACCCTTTTATCCATGCTTCCTGGAGAAACACACAGGCCTGGGGGTAGGCGTGTCCAAATGATGATATTTGTGTCATAACGTAGGCGGGGCTTTCACAGAGTGACAAGAGTTTGAGCGTCTATAGGCAGTGTTTTTGTTTTAATGGGTAGGGATGTGGGAGGAACAGGATGGGAAAGGCCGAAACATGTGGGACAGTGGGCAACTGGACTCAAAGCCAGAGAATCGGCCTCTGTCCCCAGAATCCCAGTAATTAATTCTGAGAACCGGAGTCTCTGGGGAAGATTCAGAGAGTTCCCAGTATGATATACAATGGGCACAAGCAGACAGAGATACACGGGCCCCTACAAATGGGGAAACCCTTTCATCAATGCTGGGGAAAGTCTGTCCCACAACAATTAGACTAGGGTGGTGGAAAATCATGGGCTTTCACCAAAGTTGGCTGTAGGATGGTGGCCATGTGTCCTGGATTTGCAGGGATATTCCCATATTTTGGCTTTATCCTGGGATTTGTTCTTTATTTTGAAGAGTATGCCCCCAGAAGATGTGCAAATGATATACAAGCACCATGCCTCTAAGATATGATCTGATGGCTGCCACCAGGGCTCGTTCGTGCCAGAGAATACAGAGTACAAATATTGTGAGGCAGCATGTGGGGAAGCCACATAAATTCCACCTACTGCTTCTCTCCCTCTCATTGAGGGTACGGGTCATGGAGCAAAACAGGGGAACCTTCTTGGTTGACTGAAATGTCCTCCAGCAGAAAGACCCATCCATGAAGAGTGTTGACTTCATTCTATTAAACAAGCCAAAAGATGTGAGAGGCTCTGAGCATGAACAAAAGCACAATGGCCTGTTCTCCAGCTAGTCACTGCTCAAGAGCATCACATTTTAGCTCTCTAGTGCCATTACAGAAGGGAAATTTCTGCATACATATAAGAGTGGTTCAGTACCAAAATGATGTGCAAGCCCCTTCTGCACAGTAAAACCAGCTAACCGAAGACTTATGTTTCAGCCTTATTTGGGCCTCATCATTGAGATACAGCTGGCTTCCCTAGGCACTGAGAGCAAGGGCTCCACGTCTGGATTACCCTTTAAACTTAGGGAGAGATCCTAAGTTGCTCTCGGTGCCTAGGGAATCCAGCTGCACTCTCCTGATGAGGCCCAACTAGGCCGAAACGTACGTCGGGGGTTAGCTGGTGTTCCTGTGCAGGGGGAACTTGCCCATCATTTTGGAACTGGACAGCCCTTTTGGGCGGGATTAGTCTAATATGTATGTGGAAATTTCTCCTCTGTAATGGCACTAGAGAGCTAAAACATGATGGTTTTGTGCAGTGACTAGCCGTAGGACAGGCCATTGTGTTGTTGGTCATTCCCAGAAGCCTCTAACATTCTATATGTTCATTCTATTAAAGCTGGAAACAAGAGAGGATTTCTTGAAACTGATCACCCAACCGTGCTGCTCCAGTATGGTCTCACATGTCTAAAGCTAAAGGTGCACGGCCCCCTCTAAAGGGGCTATTGGAAAATGTTTGCTCAGAGAGGGAGTAAAAGAAATCCCTGATGGTCCTATCACGTCATGGAATTCTAGGATGGCAGCGCAGCTACAAACCGCTCTGCTATCCCAGAATTTACTGAAAAAAAGAAAAAAAAAAAAAGCATGTGCAGGGGTCCTTCATGGCCACCCCCTGCCAGAATCAGGTGGTCATTAAGGAGTTAATGTAAGTGTTAGATATAAGAATCTTAGAATCAGCTGCTGGGGGTGAGCAAGAGAAGCAGCCAACCCCTGACGTACATTTCGGCCTTGCTGGGCCTCATCAGTGAGGTGTAGCTGATCTCTCTAAGCACTGTGAGCAAGGTGTCCAATGATGGATTCCCCCCCTATTACCCTTGGGGTGACTAATCCCAAGGGTAATGTACATATGTATATTAAAATTCAGTGATGCTCGACTAGGAACGACAAATTTGCAGGCTTTATAGAAATGGTGTCCTACCCAGAGTGCAATCTCTTTTAGCCCACTAGTGCCTTTCATAAAGAGAAAATATTCATATATATTCATATTCAGCACATCATATTGGTCCTGCCCTTACAGCAGTCTAATCAGGAAATGCCAGGCGATTTCTCTTTGAGCAAGAGAAGCAGCCAACCCGAGATGTACGTTTTGCCTTGTTGGGCCTCATCATATGAGGTGTAGCTGATCTCTCTAAGCACTGTGAGCAAGTGGTCCAGTGCTGGATTCCCCCTATAAGCCTAGGGGGGACTAATCCCAAGGGTAATTTGCAAATGTATATCAAAAATCAGAAATACTCAACTAGGAACAAACCTGGAATACAAATTTGCAGGCTCTATAGAAATGGTGTTCTACACAGGATACAATCTGTTTTAACCCATTAATGCTTTTCACAGAGAGAAAATATCCTAAAGCATATCATATCGGTCCAACCCTTACGGCAGTCCAACCACAAAATACCAGGCAATTCCCTCTGAGCACAAAAAGCAGCCAACCCCAGACATACATTTCAGCCTCATTGTGTTTCATCAGTGAGGTGTAGTTGATCTCACTAAGCATTGTGAGCAAGGGGTCCAATGTTGGATTCCCCCTATTACCCTTGGGGTGACTAATCCCAAGGGTAATTTGCATATGTATATCAAAAGTCAGTACAGAGTCTGCAAATTTGTATTGCATGTTCGTACCTAGTCGATCATCTCTGACTTTTAATATACATATGCAAATTATCCTTGGGATTAGTCACCCCAAGTGTAATAGGAGGAACCCAGCATTGGACCCCTTGCTCACAGTGCTTAGAGAGATCAGCTACACCTCATTGATGAGGCACAACAAGGCTGAAACATACATCTAGGGTTGGCTACTTCTCTTGTCCCTTCCTGGTTACACCTCTTTCTGATTGCTAGAATTGCTTCCTGGTTAGAACCCCCAACCCACCCCTTACTGCTAGAATACCGTCCTGCTTACACTTGTTCTCCTTTGCGACAATTCCTTCCTGGTTACATCCTTTACTGCTTGGTAGAATTCTTTCCTCTTACATGCAACCAGATCTCCTCTCTGGCAGCCTCTGTTCAGGAGCTCCAAATTAGTCAAGCCGTGCTTCAGACTATTTCTCCTCCTAAAGGACCCTGGGTTTCTCCCTCTGGACCCCCTACTGACTCTGGTGCCTCTGCTCCTGAACCTCAGGTACCCCTTCCGGAGCAATTTGGTGGAAACAGGCAAGAAGACAGGACAGGCTGAGTGTGTGCAATGCTCAGGTTCCAATCCGAAAGTCGGTGCAGGCTGAGAGTGTGCAGAAGTCAGTATCCAATCTAAATGATGAGCCAATTTTTCAAAAGTATTCAATTATGGTTTATTTTTTATTAAAGTTAAATAAAAAATGTATTCTACAGTTTATACTTTTTCTAAATGAATTATTTACTAAGATAAATAACGATTAAAAAATCTGCTGCATCTAAACAGTGATTAATTCCTTCGTCCAATGGTGGTAAATCTTTAGACCTCCAACTATGGAGAACTGCAATTTTCATCATCCCCAACACATCTTTGCTCTATGGGAATGGTGAGCTGTAGTTCTCAATAGCTGGAGGCCCAAAGGTTGTCTAATTCTGACTGAGTCAATTTTGTCTCATTACAGAAATATAATTCATGTGTTTACTACAGCAAGGAATAGAAAATGTTGTTTCCAGTGTGAAGCATCTTGCTGAAATATCCATGACTCAGCAGGGAGAGCGGACCATCTGATACACTGCTCTGCACCACTACACAGGGTGATGATACCATTTGTGGACCCATTCAGGTCTACCCTAGAAATCATTATAAGAACAACTTTCACACAGGAAGTCACACTTTCCACTTGTTCCTGTTCTGGATGTGTAGGTTCATCATCTCCATGACTAACATTGGGATACATAAGCCATAAACTTGTCATATGGAAATATCTTATCCTTGTTCTCACAAAATAAATTGTCACATTCAGAACATGATAAATTGGTTCTCTTCCATGTAAACTCTAAACTTTTTGCAACCTTTAGATTGGAATTAAAACAGTATCGGCATTGAGGACATGGAAATATTTCTACCATGTGGCTCATACTTATCCTATCACCGCTCCCCCTCCTCTCTTCAAGCTATTTATATTAAGGTCTTTAAGTCTGTCCTGGTAAGCATTGTCCTGAAGCGTTCACTTTTAAAAAGTTGCACGCAAAACAGCGTGCGACCTAAAGGCGCAATAACCATGTTGCCTTGATAAAAGTGTGACATGAGAATCTCGCCCTGCATGAAAAGTGCAAGATTCTCATGTCTTCCCCTTAAACGTCGCTTTAACCCGCATCAGTTTTAGTGCCCGTTTAGACCTCTGCCGGTTCGATCATCAGTTAAGTTTCCTCCTCCTTTCTGGGTCCTCCATGTGTCTTAGTCATCTTAGTACTTTCTGTAACGTACACATATTACAGTTATCTTGTATCTGCTTTTCTAGAAGGTTCCCTGTCCTTATATTGCCCTGTCCTGTGCAGGTTGAAGGCAGCAGAAGCCAAAAATAGCACTGGAGAAGGATTGTTACATGCCAGCTAGCAAGAGACTATCTTGTAAGCACATTCAGCATATGGGGGAAAGGATACCTGTGATTTTTTTATGTGCATCATTTAAAAATCAGTCTATTAAACAGATCACAGGGGGTTAGTATAAGGACTCACTTCATTCTCCACAATTTTAGTGCCCATTTAGAGCTCTGTTCGATCGTCATTTATGCTTCCTTCTCCCTCCTGGGTTCTCCATGTCTCCCAGTCCTTGTTGCCCTGTCTGTGGTGGTGCTTGCCAGGATGGCAGCTGCCTTAACAGAAGGCTTGTACTGTGGGCAGCTTGTGCGCTATGATGTGCTGGGAGTAAGCAGAGATGCCAGAAAGGAAGAGATAGCTCGGGCGTAAAGACAGCAGGCTAGGAAATATCATCCTGACCGCTACAGACCTGGAGACAGAAGAGGAAACCCGGCACACACTGTAACCAGGATAACTATCCTCACATCCACCACAGTAATATGTGTAAGCTACGGAAAGTACTAAGATGACAAAGACAGATGGAGGACCAAGAAAGGAGGAGGAAGCTTAATTGACGATTGAACTGGCAGTGCTCTAAACGGGCACTAAAACTGATGCAGGTTAAAGCGATGTTTAAGGGCATGACATGAAAATCTTGTAGTTTTCATACAGGGCGAGATTCTCATGTTGCCTTTTTCATTAAGGCGACATGGTTATTGCGCCTTTAGGTCGCAAGCTGTTTTGTGTACGACTTTTCAAAAGGATACTGTCTTGAAGACCCTGCACTATCTAGTACCTATTCATCTTCTAACTGCTTCCAATTTACTGAATCTTCATATGGAGACGTAGTCCCCCACCCTTTACACAGAGCTCCAGGTGACGACTTACCAGTGATCTGTACATTGGCATTAGTACTTCTCTTCCTCGTGCTGTTGCCTCTTCCTATACAATCCAGTATCCTGTTAGCTTCTCACACCGATTTGCTGCACTGCTTGCCTATCTTCCAGCCATTTCAAATAATAACTCCCAAGTCCCTTTCATCTGATGTTCTTATCAGTACAGTAACATTAAACCTGTATTACTACCCCTGGGTTTCTAATGCTGCACTTTCAGTGTAACAATACAGAGCCCATAGTTTTGGTCATTCATTCAGTTGTCCTAAATCCTTATGAATTTGGTTTAACCCTCAAAGAAAGTCAACCCTCTTGCTGATTTTGGTATAATCTGCAAAATGGCACATATTAGCTTGTATGCCGCTTGATACTACTAACAAAAATAGTGAACACATCATAGCACGGACCCCTCTCAGACTTCACTAATAACCCCTCCCACTTTTTAAACAATATTATAGACTTCAACACTGTAACATGTTTTAAAGGAAAATTAAACATTTATTTTAACTTTAAAAAATTTTAAGAAAACATAACCTGTGAAGTCAAATTGACTGGATTTTTTTTTTAAAGTACTTATTTTTAGATTTATTTTCCTGACAGTGAGGTCACTGAATTTTTATGGTTTCTTTCTTGTATGATTTATCTGATGTGAAGCTAGATTTGATTTCCGAGTAAAACATTTCCCACATTCAGAACATGAAAATGGTTTCTCTCCTGTATGAATCCTCTGGTGTTTAACAAGATCTGATTTCTGATTAAAACATTTCCCACATTCAGAACATGAAAATGGTTTCTCTCCTGCATGAATCCTCTGATGTGTAGCAAGATGTGATTTCTGAGTAAAATATTTACCACATTCAGAACATGAATATGGTTTCTCTCCTGTATGGATCCTCTGATGTGTAACAAGATGTATTTTCCTTGTAAAATATTTCCCACATTCAGAACATGAAAATGTTTTCTGTCCTGTATGAATACTCTGATGTGTGATAAGATCGGATTTCAGATTAAAACATTTCCCACATTCAGAACATGAAAATGGTTTCTCTCCTGTATGAATCCTCTGATGTGTAGCAAGCTGTGATTTCTGAGTAAAACATTTCCCACATTCAGAACATGAGAATGGTTTCTCTCCTGTATGGATCCTCTGATGTGTAACAAGATGTATTTTCCTTGTAAAACATTTCCCACATTCAGAACACGAATTTGATTTATCTCCTGTATGAATCCTCTGGTGTTTAACAAGAGTTGATTTGTGATTAAAACATTTCCCACATTCAGAACATGAAAATGGTTTCTCTCCTGTATGAATCCTCTGATGTGTAACAAGAATTGATTTCTGAGCAAAACATTTCCCACATTCAGAACATGAAAATGGTTTCTCTCCTGTATGAATCCTCTGATGTGCAGTAAGATATGATTTCCTTGCAAAACATTTCCCACAGTCATAACATGAGATTGATTTCTCTCCTGTATGAATCACCTGATGTTGAGTAAGATATGATTTATGTGTAAAACATTTCCCACATTCAGAACACGAAAATGGTCTCTCTCCTGCATGAATCCTCTGATGTGTAACAAGATTTGGTTTCAGAGTAAAACATTTCCCACATTCAGGACATGAATATGGTTTATCTCCTGTATGAATCCTCTGATGTTTAACAAGATTTGATTTAAGATTAAAACATTTCCCACATTCAGAACATGTAAATGATTTCTCTCCTGTATGAAACACCTGATGCAGAACATGTTTTGGTTTAATAGGGATTGGTTCCCGATGTTTAAAATAAGAAAATACATTATTTGTTATGTGATTTCCCTGATGTGTAACAAGGGCAGATTTAGACTGAAACCATTCCTGACCTTCAGAGCAGTTGTACTGTCTCTCAGAGATAAATGCTATTTGGTGAGATGCAGACACACATTCATCACTTTCACTGCAATTAGAGCTCATTACTGGACAGTTATTTGGTATTTCCTGTACTTGGACACTTTCTATGTTACTGTTATAAAGAGAAGCTGTACATTCTGTCCCTGTATTGTGTGTGAGACTAGACATATGAGGCTCTGTGAGATTGGCTCCTTCATGTGAGTTGGATTTCTCAGACGCAGATATTACAGATGATTTCACACTGTTGTTTGGGTTCCACCTTCTAATTATGTCTGTTCCTTGATGACTTTGCATTACACTGATATCTTCCATCACACTTTCTGCTGAACATATGAAGCAAGAACATCCTCCAGGTGTATTTCTGTGCCTGGATCCGTCTTCATAAAATAAATTAACTGTGAGAGAGAATTAAATAGATGTTACCAAATAGCATTTCACTTAGTGCAAATCCTGCCTGAGCAGCTTAAAGAGACACAAAATAGGACCATGTGCAAAAGTGGAGTCATTCTGGGGCGATCAAACAGCAAAATACAGGAGAATATCAATTACCACAATTCCCAATGTGCTGGAGACCTCTCTAGCATGCAAAGGGTTAATAACACCTTTCACCTTAATTATATCTGTTTGTCCCCTATAGGGCAGTTTGTTTGCACCAGAATTATTTCACTTTCGTCTGAAAGTGGGTCCTATAGACATAGATGGTCCTATGTATGAAGGAAAAGTGGAGCAATTCTGGGGCAAACCAAGGTCATATAGAGAGGGGGAGAGAGGGAAATGTGCTTACTGATATCCCTTTTTCTTCTATGTCCCCCCCCCTGGCATTAATACTGGGTTATGTCTCCAGCTGGGTAGGATGAATACGACTTCTAAATGATTCCTCCTGGGAATGGATCTCAGTGTCACAGTGTCAGAGTGTCACGGTCTGCCCCTGTCTGGACAGACTGCCAGGTGTGGTCGTCCCTCTGGTGGATCACAGTGGAATTGAACCGGAGTCCTCATGTACCCTGTTCCTGCTTTCTTGCCTTTGAGCCAATGCTGAATCTGTTCTATCAGTGTGATTCTAGCCTGTATCATTTGCCTTGCCTGCTGCTATCAGACTTCACCTGTCATTCAGAGTCCACCTGAGGCAACTTGTTAATTAAGCTGCTCATTACCTGGGTATATAACACTGCCTCTCCCTGAGGGCTGGGTCAGTTCCTTGTTGTATTTCTGTTCCTGTGGTTGGTTTCCAGATTACCAGACTGATGTGGCTTGTGACCCCAGCTTGCTGTTCCTGACTTGCCCTTGTCTGATTCTACGCATTCAGTTACTGTTCCTGCCAGCCCCCGTGCACAGATTCACAGGTGGCTTTTTACCTGGTCACTTTGGGCTGTGTCTATCTGCAAGGGTGAGCTAACATCTCTGCACTACGGACTCCCACTAAGGTAAACCGTTACACAGAGCTGTAGTGATACATGGGTTAAGGGGAGGGTGTGCAGTGGGGGGAAACAGAAGAAAAAGGAATATCGGTAAGTAAATTCCCCTCCGTGTCTCTATCCGCTGCATTAATAATGGGACTGACGAGAGCAAATGTGCTAAACAAGGGAGGGAGAATGAAATCCAGAATATTATGTGTAAAAAGGATAGAGGATCACACCCAGAGGATATAATAAGGACAAATTCTACCAGTTAATCCAGAACTACAGTCTGCAGGACTTGTCTTCCAAATCTCACTACAGCCCGATGCTTGTACTTCCATCTGATAATACTTTATAGGAGTTGGAATGGAAGACTGGGTGTGATGACTTTGTACATGGTAAGAAATGGACGGGGGCAGGTTTTTGTGAGATCATAGGCCTTTAGCCAATACAAAAGGAGGAGGGTGGGGCCAGAAAGCATAAAAGAATACATCACAAACTCTCTGGTCTTCTTTTCTGATCCCGTGCGGTGGATGACAACAGCTCCCTTTTGTCTGACCCTGCGCCTCCCCCTAGTCCTGTCTGTCCACACCCCCTTGGTTTGTTGACCTGTGGCTGGGATCATCCAAGTTTGCATAACATAGGGGTGTGTGTATGTATATATGGAACTGTGTTAATGCAATAGTGGGATAAAAAGGGAATTTGTTGCCTGGTGTAGTTCAACAGGGATTGCACTTTGGAAGTGTAAACTGATGTTTTTTTATTTCTTTATAAATATTAACTGAAGTAGGCGAACCATTCAAATTCTATTTTATCTGTATTAATAAAAGCAGAAGGCTGGCAGGGAGGCAGATTCTGTCTCCAGCCACACACTCCCCTGGGTGGACAAACAAACCCAGAGGCAGCAGTAAGTAGCAGTAAGGAGGAGTTATTCAGATCTTCTATATACTGCCTGTCCAGGACATACAAGGGGAGAGTGATTATCTCTGCAAGGAGTTGCCCTCCCCCACTATCTCCTCTTCCAAAAAACAAACACGTCCTTTCTACCCCCTGCAACTCCTGTGATAATCTATGTAAGGAATTGCAGGGGCCTTCAACACACACACACACACACACACACACCACAATACATACACATGCACGCAATACACACACACACACCACAATACATACACATGCACGCAATACACACACACACACACCACAATACACATAAAACATACATGAATGCAATACACATGCAAAGCACAGACAATACACACACAATAAACACCAAACACACATGGCCACAATACACACGTAAAATACACACATGCACAACATGCACACAAGCAATACACACTGACACAATACACAACACACAAGTACAACACATGCAAAACTCACAGAACACACAAACAATACACACAACACAATATATACAACACAAACAAATACATGCACAACACACACACACAATACATATGTACAATACATAAAGACAACACATACATGGAATACACATGCCCAAAATATACACAACACAAGACACGCAACATATAGACAATACACACAACACAAAGCACAGACAATACACACGTGTAACACACAAGCACAATACACACTCACCTGCAGTGCACACAACACACACGTGCAAAACACATGCACACAGCACGCGTGCAAAACACATGCACACAGCACACATACGCTATACACAAACACACAACAAGCAGGCGTAATTCAACAATCCAGACATTAAGAACATTTTCTCCTTTCTGGATTTACCTAGATATCAGGGAAAAATATTCCTACGTGTAAATCCACTTAATTTTTTTTAACCCTATTACTACCAGACAGGTATCACATTCTGTGTTTATTTAGTCATGCATACAACTGCATGAGACTTTTTTTTTTTTTTGGGGGGGGGGGAGTATTTATTACCTGCACGGGCAAAGCCATGCCAGTATCACTAATTATATTATATATATATATATATATATATATATATATATATATACACACACACACACATACACACCTCACTGCCTGACAACCATCATATATATATACACTAGCAAAAAGGTGCATGGCATTGCCCATGGGGATCAAGTCCTTTGAGTGCTTGAGGGGTATTCTTCGCATTCATTGACAATGGTTTGGGTACGTTAGAGCCACTGAACGGGTTAATTTGAGACCAACACAGGTATCCATGCAGTGGAATGTGTTGGATACTTCTTTGCCACTGAAGGGGTTTTAAAGAAACAAAAGAAAATGGTCAATCTGTTACCTTTCTTCAGTGCCAAAGAGATATCAAACATTTCAATGGTTGGATACCTCTCTGCCTGTCAAACACTTAACCTTTTCACTGCTGCAAACATACCCAAACCCTGAAGCACTGAAAAAAACTGAATCCCCACGGGCAATGCCGTGTCCCTATTGCTAGTTCACTATAAATATAGGGATAATTCTACATTTGGCAATCACTTAAGGTGGACTTCTACAGCCGGTATTTCAGCAGGCCCACTGGCATTCATTTCCACTTTTTAAGCGAAATTGGGGTGGGATAAGGGGTATTTTGAGGAAGGGGTATATTGTTTAGATTTATTATCTCACTTTAAAGTGCATAGGTGCTGTGGGAATGTGATTTTATTGTGTTGTGGATTGTGTGAGAGTTTAATTCATTGCTGCACGGAGCTATAATTGTGTGTACAGTGCATGGGGCTGTGGGAATGTGATTTTATTGTGTTGTGGATTGTGTGAGAGTTTAATTCATTGCTGCACGGAGCTATAATTGTGTGTACAGTGCATGGGGCTGTGGGAATGTGATTTTATTGTGTTGCGGATTGTGTGAGGGTTTAATTCATTGCTGCACAGGGATATAATTATGTTTGCAGTGCATGGGGCTGTGCAAAAGTCTTAGGCAGGTGTGAAAAAAATGCTGTAAAGGAAGAATGCTTTTAAAAACAGACATGTGAATAGTTTATATTTATCATTTAACATAAAGATAGCGTGTGAACAGAAGAAAAATCGAAATCAAAATCAATATTTGGTTTGACCACCCTTTGCCTACCCTGGCGCTACTAAGCTGCCAGACGCCAGATGGGGAGTTACTGAAGTTAAATTGTTTAAGAGGTGGTAGTTCTGACTGAAATGGAGTTTTCAGCCCCATGAAGGCTTGAAAGGTCTCCGACAACCTGCCAAGAACTGGAATGAAGGCCTAACTTCCAATGAGTTAAAAGAGCCATTTCAATCTGAAAATTTGAGGATTTTTTATTTCCACCCTCGGGCCAGTTAGTTTGCTCCAGAATAGCTCCTCTTTGCCGGTATACAGTAGACGCACAGGGATCTATGTGAAGACACAGACTGTGGTTTAGAAATTCTGGTATAAATTTAAACTCAGTTTTAACATCACTTTATCTTCAGATCACAGTGTTCAATACCCTACTACTTTTGGAAACGTGACTGTATTAGAATATGACAGAAATATGACAAAAGACATATTCTACGGAAACAAGAACAATATCAACATTTAACATCAAAACAAACCAGATCTTCAAAGAAGTGAGGTTATTAACTCCAGCTATAAGGGAACAAAATTACCTAAAAAATATATTACTGTTAAAATATCGGTATAAATTCCGTAGGGCCTAATTCGTTCAACTCGGAGCAATTCTGGGGCAAATCAACAAGTGAGGACAAATAAATATTCCCACAATTTATTCTGAATTTTCAAATCTCCCACCGAATGCTAGTGAGGTAACAAATGTAATAATAATAAAAAAAACCTCAAACACTAATTACTGATATTTTACTAAACTTTAATCTGTGACCAGCTAATCAGCTTTATGTTAATGTACAGATCACCTCTCACCTGTCCTGGTACTTGTAGGAATGAATGTCTTCTTAGACACGTGGTGATCTCTTACATACGGCTCTTCTCCTCTTTCTATCACCAGTATAACTGCAGGCTTCCCACTGAAACACCCTGTATATGGATATTTATTATAGTATTGATGTTTATTATTCAATACAATATTTGTGAAAATAATGGATTACTTAACACTGAACATATCAACTTATTTTTTTCTGTGCAGTTAAAGGACTTTAGCACCTAAAAATGACTTCTGTGCTTCTGTGATTTTTGAAAGACCTTTGAAGATCAATTATAAGTTCAACTAGCCGTTTTGTATTTAGTAAACTAATTTCTAAGTTATTTAGATGTATAGATGAGGCTAATTAAAGGATTCCGTGCAGGCACTTCCTGTCTTAGCACTACCTTACCTCGCACACTGTACTGCTGAGCAGTCAGTGAGTGGGAGAGGACATGAAGGGATAATAAGCCTGTAAAAAGCACA
Organism: Rhinophrynus dorsalis; assembly: GCA_037306005.1. Taxonomy (NCBI): domain Eukaryota; kingdom Metazoa; phylum Chordata; class Amphibia; order Anura; family Rhinophrynidae; genus Rhinophrynus; species Rhinophrynus dorsalis. The sequence continues at coordinate 15,651,806 of CM074727.1, read as the reverse complement.
ATATATGGCTATAAATAACAAAGTAGTTTTCTAATTTAAAAAAGAAAACCGATAATACAACATTGAGGTGATATTGAAAGCTCTTTCGGGATCACCAAAGTTCATTTTAGGTGACAGGGTCCCTTTAAAGGCCGATCATGTTTCCCATATGAAAGGATCCCAGTATTTACGGTGATATTGTTACCTAGAGACATGAGGGATCGGTAATTCTCCATCATGACATCCCTGTACAGTCCCTTCTCTTCTTCTCTTAAACAGTCCCATTCCTCCTTGGAGAAGTAAATTGCAACTTCATCAAACTCCGTTTGGACCTAAAAAAGAAAATTCTTTAGGTCACACTTGATAATGGAGTTAGACAAAGGGACCACAGTGGAGGAGAAAAGGTCTTATCTCAGAATTTCTCTAACATATATACCCACTCTCTCTTCCTAAAAACACATACATAAGACAGTGGTAAGAAAATAAAGGAATAGAGAGTGAGGTGTGTGAGAGAGAGCTGAAGAGTGAGGAACTGATACAGCGAGAAAGTCAGATAGAGGGGGAGATGTTTATGAGACTAAGAGGTGAGAGAAAAAATACTAGAGGGGTGAGGTGTGTGTGATAAAGACAGAGGGTGAGGTGTGTGCGCGCAATACAGACAGAGGGTGAGGTGTGTGTGTGTGATACAGACAGAGGGTGAGGTGTGTGTGAGACAGACAGAGGGAGAGGTGTGTGTGATACAGATAGAGGGTGAGGTGTGTGTGATAAAGATGGAGGGTGAGGTGTGTGTGATACAGATGGAGGGTGAGGTGTGTGTGTGATACAGATGGAGGGTGAGGTGTGTGTGTGATACAGATGGAGGGTGAGGTGTGTGTGTGTGATACAGATGGAGGATGAGATGTGTGTGTGTGTGTGTGTGTGTGATACAGATGGAGGTTGAGATGTGTGTGTGTGTGTGTGTGTGTGATACACATGGAGGTTGAGATGTGTGTGTGTGTGTGTGTGTGTGTGATACACATGGAGGTTGAGATGTGTGTGTGTGTGTGTGTGTGTGTGATACAGATGGAGGTTGAGATGTGTGTGATACAGATGAAGGGTGAGATGTGTGTGTGTGTGATACAGATGAAGGGTGAGATGTGTGTGTGTGTGAGGTTGAGATGTGTATGATACAGATGAAGGGTGAGATGTGTGTGATACAGATGAAGGGTGAGATGTGTGTGATACAGATGAAGGGTGAGATGTGTGTGATACAGATGAAGGGTGAGATGTGTGTGTGTGTGATACAGATGGAGGTTGAGATGTGTGTGACACAGATGAAGGGTGAGATGTGTGTGACACAGATGAAGGGTGAGAGGTGTGTGATACAGATGGAGGATGAGGTGTGTGTGTGTGATACAGATGGAGGATGAGATGTGTGTGTGTGTGTGTGTGTGTGATACAGATGGAGGCTGAGATGTGTGTGTGTGTGATACAGATGGAGGTTGAGATGTGTGTGTGTGTGTGTGTGTGTGTGTGTGATACAGATGGAGGCTGAGATGTGTGTGATACAGATGAAGGGTGAGATGTGTGTGATACAGATGATACAGATGAAGGGTGAGATGTGTGTGTGTGTGTGTGTGTGTGTGTGTGTGTGTGTGTGTGATACAGATGGAGGTTGGGATGTGTGTGATACAGATGAAGGGTGAGATGTGTGTGATACAGATGAAGGGTGAGATGTGTGTGATACAGATGAAGGGTGAGATGTGTGTGTGTGTGTGATACAGATGGAGGTTGAGATGTGTGTGACACGGATGAAGGGTGAGATGTGTGTGATACAGATGAAGGGTGAGATGTGTGTGATACAGATGAAGTGTGAGAGGTGTGTGATACAGATGGAGGTTGAGATGTGTGTGATACAGATGAAGGGTGAGAGGTGTGTGATACAGATGGAGGTTGAGATGTGTGTGATACAGATGAAGGGTGAGAGGTGTGTGATACAGATGGAGGGTGAGAGGTGTGTGATACAGATGGAGGGTGAGAGGTGTGTGATACAGATGGAGGGTGAGAGGTGTGTGATACAGATGGAGGGTGAGAGGTGTGTGATACAGATGGTGGTTGAGATGTGTGTGATACAGATGAAGGGTGAGAGGTGTGTGATACAGATGGAGGGTGAGATGTGTGTGTGTGATACAGATGAAGGGTGAGATGTGTGTGATACAGATGAAGGGTGAGAGGTGTGTGATACAGATGAAGGGTGAGAGGTGTGTGATACAGATGAAGGGTGAGATGTGTGTGATACAGATGAAGGGTGAGATGTGTGTGATACAGATGGAGGTTGAGATGTGTGTGATACAGATGAAGGGTGAGAGGTGTGTGATACAGATGAAGGGTGAGAGGTGTGTGATACAGATGGAGGTTGAGATGTGTGTGATACAGATGAAGGGTGAGAGGTGTGTTTGCGTGATATAGACAAAGTGTGAGGGGTGTGTGACAAAGATGGATGATGAGGTGTGTGTGATATAGACAGAGGGAAAGCGGAGCTGTGACTGAAGATGATGCTGTGTCTGAAACACAGAATAGAACATCAATGCCCACAGACAAAGTAGAAGTTTTGTCACTGGGAGAGATAACCCTTGGGATGTGTGTGTACAATCACTGTACTGTAGGGTACAAATAAATATCCCCATTCTCAATACTTTGAACACGTCTCCAGCATTCGCGTTAAAAGCCCTGTTTAAATCAATGGCACTTTGGTGTTTATATAAAATATGGATTTATCATACTGATACACAGAGATCAGACACACAGTATAGTGTATATATAATATGGATTTATCATACAGATACACAGAGATCAGACAAACAGTATAGTGTATATATAATATGGATTTATCATACAGATACACAGAGATCAGACAGACACACACGAAATGAATGTTCCAGGACTCACACAGATGATATTTATGAGAGTTGATGAGAAATAGTCATAAGAAATGTCAATCGTCTGCAGCAAAATGTGTTCTAATCCACAAACAGACAAATATAAAGAAAAGTAATCACTTGCCATGTTACCGAAGAAGCAGCAAGTTCCAGTGCGATTATAACACACCAACCGAGAGTCACATGATGAAAGTGTCCGTGTAGAAACAAGAGATCTGTGTGTAACGTTCCTGTTACGGAGCAGTGACATCTAGTGGCGAGAAGAAGGAATACAGGGGCAGAGGATTAGATTTTAGCTGAAGCTGTTTAGCACCAGATTTCAGCCTTGAATTATTCTTCCTTAATCACAGAGAAGTGTTTATCAAACCTTTCAGTGTTGTATTTCCATAGTTATCCTGTCATTCAGTTCAATAATATCGAACTGCTGTGCAGAAAGTTGCTGAACCTCATTATGTGACCAAAACAGTGCAGATAATTATATTGGAAGACACATACATTTTCTCAAACATATACATACATATGCACACTGTCTCACACTGACATACAGACACACAAAACAACCCCCACACACAGCCTCACACACACACACACACACACACACACACACTAATATACACACACACATCCTCATACATATACACACATTCATTCTCACGCACAGACACAAACTCACTCCAATGTATTTTCAGAGACACATATACCCTTTTATCCATGCTTCCTGGAGAAACACACAGGCCTGGGGGTAGGCATGTCCAAATGATGATATTTGTGTCATAACGTAGGCGGGGCTTTCACAGAGTGACAAGAGTTTGAGCGTCTATAGGCAGTGTTTTTGTTTTAATGGGTAGGGATGTGGGAGGAACAGGATGGGAAAGGCCGAAACATGTGGGACAGTGGGCAACTGGACTCAAAGCCAGAGAATCAGCCTCTGTCCCCAGAATCCCAGTAATTAATTCTGAGAACCGGAGTCTCTGGGGAAGATTCAGAGAGTTCCCAGTATGATATACAATGGGCACAAGCAGACAGAGATACACGGGCCCCTACAAATGGGGAAACCCTTTCATCAATGCTGGGGAAAGTCTGTCCCACAACAATTAGACTAGGGTGGTGGAAAATCATGGGCTTTCACCAAAGTTGGCTGTAGGATGGTGGCCATGTGTCCTGGATTTGCAGGGATATTCCCATATTTTGGCTTTATCCTGGGATTTGTTCTTTATTTTGAAGAGTCAGCCCCCCGAAGACGTGCAAATGATATACAAGCACCATGCCTCTAAGGTATGATCTGATGGCTGCCACCAGGGCTCGTTCGTGCCAGAGAATACAGAGTACAAATATTGTGAGGCAGCATGTGGGGAAGCCACATAAATTCCACCTACTGCTTCTCTCCCTCTCATTGAGGGTCCGGGTCATGGAGCAAAACAGGGGAACCTTCTTGGTTGACTGAGATGTCCTCCAGCAGAAAGACCCATCCATGAAGAGTGTTGACTTCATTCTATTAAACAAGCCAAAAGATGTGAGAGGCTCTGAGCATGAACAAAAGCACAATGGCCTGTTCTCCAGCTAGTCACTGCTCAAGAGCATCACATTTTAGCTCTCTAGTGCCATTACAGAGGAGAAATTTCTACATACACATAAGAGTGGTTGAGTACCAAAATGATGTGCAAGCCCCTTCTGCACAGAAAAACCAGCTAACCCAAGACTTATGTTTCAGCCTTATTTGGGCCTCGTCAGTGAGATACAGGTGGCTTCCCTAGGCACTGAGAGCAAGGGCTCCACGTCTGGATTACCCTTTAAACTTAGGGAGAGATCCTAAGTTGCTCTCGGTGCCTAGGGAATCCAGCTGCACTCTCCTGATGAGGCCCAACTAGGCCGAAACGTACGTCGGGGGTTAGCTGGTGTTCCTGTGCAGGGGGAACTTGCCCATCATTTTGGAACTGGACCGCCCTTTTGGCAGGGATTAGTCTAATATGTATGTGGAAATTTCTCCTCTGTAATGGCACTAGAGAGCTAAAACATGATGGTTTTGTGCAGTGACTAGCCGTAGGACAGGCCATTGTGTTGTTGGTCATTCCCAGAAGCCTCTAACATTCTATATGTTCATTCTATTAAAGCTGGAAACAAGAGAGGATTTATTGAAACTGATCACCCAACCGTGCTGCTCCAGTATGGACTCACATGTCTAAAGCTAAAAGTTCACGGCCCCCTCTAAAAGGGCTATTGGAAAATGTTTGCTCAGAGAGGGAGTAAAAGAAATCCCTGATGGTCCTATCACGTCATGGAATTCTAGGATGGCAGCGCAGCTACACACCGCTCTGCTATTCCAGAATTTACTGAAGAAAAAAAAAAAAAAAAAAAGCATGTGCAGGGGTCCTTCATGGCCACCCCCTGCCAGAATCAGGTGGTCATTAAGGAGTTAATCTAAGTGTTAGATATAAGAATCTTAGAATCAGCTGCTGGGGGTGAGCAAGAGAAGCAGCCAACCCCAGACGTACATTTCAGCCTTGCTGGGCCTCATCAGTGAGGTGTAGCTGATCTCTCTAAGCACTGTGAGCAAGGTGTCCAATGATGGATCCCCCCCCTATTACCCTTGGGGTGACTAATCTCAAGGGTAATGTGCATATGTATATTAAAATTCAGAGATGCTCAACTAGGAACAACAAATTTGCAGGCTTTATAGAAATGGTGTCCTACCCAGAGTGCAATCTCTTTTAGCCCACTAGTGCTTTTCACAAAGAGGAAATATCCTAAAGCACATCATATTGGTCCTGCCCTTACAGCAGTCTAACCAGGAAATGCCAGGCGATTTCTCTTTGAGCAAGAGAAGCAGCCAACCCGAGATGTACGTTTTGCCTTGTTGGGCCTCATCAATGAGGTGTAGCTGATCTCTCTAAGCACTGTGAGCAAGTGGTCCAGTGCTGGATTCCCCCTATAAGCCTAGGGGGGACTAATCCCAAGGGTAATTTGCAAATGTATATCAAAAATCAGAGATACTCAACTAGGAACAAACCTGCAATACAAATTTGCAGGCTCTATAGAAATGGAGTTCTACACAGGATACAATCTGTTTTAACCCACTAATGCTTTTCACAGAGAGAAAATATCCTAAAGCATATCATATCGGTCCAACCCTTACGGCAGTCCAACCACAAAATACCAGGCAATTCCCTCTGAGCACAAAAAGCAGCCAACCCCAGATACATTTCAGCCTCATTGTGTTTCATCAGTGAGATGTAGTTGATCTCACTAAGCATTGTGAGTAAGGGGTCCAATGTTGGATTCCCCCTATTACCCTTGGGGTGACTAATCCCAAGGGTAATTTGCATATGTATATCAAAAGTCAGTACAGAGTCTGCAAATTTGTATTGCATGTTCGTACCTAGTCGATCATCTCTGACTTTTAATATACATATGCAAATTATCCTTGGGATTAGTCACTCCAAGTGTAATAGGAGGAACCCAGCATTGGACCCCATGCTCACAGTGCTTAGAGAGATCAGCTACACCTCATTGATGAGGCACAACAAGGCTGAAACATACATCTAGGGTTGGCTACTTCTCTTGTCCCTTCCTGGTTACACCTCTTTCTGATTGCTAGAATTGCTTCCTGGTTAGAACCCCCAACCCACCCCTTACTGCTAGAATACCGTCCTGCTTACACTTGTTCTCCTTTGCGACAATTCCTTTCTGGTTACATCCTTCACTGCTTGGTAGAATTCTTTCCTCTTACATGCAACCAGATCTCCTCTCTGGCAGCCTCTGTTCAGGAGCTCCAAATTAATCAAGCCGTGCTTCAGACTATTTCTCCTCCTAAAGGACCCTGGGTTTCTCCCTCTGGACCCCCTACTGACTCTGGTGCCTCTGCTCCTGAACCTCAGGTACCCCTTCCGGAGCAATTTGGTGGAAACAGGCAAGAAGACAGGACAGGCTGAGTGTGTGCAATGCTCAGGTTCCAATCCGAAAGTCGGTGCAGGCTGAGAGTGTGCAGAAGTCAGTATCCAATCTAAATGATGAGCCAATTTTTCAAAAGTATTCAATTATGGTTTATTTTTATTAAAGTTAAATAAAAAATGTATTCTACAGTTTATACTTTTTCTAAATGTATTATTTACTAAATATAAATAATGATTAAAAAATCTGCTGCATCTAAACAGTGATTAATTCCTTCCTCCAATGGTGGTAAATCTTTAGACCTCCAACTATGGAGAATTGCAATATTCATCATCCCCAACACATCTTTGCTCTATGGGAATGGTGAGCTGTAATTCTCAATAGCTGGAGGCCCAAAGATTGACTAATTCTGACTGAGTCAATTTCGTCTCATTACAGAAATATAATTCATGTGTTTACTACAGCAAGGAAAAGAAAATGTTGTTTCCAGTGTGAAGCATCTTGCTGAAATATCCATGACTCAGCAGGGAGAGCGGCTCTGTACCACTACACAGAGTGATAATACCATTTGTGGACCCTTTCAGGTCTACCCTAGAAATCATAAGAACAACTTTCACACAGGAAGTCACACTTACCACATGTTCCAGTTCTAGATGTGTAGGTTCATCCTCTCCATGACTAACATTGGGATACACAAGAAATAAACTTGTCATATGGAAATATCTTATCCTTGTTCTCACAAAATAATTTGTCACATTCAGAACATGATAAATTGGTTCTCTTCCATGTAAACTCTAAACTTTTTGCAACCTTTAGATTGGAATTAAAACAGTATCGGCATTGAGGACATGGAAATATTTATCCTATCACCGCTCCCCCTCCTCTCTTCCAAGCTATTTATATTATAGTCTTTATGTCTGTCCTGGTAAGCTTTCTCCTGAAGGGTTCACTTTTAAAAAGTTGCACGCAAAACAGCGTGCGACCTAAAGGCGCAATAACCATGTTGTCTTGATAAAAGTGTGACATGAGAATCTCGCCCTGCATGAAAAGTGCAAGATTCTCATGTCTTGCCCTTAAACGTCGCTTTAACCCGCATCAGTTTTAGTGCCCGTTTAGACCTCTGCCGGTTCGATCATCAGTTAAGTTTCCTCCTCCTTTTAACCCTCAAAGAAAGTCAACCCTCTTGCTGATTTTGGTATAATCTGCAAAATGGCACATATTAGCTTGTATGCCGCTTGATACCACTAACAAAAATAGTGAACACACCATAGCACGGACTCCTCTCAGACTTCACTAATAACCCCTCCCACTTTTTAAACAATACTATAGACTTCGACACTAACATGTTTTAAAGGAAAAGCAAACATTTATTTTAACTTTACAAAATTTGAAGAAAACATAACCTGTGAAGTCAAATTGACTGGATTTTTTTAAAGTACTTATTTTTAGATTTATTTTCCTGACAGTGAGGTCACTGAATTTTTATGGTTTCTTTCTTGTATGACTTATCTGATGTGAAGCTAGATTTGATTTCCGATTAAAACATTTCCCACATTCAGAACATGAAATTGATTTCTCTCCTGTATGAATCCTCTGGTGTTTAACAAGAGTTGATTTGTGATTAAAACATTTCCCACATTCAGAACATGAAAATGTTTTCTCTCCTGTATGAATCATCTGGTGTTTAACAAGAGTTGATTTCTGATTAAAACATTTCCCACATTCAGAACATGAAAATGGTTTCTCTCCTGCATGAATCCTCTGATGTGTAGCAAGATGTGATTTCTGAGTAAAACATTTCCCACATTCAGAACATGAGAATGGTTTCTCTCCTGTATGGATCCTCTGATGTGTAACAAGATGTAATTTCCTTGTAAAACATTTGCCACATTCAGAACATGAATTTGATTTCTCTCCTGTATGAATCCTCTGGTGTTTAACAAGAGTTGATTTGTGATTAAAACATTTCCCACATTCAGAACATGAAAATGGTTTCTCTCCTGCATGAATCCTCTGATGTGTAGCAAGATGCGAATTCTGAGCAAAACATTTCCCACATTCAGAACATGGAAATGGTTTCTCTCCTGTATGAATCCTCTGATGTGCAGTAAGATATGATTTCCTTGCAAAACATTTCCCACATTCATAACATGAGATTGATTTCTCTCCTGTATGAATCACCTGATGTTGAGTAAGATACGATTTATGTGTAAAACATTTCCCACATTCAGAACACGAAAATGGTCTCTCTCCTGCATGAATCTTCTGATGTGTAACAAGATTTGGTTTCAGAGTAAAACATTTCCCACATTCAGGACATGAATATGGTTTCTCTCCTGTATGAATCCTCTGATGTGTAACAAGGGCAGATTTAGACTGAAACCATTCCTGACATTCAGAGCAGTTGTACTGTCTCTCAGAGATAAATACTATTGGGTGAGATGCTGACACGGATTCATCACTTTCACTGCAATTAGAGATCATTACTGGATGGTTATTTGGTATTTCCTGTACTTGGACACTTTCTATGTTACTTTTATAAAGAGAAGCTGCACATTGTGTCCCTGTATTGTGTGTGAGACTAGACATATGGGGCTCTGTGAGATTGGCTCCTTCATGTGAGATGGATTTCTCAGACGTAGATCTTACAGATATTTTCACACTGTTGTTTGGGTTCCACCTTCTAATGATGTCTGTTCCTTGATGACTTTGCATTACACTGATATCTTCCATCACACTTTCTGCTGAACATATGAAGCAAGAACATCCTTCAGGTGTATTTCTGTGTCTGGATCCGTCTTCACAAAATACATTAACTGTGAGCAGAGAATTAAATAGATGTTACCAAATAGCATTTCACTTAGTGCAAATCCTGCCTGAGCAGCTTAAAGACACACAAAATAGGACCATGTGCAAAAGTGGAGTCATTGTGGGGCGATCAAACAGCAAAATACAGGAAAATATAAATTCCCAATGTGTTGGAGACCATGCAAAGGGTTAATAACACATTTCACCTTAATTATATCTGTTTGTCCCCTATAGGGCAGTTTGTTTGCACCGGAATTATTTCACTTTCGTCTGAAATTGGGTCCTATAGACATAGATGGTCCTATGTATGAAGGAAAAGTGGAGCAATTCTGGGGTAAACCAAGGTCATATAGAGAGGGGGAGAGAGGGAAATGTGCTTACTGATATCCCTTTTTCTTCTATGTCCCCCCCATGGCATTAATACTGGGTTATGTCTCCAGCTGGGTAGGATGAATTCGACTTCTAAATGATTCATCCTGGGAATGGATCTCGGTGTCACAGTGTCAGAGTGTCATGGTCTGCCCCTGTCTGGACAGACTGCCAGGTGTGGTCGTCCCTCTGGTGGATCACAGTGGAATTGAACCGGAGTCCTCATGTACCCTGTTCCTGCTTTCTTGCCTTTGAGCCAATGCTGAATCTGTTCTATCAGTGCGATTCTAGCCTGTATCATTTGCCTTGCCTGCTGCTATCAGACTTCACCTGTCATTCAGAGTCCACATGAGGCAACTTGTTAATTAAGCTGCTCATTACCTAGGTATATAACACTGCCTCTCCCTGAGGGCTGGGTCAGTTCCTTGTTGTATTTCTGTTCCTGTGGTTTGTTTCCAGATTACCAGACTGATTTGGCTTGTGACCCCAGCTTGCTGTTCCTGACTACTCTTCTGGATTTGCCCTTGTCTGATTCTACGCATTCAGTTACTGTTCCTGCCAGCCCCCGTGCACAGATTCACAGCCCAGGTGGCTTTTTACCTGGTCACTTTGGGCTGTGTCTATCTGCAAGGGTGAGCTACATCTCTGCACTCCGGACTCCCACTAAGGTAAACCGTTACACAGAGCTGTAATGATACATGGGTTAAGGGGAGGGTGTGCAGTGGGGGGGAAAGAGAAGAAAAAGGAATATCGGTAAGTAAATTCCCCTCTGTGTCTCTATCCACTGCATTAATAATGGGACTTACAAGAGCAAATGTGCTAAACAAGGGAGGGAGAATGAAATCCAGAATATTATGTGTAAAAAGGATAGAGGATCACACCCAGAGGATATAATAAGGACAGATCCTACCAGTTAATCCAGAACTACAGTCTGCAGGACTTGTCTTCCAAATCTCACTACAGCCCGATGCTTGTACTTCCATCTGATAATACTTTATAGGAGTTGGAATGGAAGACTGGGTGTGATGACTTTGTACTTGGTAAGAAAAGGACGGGGGCAGGTTTTTGTGAGATCATAGGCCTTTAGCCAATACAAAAGGAGGAGGGTGGGGCCAGAAAGCATAAAAGAATACATCACAAACTCTCTGGTCTTCGTTTCTGATCCCGTGCGGTGGATGACCACAGCTCCCTTTTGTCTGACCCTGCGCCTCCCCCTAGTCCTGTCTGTCCACACCCCCTTGGTTTGTTGACCTGTGGCTGGGATCATCCAAGTTTGCTTAACATAGGGGTGTGTGTATGTATATATGGAACTGTGTTAATGCAATAGTGGGATAAAAAGGAAATTTGTTGCCTGGTGTAGTTCAACAGGGATTGCACTTTGGAAGTGTAAACTGCTGTTTTTTTATTTCTTTATAAATATTAACTGAAGTAGGCGAACCATTCAAATTCTGTTTTATCTGTATTAATAAAAGGAGAAGGCTGGCAGGGACGCAGATTCTCTGTCTCCAGCCACACACGCCCCTGGGTGGACAAACAAACCCAGAGGCAGCAGTAAGTAGCAGTAAGGAGGAGTTATTCAGATCTTGTATGTCCTGGACAGGCAGTATATAGAAGGGGACAGTGATTATCTCTGCAAGGAGTTGCCCTCCCCCACTATCTCCTCTTCCAAAAAACAAACACGTCCTTTCTACCCCCTGTCACTCCTGTGATAATCTATGTAAGGAATTGCAGGGGCCTTCAACACACACACACACACACACACACACACACACACACACACACACACACACACACACACACATGCACGCAGTACACACACACACACACACACACCACAATACATAAAAAATACATGAATGCAATACACATGCAAAGCACAGACAATACACACACAATAAACACCAAACACACATGCCCACAATACACACATGCACAACACGCACACAAGCAATACACACTAACAATACACAACACACAAGTACAACACATACAAAACTCACACAACACACAAACAATACACACAACACAATATATACAACACAAACAAATACATGCACAACACACACACAATACATATGTACAATACATTCAGACAACACATACATGGAATACACATGCCCGAAATATACACAACACAAGACGCGCAACATATAGATAATACACACAACACAAAAGAAAGCACAGACAATACACATGTGTAATACACAAGCACAATACACACTCACCTGGAATGCACATGTACAACACACACGTAATACACAAACATGTACAACACACATGCACACAACACATGCACACAGCACACATACACACAACAAGCAGGTGTAATTCAACACTCCAGACATTAAGAACATTTTCTCCTTTCTGGATTTACCTAGATATCAGGAAAAAATATTCCTACATGTAAATCCACTTAATTTTTTTAACCCTATTACTACCAGACAGGTATCACATTCTGTGTTTATTTAGTCATGCATACAACTGCATGAGACTTTTTTTTTTTTTTTTTTAGGGGGGGGGGAGGGGAGTATTTATTACCTGCACGGGCAAAGCCATGCCAGTATCACTAAGTATATATACACACACACACACACACACACACACACACACACACACACAAACACCTCACTGCCTGACAACCATTATATATATATATATATATATATATATATATATATATATATACACTAGCAAAAACGGCATGGCATTTGGGGATCAAGTACTTTGAGTGCTTGAGGGGTATTCTTCACATTCATTGACAATGGTTTGGGTACGTTAGCGCCACGGGTGAATGTTTGAGACCAAAACAGGTATCCATGCAGTGGAATGTGTTGGATACTTCTTTGCCACTGAAGGGGTTTTAAAGAAACAAAAGAAAATGGTCAATCTGTTACCTTCCTTCAGTGCCAAAGAGATATCAAACATTCCAATGGTTGGATACCTCTCTGCCTGTCAAACACTTAACCCTTTCACTGCTGCAAACATACCCAAACCCTGAAGCACTGAAAAAAACTGAATCCCCACGGGCAACACCGTGTCCCTTTTGCTAGTTCACTATAAATATAGGGATAATTCTACATTTGGCAATCACTTAAGGTGGACTTCTACAGCCGGTATTTCAGCAGGCCCACTGGCATTCATTTCCACTTTTTAAGCGAAATCGGGGTGGGATAAGGGGTATTTTGAGTAAGGGGTATATTGTTTAGATTTATTATCTCACTTTAAAGTGCATGGGGCTGTGGGAATGTGATTTTATTGTGTTGTGGATTGTGTGAGGGTTTAATTAATTGCTGCACGGGGGTATAATTATGTGTACAGTGCATGGGGCTGTGGGAATATGATTTTATTGTGTTGTGGATTGTGTGAGAGTTTAATTCATTGCTGCACGGAGCTATAATTGTGTCTACAGTGCATGGGGCTATGGGGCTGTGGAAAAGTCTTAGGCAGGTGTGAAAAAAATGCTGTAAAGGAAGAATGCTTTTAAAAACAGACATGTTAATAGTTTATATTTATCATTTAACATAAAGATAGCGTGTGAACAGAAGAAAAATCTAAATCAAAATCAATATTTGGTTTGACCACCCTTTGCCTACCCTGGCGCTACTAAGCTGCCAGACGCCAGATGGGGAGTTACTGAAGTTAAATTGTTTAAGAGGTGGTAGTTCTGACTGAAATGGAGTTTTCAGCCCCATGAAGGCTTGAAAGGTCTCCGACAACCTGCCAAGAAATGGAATGAAGGCCTAACTTCCAATGAGTTAAAAGACCCATTTCAATCTGAAAATTTGAGGATTATTTATTTCCACCCTCTGGCCAGTTGGTTTGCTCCAGATTAGCTCCTCTTTGCCGGTATACAGTAGGAGACCAGGGATCTATGTGAAGAGACAGACTGTGGTTTAGAAATTCTGGTATAAATTTAAACTCAGTTTTAACATCACTTTATCTTCAGATCACAGTGTTCAATACCCTATTACTTTTGGAAACGTGACTGTATTAGAATATGACAGAAATATGACAAAAGTCACATTCTACAGAAACAAGGACAATATCAAAAATTAACATCAAAACAAACCAGATCTTCAAAGAAGTGAGGTTATTAACTCCAGCTATAAGGGAACAAAATTACCTAAAAAATATATTACTGTTAAAATATCTGTATAAATTCCGTAGGGCCTAATTCGTCCAACTCGGAGCAATTCTGGGGCAAATCAACAACTGACGACAAATAAATATTCCCACAATTTATTCTGAATTTTCAAATCTCCCACCGAATGCTAGTGGGGTAACAAATGTAATAATGATAAAAAAAAAAACTCAAACACTAATTACTGATATTTTACCAAACTTGAATCTGTGACCACCTAATTAGCATTATGTTAATGTACAGATCACCTCTCACCTGTCCTGGTACTTGTAGGAATTAATGTCTTCTTAGACACGTGGTGATCTCTTACATACGGCTCTTCTCCTCTTTCTATCACCAGTATAACTGCAGGCTTCCCACTGAAACACCCTGTATATGGATATTTATTATAGTATTGATGTTTATTATAGTATTGATGTTTATTATTCAATACAATATTTGTGAAAATAATGGATTATTTAACACCGAACATATTAAATTATTATTTTTTTCTGTCTAGTTAAAGGACTTTAGCACCTAAAAATAACTTCTGTGCTTCTGTGATTTTTGAAAGACCTTTCAAGATCACCTATAAGTTCATCTAGCCATTTTGCATTTAGTAAACTAATTTCTAAGTTATTTAGATGTATAGATGAGGCTAATTAAAGGATGCCGTGCAGGCACTTCCTGTCTTAGCACTACCTTACCTCGCACACTGTATTGCTGAGCAGTCAGTGAGTGGGAAAGGACATGAAGGGATAATAAGCCTGTAAAAAGCACAATAAATGGCTATAAATAACAAAGTCGTTTTCTAAGTTAAAAAAGAAAACCGATAATACAACATCGAGGTGATATTGAAAGCTCTTTCGGGATCACCAAAGTTCATTTTAAGTGACAGGGTCCCTTTAAAGGCCGATCATGTTTCCCATATGAAAGGATCCCTGTATTTAGGGTGATATTGTTACCTAGAGATATTAGGGATCGGTAATTCTCCATCATGACATCCCTGTACAGTCCCTTCTCTTCTTCTCTTAAACAGTCCCACTCCTCCTTGGAGAAGTAAATTGCAACTTCATCAAACTCAGCACGGTCCTAAAAAAGAAAATTCTTTAGGTCACACTTGATAATGGAGTTAGACAAAGGAACCACAGTGGAGGAGAAAAGGTCTTATCTCAGAATTTCTCTAATATATATACACACTCTCTCTTCCTAAAAACACATACATAACAGTGGTAAGAAAATAAAGGAAAAGAGAGTGAGGTGTGTGAGAGAGTGCTGAAGAGTGAGGAACAGATACAGCGAGAAAGTCAGATAGAGGGGGAGATGTTTATGAGACTGAGTAAGAGGTGAGAGAAAAAAATAATAGAGGGGTGAGGTGTGTGTGATACAGACAGAGCGTGAGGTGTGTGTGTGTGTGTGTGATACAGACAGAGGGTGAGGTGTGTGTGATACAGATGGAGGGTGAGGTGTGTGTGTGTGTGTGTTTGTGCGATACAGATGGAGGGTGAGGTGTGTGTGTGTGCGATACAGACAGAGGGTGAGGTGTGTGTGATAAAGATGGAGGGTGAGGTGTGAGTGTGTGATACAGACAGAAGGAGAGGTGTGTGTGATACAGACAGAGGGGTGAGGTGTGTGTGATACAGACAGAGGGGTGAGGTGTGTGTGATACTGATGGAGGGTGAGGTGTGTGTGAGATACAGATGGAGGGTGAGGTGTGTGTGTGTGATACAGATGGAGGGTGAGAGGTGTGTGTGTGTATGATACAGATGGAGGGTGAGGTGTGTGTGTGTGTGTGATACTGATGGAGGGTGAGGTGTGTGTGTGAGATACAGATGGAGGGTGAGGTGTGTGTGTGAGATACAGATGGAGGGTGAGGTGTGTGTGTGTGTGATACAGATGGAGGGTGAGGTGTGTGTGTGTATGATACAGATGGAGGGTGAGGTGTGTGTGTGTGTGTGATACAGACGGAGAGTGAGGTGTGTGTGTGTATGATACAGATGGAGGGTGAGGTGTGTGTGTGTGATACAGATGGAGGGTGAGGTGTGTGTGTGTGCGTGTGTGTGATACAGATGGAGGGTGAGGTGTGTGTGTGATACAGATGGAGGGTGAGGTGTGTGTGTGTGTGTGATACAGATGGAGGGTGAGGTGTGTGTGTGTGTGTGTGTGATACAGATGGAGGGTGAGGTGTGTGTGTGTGAGTGATACAGATGGAGGGTGAGGTGTGTGTGTGTGTGTGTGTGTGTGTGTGTGTGTGTGTGTGTGTGTGTGTGTGATACAGATGGAGGGTGAGGTGTGTGTGTGTGTGATACAGATGGAGGGTGAGATGTGTGTGTGTGTGTGATACAGATGGAGGGTGAGGTGTGTGTGTGTGATGCAGATGGAGGGTGAGGTGTGTGTGTGTGATACAGATGGAGGGTCAGGTGTGTGTGTGTGTGTGTGTGTGTGTGTGTGTGTGTGTGTAATACAGATGGAGGGTGAGGTGTGTGTGTGTGTGATACAGATGGAGGGTGAGACGTGTGTGTGTGTGTGTGTGATACAGACAGAGGGTGAGATGTGTGTGATACAGATGAAGGGTGAGAGGTGTGCTTGTGTGATATAGACAAAGTGTGAGGGGTGTGTGACAAAGATGGAGGGTGAGGTGTGTGTAATATAGACAGAGGGAAAGCTGAGCTGTGACTGAAGATGATGCTGTGTCTGAAACACAAAATAGAACATCAATGCCCACAGACAAAGTAGAAGTTTTGTCACTGGGAGAGTTAACCCTTGGGATGTGTGTGTACACTCACTGTACTGTAGGGTACAAATAAATATCCACATTCACAATACTTTGAACATTTCTCCAGCATTCAAGTTAAAAGCCCTATTTAAATCAATGGCACTTTGGTGTTTATATAAAATATGGATTTATACAGATACACAGAGATCACACACACAGTATAGTGTATATATAATATGGATTTATCATACAGATACACAGAGATCACACACAGTACAGCGTATATATAATATGGATTTATCATACAGATACACAGAGATCAGACACACAGTATAGTGTATATATAATACGGATTTATCATACATACACACAGAGATCAGACACACAGTACAGTGTATGTATAATATGGATTTATCATACATACACACAGAGATCTGACACACAGTATAGTGTATGTATAATATGGATTTATCATACATACACACAGAGATCAGACACACAGTATAGTGTATATATAATATGGATTTATCATACATACACACAGAGATCAGACACACAGTATAGTGTATATATAATACGGATTTATCATACAGATACACAGAGATCACACACACAGTACAGCGTATATATAATATGAATTTATCATACAGATACACAGAGATCACACACAGTACAGCGTATATATAATATGGATTTATCATACAGATACACAGAGATCACACACACAGTATAGTGTATATATAATAT
The DNA here is from genome assembly GCA_037306005.1 of Rhinophrynus dorsalis. Taxonomy (NCBI): domain Eukaryota; kingdom Metazoa; phylum Chordata; class Amphibia; order Anura; family Rhinophrynidae; genus Rhinophrynus; species Rhinophrynus dorsalis. The sequence continues at coordinate 15,634,261 of CM074727.1, read as the reverse complement.
GGATTTATCATACAGATACACAGAGATCAGACACACAGTATAGTGTATATATAATATGGATTTATCATACAGATACACAGAGATCAGACACACAGTATAGTGTATATATAATATGGATTTATCATACATACACACAGAGATCAGACACACAGTATAGTGTATGTATAATATGGATTTATCATACATACACAAAGATCAGACACACAGTATAGTGTATATATAATACAGATTTATCATACAGATACACAGAGATCACACACACAGTATAGTGTATGTATAATATGGATTTATCATACAGATACACAGAGATCAGAAACACAGTATAGTGTATGTATAATACAGATTTATCATACATACACACAGAGATCACACACACACAGTATAGTGTATGTATAATATGGATTTATCATACATACACACAGTGATCACACACACAGTATAGTGTATGTATAATATGGATTTATCATACATACACACAGAGATCACACACACAGTATAGTGTATATATAATACGGATTTATCATACACAGAGATCACACACACACAGTATAGTGTATATATAATACGGATTTATGATACACATACACAGAGATCACACACACAGTATAGTGTATATATAATATGGATTTATCATACATACACACAGAGATCAGACACACAGTATAGTGTATCTATAATATGGATTTATCATACAGATACACAGAGATCAGACACACAGTATAGTGTATATATAATATGGATTTATCATACAGATACACAGAGATCAGACACACAGTATAGTGTATATATAATATAGATTTATCATACAGATACACAGATATCAGACACACAGTACAGTGTATATATGATATGGATTTATCATACAGATACACTGATATAACACGCACAGTATAGTATATATATAATATGGATTTATCATACAGATACACAGAGATCAGCATACCTGGGAACTTTCAGTTGAGGGCTACCCGGAGGGCTACCCTCTGTTCAGCAGGGGGTAACAAAAATGACGCTAATCGTGTCAAAAAGGGGTGGGGCTTAACTCGAGTGTTGGGGGGATTTAACCCTCTGAGTGCCAGAGTGGTACGGAATGCGTTGCAAAGCAATGCATTCCTTACCACTCTGGCACTCAGAGGGTTAAATGTGTCACACAGAAGGCTGGGGACGGAGGCACAACGGGAGAAAAAAGCGGATGTGGTAGAGTTTCAATAGAAACTCTCCACATCCGGAGGAATCTGCCTCTGCCCCGGAGACCCGGTAAAGCTCTGTCAGAACCGGAGTCTCCGGGGCAAATCCGGAGAGTTCCCAGGTATGGAGATCAGACACGCAGTATAGTGTATATATATATATATATATATATAATATGGGTTTATCGTACAGATACACAGAGATCATCATCAGACACACAGTATAGTGTATATATAATATGGATTTATCATACAGATACACGGAGATTAGACACACAGTATAGTGTATATATATAATATGGATTTATCATACAGATACACTGATGAAATGAATGTTCCAGGACTCACACAGATGATATTTATGAGAGTTCATGAGAAATAGTCATAAGAAATGTCAATCGTCTGCAGCAAAATGTGTTCTAATCCACAAACAGACAAACATAAAGAAAAGTGATCAGCATCACCTACCATACTACCGAAAAAGCAGCCAGTTCCAGTGCGATAATAACACACCAACCGGAAGTCACACGATGAAATAGTGTCCTGTGTAGAAACAAGAGATCTGTATGTAACGTTCCTGTTACGGAGCAGTGACATCTAGTGGCGAGAAGAAGGAATACAGGGGCAGAGGATTAGATTTTAGCTGAAGCTGTTTAGCACCAGATTTCAGACTTGAATTATTCTCCCTTAAACACAGAGAAGTGTTTATCAAACCTTTCAGTGTTGTATTTCCATAGATATCCCGTCAGTCAGTTCAATAATATCGAACTGCTGTGTAGAAAGTTGTTGAACCTCATCATGTGACCAAAACAGTGCAGATAATAATATTGGAATACACATATACATTTTCTCAAACATTTACATACATATGCACACTGTCTCATACTGACATACAGACACACAAAACAACCCCCACACACACACTAATATATAGCACAGTGGCTCAGTGGTTAGCACTGTTGCCTTGGAGCGCTGGGGTCCTGGGTTCAAATCCCACCAAGGACAACATCTGCAATGAGTTTGTATGTTCTCACTGTGTTTGCGTGGGTTTCCTCCAGGTACTCCTGTTTCCTCCCACACTCCAAAAACATACTGATAGGTGAATTTAGATTGTGAGCCCCAATGGGGACAGGAACCAATATGAGTGTAAATCACTGTGGAATCTGTGTGTGCTATATAAAATAAAGGATTATTATTCTCATACATAGATATACACACATTCATTCTCACACTCACTCCAATGTATTTTCAGAGACACATATACCCTTTTATCCATGCTTCCTGGAGAAACACACAGGCCTGAGGGTAGACGTGTCCAAATGATGATATTTGTGTCATAATGCAGGCGGGGTTTACTCAGAGTGACAAGAGTTTGAGGGTCTATAGGCAGTGTTTTTGTTTTAATGTGTAGAGATGTGGGAGCAACACGATGAGAGTGGCTGAAACATGTGAGACAGTGGGTAACTGTACTCAAAGCCAGAGAATCAGCCTCTGTCCCCAGAATCCCAGTAATTAATTCTGAGAACCGGAGTCTCTGGGGAAGATTCAGATAGTTCCCAGTATGATATACAATTTGCACAAGCAGACAGAGATACAGGGGCCCCTACAAATGGGGAAACCCTTTCATCAATGCTGGGGAAAGTCTGTCCCACAACAATTAGACTTGGGTGGTGGAAAATCATGGGCTTTCACCAAAGTTGATGTAGGATGGTGGCCATGTGTCCTGGATTTGCAGGGATATTCCCATATTTTGGCTTTATCCTGGGATTCATTCTTTATTTTGAAGAGTCAGCCCCCAGAAGACGTGCAAATGATATACAAGCACCATGCCTCTAAGGTATGATCTGATGGCTGCCACCAGGGCTCGTTCGTGCCAGAGGATAAAGATTACAAATATTGTGAGGCAGCATGTGGGGAAGCCACATAAATTCCACCTACTGCTTCTCTCCCTCTCATTGAGGGTCCGGGTCATGGAGCAAAACAGGGGAACCTTCTTGGTTGACTGAAATGTCCTCCAGCAGAAATACCCATCCATGAAGAGTGTTGACTTCATTCTATTAAAAAAAACAAAAGATGTGAGAGGCTCTGAGCATGAACAAAAGCACAATGGGCTGTTCTCCAGCTAATCACTGCTTGAGAGCATCACATTTTAGTTCTCTAGTGCCATTACAGAGAAGAAATTTCTACATACACATAAGAATGGTTCAGTAACAAAATGATGGGCAAGCCCCTTCTGCATAGAAAAGCCAGATAACCCCAGACTTATGTTTCAGCCTTATTTGGGCCTTTTCAGTGAGATGCAGTTGGCTTCCCTAGGCACTGAGAGCAAGGGCTCCACGTCTGGATTACCCTTTAAACATAGGGAGAGACCCTAAGTTGCTCTCAGTGCCTAGGGAATCCAGCTGCACTCTCCTAATGAGGCCCAACTAGGCCAAAACGTACGTCGGGGGTTAGCTGGTGTTCCTGTGCAGAGGGAACTTGCCCATCATTTTGGAACTGGACAGCCCTTTTGGGCGGGATTAGTCTAATATGTATGTGGAAATTTCTCCTCTGTAATGGCACTAGAGAGTTAAACATGATGTTTTTGTGCGGTGACTAGCCGTAGGACAGGCCATTGTGTTGTTGTTCATTCCCAGAAGCCTCTCACGTTCTATATGTTTATTTTGAATACTCTTAGAGGGTCTCCCTAAGAGTGAAGGTTAATCCAGATGTGGACCCCTTGCTCTCAGTGCCTAGGGAATCGAACTGTACCATAATGACCAGGCCAAACTAGGCTGGAATGTATGTTGGGGGTTAGCTGGCATTCCAATGCAGGGGGGACTTGCCCATCATTTTGAAACTGGACTGTCCTTTTGGGCGGGATTAGTTTAATATGTACGTGGAAAGTTCTCCTCTGTAAAGGCACTAGAGAGCTAAAATGTGATTTTTCTGGGCGGTGACTAGCTGTAGGACAGACCATTGTGTTGTTCATTCCCAGAAGCCTCTCACATTCTATATGTTCATTCTATTAAAGCTGGAAACAAGAGAGGATTTCTTGAAACTGATCACCCAACCGTGCTGCTCCAGTATGGTCTCACATGTCTAAAGCTAAAGGTGCACGGCCCCCTCTAAAGGGGCTGTTGGAAAATGGTTGCTCAGAGAGGGACTAAAAGAAATCCCTGATGGTCCTATAACGTCATGGAATTCTAGGATGGCAGCGCGGCTACACACCGCTCTGCTATCCCAGAATTTACTGAAGAAAAAAAAAAAGCATGTGCAGTGGTCGTTCATGGCCACCACCTACCAGAATCGGGTGGTCGTTAAGGGGTTAATGTAAATGTTAGATGTAAGACTCTTAGAATCAGCTGCTGGGGGTGGGGGGTAATCCCAGTGCTGAAGTGCAGCAGGAGAGAAGTGATATAATAGAGATGATTGCCTGAGGATAACAGTGTCTTATCAGGTGACTTCCACTCCTGATAAAACCACCCAGTCCAGGGAATGATGGGGAGGGAAAAGCATAATGTCCATCTTGCACCTCTTACACATATCTGAGGATGGAGAATTCTAATCAGTGGCCCCATAGACCTTATGAGGCTCCAAAACTGCCCTAACAGAACCCTCAAAAGGTGACCCAGGGTCTTCCTCAAATAAGTCCCATGGAGTGAACGAGGAATCCAAATCAGCCTCATCAGTTTCCTCTCTAGAGAAATCCCCCCTTTATTTATATAGCGCCAACAAAGTCCATAGTGCTGCACAATAGGGAATAGACATACAGAGATATTAAAAAGAACAAATGGAAAATTGGAAATAAAATGATCAGAGGGCCCTGGCTGTGTGAGCTTACAGTCTAGAGGAATAAATGATCTTTTGGGGTGATCAGGACGGTCCTGGCTCTAGGACTCAAGGTTCCCTAAATAGAGGAAGGAATATCATTCACAGTAGAAATAAGGGTTTTAACCCATGTAGACTCCTGTTCAAGAGAAGAGGGGCCCAGAGATTGCTGAGGAGAGGCCACAGAACACGAGGGATATAATATACCAGTAAAGTCCCTAGGAAGACCAGTCTGACATGAGGAATAAAGGGTTAATGAGGAAACCCCTGATGTCCTGGTGGTCTTAGACTTTCCCATAGCTCCCTTCTGCTGAGACATAGCCAGGAGACCCCCAAAAATCGAATATAGGACAGACAATGAAGAAAAACTACTTATCTGCCTGTAAAGTCAGAGATGCTCAACTAGGAACGAACCTCCAATACAAATTTTCAGGCTCTATTGGAACAGTGTATTACCCAGGGTGCAATCTCTTTTAGCCCACTAATGCCTTTCACAGAGAGCAAATATCCTAAAGCATATCATATTGGTCCTGCGCTTACAGCAGTCCAACCAGGAAATGCCAGGCGATTCCTCTTTAAGCAAGAGAAGCAGCCAACCCCAGACGTGCGTTTCGGCCTTGTTGGGCCTTGTCAGTGAGGTGTAGCTGATCTCTCTAAGCACTGTGGGCAAGGTGTCCAATGCTGGATTCCCCCTATTACACTCGGGGTGACTAATCCTAAGGGTAATTTGCTTAGAGAGATCAGCTACACCTCACTGATGAGGCACAACAAGGCTGAAACCTACGTCTAGGGTTGGCTACTTCTCTTGTCCCTTCCTGGTTACACCTCTTTCTGATTGCTAGAATTGCTTCCTGGTTAGAACCCCCAACCCACCCCTTACTGCTAGAATACCGTCCTGGTTACACTTGTTACCCTTTGCTACAATTACTTCCTGGTTACATCCTTCACTGCTTGGTAGAATTCTTTCCTCTTACATGCAACCAGATCTCCTCTCTGGCAGCCTCTGTTCAGGAGCTCCAAATTAATCAAGCCGTGCTTCAGCCTACTTCTCCTCCTAAAGGACCCTGGGTTTCTCCCTCTGGACCCCCTACTGACTCTGGTACCTCTGCTCCTAAACCTCAGGTACCCCTTCCGGAGCAATTTGGTGGAAACAGGCAAGAAGACAGGACAGGCTGAGTGTGTGCAATGCTCAGGTTCCAATCCGAACGTCAGTGCAGGCTGAGAGGGTGCAGAAGTCAGTATCCAATCTAAATGATGAGCCAATTTTTCAAAAGTATTCAATTATGGTTTATTTTTATTAAAGTTAAATAGAAAATGTATTCTACAGTTTATACTTTTTCTAAATGTATTATTTAGTAAAGATAAATAATGATTAAAAAATCTGCTGCATCTAAACAGTGATTAATTCCTTCGTCCAATGTTGGTAAATCTTTAGACCTCCAACTATGGAGAACTGCAATATTCATCATCCCCAACACATCTTTGCTCTATGGGAATGGTGAGCTGTAGTTCTCAATAGCTGGAGACCCAAAGATTGACTAATTCTGACTGAGTCAATTTTGTCTCATTACAGAAATATAATTCATGTGTTTACTACAGCAAGGAATAGAAAATGTTGTTTCCAGTGTGAAGCATCTTGCCGATATCCATGACATAGCAGGGAGAGCGGACCATCTGTTACACTGCTCTGCACCACTACACGGGGTGAGAATAATACCATTTGTGTACACCTTGAAGAAACACAGCTATTAATGCAAATAGAAAAGGCTTCCCAAATAGGGAGAACTATAATTATGGGGGATTTTAATTATCCAGAAATAGACTGGAAAAATGGAATAGCTAACTCTGCTAAAAGCAGCAAGTTTCTGAACTTGTTGAATGACAATTTTTTGTCACAACTAGTGCAGACCTCAACCAGAGGGAATGCATGTCTGGATTTGGTAATAACTGACCATGAAGAACTTATCTCTAACATCCAAGTAAGGGAGCACTTGGGGAATAGTGACCATAACATGGTATCGTTTGAGATTAATTCAAAAAAACAAGTTGATACGAGTTCCACCAAAACACTGAATTTTAAAAAGGCCAACTTTAGCAGGTTTAATTCATCCCTTGGTCTCGTTGACTGGGATAAAATATTTTCAGGAAAAAACACAGAAGGTAAGTGGAATGCCTTCAAAATAATATTGCAAAAATACACATATAAATTTATCCCTGTTGGAAACAAATACAAAAGAAGCAAATTGAAACCAATGTGGCTAACCAGTAAAGTAATTCATGAAATAAATAACAAGAAAGCGGCATTTAAACATTACAAAGCTGAGGGATCAGCAGAGGCATTTGCAGAATACAAAAATGTTAACAAAACCTGTAAAAAGGCTATTAAATTAGCTAGACTGGAGAATGAAAAAAATATTGCTAAGGAGAGCAAAAGCAACCCAAAAAAATTCTTTAAATACATTAATGGCAAAAAATTAAAGTCTGATAATGTTGGGTCCTTGTTAGCTGAAACGGGTGAGATGGTCAAAGGTGACAGAGAGAAGGCAGATATTTTAAATAATTTCTTTTCTTCTGTTTTTACCAAGGAAGACCCATTGGACAAGAATCTGCAAACTACTTTTACAGAACAGGCACAGCAAGCATGGGACTGGCTAACACAAGAAAAAGTGTTAAAACAATTGAATGGTGTCAAGGTAGACAAGGCTCCGGGGCCAGATGGTATACACCCACGGGTACTTAGGGAGCTAGGCCAGACCCTGGCCAGACCGATATATCTGATTTTCAGGGATTCTTTTATTTCTGGTATGGTGCCCATGGATTGGCGTAAAGCAGATGTGGTGCCCATATTTAAAAAGGGATCAAAGTCCCAGCCAGGAAATTACAGACCCGTAAGCTTGACATCTGTGGTAGGGAAGCTGTTTGAAAGGTTGCTAAGGGAATATATTCAAGAATTCTGCTGGAACAGGAATATCATTAGCAATAGCCAACATGGCTTTGTGAAAGATAGGTCTTGTCAAACGAACTTGATCGCATTTTATGAAAAAGTAAGTAATAATATAGATGAGGGAGAGGCGGTTGACGTGATCTATTTAGACTTTGCCAAGGCATTTGATACGGTTCCACACAAGAGGTTACTGTACAAATTGAATGAAATAGGACTAGGGCAAAATGTTTGTGAGTGGATTGGAAATTGGCTGAAAGATAGAATGCAAAGAGTGGTAGTAAATGGCAAGTTCTCCAGTTGGATAAACGTGATAAGTGGAGTGCCTCAGGGATCTGTCCTGGGTCCTCTTCTTTTTAAATTGTTTATTAATGACCTCCCAGAGGGCATAGGAAGCCATGTATCAGTGTTTGCCGATGACACAAAATTAAGTAAGGTAATAAAGTCTGAACTGGATGTGTCTTCATTACAAGAGGACTTGGACAAATTGAGTAACTGGGCAGGCAAATGGCAAATGAGATTCAATATAGACAAGTGTAAAGTTATGCATTTTGGGTATAATAATAAAAATGCAACATATAGTTTAAATGGTGTTTCTCTGGGGAAATCTACTAATGAAAAGGATTTAGGAGTAATGGTAGACAATAGACTTTGCAGTAGCATGCAGTGCCAGCTGGCAGCTGCAAAGGCCAATAAGATATTGGCATGTATTAAAAGGGGTATTGACTCAAGGGAGGAAGATATAATTATGCCTCTTTACAGGTCCATGGTAAGACCCCACCTAGAATATGCTGTTCAATTCTGGGCGCCCTTTCTGAAGAGGGACATTATGGAACTAGAGAGAGTGCAGAGGAGGGCTACAAAACTAGTAAGGGGAATGGAATGTTTTAGTTATGAAGAGAGGCTAGAAAAGTTAAACTTGTACACACTAGAGAAACGGCGTCTTAGAGGGGATATGATAACACTATATAAATATGTTCAAGGCCCATATAAAGGGCTTTCAAAAGACCTGTTCATTAACAGAACAGTACACAGGACAAGGGGCCACCCGCTTAGACTTGAGGAAAGGAGATTTAGTCTACAACAGCGGAAGGGTTTCTTTACAGTAAGGACAATAAAGGTATGGAATGCACTTCCGGAGGAGGTGGTGCTATCAAATACATTAGATGCTTTTAAAAGGGACCTGGATACTTATTTAAAAGAGCATAATATAGAGGGCTATGCACGTTAGTATTGGGATTAATATTTAGTTAGGGCTTGTTGATCCAAGGAGAAATCTGATTGCCATTTGGAGTCGGATGCCTTCTTTTGGGTCAGCGATGGTAAACAGGAATAGGAAAAGGGTTGAACTGGATGGACCCAAGTCTTTTTTCAACCTAAATTACTATGTAACTATGTAACTTTCAGGTCTACCCTAGAAATCATTGTAAGAAGGACTTTCACACAGGAAGTCACACTTTCCACATGTGCCTATTCTGGATGTGTAGGTTCATCCTCTCTATGACTAACACTGGGATACATAAGCCATAAAATTGTCATATGGAAATATCTTATCCTTGTTCTCACAAAATAAATTGTTACATTCAGAACATGATAAATTGGTTGTCTTCCATGTAAACTCTAAACTTTTTGCAACCTTTAGATTAGAATTAAAACAGTATCGGCATTGAGGACATGGAAATATTTCTATCATGTGGCTCATATTTATCCTATCACTGCTCTCCCTCCTCTCTTCCATGTTATTTATATTAAGGTCTTTATGTCTGTCCTGGTAAGCTTTGTCCTGAAGGGTTCACTTTTAAAAAGTCGCACACAAAACAGCGTGAGACCTAAAGGGGCAATAACCATGTTGCCTTGATAAAAAGTGTGACATGAGAATCTTGCACTGCATGAAAAGACTGAGATTCTCATTTTGTGCCCTTAAACATCGCTTTAACCCACATCAGTTTTAGTGCCCGTTTAGACCTCTGCTGGTTCGATCGTCAGTAAAGCTTCCTCCTCCTTTCTGGGTCCTCCATGTGTCTTAGTCATATTAGTACTTTCTGTAACGTACACATATTACAGTTATCTTGTATCTGCTTTTCTAGAAGGCTCCGTGCCCTTGTTGCCCTGCCCTGTGCAGGTTGAAGGCAGCCAACGCCAAAATTAGCACTGGAGAAGGATTGTTACATGCCAGCTAGCAAAATACTATCTTGTAAGCACATTCAGCATATGGGGGAAAGGATATCTGTGATTTCTTTTATGTGCATCATTTAAAAATCAGTCTATTAAACAGATCACAGGGGATTAGTATAAGTAATCACTTAATTCTCCACAATTTTAGTGCCCATTGAGAGCTCTGTTCGATCGTCATTTATGCTTCCTCCTCCTTTCTGGGTTCTCCATATCTCCCAGTCCTTGTTGCCCTGTCTGTGGTGGTGCTTGCCGGGATGGCAGCTGCCTTAACAGAAGGCTTGTACTGCGGGCAGCTTGTGCGCTATGATGTGCTGGGAGCGAGCAGAGATGCCAGAAAGGCAGAGATAGCTCGGGCGTAAAGACAGCGGGCTAGGAAATATCATCTTGACCACTACAGACGTGGAGACAGAAGAGGAAACCCGGCACACACTGTAACCAGGATAACTATCCTCACATCCACCACAGTAATATGTGTACGCTACGGAAAGTACTAAGATGACGAAGACACATGGAGGACCAAGACAGGAGGAGGAAGCTTAATTGACGATTGAGCTGGCAGAGCTCTAAACGGGCACTAAAACTGATGCGGGTTAAAGCGATGTTTAAGGGCATGACATGAGAATCTCGTAGTTTTCATACAGGGCGAGATTCTCATGTTGCCTTTTTTATTAAGGCGACATGGTTATTGCACTTTTAGGTCGCAAGCTGTTTTGTGTACGACTTTTTAAAAGGATACTGTCTTGAAGACCCTGCACTATTTAGTGCCTCTTCTTCTAACTGCTTCCAATTTACTGAATGTTCATATGAAGACGTCGTCCCCACCCTTTACACAGAGCTCCAGGTGACGACTTACCAGTGATCTGTACATTGGCATTAGTACTTCTCTTCCTCGTGCTGTTGCCTCTTCCTATACAATCCAGTATCCTGTTAGCTTTTCACACCGATTTGCTGCACTGCTTGCCTAACTTCCAGCCATCTCAAATAATAACTCCCAAGTCCCTTTCATCTGATGTTCTTATCAGTACAGTAACATTAAACCTGTATACTAGCCCTGAGTTTCTAATGCTGCACTTTCAGCGTAACAATACAGAGCCCATAGTTTTGGTCATTCATCTGTTTGTCCTAAATCCTTATGAATTTGGTTTAACCCTCAAAGAAAGTCAACACTCTTGCTGATTTTGGTATCATCTGCAAAATGGCACATATTAGCTTGATATCACTAACGAAGATAGTGAACAGACCCTGGCACTGACCCCTCCCACTTTTTAAAAAATACTATAGACTTTGACACTGTAACATGTTTTAAAGGAAAATAAACTTTACAAAATTTGAAGAAAACATAACCTGTGAAGTCAAATTGATTGGATTTTTTTAAAGTATTTATTTTTACATTTTTTTTCCTGACAGTGAGGTCACTGAATTTTTGAATCCAGAGAGTTTTCTCTCTTTGAACAGAGGAAGTTTGGATATTAATACAATGATGCAAGTCTCCATGTAATACTGATTGATCTCTGTGCTGTGTATGTGATTTTTCTACATTGCTTCACTGTGTATTTTACATTTTATTTGTTTTTACATTATTGTGCTTTGTCTGATTCCACAGTCCCACACTGAATGATTTCTGGGAAGAAATGGATTAAAAAAAAAATAATAATAATAATAGGGGCATGGCCTGCTGACTGACGGGAATGGCTGCTATTTGCTGAGGCTCCTGCTCCTTGGTTGCCCAAGTTAGCGATATTTAGCACTTACCCGAGGCTGCGTACCTTGAAAGTGGCACAACTAACCTATCATCAGGGCGAGATGTTGAGGCGTGCTCAAAAAACGGAGACTAAAACTCCGGCGGCGGATTTCTTTCAACTCCGAGATTTTGCGCCTTCACTACCTACCACCTACATTCCTGATTCCGCCCCGCTCTGTACCAAACAGGATATGGACTCTCTAAAGGACCTGTTGCTTTCGGTGAAACAAGACCTATCTGAAGAAATTCAATCCAGTGTGGCATTATTGACCGCGGAGTTACATCAAATTACTGGGAGAACAGACGCCCTTGAGACCAGGATATCGGCAGTGTCTCAGACCCAGTTGGGGCTAATTGAGGAGGTGCGACATCTCCGCCACAGCTACCACATACTTCACAATGCAGTAGAGGATTTAGAGAACAGGTCCCGCAGGTCCAACGTCCGCATTCGAGATGTGCCACAATCCGTTACGGATCTACAACCGCTTCTGGTAGGATATTTTACTCATCTCTTACCTGATATACCGGAGTCACACTGGGTGATGGATTGTGCTCACAGAGCCCTTCGTTAGAAACCTCCACTGGACGCCCCTCCGAGAGACATCATAGTGAGGTTCACGTACTATACCACCAAAGAAGCGGTTAAGAAGAAGGTCCGAGTGGAGACTCTGCAGTTAGATGGCATCTCACGCTGATCTTGCTCCCACCACCCTTCAGAAGAGATGCACCCTTCGTCCTTTGACCACCTATCTTCGTTCCAAAGAGATTCCTTACAGATGGAGCTTTCCGTTTCAACTGGTAGCATCAAAGAATGGCGTGTCTGCAAGCTTACGTGATCCTGCTGATTGTCGCCTATTTCTGCATCGCTTGGGCCTTGAGATGACCCCGGAGATTCGTTCTCTATATGAGGAGTCCTCAGATCCTGGCCCAGACCCACCGGCCTGAATAGATCTCTTCACATCACAGCTTCTCCTGCCTTCTTCCTGGGCTTAGGCTAATTTAACTGTACCTATGACTAATTGCCTACTGCACTTGGCCTATGCCCTGGCCGTATCCCCCAGAGTTGCCTTTCACTGACCCCTTGAGTGGTGGGTGAACTACGAGAGTCCGGTGGACGTGTACTATATCTGTCAAATGGGTCATCTGGACTGACGGTTTGATACTCCTCAATTTTTGCACTATGTTTTTTGTTAGTGTTGGCCTGAACATTTCTTTTTTCTTTCAGTACTCGGAGGGTTACCAATGCTCTTTATTTTGTTTGGTCTGCGCCCCTTGGCGGTAGGCCTAGATATAGGGGATTGTGAGACCTATGTGTTGGGGATTTTACCATGTGGGATGGGCTTATATTCTGGGTTGCAGATGTGATTAGTGGTCTCTCACAGGGTGTTACTGCCACCTGATTTCATATACCTGAAATGAATGGAAGGAGTCAGGGGTGCTTTCAAGCTGGGTTCCGGGCTGCCTGGTGATCGTGTAGATGAGAGAGAGACTATGGGCTCTTGTGGATCCCAGGCAACCCGCGACCCCTGTTGGGGGGGTTGGGTGGGAGACGACTGGAGGGGAACCGAATGTCCCACGTCAGGACTCTCCTCTTATTGTTAGAGTAGAGATTGAATGCAGTCTTTATGCCGCTTAGATATGTGGCGTGGGCGATTCGGTTTTTCCTACTCCTCATGTCCCTGGGGCATTGCTTTGAATGAGGGAAAACGTGTGTATAAATGCCTTACTGCATACAGCGCCTTTACTTTTCTATGTTTTTTGTGCTCATTAAACTTGCCTCTGTACAGATGTCTCGCCTCACTGGTCACGCAGTATCGGGGATCTAATCTGTATCCTGTTGGGTGACCGGGGACAGATCTGGCTCCGGTGGGCTGTGGGTCTCCTCCCTGGTTCTGATCTGATTTTTAGATCATCTTGATACCGAGTGGTGTCCCCTTTCCCTGAGATCTTTATCCCATTCCCTTGTACCTTATTTCTGTTTCTTGCTTTTTTCTCTGTTTCTTATATCTTCACTTCTATTCCCCCCCCTTTTTTTTCTCTACCCTTGTAGTACCTGACTGTTTGTACTTACACATTCATCTCTTTCTACATTGAAAATTGTGTCCCATAATGTTAATAACGTTAAGATTTAAATGCTCCTCAGAAACGCAGAATGGCGATGAGAAACTACATTTCCATCCATGCAGATATCATTTTCCTACAGGAAACACATTTTCGCTCTTCGGCTATACCAAGATTCTGGGAACGACGTTACCAGCTGCACTTCCATTCCTCGGGCTCCAGTAAGCGAAATGGGGTCTCCATTTTGATTCGAAATTCAGTTGAGTTTCAGGTTACGAAGATATCTCGGGACCCTGAGGGTCGTTACTTAATGGTACAGGGGGAAGTTCAAGGCTCTCCCTTAGCGCTCTTGAATATTTACGTCCTGACTGAACCGTGTTCCCATTTTTTCCTCAGAAATTTCTGCTCTTCTTGATCAAGTTCCGGTATCCTCTCTTTTAGTGGGTGGAGACTTGCTTGATCCGGTCCTCGACCAGTCGGCACCCTCTCCTGGACAAGGTATTCCCCAGAAATCTAGACCTTAGTCCGCACGCATTCATTACATAACTGTTAGAGATTATTACACCCTACCACTAGAGATTATACTTTCTATTCCCATCCCCATGGACATTATTCCAGGATTGATTATATTTTCACTAATCAATTGGTGACGAATGGTTTGTGCTCGGCGATGATTCACGATCTCACATGGTCAGATCACTCCATTATTGAATGCTCTTTCATTGGTCTTGCTGAAATCTCTAGATTTTCTTCATGGCGCTTTAACGATTCCCTCCTAATCGACCCGGTAGTGTGGGGTGACCTACTGAAGTCGTTGGATGATTATTTTGCGAATAAAGATTCTCCTAATGTTACTATTGGGACTCTGTGGACGGCACATAAGGCTGTTATGAAGGGCACACTTATTGCGAACGCCTCCAGACTCAAACGGGAACGTGAAAATGAATGTATTCAGTTATCCGGTTTGTTACACGAGGCTGAACAGGCTCATAAATCTATACCCACTGTGTCTAACCTGCTTCGACTGACTAACTTACAGGGGAATACAACCAACTGCTCTCTCGGGAGGTGCATAGGGCTTTACAATGGACAAGACAGATGTATTTTCAAAAATGTGATAAGCCAGATGTGATGCTTCCGGCAAAGCTTCACCAACAGATTCAGCTCCACACTATTTGTTCGATGAATACCCGTCTGGGAGTACCAACATATAAGTCGACGGAGATTGCCTCATCTTTCGCGGAGTTCTACGGGACTCTTTATGATGGCCGTAAGGTGCACAATACCCCGAGAGTTCAATCTTGTCTTCGTGCTTTTCTGAGTTCTTGTGACCTCCCCACCCTCTCCTCGGACGCTTTAGACCAACTTAATGCTCCTATATTGCCCGACGAAATAGCTAAGGCTCTGAAGACATTCAAATCCTCCAAGGCACCTGGTCCTGATGGTTACACGGTGGCTTATTTTAAATCTTTTCAATGCTCTCTTTTACCGCTGTTGACCACACTATTTCCTTTTTACAGGGTAGTCCTCCGCCGGCGGAAATGTTGTTGGTACGGATAGTGGTCATACCTAAAATGGGAAAAGATCCATGCTCTTGTGCTAATTACCTCCCAATTTCACTAATCAATTTTGATGTGAAACATTTCTCTAAAGTCTTGGCGCTATGTCTTGCGCGGCTTCTCCCTGCATTGATCCATCCAGATCAAGTGGGCTTCATATACGGTCGGGAAGCACCTGATAATATTCACAGAGCGATTAATCTGATCCACCAGGATAAGGTTACCTCTACTCCACTGATGCTCTTAACCTCAGATGCGGAGAAAGCCTTCGATAGGATTGATTGGGCTTACATGTGGGCGGTCCTAGACTCCTTTGGCTTTTCAGGTCCCATTCTTCGAGGTATTCAGTCCCTATACACTGCCCCAACGGCATCGGTAATGGTGGCTGGGTACAACTCGGATGTCTTTCCTATCCGCAGTGGAAAGCGTCAAGGCTGTCCCCTGTCTCCCCTCTTGTTTGCATTATGCCACTGGCGTGTGCTATTCAACGGAATTAAGATATTAAAGGACTTACAGTGGGGTCGGTGGACTTTCGGTGGTGCAGAACCTCTTTGTCTTCTTTGGGGGCCATCTTACGCCCTCCTATTCCTCTCTCTATAATGCAAATTTTTCCCTTTTAAGTCCCTCCACGCTGATCTGGACAGATGGCATACATATCGCATATCCTGGTTTGGCAGAATTTATGCAATAAAAATGTCCCTACTACCTAAACTCTTATATTTGTTTCGCTCATTGGTTATTCCTGTTTCACGTCGGGATCTGCATTCCCTTCAACAACACATTTTGCGTTTTATACGGGCTTCAAAACGTGCTCAATTGAGTTCCAATTTGCTACATAAATCTCGATCTGAGGGCGGTGTAACGGATCCTACCCGTTACTGGGAGCTCTTGTCTGGGCATGGCATTTATTCACCCCTGGGCCCAAGGATTATGGATATTGGACACTCCTTTGTGCCCTGGCATACGATCTCTCAAGCCCTTATCCTGGACTAAGAGACTTTGGCTAGCCTTATGTGGATAGGCAGCTGTACCAGAGGAAAGAACAATTCAAGGCTTGGGTGCTGCAAACTCTTCTGACCTGCAAAGGGTTAATCATTTGAGTTTGAACATATTTACTTTCAATATGTATTGTAGTCCCTCAAGGCACTGACTATGTGTACTGTAGCCAGACCTCCTGCTGGGTGTTAACTTAACCATTGTGAAATGCAGTCAGAACCCCTGCAGTGTGGTAATTAGTTCAAAACCTCAAGTCTTTGTCCATCAACCTTTTTTGTATCTGAAATGCAATCATGTCTGAGTTATTGTGTTTGTTGGGCCATCGTCTGTTGCCCTTTTGTCTACTGTGAAATGTTTGGATTAAGCCTATTGTACCTGGTTTCCCCATAAGAGGCAATGCAAGATTTCTGTATAAATATCTGTGGTCTTTGCCAATAAAGAGAGTTCTGTTTTGGAGTGAACAAGGAGTCCTGGAGTCTTGTATTGCTTATGGTCTAAAGTATCCACTCTGATACCCATCTGCGCCAAGTATCCTGAATCGCTGACCGCCTGCTGCCAGTTTCCTGCGTCCTAACTTCGTGGACTGTCAGGCGGCGACGTGGACTCTTCCCTGCTTCCAGTGATCCTGCGGCTTTTTCCAGTGACTGTCCATCCTTCAACTGGTGCATCTGACGGCGCTTATCTGCGTCGAGAAGGAGAGACCCAGGAACGACGGCGGAAGGTGACGCGGTCCCTTCTCAGCTTCCGTTACAGGCGGTTTATCTGTTCCGCATTTGTGGACCTACTATAAAGCGTCTCAGTTGGCTAAACCGATCCCTATGCATCTTCCCAAACTTCAACCAAGATGGGCCACACTGGAAACAATGATGTGCAGATCCCTTCCGGCAAATGTATTGCTGTGGGTCTCTGCTTTGCAGCCGAGCATCGTATCTGGCAGTCCTACGCTCGCATTTCTGTTATCGCTTTGGCGTCATCATAGGTATAAAGATCAGCTGACCCTTTTGAAGAGCAAGATGTGTTCTCTATTTTACAATCCCGAGTTTCCGCCAGGTCACATCCCCTCTCAGTTTAAATGGTGGATAGATAGGGGCATTTCACGTGTGTTCGATATGTATTTAGTGAACACTCCATTTTCATGGGATCAATTTAGAGGTCGATATAACGCACCTTTCTGTGAACTATTCCACATTGCCCAAACCCATCATTTTGTTCTTTCGTATTTTAACAGAACCGCCCCTCCGGCAAGGACCCTCTTTGAATATCTTTGCTCCTACTCACAAAACGTTAAAGGTGCTATATCTAAGATTTATGCTCATATCATATCTGCCTTAATACCTGATCCCCCTGCGTACCGAGCTCTCTGGGAATCGGATCTGGGGGAGACCCTGGAGCCTGATGAGTGGCGGCATATTATGTGCAATACTGGTAGCTTGACTCCCTGTACTCTTGTAAAGGTAAATGCTTATAAGGTGATGGCCAGATGGTACTATAGTCCTGTTCAATTACATCGCATTTTCTCTTCCACGACTCAATTATGCTTTCGTGGCTGTGGACCTGCGGGCACTTATCTTCTTACGTGGTGGTCCTGCCCCGCGGTATGGGACTTATAGAACTATGTATTCTGGTTTTTGAGCTCAGCTATAGGCATTCCAATTGCACCTGATCCATGGACTGCCCTGCTTAACAGGTCGTCCCGCACCCCTACTTTGTCCCGTCACGAGAATAGGCTTGTCTTCAGGATTTGTGCTATGACTTGATGCCATATTGCTCGATACTGGAAATCCCTGTTGCCATCCCGAGCCCCTCTGGATGACCGCATATGGTGGTTACTCAGGATGGGAAAAGCTGACTGCGTACATTCGCAATTCTTCCAATAACTACTTATTGACCTGGTCCCCTTGGATGGAAACGATCACCCCACCAGAGTTCCACAGAAATTTACTTATTCACTGACGAATATCAATATGCTGTGTTATGATTTATGATTTTTCCTTTTTTTTTCCTCACCCCCATTTTTATCTTGTTCTTCACTATTCTCTCTTTCAGTGACCGGTTGACGCTTACTATAGTAGCGAGTTTTGTTGTATGAAGTTATTGCTCCCAATACACACACTGTAACCTGTGATGGCGGCCCTTGACCTCCTTGTTCCCTTTTTTTCCCCTTGTTTTTTCTCTTCTGTACCCCTTAATTTGTTGAAAATCAATAAACTTTGAATTATAAAAAAAAAAATAAAATAATAAAAAGTAGAAGAAAATTAGCATATACAACACGAATGCTAGACATCAAATACATAAAGACACTGAAAACAATGAAAATCGCAGCTCATTTAGTGACCACTTTCTTAATCCTTTTACAACCACAAGGGGTGTGTAACTCATTGCTTAAAAGGAAATTCAACAATCACAGTTGATGACAGCAATAAAATATTTGTTTACATTTGTTGGCGAGTGTGTGTGTGGAGCCAACAGGACAGCCTGGTTTACAGCATCATGTAACAGCCAGACCACCAGTATATATAACCCCAAACCCCTCCCTCTTAGACCAACTGGTGCTAGGAAAGTGCTAGTTGGCCAATAAAAACATAATCTACCAGGACTTGCCTGGAGACTGCATTCCCGCCCAAAAATCTGAGGTAAAATTTTACCATAGAGAAAAAGGTAGAAGATAAAACACGACACTAGGCTGACTTGAGAATAACCCCAGGTACCCAACTCACCACACCTCCATGGGTCACCTTATTATTCCTTCAGGGCCCTTGCATAAGTTTTACTGAAATCCAAATAAACTACATCTATTGCTCCACCCTGTCTCTCACCTAGCAACAAAAAAATAATCAGCTAAATTTGTGTAGCAACATCTTTCTGTTGTGAAGACAGGATACCATGGCCTGTGCAAGTCATCAGACTTCAGATATGGAACCGTTCAATAGTGTTTCCATTATCCCCAGCTACAGATGTCGGACTCTCAGGCCTTGAGAACACAGAAATGCTTTCTACACTGTATGAAACCTCTGAGATCTAAAAATATCTGCTTTTCTGTTAATATATTTTCAAGACTGAGAACATAAAAATTGCTTCTACGCTGGTGAATCCTTTCATATGTAACAAGATCTAATTTTTCAGTAATGCATTTTCGACATACAGAGAATGAAAATGGTTAATCTCCTGTGTGAGTCATCTCAAGTGTTGCAAGATTTGGTTTCAAACTAAAACAAACATTTTCCACATACAGAACATGAAACCAATTCCTCACCTATGAGTTTTTAGATGTTTATCAAGCGTTCATTTCTGTGCAAAGCATTTCCCACATTGAGAACATGAATATGGTGTTTCACTTTTAGGAATTCTTAGACATTTATCAAGAGCTGCTGTCAGAGTAAAACATTTCCTTACATTCAGAATACATAAATGGCTTCTCTTCTAATGAAATCTGTGATGTGTAATGAGACGTTATTTCAAATTTAAACATTTCCCATACTCAGAACATGTAAATGGTTTTACTCCTGTATGAGTCATCTGATGTGTTACAAGACCTGAGCTGTGCACAAAACATTTACCGCTTAAAACCAAATGTATATGTTTTTAGATGATTATAAAGATTTCATTAATGTGCAAAACATTTGCCACGTTCAGAACAGAATTATGGTTTCTTTCTTTTATGACTTATCTGATGTGAAGCTAGATGTGATTTCTGATTAAAACTTTTCCCGCATTCAGTACATGAATATGGTTTCTCTCCTGTATGAATCCTCTGATGTCTAATAAGAACATTTTTTCTGGCAAAACATTTCCCACATTCAGAACATGAAAATGGTTTCTCTCCTGTATGGATCCTCTGATGTGTAACAAGATATAGTTTCCTTGTAAAACATTTCTCACATTCAGAACATGAAAATATTTTCTCTCCTGTATGAATCCTCTGGTGTTTAACAAGACATGATTTCTGATTAAAACCTTTCCCACATTCAGAACATGAAAATGGTTTCTCTCCTGTATGAATCCTCTGATGTGCAATAAGATATAATTTCCTTGTAAAACATTTCCCACATTCAGAACATGAAAATGTTTTCTCTCCTGTATGAATCCTCTGGTGTTTAACAAGAGCTGATTTCTGATTAAAACATTTCCCACATTCAGAACATGAAAATGGTTTCTCTCCTGTATGAATCCTCTGATGTGTAATAAGATATAATTTCCTTGTAAAACGTTTCCCACATTCAGAACACGAAAATGTTTTCTCTCCTGTATGAATCATCTGATGTGTTATAAGATCAGATTTGTGATTAAAACATTTCCCACATTCAGAACATGAAAATGGTTTCTCTCCTGTATGAATCCTCTGATGTATAGTAAGATATGATTTCCTTGCAAAACATTTCCCACATTCATAACATGAAATTGATTTCTCTCCTGTATGAATCACCTGATGTTGAGTAAGATACGATTTATGTGTAAAACATTTCCCACATTCAGAACATGAAAATGGTTTCTCTCCTGTATGACTCCGCTGATGTGAGTCAAAAGCCGATTTCTTTTTAAAACTTTTCCCACATTCAGAACATGAAAATGGTTTCTCTCCTGTATGAATCCTTTGATGTGTAACAAGATGTGATTTAAGAGTAAAACATTTCCCACATTCCGAACATGAAAATAGTTTATCTCTTGTATGAATCATCTGATGTCTAACAAGATGTGATTTCCGATTAAAACCTTTCCCACATTGAGAACATGTATAGGGTTTCTTCCCTGTATGAAAACTTTGATGTCTAATAAGAACTGATTTGTCGGCAAAACCTTTTCCACATTCAGAACATGTAAATGGTTTCACTCCTGTATGAATCCTTTGATGTATAACAAGATTTGAATTTTGAGTATAACATTTCCCACATTCAGAACAGGAAAATGGTTTCGCTCCTGTATGAATCCTCTGATGTGTAACAAGATTTGGTTTCAGAGTAAAACATTTCCCACATTCAGGACATGAATATGGTTTCTCTCCTGTATGAATCCTCTGATGTGTAACAAGATGTGATTTAAGAGTAAAACATTTGCCACATACAGAACATGTAAATGGTTTCTCTCCTGTATGAATTATCTGATGCAGAACATGTTTTTGTTTAATAGGGATTGGTTCCTGACGTTTAAAATAAGAAAATACATTCTTTGTTATGTGATTTTCCTGATGTGTAACAAGGGCCGATTTAGATTTAAACCATTCCTGACCTTCAGAGAAGTTGTACTGTCTCTCAGAGGTAAATGCTATTTGGTGAGATGCAGACACAGATTCATCACTTTCACTGCAATTAGAGATCACTACTGGACAATTATTTGGTATTTCCTGTGTTTGGTCACGTTCTATGTTACTTTTATAAAGAGAAGCTGCACATTGTGTCCCTGTATTGTGTGTGAGACTAGACATATGGGGTTCTGTGAGACTGGCTCCTTCACGTGAGTTGGATTTCTTAGACGCAGATCTTACAGATGTTTTCACACTGTTGTTTGGGTCCCGTCTTCCTTGATGACGTTGCATTACACTGATACCTTCTGTCACACTTTCCGCTGAACATATGAAGCAAGAACATCCTTCAGGTGTATTTCTGTGTCTGGATCCGTCTTCATAAAATACATTAACTGTGAGCAGAGAATTAAATAGATGTTACCAAATAGCATTTCACTTAGTGCAAATCCTGACACAGCAGCTTAAAGAGACACAAAATAGGACCACGTGCAAAAGTGGAGTCATTCTGGGGAGATCAAACAGCAAAATACAGGAAAATATAAATTCCCAATGTGATGGAGACCTCTCTAACATGCAAAGGGTTAATAACGCCTTTCACCTTAATTATATCTCTGTTTGTCCCTATAGGGCAGTTTGTTTGCACCAGAATTATTTCACTTTCTTCTGAAAGTGGGGCCCATAGACATAGAGGGTCATATGTATAAAGGTAGAAAAATAGAAAAAAGGGGGAAAGGAAAAAACAAGGGCCCCTTGTGCGGGATCAATAAGTCTCAATTGACCTCCACCATCACCCAAAAGTGCGTACTCACAAAATAAGTGGCCGAGATTGGCATACGTCAAGCTCGGCTCAAAAAGCTGCTGGGGATATCAGACTGCCCCCAGATACAGTGTTCCAATGATGAACTTGAAAGTCTCTAGGCAGCTCCCTCCTCACACACTCCCCCGAGTGGTAATAAGCTCATATATATAAAAAACACAAAAAAACAGAAAAAAAGGGGAGCGCCCCAATAGTGTATTACTGTGATATCAAAGAAAAGATAATAAAATAAAATACACTCACATGTGAAGGTGATCAGCAGACTGTTATCAGACTGTCTGACATACATGCATGTGGGGAAAACACCTCCGTCCCCACTCGGATAACAGTCAAACAGCCAAATCACGTGACTCCGAAGACAACAGGATAAGTCCAAATATCACATTTATTAAAAAATATAAAGATGTATATACTAAAAGGGCTAACGCGTTTCGCAGCACGCAGGCTGCTTTATCAAAGCCAATATTATAAAAAATCAAGCAAGGACAGTCCTTGCTTGATTTTTTATAATATTGGCTTTGATAAAGCAGCCTGCGTGCTGCGAAACGCGTTAGCCCTTTTAGTATATACATCTTTATATTTTTTAATAAATGTGATATTTGGACTTATCCTGTCGTCTTCGGAGTCACGTGATTTGGCTGTTTGTCTGTTATCCGAGTGGGGACGGAGGTGTTTTCCCCACATGCATGTATGTCAGACAGTCTGATAACAGTCTGCTGACCACCTTCACATGTGAGTGTATTTTATTTTATTATCTTTTCTTTGATATCACAGTAATACACTATTGGGGCGCTCCCCTTTTTTTCTGTTTTTTGTGTTTTTTATATATATGAGATATGTATAAAGGAAAAGTTGAGCAATTCTGGGCCAAACCAAGGTCATATAGAGAGGGGGGAGAGAGGGAAATGTGCTTACTGATATCCCTTTATCTTCTATGTCCCCCCCATGGCATTAATACTGGGTTATGTCTCCAGCTGTGTAGGATGAATACAACTTCTAAATGATTCCTCCTGGGAATAGATCTCAGTGTCACTGTGTCAGAGCTGTAATGATACATGGGTTAAAGGGAGGGTGTGCAGTGGGGGGAAACAGAAGAAAAAGGAATATCGGTATGTAAATTCCCCTCCGTGTCTCTATCCGCTGCATTAATAATGGGACTGACGAGAGAAGTGCTAAACAAGGGAGGGAGAATGAAATCCAGAATATTATGTGTAAAAAGGATAGAGGATCACACCCAGAGGATATAATAAGGACAAATCCTACCAGTTAATCCAGAACTACAGTCTGCAGGACTTGTTTTCCAAATCTCACTACAGCCCGATGCTTGTACTTCCATCTGATAATACTTTATAGGAGTTGGAATGGAAGACTGGGTGTGATGACTTTGTACTTGGTAAGAAATGGACGGGGGGGCAGGTTTTTGTGAGATCATAGGCCTTTAGCCAATACAAAAGGAGGAGGGTGGGGCCAGAAAGCATAAAAGAATACATCACAAACTCTCTGGTCTTCGTTTCTGATCCCGTGCGGTGGATGACCACAGCTCCCTTTTGTCTGTCCCTGCGCCTCCCCCAATTCCTGTCGGTCCACACCCTCTTGGTTTGTTGACCTGTGGCTGGGATCATCCAAGTTTGCTTAACATAGGGGTGTGGGTATGTATATATGGAACTGTGTTAATGCAATAGTGGGATAAAAAGGGGAATTCGTTGCCTGGTGTAGTTCAACAGGGATTGCACTTGGGAATTGTAAACTGCTGTTTGTTTGTTTTTTTTTATTTCTTTATAAATATTAACTGAAGTAGGCGAACCATTTGAATTGTATTTTATATGTATTAATAAAAGGAGAAGGCTGGCGGGGTGGCAGATTCTCTGTCTCCAGCGACACACGCACCTGGGTGGACAAACAAACCCAGAGGCAGCAGTAAGGAGGAGTTATTCAGATCTTCTATATACTGCCTGTCCAGGACATACAAGGGGAGAGTGATTATCTCTGCAAGGAGTTGACCATTCCACCCCCTGACACACAGCACACATAAGCTAAACACAAACACACAACACCTATGTGTAATTCAACAATCCAGACATTAAGAACATTTTCTCCTTTCTGGATTTACCTAGATATCAGGAGAAAATAGTTCTACATGTAAATCCACTTAATTTTTTTAAGCCTTTTACCACCAGACAGGTATCACTGTCTGTGTTTATTTAGTCATGCATACAACTTTTGGAGCCGGCCGGCTCCTAGCAACACCTCCTAGACCCGGCTGGGACTGGCAGTGCAGGCACGCAGACGTCACTATGGCAAGATGTCCGCGCTCCGTGCTGCTGTCAGCCCGGTAAGAATGCATATTTCTTTTGAATAAGGTAATAATTCTCGCGACTAGCGCTACTAAGTTGCTAGTCACCAGATGGGGAGTTATTGAAGTTAAATTGTTTAAGAGGCGGTAGTTCCGCTTGAAATGGTGTTTTCATGAGGGCTTGAAAGGTCTCTGATGACTTGCAAAGAAATGGAATGAAGGCCTGAGTTCCAATGAGTTAAAAGACCCATTTCAATCTGAAAATTTGAGGAATTTTTATTTCCACCCTCTGGTCAGTTGGTTTGCTCCAGAATAGCTCCTCTTTGCCGGTATACAGTAGACGCACAGGGATCTATGTGAAGACACAGACCGTGGTTTAGAAATTCTGGTATAAATTTAAACTCTGTTTTAACATCACTTTATCTTCAGGCCTCAGTGTTCAATACCCTATCACTTTTGGAAACGTGACTGTATTAGAATATGACAGAAATATGACAAAAGACACATTCTACGGAAACAAGGACAATATCAAAATTTAACATCAAAACAAACCAGAACTTCAAAGAAGTGAGGTTATTAACTCCAGCTATAACGGAACAAAATTACCTAAAAAATACATTACTGTTAAAATGTCTGTATAAATTCTATAGGGCCTAATTTGTCCAACTCGGAGCAATTCTGGGGCAAATCAACAAGTGAGGACAAACAAATATTCCCACAATTTATTCTGAATTTTCAAATCTCCCACCGAATGCTAGTGGGGTAACAAATGTAATAATAATAAAAAAAAACCTCAAAACACTAATTACTGATATTTTCCAAAACCTTAAAGCGGAACTACCACCTCCACTAAAGTTGTCCTGCAATACTTAAGCAGGTGGCGACTAGCTTTGTAATAATTATTTTACCTCTCAAACGTGCCCACAAATAAAGTTATCCTTAAGCTTTCGAGACTGACGGCCACGTTACTGCAGCCTGTGCGACTGCGCCGTCAGTCTCTTCCTTAGCCGACGGGCCAGTGCAATGCCTGTGAAGGGTGAAGCGGACTGACAGCGCAGGTGCGCATTCAAGATGTCCACAGTGCTGCCTGGCTTCCGGTCTCGGAAGCTTAAGGATAACTTTATTTGTGGGCACTTTTGAGAGGTAAAATAATGATTACAAAGCTATTCGCCACCTGCATAAGTACTGCAGGGCGACTTTAGTGGAGGTGGTAGTTCCGCTTTAATCTGTGGCCAGCTAATTAGCATTATGTTAATGTAAAGATTATCTCTCACCTGTCCTGGTACTTGTAGGAATTAATGTCTTCTTACACACGTGGTGATCTCTTACATATGGCTCTTCTCCTCTTTCTATCACCAGTATAACTGCAGGCTTCCCACTGAAACACCCTGTATTTGAATATTTATTATAGTATTGATGTTTATTATTCAGTATAATATTTGTGAAAATAATGGATTACTTAACATAGAACATATGAAATGATTATTTTTTCTGTCCAGTTAAAGGACTTTAGCACCTAAAAATAACTTCTGTGATTTTTGAAAGACCTTTCAAAATGACCTATATGTTCAACTGACCATTTTGTATTTAGTAAACTAATTTCTAAGTTATTTAGATGTATAGATGATGCTTATTAAAGGATGCCATGCAGGCACTTCCTGTCTTAGCACTACCTTACCTCTCGCACTGTATTGCTGAGCAGTCAGTGAGTGGGAAAGGACATGTAGGGATAACAGGCCTGTAAAAAGCACAATCTATGGCTATTAATACGGTAAAATGTACTTACCGATATTTTCTTTTCTTCTGTGTCCTTTCCACGGCATTGACTGTATGTATTGTCTCCTCCTCTCAGCTGTGTAGGACCAATTAGCTCAAGGTTTAAAAGAGGTCTCGCGACATGATCGGTCAGTCAACTTTTGTCCAAGCTGAAAAATATAATGACAAGTTAGTTATAGGGTAGGGTATGCCATGGAAGGGACACAGAAGAAAAGAAAATATTGGTGAGTAAATTTTACTGTTTCTTGTGTCCCCTGTCCACAGCATTGACTGTATGGGACTTACTAAAGCTGTGTCCCAAGGGAGGGTCATATATAACAATTCAAGAACAAAAGCAGTTAAACATAAGTTATGTATAGTCTTACCACTCAAGTGGGTATAACTGCTTCCAGGACATGTCTCCCAAATTTTGCCTGAGCTGATGCTTGAACATCCAATTGATAATGTCTGATAAAAGCTGAAACTGACAACCAAGTCGCCTCCTTGCAAATATCTTTATACATGCCTCGGCTTTGGCTGCTCAAGATGTAGCAATAGCTCTAGTAGAGATGTAGCAATAGCTCTAGTAGAGCTTTAACAACCTTAGGGGGCTCTGCTCCTGATTCTGAATAAGTAATCTTGATGCATTCCCAAATCCATCTTGAAATGGATGCCTTTGATGCTGTCCTTCCTTTAAACTTCCCAAAGAAGTGTACAAAGAGACTGTCAGACTCTATGAAATCCCTTGTTCTGGTTACAAAACAAGAGATGCACCTTACAACATCCAGATTATGCAGGATTCTTTCCTTCTCATTACTTTTATTAGCACAAAAGGATGGTAATACAATTTCCTGCTTAATGTGGAAAGATGACACTACTTTAGGTCTAAAAGAAGGTTTGGTTCTAAAGACAATCCTATCCTGATGAATTATCATGTAAGGGGATGTAAAAGACAAGGCCTGGATCTCATTTACCCTTCTAGCTGAAGTAATTGCTGTCAAAAAGATTGTCTTTAGAGTTAAAAGCTTTATTGAAATGTCCTGGATAGGTTCAAACTTACTTGAAGTGGCTAGCTGGTTCAAAACTAAGTTGAGATCCCAAGGGGGAAATAATGTCCTTAACTCGAGGTCTAGATTTGACAATAGATTTCATAAATCTTTTGATTAAATCATTATCAGCAAACTGGATTGCCAAGATTGCAGAAAGTTGGACTTTTAGTGAGGTAGGTCTAAGTCTTTTATCATATCCTTTTTGAAGAAACTGCAATATTTCCAGCGCCGCAATGGAGGATCTAGTCACTTTTTTCTCTCTACACCGAGTACTAAATATCTTCCAGATTCTGTAGTAAATCTTGGTGGTAGACGCTTTTCTTCCTGTGACGATGGTGTCGATTACTGACCTGGAAAGTCCTCTGAGTGATAATGACCTCCTTTCAGCTGCCAGGCCTTCAGTTTCAAGAAACCTGGGTTCTGATGCTGAATGGGCCTTTGAAGCAGCAGATCCTGACGATTTGGCAGTGTCCAGGGATCTTCCACTGACATCTTTATTAGCTCTGTGTACCATACTCTTCTTGGCCATGCCGGCACAACCAGTATGACATTTGTGTCTTCCCTTCTTATCTTCCTCAGAATCTCTGTCATTAGCGGAATCAGGGGAAATATATATGCCAACTGGTGGTTGCATGGAAACCTCAGAGCATCCTGCCCGACTGCTATTTGGTCTTTCCACCTGGAGAAACATTTCCTGTATTTTGTGTTGGCCCTTGAAGCCATAAGATCGATTTCTGGCCTTCCCCATTTCTGAGTTATCTGTAGAAAGACTTCTGGGTTTAGTGCCCACTCTCTTTGATCCAAGGCGTGTCGGCTCAAGAAATCTGCTTGGATGTTTTGAACCCCGGGCACATGGACTGCTGTCAGTGACTTTAGATTTTTTTTCTGCCCATTTAAGTATCTTTTCTGCTTCCAGAAACAACTTCTTGCTTCTGTTGCCTCTCTGGTTCTTCAGATAAAGTACTGTGGTCATGTTGTCTGAGTAAACCCTTACTGGCCTTCCCGATAAGTGTTGTTTGAGGCTGATCAAGCTCCTCATTACTGCTCTGAGTTCCAGTATGTTGATGTGCAGAGTTTTTTCTATTTTAGACCACTTTCCCTGTACTGGATGATTGTTCCAAACAGCTCCCCAACCTTGCTGACTGGCATCTGTTGTCAGTTCTTCCCAAAATATTATCTTTAATGAGATCCCCTTCGAAAGATTTGTCTCTTTCTTCCATCGTAACAACTCCTCCTTTATCCTGGATGGCACCACAATCTTCTGTGAGACATCCCTGAGTTTCTTGTTCTACTTGTTGAGGAAATAAATCTGGACCCATCGCATGTGAAATTTTGCCCATGGCAATACCTGGACTGTAGACACCAGCACTCCCAAGAGCCGCATGAAATCCTCTGAAGTCTGATTCTTCCCAATACTGAATCTGGATACGGTCTGAATAAGCCTTTTCTTTCTGTTCTCTGTTAGGGATGCTCTTCCTCTGATGGTATCTATGTTGATTCCCAAGAA
This sequence comes from Rhinophrynus dorsalis, assembly GCA_037306005.1. Lineage (NCBI taxonomy): Eukaryota > Metazoa > Chordata > Amphibia > Anura > Rhinophrynidae > Rhinophrynus > Rhinophrynus dorsalis. The sequence goes on along the minus strand of CM074727.1, from coordinate 15,605,131 downwards.
TATTATGTTTTGGGATGGAATCACATGATTTTTTTGAAAGTTTATTAGCCAACCTAGACTTTGAAGATGACTTATGGTGTATCGAGTGTGGTTCCTGGCTTGCTGCTCTGATTCTGATATAATTAGCAGATCGTCTAGATAGGGTACTATGATTATTCCCACTTCTCTCAGATGTTCTAGACTTGCCGTTAGGATTTTTGTAAACACTCGTGGTGCTGCTGAGAGACAGAAGGGCAGTGCTGTAAACTGATAAAGCTCTTCTTTTACTGCAAACCTCAGGAACTTTCGATGAACTGGTTTTACCGGAATGTGATGGTAAGCATCCATCAGATCTACCGTTGTAAGAAAAGCCTTCATAGGAATTGCTTTGATTAGGGATGCCACTGTTTCCATTTTGAAAGCTCTGTATTGTAGGAAGGAATTCAGATTCTTTCAATCCAGAATGGGTCTGTATCCCCGGAGGATTTTGGGACTATGAACAAAATTGAATATAGATCCGTCTTTCTTTGGGAAATTGGAACCTCTCCTATGACTTGTTTTTCTTTTAGGGTCTGAATGACACTTAATAAACCCTTTGCCTTCTTTGGTTCCCTTGGGATTAACGATTTCTTGAACAAACTGCTGTGAGGAATCTCTCGGAATCTCAGCGGGTACCCCACCTTCAGCACCTGTAACACCCAGTGATCCGTTACCGACTCCTGCTACCTTTGCAGAAAGCCGTGCAGACGGCCACCCACAGGAACCAAGGGCAGGGCCCGCGAACCTTCAAAGATACTCCTTGTTAAAATTGCCCCTTCCGGAATATTCCTTCCTGAAGGATCCTCTCTGGGATGGGACAAAGGCAGGCTTCTCCTGTTCATAAGGATTATTAGGCTGATATTTCCTTGCCTCTCTAAAATTTTGCTTTCTTGCCTTGTAGGATGAACTCTTTCCTGGAACATTAGTGGATAGTCTTCTTTCCTGAGTGAGAAAGGTACTTTTTCCTCCTGTCATATTTTTGATTAAATCCTCCAAATGATGACCAAACAGAAGAGAACCCTCAAAGGGAAGTGTGACTAACTTATTTTTTGAAGAGGGGTCAACTCCCCAGGACTTCACCCACAAAGCCCTTCTGGATGTTACTGATAGGGCCGAGGAACGAGACGGCAATTTGATAACATCTAATGATGCGTCGCAAGCAAAGCTCACGTCCTCCTTGATGACTACAATCTCTTTCATAAGTCGATCTCTGGAAATGGCCGATTCCACTTTTTCCTCTAATTCTGTCAACCATATTCTGATGGTCCTTGAGATGAAGGCCATGGCAGTGGATGCCTTCAAATTTTGTCCCAGAATAGCAAATTGTTTTTTTTAGTGCTCCTTCTATCTTCCTTTCCATACTGTCTCTTAATGAGGAGCCATCTTCCATGGGTATGGTGGTGCGCTAGGCCAGCTGCGTCAATTTTAGGAGGGTTAATCCAATCCTGTACTACTTCTTATTTGAAAGGATTCATTTTTGTAAATCTTCTGGTCATCGCTACTCACTTATTGCCTTTCCTCCATTCTGATTTAATCATATCAGAGACTGAATGGAGAATAGGAAAGACTGGGCTTTCTTTTCTATTACTCAGGAAGGTAGTGTCCAAGACATCTAATTGTTTTGGAGTGTCTGTTAACCCCAAGGACTTGCGCATGGCTCTTAAAAGGGCATCCATTTTATCAATATTGAATGATACTGTTTCACCCGTTATTTCTTCTTCCTCTTCCGATGAATATTCAGATACAATTTCTTGAACGCTGGATTCTTCCACTTCGTCATATCTATGCGAAGTTCCTTCTCCCAGATCTTCCAATCTCTGCCTTTACCTAGTATTAGCTCCTTCTTGCATAGCAGCAAACGTATCCTGCACTGATGATCGCACCCAGGTCAAAAAATCCTGGAATTGTGCAGGCATTTCTGGACCAGCAATCTTCTTTAAACAATCTGGGCAAACGTTAGCATAATCAGAGGCTGGCAATTTGGCTTCACATCCTGAACAGCTCTTGAGCTTCTGAGTCTTGTCTTCCTTATCAATAGCAGGCTTTCCTTGGCAGGAGTCTGCTAAACTGGTGCTGACATTATGATTAAAAGCATACATTTTTATTCTATTTCATTAAAACTATATAGTCTCCTAGCCTAACTGTACACTGAATCTACTTCCTGTTACATAGCCTTCCCAAAGGTCAAGGTAGAACACATAGATTAAACATAAACAAAACACACCTCAAAAGATACTATAAATACATAAGTAACTTAAAGGGATAGTAATACTTCATTTTATCTTTATTTTATTTTGTAGGCATTAAAAAAACATGAAGAATGATATAAGTCTTATCTCTCAAACCTTTATGGTTTGAGAGATATTTACAAGCAAAGTTTCCCCTCCCGCCCTTTTACCTAGTGTAAGCCATCTCTTCTCAGATGTGGAATCCAGTCCATAGACCAGACAGATAACAGAAGGGGACAATCTTCTTCCTATGAGAACGATGAAAGCCCTGCCCCCCTTGACAAGCTTTTCAGGTTTTTCCCTTATCTTAATTGAAGATTGTCCCTCTCTGCAGTCTACCTGGATGCTCCCATTTGCTCTGGCTGAGCAGTGTTAGATCAGGAAAAGGGGCGGGAGGGGGAGACTTTGTCATTGAATTACTCTTGAACTACGACTCTGACAGTATTGAAATAACACTCTCCAAAGTCCAAATACTATGATGATTAATTAGAGCTGCTTTTATTATGAAACATTCCTATGCCTTTAAGAGACTTTATAGTTTAAAATCTTAATGTTACTCACTCATGCAACAGCAGGCAGACCTGCTTCCATCTTTCCAAACCGGTAGACATTGATTTCGGCGTGCGTTTCACCGTGGAAGGAATCACTTCTTCCGGATGACGCCAATGGAAGAGGCTTACATGACCCTCCTCCCTCCGCTGAAACGGGGAGAAGAGGGTTGCTCCATAGCATAAAGCTGGCTGATCTCCCTGTCAGCGCACATAGTGAGAGTAACAAGGGCTCCACTCATAAGGTCCGGTCAGGCGGCACCACGGCGGCCAGAAAATAAACCCTGGAGCTCCGTTGGGTACATTGAAGAAAAAAAGGTGAGCGGAACACCTCTCACCTCTGTCCTCACAGCTGTGTAGGACCAAATGACTAACCGAGCGTGTCACGAGACTTCTTTTAAAGCTTGAGCTAATTGGTCCTACACAGCTGAGAGGAGGAGACAATACATACAGTCAATGCCGTGGAAGGGACACAGAAGAAAACAAAGTAGCCAAAGCCGAGGCATCTATAAAGATATTTGCAAGGAGGCGACTTGGTTGTCAGTTTCAGCTTTTATCAGACATTATCAATTGGATGTTCAAGCATCAGCTCAGGCAAAATTTGGGAGACAAGTCCTGGAAGCAGTTATACCCACTTGAGTGGTAAGACTATACATAACTTATGTTTAACTGCTTTTGTTCATGAATTGTTATATATGACCCTCCCTTGGGACACAGCTTTGGTAAGTCCCATACAGTCAATGCCGTGGACAGGGGACACAAGAAACGGTAAAATTTGCTTACCAATATTTTCTTTTCTTCTGTGTCCCTTCCATGGCATACCCTACCCTATAACTAACTTGTCATTATATTTTTCAGCTTGGACAAAAGTTAACTAACCGATCATGTCGCGAGACTTCTTTTAAACCTTGAGCTAATTGGTCCTACACAGCTGAGAGGAGGAGACAATACAAACAGTCAATGCCGTGGAAGGGACATAGAAGAAAACAAAGTAGTTTTCTAAATTAAAAAAGAAAACAGATAATACAACAATCGAGGTGATTTTGAAAGCTCTTTCGGGATCACCAAAGTTGTTTTTGTTGACAGGGTCCCTTTAAAGGGATAGTAACACTTCGTTTTAACTTTATTTTATTTTGTAGGCATTAAAAAAACATGAAGAACGATATAAGTCGTATCTCTCAAATCTTTATGGTTTATGAGATATTCACAAGCAAAGTTCCCCTCCCCGCCCCTTTTTCCTAGTGTAAGCCATCTCTTCTCAGATGTGAATCTGGTTGTATGACAGTACAGATAACAGCAGGGGACAATTTTCTTTGTATGAAAACAATGAAAGTCCTTCCCCCCTTGACAAGTTTTTCAGCTTTTTCCATTATCTTAATTGAAGATTGTCCCTCTCTGCAGTCTACCTGGGCACCTCCCTTCTGATCTGGCTGAACAGGGGGGGGGGATACTTTGTTTGTGAATATCTCTTAAACCATAAAGGTTTCAGAGATAAGACTTATATCGTTCTTCATGTTTTTTTAATGCATACAAAATAAAATAAAGTTAAAATGAAGTATTACTATCCCTTTAAAGATCAGTCATGTTTCCCATATAAAAGGATTCCTGTATTTAGGGTGATATTGTTACCTAGAGATATAAGGGATCGGTAATTCTCCATCATGACATCCCTGTACAGTCCCTTCTCCTCTTCTCTTAAACAGTCCCACTCCTCCTTGGAGAAGTAAACTGCAACTTCATCAAACTCTGTTTGGTCCTAAAAAAGAAAATTATTTAGCCAGTGTTTATTTCTTCTTGGAAAAATCACTTTAATGGTTCTTGAAAAGATGTAAACAAAGCATTTTCCATATACAAAATTCTTGCCTCCTTACGCTTAGTTGTAGCCTTGCTTTTCTCCCCTTCCTATTTGTGTAGATAGCAGGCACATTGATGTGTTTTGCACCTATATCGGCCTCTCTCCTGTATCAGCTGACCTCATGATTAACCCTCTGTGTGCCAGATAGGTATACAATAAATGGCATTGCTTGCTTTGCACTCAAAGGGTTAAATGAATTTCTTACTGTACTGAGACTGGCACTTAATTCAGGTGAGGCCACCAGAGACTACACCCATGTGTAATATGCCCATGTTCCACACAGCAATTTTTTTCTTTTGCAATTTGTGAAATAGACTGATCCTTAGAATGTGACAGTAACATCGCCACCTTCAGGTAACAGTTTGAGCTGTAATAACTTCTGAATGGAGCATTTCCCTGCATGAGGAGTAACAACTTCATTCAGCAGGAAAAGTTCTATAATATACGGTCCATAATTACACTTTGCTGCTACTTTAAACACTTGATAATGGAGTTAGAAAAAGTGAGCCCAGTGGAGGAGAAAAGGTCTTATCTCAGAATTTCTCTAATATTTACACAGTCTCTCTTCCTAAAAACACATACATAAGACAGTGGTAAGAAAAATAAAGGAACAGAGAGTGAGGTGTGTGAGAGAGAGCTGAAAAGTGAGGAATAGATAGAGCAAGAAAGTCAGACAGAGGGGGAGATTTTTATGAGACTGAGGAAGAGGCGAGAAAAAAATAATAGAGGGTGAGGTGCGTGTTTGTGTGTTACAGACAGAGGGTGAGGTACGTGTGATACAGAGAGGGTGAGGTGTATGCGCGATACAGAGGGTGAGGTGTGTGCGCGCGATACAGAGGGTGAGGTGTGTGCGCACGATACAGAGGGTGAGGTGTGTGCGCGTGATACAAAAAGAGGGTGAGGTGTGTGCGTGATACAGAAAGAGGGTGAGGTGTGTGATCCAGACAGAGGGGGAGGTGTGTGTGTGTGATCCAGACAGAGGCGGAGGTGTGTGTGTGCACGCGATACAGACAGAGGGGGAGGTGTGTGTGTGTGTGATACAGACAGAGGGTAAGAGGTGTGTGTGTGTGATACAGACAGAAGGTGAGGTGTGTGTGCGTGTGATACAGACAGGGGGGAGGCGTGTGTGATACAGAGAGTGAGGTGTGTGTGTGATACAGAGGGTGAGGTGTGTGTGCACGATACAGACAGAAGATGAGGTGTGTGTGTGATACAGGAAGAGGGTGAGGTGTGTGTGTGTGTGTGTGTGATACAGGCAGAGGGTGAGGTGTGTGTGTTTATGATACAGACAGGGGATGAGGGGTGTGTGTGTATGATACAGACAGAGGGTGAGGTGTGTGTGTATGACACAGACAGAGGGTGAGGCATGTGTGTATGACACAGACAGAGGGTGAGGTGTGTGTGTATGACACAGACAGAGGGTGAGGTGTGTGTATGATACAAGCAGAGGGTGAGGTGTGTGTGTGTATGATACAGACACAGGGTGAGGTGTGTGTGTGTGTGTATGATACAGACAGAGGGTGAGATGTGTTTGTGTATGATACAGACGGAAGTTGAGGTGTGTGTGTGCAATACAGAGAGTGAGGTGTGTGTGCGATACAGATGGTGGGGTGAGGTGTGTGTGTGTGTGATACAGACAGAGGGTGAGGTGTGTGTGATACAGGCAGAGGGTGAGATGTGTGTGTGTGATACAGGCAAAGGGTGAGGTGTGTGTGTATGATACAGGCAGAGGGTGATGTGTGTGTGTATGATACAGGCAGAGGGTGATGTGTGTGTGTGTGTATGATACAGACAGAGGGTGAGGTGTGTGTGTGTGTATGACACAGACAGAGGGTGAGGTGTGTGTGTGTATGATACAGACAGAGGGTGAGGTGTGTGTGTGTATGACACAGACAGAGGGTGAGGTGTGTGTGTGTGTGTATGACACAGACAGAGGGTGAGGTGTGTGTATGATACAGACAGAGTGTGAGGTGTGTGTATGATACAGACAGAGTGTGAGGTGTGTGTGTGTATGATACAGACAGAGTGTGAGGTGTGTGTGTGTGTGTGTATGATACAGTGTGAGGTGTGTGTGTGTGTGTGTGATACAAACAGAGTGTGAGGTGTGTGATATAGACAGAGGGCAAACTGAGCTGTGAGTGAAGATGATGCTGTGTCTGAAACACAGAACAGAACATCAATGCCCACAGACAAAGTAGAGGTTTTGGCACTGGGAGAGATAACCCTGGGGCTGTGTCTGTACAATCAAAGGAGAAATTGTAGAGCAAACCAACTGTACTGTAGGGTACAAATAAATATCCCCATTCACAATACTTTCAAGATGTCTCCAGCATTCGCGTTAAAATCAATAGGACTTTGGTGTTTATATAAAATATGGATTTATCATACAGATACACAGAGATCAGACACACACAGTATGGTGTATATATAATACATATTTATCATACAGATACACAGAGATCAGACACACAGTATAGTGTATATATAATATGGAGTTATCATACAGATACACAGAGATCACACACACAGTATAGTGTATATATAACATGGATTTATCATACAGATACACAGAGATCACACACACAGTATAGTGTATATATAATACGGATTTATCATACAGATACACAGAGATCAGACACACTGATGAAATTAATGTTCCAGGACACACACAGATTATATTTATTAGAGTTGATATGAAATAGTCGCAAGAAACGTCAAGTCTTCTGCAGCAAAATGTGTTCTAATCAACAAAGAGGCAACCATAAAGAAAAGTGTTCTCTTACCATGTTACCGAAGAGGCAGCTAGTTCCGGTGTGATTGTAACACACCAACCGGAAGTAACATGATGAAATAGTGTCCGTGTAGAAACAAGACATCTGTGTGTAACGTTCCTGATATGGAGCAGTGACATCTAGTGGCGAGAAGAAGGAATACAGGGGCAAAGGATTAGATTTTAGCTGAAGCTGTTTAGCACCAGATTTCAGCCTTGAATTATTCTCCCTTAACCACAGAGAAGTGTTTATCAAACCTTTCAGTGTTGTATTTCCATAGATATCCCGTCAGTCAGTTCAATAATATCGAACTACTGTGTAGAAAGTTGTAGAACCCCATCATGTGACCAAAACAGTGCAGATAATTATATTGGAAGACACATATACATTTTCTCAAACATATACATACATATGCACACTGTCTCACACTGACATACGGACACACAAAACAACCCCCACACAGAGCCTCACACACACACTAATAGACACACATTCTCATACATAGATATACACACACATTCATTCTCACGCAGACACAAACTCACTCCAATGTATTTTCAGAGACACGTATACCCTTTTATCCATGCTTCCTGGAGAAACACACAGGCCTGGGGGTAGGCGTGTCCAAATGATATTTGTGTCATAATGTAGGCAGGGCTTACTCAGAGTGACAAGAATTTGAGGGTCTAAAGGCGGTGTTTTTGTTTTAATGGGTATGGATGTGGGAGGACCAGCATGGAAGTGGCCGAAACATGTGGGACAGTGGGCAACTGGACTAAAGCCAGAGAATCAGCCTCTGTCCCCAGAATCCCGGTAATTTATTCTGAGAACCGGAGTCTCTGGGGACGATTCAGAGAGTTCCCAGTATGATATACAATGGGCACAAGTAGACAGAGATACACGGGCCCCTACAAATGGGGAAACCTTTTCATCAATTCTGGGGAAAATCTGTCCCACAACAATTAGACTTGGGTGGTGGAAAATCATGGGCATTCTTCAAAGCTGGCTGTAGCATGGTGGCCATGTGTCCTGGATTTGCAGGGATATTCCCAGATTTTGGCTTTGTCTGACCTCCATTGTATCCTGGGATTTGTTCTTTATTTTGAAGAGTCAGCCCCCAGAAGACGTGCAAATGATATACAAGCACCATGCCTCTAAGGTATGATCTGATGGCTGCCACCAGGGCTCGTTCGTGCCAGAGGATAGAGAGTGCAAATATTGTGAGGCAGCATGTGCGGAAGCCACATAAATTCCACCTACTGCTTCCCTCCCTCTCATTGAGGGTCCAGGTCATGGAGCAAAACAAGGAAACTGCTGGTTTGACTGTAATGTCCACCAGCAGAAAGACCCATCCATGAAGAGTGTTGACTTCATTCTATTAAAGCTGTAAACCTGAGATGGAACAAGAGAGGATTTCTTGAAATTGATCACCCAACCGTGCTGCTCCAGTATGGATGTGCATGTCTAAAGCTAAAGGTGCACGGCCTCCTCTAAAGGAGCTATTAGAAAATGGCTGCCCAGAGAGGGAGTAAAAGAAATCCCTGAAGGTCCTGGCACGTCATGGAATTCTGGGATGGCAGCGAGGCTACACCCCTCTCTGCTATCCCAGAATTTATTGGAAAAAAAAAAAAAACATGTGCAGTGGTCCTTAATGGCCACCACCTGCCAGAATCAGGTGGTCATTTAGGGGTTAATGTAAGTATTAGATCTGAGAATCTTAGAATCAGCTGCTGGGGGTGGGTGGTAATCCCAGTGCTGTAGTGCAGCAGGAGAGAAGGGATATAATAGAGATGATTGCCTGTGGATAACAGTTTCTGATCAGGTGACTTCCACTTCTCATAAACCACCTAGTCCAGGGACTGATGGGGAGGAAAAAGCATAATGTCCATTTGCACCTCTTACACATATCTGAGGATGAAGAACTCTAATCAGAGGCCTCGTAGACCTTAAGAGGCTCCAAAACTGCCCTAACAAAACCCTCAAAAGGTGACCCAGGGTCTTCCTCAAATAAGTCCCATGGAGTAAATGAGGAATCCACATCAGCCTCATCAGTTTCCTCTATCTCTCTAAAGGAATCCCCTTTTCCAGAGGAAAATCCCCCCTTTATTTATATGGCACCAACAACTTCCACAGCGCTGTACAATAGGGAATAGACATACAGAGATGTTATAGAGGACAAATAGAACCTGAGAAACAAAAGGATGAGAGGGCCCTGGTCGTGTGAGCTTACAGTCTAGAGGAATAAATGATCTTTTGGGGTGATCAGGACGGTCCTGGCTCTAGGACTCAAGGCCCCCTAAATAGAGGAAGGAATATCATTCACAGTAGAAATAAGGGTTTTAACCCATCCAGACTCCTGTTCAAGAGAAGAGGGGCCCAGAGTTTGCTGTGGAGGGGCCACAGAACACGAGGGATATAATATACCAGTAAAGTCCGTAGGAAGACCAGTCTGACATGAGGAATAAAGGGTTAATGAGGAAACCCCTGATGTCCTGGTGGTCTTAGAATTTCCCATATCTCCCTTTTGCTCAGACATAGTCAGGAGACCCCCAAAGATGGAATATAGGACAGACAATAAAGAAACACTACTTATCTGCCTGTAAAAGGTAAAAGACTGGATTCCAGGAGGGACATTCAGCCACCAGAATAGAGAGCTGAAAAGTAGACACCTATGAGGTGCCCGTTGCAGACAAAAAAAGAAGTGGCGAGGCGTGGCACCTCCCCTTCACTGAGGCCTGAGAAAAGAACAGGTCTCATGGGAAATAAATTCCCTCCAGAACAGCGAGGTGGCACTCTACCCATCACATCTGTTTGCCACACTGGTGGTGGGTAACCCTCCTCTCATAATAGACAAAGAATAGAATTGTCCATCCTGTGCACCAGGTACAGGAGACTCTGCCGATGCCACATTGACCTTGAGGCTGACAGTTTTACTTGCGGCTAGTAGCTGCACCAAGGTCGCATTTGCAGTCAACACTGGTCACAAGTTACACACCCTAATCTGCTCTTATGCAGCACTCCAGCAGCAGCCTGGAGATGTGAATCCATTTTGTTAGATGTTTGTTAGAATTCCTGCATATTTTACAGAGCATTTCCTGCTGAATAAAACAAGGTCACTCCCATCGTTGTCAGATGTTTTATTCAAAATTTATAGCAGTTCAAATAATCAGGAAGTGAATTTACTGTGTTTACTTCCTGAAAGTTCTAACTGACAGGAAGTGAATTTACTGTGTTTACTTCCTTATAGTTCTAACTGACAGGAGGTGACAGGCAGTTTCTATCACATTCTATGGAGGACTGTATGTCTCTGCCTTTCCTCTCCATTAGAATCTAACAGGAAATCTAATTAGAATTTGACCACTAGAGGGCACTGCTAATGTATAAAAACATTGGTTTAAACTGTAATAACTCTGGAAATATAAATCTCTCGGTAGTGGGAGTACCCTTATTTTACTCAATAGGAAAATCCCTACAATATATATTTTTTCATAAAAAAAGTTTACTGCTCCTTTAATAATCTTAACAGTTTGCTAGGCACCAAGATCGAGTACACTGCGGCCATCTTTCTGTGTCCTTCATTTGCGTATGTGCGTGTACTTCATGAGCCTGTCAGTCATCAATGATGTACCTGCCCACAGCCGTCCTTTTTTATTTTTTTCATGCACGCTCGCACTATGCTGAGAGGACCAGAACCCGCATCATGCAGGGAGCCTGGTCATGTGGTAAAGAGATGCGTGACGTAGAATGAATCAGGCAAACTGTGGGAGGAACAACGGAGCCGTCCGGTTCCATTGCGTACATGCGCAGAAAGGCTTCCACTGGGGCAGATGCCATCAGGTACAAAAGTCTTTAAATTTTATAGCGGTTTAAAGGGATAGTAATACTTCGTTTTAACTTTATTTTATTTTGTAGGCATTAAAAAAACATGAAGAATGATATAAGTCTCATCTCTCAAACCTTTATGGCTTAAGAGATATTCACAAACAAAGTATCCCCCCCTGTTCAACCAGATCAGAAGGGAGGTGCCCAGGTAGACTGCAGAGAGGGACAATCTTCAATTAAGATAAGGGAAAAAGCTGAAAAACTCATCAAGGGGGGAAGGGCTTTCATTGTTCTCATAGGAATAAGAGTGTCCCCTGCTGTTATCTGTCTGGTCTTACAACCTGATCCACATCTAAGAAGAGATGACTTACACTAGGTAAAAGGGGCAGGAGGGGAAACTTTGCTTGTGAATATCTCATAAACCATAAAGGATTGAGAGATAAGACTTATATCATCCTTCATGTTTTTTTAATGCCTACAAAATAAAATAAAGTTAAAACAAAGTATTACTATCCCTGGCTAGACTCATTAGTACAGACTGAATCATGTTGGGGTGGTAGTTCCCCTTTAAAATCCCTATTTAAACAAAGGGAATTGATCTTTCATTTTCTGCATAACAACCAAAATGTTCAACTCAAAATACACTATAAGTATAAAACTAGAATAGAAGTGTAAAAAAAATATAAAAAACACACAACCACTAAAACACACAATTTAAAATAAATTAGATTCTCTTTACACATATTTAACAGAAAAAAGTTCAAATATATATAACTGATAGTCAAAGCATATTGAAGATGATAGCAAAACACTCACCCAAATTTTGAAAAATGTGTTGGCTCCCCAGCGTGGAGGAAAGTGATTTGCCAGAATAGGACTGTTTCATGGATAGTCTGGCGGAGATGGTGAAATTAGCTGCAGAACCCATTTGGGGGTTCCCAGGAGCCACACTCCAGTAGATAGGCGAGTCCAGTGAATTCTCTCTTGCAGTGGCTGGGATTAGAATTTCCAGTCAAAATCCCCTCCAGAAAGATAGATAAGACTTGTATTAAAGGGATAGTAATACTTCATTTTATCTTTATTTTATTTTGTAGTCATTAAAAAAACATGAAGAACGATATAAGTCTTATCTCTCAAACCTTTATGGTTTAAGAGATATTCACAAGCAAAGTTTCCCCTCCCCGCCCCTTTTACCTAGTATAAGCCATCTCTTCTCAGATGTGAATCTGGTTGTAAGACCAGACAGATAACAGCAGGGGACAATCTTCTTCCTATGAGAACAATGAAAGCCCTGCCCCCCTTGACAAGATTTTCAGATTTTTCCCTTATCTTAATTGAAGATTGTCCCTCTCTGCAGTCTACCTGGGCACCTCCCTTCTGATCTGGCTGAGCAGTGTTACATCAGTAAAAGGGGTGGGAGGGGGACACTTTGTCATTGAATTACTCCTGAACTACAACTCTGACAGAACTGAAATAACACTCTCCAAAGTCCAAATACTATGATGATTAATTAGAGCTGCTTTTATTATGAAACATTACTATCCCTTTAAGGAGACTAGAGGAGAACAGTGTTTATTGATGAAACACATGGCTGTGATACACTTCCAGATGATCTTGTCAAGATTAGAATCCAATTTATGGCTTGGAACAGAGTTGTCACAGTTGACCAATCAGGGGAGTACCGGGTGACCAATAAGGGACTGTTATTTAGTACCGACTCAGAGGTCCTCCTTTCAAGCCATGCTGATGACACTAGCTAGGTAAGTCTTTGAACAGGAAGCACAGCAGGAATAAATCAACATTTAATTAATTCCTTTGTTGTTTCAGCAAATGGTGGAAGCGGTTATCTGAGCATATCAAATACACAGAGATATACAGAATAATACACCAAATTGTAACACAGAGGACACTTAACATGGAGTACATTGTAATAGGGGCATGGCAGCAGGGAGCAGAGTATTGGTTTTAACCTTTATTTACTGGGCACTCTGGTTTGATGCTTTACACACTGCATCCACTTCCATTACAATACCACACACTATTACACTACACCATATTCAATATAATGAGCTTTGTTTCAAATGTTATAGTCACCATCACTTCTTCCCTCCCCAAAATAAGTAATTCACTGGGTAGTGTCCAGGAGTTATCCAGTGTTCTGTTGAAATGAACACATCTGCCCTGGGCAAGTGAGGGATATGGGCACCAGGGAGCAACACTGTTTGGCAGTAGAGAGGACACTATGGGTTTACCTCTGGAGAAATGTGACCTTATTGCAGGACACCAGGCTGTAGGTAAAATGCAGTTTTTTCCTGGAAACACTGATAGCAAATGTCTTCCCTGTAGTGTTCAGCAGTCCTCTCACACCACACCCAGCACATCAGACCACAATTAGCATTTTTATATAATTTAACAAAACAAATGATCATGGCTGACTAGGTTACTATGATGTTTGACCCAAAGGGCAGAGGATGATTTGTAAAACACACTAACCATTGGACCTGGGGTACAGATCATGGACAGCAAGATGGTGGCTTGATGAGAATCTGGAGAAGCATGTAACATTGGACTGGCAGAGATCCCCTGACTGGTGGTAGACATGAAAGTGTAGAGAGGCAGGGACATTTGGTTTGTGGCAGAGGGAGAATTACGTGCTAGACTGACAGTGATTTTTAGCTTGAGGCAGACAAGATATGAACTAGAGAACTGGCAGCACTATTTGACTTGGCAGCAGACACAGTTAAAGGGATAGTAATGTTTCATAATAAAAGCAGCTCTAATTAATCATCATAGTATTTGGACTTTGGAGAGTGTTATTTCAATTCTGTCAGAGTTGTAGTTCAAGAGTAATTCAATGACAAAGTATCCCCCTCCCACCCCTTTTACTGATGTAACACTGCTCAGCCAGATCAGAAGGGAGGTGCCCAGGTAGACTGCAGAGAGGGACAATCTTCAATTAAGATAAGGGAAAAACTAGAAAAACTTGTCAAGGGGGGCAGGGCTTTCATTGTTCTCATTGGAAGAAGATTGTCCCCTGCTGTTATCTGTCTGGTCTATGGACTGCATTCCACATCTGAGAAGAGATGGCTTACACTAGGTAAAAGGGGCGGGACGGGAAACTTTGCTTGTGAATATCTCTCAAACCATAAAGGTTTGAGAGATAAGAGTTATATTGTTCTTCATGTTTTTTTAATGCCTACAAAATAAAATAAAGCTAAAACTAAGTATTACTATTCCTTTAAAGTGTGCTAAAGAGGTGGTCATGGCGGATACATTCATGTTTCTTTTGTTACTTCTTTTCCTCCTTCCCTTTCTGTTGTAGGTATAATATACGGGCAATAGTAATGTGAATACAATGAATGGCTCTTTATTAACACTTTATGTTTTTTTGAAATTCTGAAATTGAACCAAGTACTTAAGAGGTTAATTTATGGGTTGTATAATTGGTATGAAAGGGAGGGGTACCATTTCAATACCCGAGGAAGTCCTAGGTTTAAGGATGAAACATGTTGTGAGAAGTTCAGAGAGAGCTGCTTTTATTTACACAGACCGACTGTTTAAAGGGATAGTAATGTTTCATAATAAAACCAGCTCCAATTAATCTACATAGTATTTAGGCCATGTAGAGTGTTATATCAATACTGTCAGATTTGTAGTTCAAGAGTAATTGAATGACAAACTATCCTCCTCCCACCCCTTTTACTGATGTAACACTGCTCACCTCAGAGCGGCAAGACTGTCCGGATGGATCGCAGAGAGGGACAATCTTCAGTGAGCATATAGGAAAAACTTGAAAAAACCTGTCAAGGGGGGCAGGGTTTTCCTTATGATCACAGTAAGAAGATTGTCCCTTGCTGTGGCTTGTCCGGTCAAGAGACCAGATTCCACATCAGGTAAAAGGGGCGGGAGGGGGATACTTTATCATTCAAGGGATAGTAATTGTTAATTTCATGTTTATTTAATATTGTAGTCATTAAAAAAATATGAACAACAATGTAAATCTTATGTCTCAAACCTTTATGGTATGAGAGAAATATCTCGCTAAAGTTACCTCGTGAGAGAAGTCAGCGCTATAGCAGACAGCTGCAGAATCTGGTCATTTGACCAGATGGAGGCTCTTCACCTGAGCTGAAATAGCGTGATCTAAAGATAAATGCTTCATTGGAATGGTCTACAAAGTGTGCTTGCAAACCAGGCACACTTTGTAGATCGTTCCTATTAAGTATTTATGCAAAGAAAGAAAAAACAGGAGAGGCTCCTATTTTATTAAAAATACAAACAAAAAATAAAAAAAGGGTCTTGCTAATATTGGCATTTTTTGTACACTGATATTAAGGGTTTGATAAAGAAGCTACTGCTGCAAAATGCGTACCCTTTCTAGCGCTTTTTATTAATAAAATTGTATTATTCATCAGTCCAGAACGGTTCCTTTTTTATTTTTATGGTCATATCGACATTTAGTATCTCTTTTTCCTGTTTGGATTTCTGTGGAATATCACTGGAGTTCCAGTTCCTGTAATTTGGAGATTGGTTCCGGTGGAGGACGTGAACAGTGGACATCATATACCTTTACAGGGATGGGTAAAGTACCCTGCAGGCTTTTTAAAGGATTAGTAATACTTCGTTTTAACTTTATTTTATTTTGTAGGCATTAAAAAACATGAAGAATGATATAAGTCTTATGTCTCAAACCTTTATGGTTTGAGAGATATTCACAAGCAAAGTTTCCCCCTCCCGCCCCTTTTTCCTAGTGTAAGCCATCTCTTCTCAGATGTGAATCTGGTTGTAAGACCAGACAGATAACAGAAGGGGACAATCTTCTTTGTATGAAAAGAATGAAAGCCCTTCCCCCCTTGACAAGTTTTTCAGCTTTTTCCCTTATCTTAATTGAAGATTGTCCCTCTCTGCAGCCTACCTGGGCACCTCCCTTCTGATCTGGCTGAACGGGGGGGGGATACTTTGCTTGTGAATATCTCTTAAACCATAAAGATTTGAGAGATAAGACTTATATCGTTCTTCATGTTTTTTCCCTTGTTTTCTTCCGGGGTCCCTGACCCTTAAGTGCTGGGATCATCGTGACGGTCCTGGCATGTCAAAGGTAGTTAAAGTGTTAAAGGGATAGTCATGCTTTATTTATATTTTACATATTCTGCAAGTGTATATAATCAGTAGACAAATTTCCTATACATTTTATTTCTTTTTTTCCATCTTTCCATTAAGATCCCTGGGTTTCTGATTTCATAGAGGTTTCTTGTAGCCAATCAAAGCAGGAAGTAATACAATGTTACCCTATCACCTTCAGCGCTGAGTGCCTCTGTGTACTGTTCTTACATTGTATCACTACACCTGCTTCCATGTTCCCTGACAAAAAGCTCTCTGCAACACAACCCAGGAAGCTCACACCAAGGGCATAAAAGTACACATAAAAATAAATACATGAATTTAAAAAGTAATAAAAAGTACATAAAATTTTACTTTACTTATTATACAGTTACACGCATTATTTCTGAGTTTTCATCATGACCTCTTCTAGTATTCCTCTTTTCCTAAAAATGCTCCTCTCCTGAATTATATTTATTGTATCACCCCCTCTCCCAAGCTATGTATATTAAAGGGATAGTAATACTTTGTTTTATCTTTATTTTATTTTGTAGGCATGAAAAAAACATGAAGAACGATATAAGTCTTATCTCTCAAACCTTTATGGTTTAAGAGATATTCACAAGCAAAGTTCCCCCTCCCGCCCCTTTTATCTAGTGTAAGTCATCTCTTCTCAGATGTGGAATCCAGTCCATAGACCAGACAGATAACAGCAGGGGACAATCTTCTTCCTATGAGAACAATGAAAGCCCTGCCCTCCTTGACAAGCTTTTCAGCTTTTTCCCTTAACTTAATTGAAGATTGTCCCTCTCTGCAGTCTACCTGGGCACCTCCCTTCTGATCTGGCTGAACAGGGGTGTGGATCATTTGCTTGTGAATATCTCTTAAACCATAAAGGTTTGAGAGATAAGACTTATATCGTTCTTCATGTTTTTTTAATGCCTACAAAATAAAATAAAGATAAAACGAAGTATTACTATCCCTTTAAGGTCTTTGAGTCTGTCCTGGTAAGCTTTGTCCTAAAGACCTGCACTATTTAGTGCTTCTTCTAATTGCTTCCAATATACTAAATGTCCATATGAAGATGTAGTCTCCAGCCCTGTACACAGTGCTCCAGCTGAGGACTTACCAGTAATTTGTACATTGGCAATAGTACTTCTCTTCCTCATGCTATTGCCTCTTCCTATACAACACAGTATCCTGCTAGCTTTTCACACTGATTTACTGCATTGCTTGCCTAACTTCAAGTCATCTCAAATAATAACTCCAATGTATCTTTCATCTGATGTTCTTACCAATACAGTAACATTAAACCTATATACTACATCTGACTTTCTAATCCTGTACTTTTGGGCATAACAATCTATGTACCATTGTCTTGTTCATTCATCAAATTTACTTAAATCCTTAAGAAAACAGACCCTCTTAAACAATACAACTGACTGTGACACTGTAACCAGTTGGAAAGTTAAACATTTATTTTAATTTTATATAATTATGTGAAATCAATTTGATTAGATCTTAAGTATTTGTTGATTTTTACACTTTTATGTTCCTGCTAGTGAGGTTACTGAATTTCTGAAACCAGGGAGTTTTGTCTCTTTGTACAGAGGATAACTATACAATGATACAAGTTTCCATGCAGTACTGATTGATCTCTGTCCTGTATATAAGCTTTTCTACATTGTTTTACTGTGTTATTTGTTTTTTTCACTAAAGCTTGTTCAACATTCAGAACTTGAAAATAGTTTATCTTCTGCGTGAATAATCTCAAGTGTTGCAAGATTGGGTTTCAAACTAAAACATTTTCCACATCCAGAACATGAAACTAATTTCTCACCTATGCGTTTTCAGATGTTTATCGAGAGTTGATTTATGTCTAAAACATTTCCCACATTGAGAACATGAAAATGGTTTCACTCCTGTATGAATTCTCTGATGTCTATCAAGAGTTGATTTATGTTTAAAACCTTTCCCACATTCAGAACAGAAAAATGGTTGCTCTCCTGTATGAATCCTCTGGTGTCGAAAAAGATGTCGTTTCTGTCTAAAACATATCCCACATTCAGAACATGTAAATGGTTTCTCTCCCGTATGAATCCTCTGATGTGTAACAAGAATTGATTTATGTTGAAAACATTTTCCACATTCAGAACATGAAAATGGTTTCTCTCCTGTATGAAACCTCTCATGTGTTTCAAGTTTTGATTTACTGGTAAAACATTTCCCGCATTCAGAACATGTAAATGGTTTCACTTCTTTATGAATCCTCTGATGTATAAGAAGTTTTGATTTCACAGTAAAACATTTCTCACATTCAGAACATGAAAATGTTTTTTCTCGTGCATGAATCCTCTCATGCATAACAAGCTCTTTTTTACAGGAAAAACAATTACCACATTCAGAACATGTAAATGGTTTACCTCTTGTATGAATCCTCTGATGTACATCAAGATATGATTTTGTATTAAAACTTTTCCCACATTCAGAACAGAGAAATGATTTCTCTCCTGTATGAATCATCTGATGTCTGACAAGATTTGATTTATCAGTAAAACATTTCCCACATTCAAAACATGAAAATGGTTTCTCTCCTGTATGAATCCTCTGATGTGTAATAAGACATGATTTCTGATTAAAACATTTTCCACATTCAGTACATGAAAATGGTTTCTCTCGTGCATGATGCTTCTCATGTATAACAAGTTTGTTTTTAAAGGAAAAACATTTTCCACATTCAGAACATGTAAATGGTTTCCCACGTGCATGAATCCTCTCATGTATAACAAGTTTGCGTTTACAGGAAAAACATTTCCCACATTCAGAACACGAAAATGGTTTCTCTCCTGTATGAATCATCTGATGTACATCAAGATATGATTTCGTATTAAAACTTTTCCCACATTCAGAACAGAGAAATGGTTTCTCTCCTGTATGAATCATCTGATGCTGAACAAGATTTGATTTCCGATTAAAACATTTCCCACATTCAGAACATGAAAATGGTTTCTCTCCTGTATGAATCCTCTGATGTGTAATAAAAATAGATTTTTTAGCAAAATGTTTCCCACATTCAGAACATAAATATAGTTTCTCTCCTGTATGAATTATCTGATGCAGAAAATGTTTTGATTGAATAGGGATTGGTTCCGGATATTCAGAATAAGAAAAACCCTTCTCTGTTATGTGACATCTCTGATGTGTAACAAGGGCAGATTCAGATTTAAACCATTCCTGACCTTCAGAGCAGTCGTACTGTATCTCAGAGGTAAATGCTATTTGGTGAGATGCAGACACACATTCATCACTTTCATTGCAATTAGAGATCATTACTGGGCAGTTATTTGGCATTTCCTGTGTTTGGACACTTTCTATGTTACGTTTATAAAGTGAAGCTGCACATTGTGTCCCTGTATTGTGTATGAGACTAGACATATGAGGCTCTGTGAGATTGACTCCTTCATGTGAGTTGGATTTCTCAGACGCAGATCTTACAGATGTTTTCACACTGTTGTTTGGGTTCCGCCTTCTAATTATGTCTGTTCCTTGATGACTTTGCATTACACGGATATCTTCCATCACACTTTCTGCTGAACCTATCAAGTAAGAACATAATTTAGGTGTAGTTATGTGCCTGGATCAATCTTCATAAAATACATCAACTGCGAGCACAGTTACCTACGTAACGCTGCCTCTCTAAGCTGGTCCAGATGGACCACAATGAGGGAAATCTTCTGTGAGCATAAGGAAAAACCTGCCCTCCTTTGTCAAGGGGGGCAGGGTTTATCTTATACTGAGAGACAGAAAATTGTCCCTTCTTGTGATCTGTCTAGCTCGATGACCAGATTCCAGATTTGAGGGGAGGCAACGTTACATAGGTAAAAGGGGTGGGAGGGGGATACTTTATAACACATGAACCGAACAGCACTGTAATAACGTTCTGCATGGTGGAAACATTTTGATAAATGATCAAAGTTCAATTTATGGAGGAAACATTACTATCACTTAAATAGTGGATTATGTCTCTACCCGTAGGAGGTGTGACGGAACTGTGGAGACTATGGGAGATATTGGTAGGTTAGAGATATGGGATGTCATGTCTTCAGACTATTTCTACCCAAAAGACTAACAACCATAGACTGAGCTTAGCCATAGTTGCTTCCAATACATTGCTAGAGTGCAGAGATAGTGGGGGTTGGGCTTTGCTTCCACTATACTCAAGGTCTGTGCTAAGGAATGTTAATTGATTCCTGCTGGGCTTTCTTGACCAATCAGAGGAGGTTATTGATGAGCCAGTTAAGAATGTATAATTTCATGTCTTAATCTGCATTCTTATCTTGATAAGGGTGCTGGTGACTGATTGGTCAAGCATAGAAACACTGTCCCAAGTATTCGTTTGCATGCTGATCTTGATAAGAGTCTCTGTAGTGTATATAAGCTGTGTGTTTGAGTCTATAAAAGAGAGTTCTTCCCTTCATCAAGTCTCGGCTGATGTTTGGGAACAGGAGGTTCAGTTTACTATTGGAGTGTCTTTCTAAGGGAGAAAGGAACTATAAAGGAAGTATCCAGCTTAGGATACAAGGCGTCACGTTACAGGAGGATTAAAACTTCCAAAAGGATTCATCCTGGGACTGGATCTCAGTGTCACTGTGTCAGAGCTGTAATTATACATGGGTTAAGGGGAGGGTGTGCAGTGGAGGGAAACAGAAGAAAAAGGAATATCGGTAAGTAAATTAAAAAAAAAAGAAAAAAAAGAAAGAAAGAAAAGAAAGTGATCAGTTCTGGGACGTCAAACTTAACCATGAATGCCAAATATCCAGAAAACTGTTCTTGCTTAAATCTGAACAAAATATTATTTTTTCCATAAGCATAACATGACAGACCCTTCCAAGCTGCAGTAAACTTTTGAGGAGGAGTTACTTCTGATATCCATAATGATATTGATAACTGCCAGAGACAATCCTCTATTCTTCAAAGCCTGATGCTTAACCTCCCAGTCACCGACTTCAAGAAATGTACATTGTGGTGAAGCATGGACCGTGAGATAGGAAATTTGCTGACACTGACAGCTCCCAGTTCTGTGATAGATAGACATCTGTACCAGGTTAAGAAAATCAGACTCTTATGGCCATCTTTGAGCAATCAGTATGACCTCCACTTGATCTTCCTGAATGCTTCCAAGATGACTGGAATTGGAGGGATTACATAGGCCAGGAAGAATCTCCATGGGAAACTCAGGGTGTTCAGACCGTCTCACTGGAAAGATCTTATGGTCTTTCCAGCGAGAAAAGTATAGAGGACTGTGACCAGATGGAGTAATTTAGATCTGTAACATTTGAAATATTGAACACTGTTTTGTACATTGTGTGACATTTGGTAATAGTGTGTGTGTGGGGGGGTAATTCCTGCAAAGGGGATGGCAGTGGGGAATCAGAGTGCAGAGTGGGCTGTTAAGTCCAGCACTCTGGCTTGTTTAAAGAATACTCCATGTGCTAAGGAATGTTTGGAATGTGAATTGACTCCTGCTGTGCTTCATTGACCAGTCAGGGGTGGTTATTATGGACCAGTTAAAATGTCCCTTTTTCAAGCACTAATTTGTATTCTTATCTTGATAAGAGTGTCTGGAAGTGTATATAAGCAGTGTGTTTTATCAATAAAGTCTGTTCTGTTCTACCCTCCTTAATACACTTCTCGGCTGTATTTCTGAAGGGGACTTGGGCTGGGGATTCTCACCTTAGCCACTGCAGAAGCAAATTCACTTGCCTCGCCGGTCTACTGGAGTAGGGCCTGTGGAAACCCCACCTAGGATTCTGCAGCTAAATTCACTAGCTCTGCCAGTCTGCCAGGGGGCAGCATCCAGTTGTTCCTACCTGAGTATCCAGGACCTCCAGACCACCAGGAAGCAGCAGGGCTCCAGCCGGCCGTGGAAGAGGGGCAGCAGCAGTGGCGGTTCA
This sequence comes from Rhinophrynus dorsalis, assembly GCA_037306005.1. Lineage (NCBI taxonomy): Eukaryota > Metazoa > Chordata > Amphibia > Anura > Rhinophrynidae > Rhinophrynus > Rhinophrynus dorsalis. The sequence continues at coordinate 15,582,835 of CM074727.1, read as the reverse complement.
GGAACTGACGACCCCAAAAGGGTCCGGTAAATCCTGGTACCATCACAAGGACATTTCTGGTTTTCCCTGGAGGCCATCAGATACACCAGTGGTTTGCCCCAACTGGCAATGAGCTGGTTGAAGATTTTATGGTTGAGATACCATTCTCCTGGGTCTACCATTCTTCTGCTCAAATAATCCTATTCTTTCTTCCTGATTCTTGAGATATGGGAGGCTGATATTGCTTGAAGGTTGGTTTCTGCTCATAAGAGAATTCTCCCTATTTTGTTAAAATAGTTTGCTCTTTCTACACTCTTGATTTTTTTAGGTACATTGTGGTGGCCATATTGTCAGTTCTTACAATAACTAATGTATTATGAAGGAATCTCCTGCGCTGTCTTAGACAGTTCCATGCTGCTCTCAGTTCTAGGATATTTATATGTGCACTCCTTCCAGATTAGCATCGGTGATAAGAATCTTCCATTATGGGGTCTTCCTTCGGAAGGTTTGACTAGGACGTTCACCAGAAATTTCCTTTGCTGAGGCCAGTAAAGGAAACTTCTGGGAACTGCTCCCAGAATCTCCACTCCCGAATCTGAAAAATCTGCCCACAGAGGTCTGTAATGAAGCCTGGCCGAGGGAACTATTTGAGAGGCTAAGGACATGAAAGTTACAAGAAATTCTGAGCTGTATATAGGTTCTCACACTTGAAAAGGGGAAAGTTGCTTACAGATATTTCCTTTTCTGCCGTGTCTCTCCACAGCAATGAATGGGTTTACTCTTCTCCCCCAGTTGGTAGGACCATTTGAATAAAAGGCACATTCCTTCCATGGTCCCCTCCGTTAGCTCTTGGTCAAGCTAGAAAGAACACAAAGAGGACTACAAGGGTGAGTTTGCCGTGGAGGGACATGGAAGAAAAGGAAATATCAGCAAATTTCCCCTTTTCTACCGTGTCCACTCCACAGCAATGAATGGGATATACCAGAGCAGTTACATAGGGAGGGATAGGCCCATGCCAGATAGAATTTACACCTCCAGTGCAGAACATATATATAAATAACCAAAAGAGAAAACGATAAACTATATTAAGAAAATATGCCTTACTACCATTTAAACTGGAAGACCTTCCTCTCAAATCTTGCATCTGCTGAGACCTGAACGTTTACTTGGTAATGCCTGAGGCATGGTCGATATCGAAGACCATGTTGCTGCTTTGCAAATCTCCTCTGGTAATGCTGTAGCTTTGCATTCACAGGATATGGCTATTGTGCTCGCTGAGTGTGCTTTTACCTCTAATGGGAGTTGAAGATGAGCCTCAAGGTAGGTCAATGTAATTCAGTTTCTTATCCACCTTGACAGGGCAGCTTTTGAGGCCGACATACCATGACATTTATAGAAAAAAATAACAAAAAGTGAATCTGATTTCCAGAAGGAATTAATTCTGTCCAGATACTGGAAAAGGCACCTGGCTAGGTCCAAGCAGTGAAAATATCTTTCTAATTCCCTCATGGTTCTGGACAAAAGGAAGGAAGTATAATGTTCTGATTGAAGTGAAAGTCAGAAACCACCTTGCTTCAAAAAGAATGCTCGATTCTCATTATGACCTTATCTGGGTGAATCACCATTCATGGGGATTTACATGACAAGTCTTGAGTGAGGTTCTTTGTAGGAATCTGTTCAATAGGTTTGAACAAAGGTGACATAGATAGCGGCTCTAAGACTACATTTAGGTCCCAGGGAGGGATAATTTTCCATATTCTAGGTCTCACCTTATCAATAGCCTTAACAAGTCTCTTTACAAGATAATTCTTTGTTGGTTCCTCCAAAATGGCTGATAAAGCTAAAAATGTACCTTAATTGATTCTGGTTTTAGACTTAGGTCAAATGCCTCACGCAGAAAATCCAGGACTGTAGCCGCAGAGAAAAGGGATTTTGACATCTTATTATGAAGACACAATCTTCTGAAGTTTGGTCAGACTCTTGATTCTTAGGCACAGAAACACAGTCTCCTTCAATAGGTTCAGGATGCTGTTTTCATCTTGAAGGTAGTTTTCGTGATGAAGCGGTTTCGATTCTTCAAATCTAGGACTGTTCTGAGGTCCCCTGTTGACTTGGGCACAATGAAGAAAGTAAATACCCAAATACTTCTGAGGGTAAGGAGCTGGCTCCACTACTCGCTTGCTGACCAATTCTAGTATAGAATTCTTCATAGCTTTTGCCTTGACCAGACTGTTTGGCAATCTGGAAATCTTGAACATATTCTAGCAGGTATCCCCTACTTTTAACTTGATCTGCCCATCTGTCTATCTGACAAAAAAGGATACCATGCTACCACAAAAAGCTCCGGCCTGCCCCTGACTGGAACAATGAAGGGGGTCCGCATGGTCTCATTGCATACCTTTTCTGACCTGTCCTCTGCGGGATAGATCCTTCCGAAATGAAGCTCTCTGAGACTGGAGAGAAGGTTAAAATATCTGTATAAATTCCTTAGGGCCTAATTTGTCCACAGCAAGTGATGCAATTCTGGGTAAAACAACAACAACTGGGGACAAATACACATTCCAAAATTTCTACTGAATTTCAAATCTCCCAATGGAAGCTAGAGAGGAGAAAAAATATTCTAAACAAGGATTATTTTGCCTAAAATTAATCTGTGGCCAGCTAATTAGCATTATGTTAATGTACAGAGTATCACTCACCTGTCCTGGTACTTGTAGGAATGAATGTCTTCTTAGACACCTGGTGATCTCTTACATACGGGTCTTTTCTTTCTATCACCTGTATAACTGCAGGCTTCCCACTGATATAACCTGTGTATGGAGATTATAGTACTGATGTTTATTATTCAATACAATTAATATTTGTGAAAATAACACTGAACATATAAAATTATTATTTTTTCTTTACAGTTAAAGTGAAACTTTCACTTTGTATAGTGCCTGCATGGCATGCTCTAATTAGCATCATCTCTACATATAAATAACTGAAAAGCTAGTTTACTAAATACATAATGGCTAATACAGCATAGAGATGATTTTTAAAGTATTTTCAGAATCACAAACATTGCTTTTATATGGTAGAGTCCTTTAAAGCGGAACTTTCACATTGTATAAAGTCTCCCTGCTGTAATTAAGCATATGGCGACTAGCTTCATAACAGTTCTATTAGGTCTCAGAAGTAACCAATTCTAAAGTAATCCTTAAAGGGATAGTAATGTCCAAAAAAAAAGTTTTTTTGCATTTAGAAGAGCTTAAAGGGATAGTAATGTTTCATAATAAAAGAGCTCTAATTAATCATCATAGTATTTGGACCTTGGAGAGTGTTATTTTAAATCTGTCAGAGTTGCAGTTCAAGAGTAATTGAATGATAAAGTATCCCCCTCCCGCCCCTTTTACTGATGTAACACTGCTCACCTCAGAGCAGCAAGACTGTCTGGATCACAGAGAGGGACAATGTTCAATTAAGATAAGGGAAAAACCTGAAAACTTGTCAAGACGACAGGGTTTTCATTGTTCTCATAGTGGAATATTGACCCTTGCTGTGAGCTGTCTGGTCTATGGACTGGATTCCACATCTGAGGAGTGGGGGGGGTTACACTAGGTAAAAGGGGTGGGAGGGTAAACTTTATCATTCAATTACTCTTGAAAGGGATAGTAATACTTCATTTTAACTTTATTTTATTTTGTAGGCGTTAAAAAAACATGAAGAATGATATAAGTCTTATCTCTCAAACCTTTATGGTTTAAGAGATATTCACAAACAAAGTATCCCCCCCCTGTTCAACCAGATAAGAAGGGAGATGCCCAGGTAGACTGCAGAGAGGGACAATCTTCAATTAAGATAATGGAAAAAGCTGAAAAACTTTTCAAGGGGGGAAGGGCTTTCATTGTTTTCATACAAAGAAAATTGTCCCCTTCTGTTATCTGTACTGTCATACAACCTGATCCACATCTGAGAAGAGATGGCTTACACTAGGAAAAAGGGGCGGGGAGGGGAACTTTGCTTGTGAATATCTCATAAACCATAAAGGTTTGAGAGATAAGACTTATATCATTCTTCATGTTTTTTTAATGCCTACAAAATAAAATAAAGTTAAAACGAAGTGTTACTATCCCTTGAACTACAACTCTGGCAGTATTGATATAACACTCTCTATGGCTCAGTTGCTATGAAGATTAATTGGAGCTGCTGTTTTTGTGAAACATCACTTTAAAAAGCTGAGTTAAATGCAAAAAAACATATCTCGGAGGTGCTTGAGCAGAGCCGCAATCTCGTTAGTTACAACGAATCCCTTCATTGGAATGGTTTCCAAGCACACGTTTTAGACCATTCCAATGAAGGGATTCATTGTAAATAATGAGAATGTGGCTCTGCTCAAGTGGCTCCGTGTTGGCTGACACAGATCTCTTGCTGACAGCTTTACAGCTGTCAGTAGGAGACAGCGAACTTTAAATGCCTGCATCTCTCGAACCATGGCGGTTTGAGAGATACGTTTTTTGCATTTAGCTCAGCTATTTAAGCTCTTCTAAATGCAAAAAACTTTTTTTTTGGTCATTACTATCCCTTTAATCTTCGCAGACTGACAGCCATGTTAGTGCGGTCTGCACACCAGTGCAGTCAGTCCCTTCCGGTGCCTTTCAGCACAGTGCAATGCCTCCTAGAGGAGACTGGGACGGACAGCGCAGGCATGCAGATGTCTCTAATACAAGATGTCTGCTCTGATGCCTGGCTTCCGGTCTCCGAATATTAAGGATTACATTAGAATCAGGTACGTCTGAGATATAACAGAAGTATTATGAAGCTAGTCGCCATATGCTTAATTACTGCAGGGCGTTTTTATACAAGTTGAAAGTTCAGCTTTAAAGGACTCTAGCACCTACAGGCAGCTTTTGTGATTTTGAATATACTTTAAAAATAATCTCTATGCTGTATTAGCCATTTTGTATTTAGTAAAGTAGCTTTTGCATTATTTAGATGTATAGATAATGCTAATTAGAGCATGCCGTGCAGGCACTTCCTGTCTTAGCTCTACATCACTTCCCCTACTCACTGGTACTTAACCCTTCCCGTGCTAGTGGAGGTATGTAATGTACTGCTGAGCAGTCAGTGAGTGGGGAAGATAATGTGGGGATAAATAGGTCTGTAAATAGCACAATCTATAACTATAAATCAAGTTTTCTAAATAAAAATGGATAATACAACATAAAGGTGATTTTGAAACCTCTTTCAGGATCACCAAAGTTAGTTCAATTATATAATGTTTCCCATATGAAAGGTTTTCTGTATTTAGGTTAATAATGTTATATAGAGATATAAGGGTTCTGTAATTCTCCTTTAATAGTAATGTTTCAGTGATACCAAAGATACAGTCCTTTATATTGTATACTATTGATCCGTTTCTTTGGTAATGCTGAAATCGCTCGATATTCTCTAAATACTTCTTATACTTATGTCGCCCTTCGTACCTCAGAGCAGGAAGCAGATAGCGACAGTAGACAGTCTTCTTTAGTATAAGACAGTGGTTCTCAACTCCGGTCCTCGGGACCCACTAACAGGCCAGGACTTAGGGATTTCTCTGCTAGAGCACAGGTGTGGTGATCAGAGGCTCATTCACATTGATTAACTCACCTGTGATCTAACAAGGAAATCATGTGATCAGAGGCTCATTCACATTGATTAACTCACCTGTGCGCCAACAAAGAAATCATGTGATCAGAGGCTCATTCACACTGATAAACTCACCTGCGCTCTAACAAGGAAATCATCAAATCCTGACCTGTTAGTGGGTCCTGAGGACAGGAGTTGAGAAACACTGGTATAAGGAAATACCTGCCCTCCTTTGTCAAGGGGGGCTGACTGAAGGCAGATTGTCCCTCATTGCGATCTGTCCAGTCAAGCAACCGGATTTCAGATCTCAGGGCTGTGGCCTACAATACAGAAAAAAGGGACAATATATCAAACTATTTAAAGGTATAGTAATGTTTCATAATAAAAGCAGCTCTAATTAACCATCATAGTATTTGGACTTTGGGGAGTGTTATTTCAATTCTGTCAGAGTTGTAATTCAATGACAAAGTGTCCCCCTCCCGCCCCTTTTACTTATGTAACACTGCTCAGCCGGATCACAAGGGAGGTGCCCAGGTAGACTGCAGAGAGGGACAATCTTCAATTAAGATAAGGGAAAAACCTGAAAAACTTATCAAGGGGGACAGGATTTTCATTGTTCTTATAGGAAGAAGATTGTCCCCTGCTGTTATCTGTCTGGTCTATGGACTGGATTCCACATCTGAGAAGAGATGGCTTACACTAGGTAAAAGGGGCGAGAGGGGAAACTTTGCTAGCGAATATCTCTCAAACAATAAAGGTTTGAGAGATAAGACTTATATCATTCTTCATGTTTTTTTATGCCTACAAAATAAAATAAAACAAACTATTACTAAGAGACTATAGAGCAATTTCAGAATTACCAAAGTAATGGATCAATAGTATACATTATAAAAAAGGACTGTAGCTTTGTTCTCATCAAAACATTACTACGTCTTTAAATGATTCTTGGAAACATTTAAATGAAGCGTTTTCCATACACAAAATTCTGGGATCATTTTAGGCTTAGCTGTAGCCTTGCTTTTCTCCCCTTCCTATTTGTGTAGATAGCAGTCACATCGATGTGTTATGTACCTACATCAGCCTCTCTCCTCTGTGACCATATGACCACAGGATTAAATTACTTTCTTTCTGTACTGGGACTGATGCTAATGTCAGATGAGGTCACCAGAGATAACAATTGTGCGTTAATATGCCCATGTTCTACACAGCATTTTTTTCTCTTGCATTCTGTGAAATAGACTGAGCCTACTTTAAAGAGTAGGTCTGGTCAAACTTATTCACATTTATATGGAGAATCCAGATGCACAAAATAGCAGCCTATATGTAACTCCACTATTCTCATTATGGCAAAATGTGTATGTATGTCAGTATCCTAACTCTGTCTCTGTGTACGTTTCCCAGTTTTTCAACTGTATGTATGTGTCTATCTTACGATGAGTGTATGTGTATCTCATGAGGGTTCCCTATGGTCTGTGTATATGTGTCTCTCTCTCAGGATGGTGACTGTATCAGTGTGTGCCGACCAGTGGGGCTTAAAGTCTACACTGCACATCACTAAATACAAGGAAAAAAACATGATAGGCAACACTGTCACAAAATGCTATTGTATGTATATAATATGGATTTATCATACAGATACACACAGTGTAGTGTATATATAATATGGATGTTCATTCAGATACACAGAGATCAGACACACAGTATAGCGTATGTATAATATGGATTTATCATACAGACACACAGAGATCAGACACACAGTATAGCGTATGTATAATATGGATTTATCATACAGATACACAGAGTTCACAGACACAGTATAGTGTATATATAATATGGATTTATCATACAGATACACAGAGATCAGGCACACAGTATAGTGTATATATATAATATGGATTTATCATACAGATACACAGAGATCAGACACACAGTATAGTGTATATATAATATGGATTTATCATACAGATACACAGAGATCAGACACACAGTATAGTGTATATATAATATGGATTTATCATACAGATACACAGAGATCAGACACACAGTACAGTGTATATATAATATGGATTTATCATACAGATACACAGAGATCTGACACACAGTATAGCGTATATATAATATGGATTTATCATACAGATACACAGAGATCTGACACACAGTATAGTGTATATAATATAATATGAATTTATCATACAGATACACAGAGATCAGACACACAGTACAGTGTATATATAATATGGATTTATCATACAGATACAGATACACACGGGTGAAGTGATTGTCCCAGGACTCAGACACACCATATTTATTAGAGTTGATGTGAAATGGTCATAAGAAATGTCAGTCCACTGCAGGCACATCTGTTCTAATCCACAAACAGACTACTAGAGAGAAAAGCGATCACTGACCATGATACCAAAGGATCAGGTAAACTCAGTGCGATCATAACACACAAACCGGAGAAGAAACATGAAATAGTACCCGTGTGGAAACAAGAGATCTATGTGTAACGTTCCTGTTAAGGAGCAGTGACATCTAGTGGTGAGAAGAAAGAATACAAGGGCAAAGGATTAGATCTTAGCTGAAGCTGTTCAGTACCGCATTTCAGTCTTGAATTGTTCTCCCTTATCCACAACCACAGAGCAGTGTGTGTCTACCCTTTCAGTGGCAAGTAAACTCTGTATTTCCATAGCTATCCCCTCAGACAGTTCAATAACACTAAAATTTTATGTAGAAAGTAGTAGAATCCCATCATGTGACCATAAACAATACAGATAACTATATCTGAACACACATGTACATTTTCTCACACGTACACATGCACACTGTCAAATATAAACATGCACTCACACACACACACACACACACACACAAAAAAAAAAAAACAACAACGCCCCAGGCACAACCTCACGCACATGCACACCCACATATATACACACAAATCCTCATAAACAGATATACGCTCATTCATTCTCACTCACAGACTCAAATTTACTGCGATTAATTCTCAAAGACACGGATACACAATACCTGGAAATCTTTTTATACATGCTCCCTGCAAAAACACACAGGCCTGGGGGTAGGAGTGTCCAAATGATGATATTTGTGTCACCGGACTCAAATTCAGAGAATCAGCCTCTGTCCACAGAGTCTTGATCATTTATTCTGATAACAGGAGTCCCTGGGGCAGATTCAGAGAGTTCCCGGTATGATTTACCCATGGCACAAGCAGTCACTGAGTTACATGGGCCCCTACAAATGAGGAAAACCTTTCACCAAAGCTGGGGTAAGTCTGTCCCACAACAATAATTGGACTTGGGTGTCGGAAAATCAGGGGCATTCGCCAAAGTCAATTGTTGGCTGTAGCATAGTGGCCATTTGTCTTGGATTTCCCGGGACATTCCCAGATTTTGGCTTTGTTTGACCTCCACTGCATCCTGGGATTTGTTTTTTATTTTGTAGATTCCACCCCCAGGAGATATACAAATGATATACAAGGACCATGTCTCTAAGGTATATGCTGATAGATGCCATCAGGGCTCATTCCTGCCAGAGAATACAGAGTACAAATATTGTGAGGCATGTGTGGAGAAGCCACATACATTCCATATGTGGGAGAGAGAAGTAATGGGATCAACTGCTTCTCTCCCGCTCAATGAGGGTCCGGAAGTCATGGAGCAAATGAGTGGAACCTTGCGGGTTTATTGAAATGTCCTCCAGCAGAAAGACCCATCCATGAAGAGTGTTGACTTCATTCTATTAAAGCTGTAAACCTGAGATGAAACAAGAGAGGATTTCTTGGAACTGATCACCCAACCGTGCTGCTCCAGTATGGATGTGCATGTCTAAAGCTAAAGGTGCACGGCCTCCTCTAAAGGAGCTATTAGAAAATGGTGGCCCAGAGAGGGAGTAAAAGAAATCCCTGACAGTCCTGGCACGTCATGGAATTCTGGGATGTCAGCGCAGCTACACACCTCTCTGCCATCCCAGAATTTAGTGTGACAAAAAAATGTAACCCCTGCCAGAATCGGCCTGTCGTTAACGGGTTAAGGAAATAATTAAACATAAAAATCTTATAATCAGCTGTAGTGCAGCAGGAGAGAAGTGATATAATAGAGATAATTGCCTGTGGATAACAGTTTCTGATCAGGTGACTTCCACTCCTCATAAAACCACCTAGTCCAGGGACTGATGGGGAGGGAAAAGTGCAGTGTCCATCTTGCACCTCTTACACATATCTGAGGATGAAGGACTCTAATCAGGGGACCCATAGTCCTTAAGAGGCTCCAAAACTGCCCTAACAAAACCCTCAAAAGGTGACCCAGGGTCCCAAGGAGTAAATGAGGAATCCAAATCAGCCTCATCAGTTTCCTCTCTAGAGAAATCCCCCCTTTCTAGAGGAAAATCCCCCCTTTATTTATATGGCACCAACAACTTCCACAGCGCTGTACAATAGGGAACAGACATACAGAGATATTAAACAGGACAAATGGAACATGGCAAACAAAATGATCAGAGGGCCCTGGTCGTGTGAGCTTACAGTCTAGAGGAATAAATGATCTTTTGGGGTGATCAGGACTGTCCTGGCTCTAGGACTCAGGACCCCTAAATAGAGGAAGGAATATCATTCACAGTAGAAATAAGGAGTTTAACCCATCCAGACTCCTGTTCAAGAGAAGAGGGTCCCAAAGTTTGCTGAGGAGAGGCCACAGAGGGATATAATATACCAGTAAAGTCCCTAGGAAGACCAGTCTGACATGAGGAATAAAGGGTTAATGAGGAAATCCCTGATGTCCTGGTGGTCTTAGACTTTCCCATATCTCCCTTTTGCTCAGACATAGTCAGGAGACCCCCAAAGATGGAATATAGGACAGACAATAAAGAAAAACTACTTATCTGCCTGTAAAGGGTAAAAGACCGGATGACAGGAGGGACATTCAGCCACCAGAGCAGCGAACTGAAAAGTAGTCTTTATGAAGCACCTGTTGAAGAGAAAAAAGAAGTGGAGAGGTGTGGCGCCTTCCCTTCTCTAAGGCCAGAGAAAATAACAGGTCTCATGGGAAAGTAATTCCCTTCACAATCATGAACAGCGAGATGACACTCTACTCATTACATCTGTTTACAGCACCGGTGGTGGGGTAACCCCCTCTCATAATAAAGAATAGAATTGTCCTTCCTGTGTACCAGATACAGGAGACTGAGCCAACTCCACAGATGCCTCATTGATCTTCTGGTTGACAGCTTAACTTGTGGCTAGTAGCTGCAGCAAGCATTTGCAGTCAACACCGGTCACAAGCTACACACCCTACTCTGGTCTTAAGCAGCACTCCAGCAGCAGTTGGGAGAATTTTAGCCATTTGCAAACCTGTGTCTCTCCAGCCTTCCTGTTCCACTCTGACAAGCAAGTGGTTTTCGTACACTGTTTCCTCTGTCTCCTGGAACTATTCCTGGCTGGTACTAGTCCTCCTCTGCCCTGAGAATCCACTTCTACTCCTGTCAGTTACGTGACACGTCCCCCTTCACTGCTAAAATTCCTTTCTGGTTACACCCCTTCCTGATTGCTAGAATTGCTTCCTGGTTACACCCCTTCCTGATTTCTAGAATTCCTTCCTGGTTACACCCCTTCCTGATTGCTACAATTCCTTCCTGGTTACACCCCTTCCTGATTGCTACAATTCCTTCCTGTTTACACCCCTTTCTGATTCCTACAATTCCTTCCTGGTTACACACCTTTCTGATTGCTACAATTCCTTCCTGGTTACACCCTTTTCTGATTGCTAGAACTGCTTCCCTGTTAGAACCCCCAACCCACCTCATACTGCTAGAATTCCTTCCTAGTTACACCAGTTCCACTTTGCTAGAATTCCTTCCTGGGTCCATCCTTCACTGCTTGTTAGAATTCCTGTTACAGAGGTCTAGGGGAATGGACGTCTTCTGCTTAGCTCCGGAGCAGAGAATCTGAATTCTCAGATTCTTATTTCAAGTTTTGAAATGCTTTATCTTTCCCTTATGACTGGCTGCTTGGTGAGCGAGGCTACAAATAATATAAGAGAAGAACCATAATTTATAGATTCCTATCCGCGCACTAGCGGGATCTGTAGCTGGGGCTGCTCAATATGGTGGCCAGTGCCTCTTTACAAACAGAGATTACTACTCACTTACTGACTAAGGAGGATCTGACTGCTTTCGTCCTGGCTATCAAAGAGGTGATGCGGGAAGAGATGATGAGCATTAGGCCCGACCCTGATACATCGAGCCAAAGTTCTGATAACCTGGAACCAGGAGCTGTGATATTGGCTCGGGGTTACATACACTCCGAAACCACCTTATGTGAAGAGGAAGTGCTTTCTTGGCGCTCTTTAGATTATGAGACAGACCTGGATATTTGGAGCCAGGGAGAGGGTCGCTGTCTTGGTAACTTACCTATTGCTGCGCTATGGAAGTCTCTGACATCTGCTTTAAATGCGGTCTTCTACGGGTTCCTGCAATCTAAGGAGCATACTATCTGGCATTCCCTAGATGAATTGCTACTACCAGCGGCACAAGCCCTTCTACTTGCCGCCAGGAGGCAAGCAGAGGCTTCTCTTCTCCTTGGGATCCAGGGATACAGCAAGCTGTTGACATGGGTCGTTTCGACCAGCTATTTATATTAAGGACTTTGAGTCTGTTAAGCTTTTTCCTGAAGAACTGCACTGTTTCTGTGCCTCCCAGTTTACTCAATATTCACATAAAGATGTAGTCTCCAGTCCTGTATACAGCGCTCCAGTGTTTTGTGCATTGGCATAAGTACTCCTGCTATTGCCTCTTCCTATACAACCCAGCTTCCTGTTAGCTTTTCAAACTGATTTACTGCATTGCTTGCCTATCTTCAAGTTATCTCAAGTCCCTTTCGTATGATGTTCTTTTCAGTACAGTATCATTAAACCTGTATACCACCTGGTTTCTAATATTGCACTTTTCAGAGTAAATCTAGATCCCATAGTTTGCTCATTCATCCAGTTGTCCTAAATCCTTATGAATTTGGTTTAACCCTCCAGGAAAGCCAACCCTCTTACAGATTTTGGTATAATCTACAAAATGGCACACAATAGCTTGAATGCCATTCAGTATCACTAACAAAAATAGTGAGAACAGACCCTAGCATTGACCCCTCTCACACTCCCCTAGTAACAGCTACTGCCTGTTGAAGAATACAATTAACTGTGACACTGTTACTTGTTTTAAAGGAAAGGCATCCTTTTATTTTAACCTTACATACTGTGCAAGAGCATAACCTGTGAATTCAAATTGATTAGATCTTTTTCAAATATCTTATGTCTGTGACAGTGAGGTCACTGAATTTCTGAATACAGAGAGTTTTCCTCTCTTCATACAGAGGATATTTATACAATAAGTCTCCATATAGTACTAATTGATCTCTATGTGGTGTATGTGGCTTTTCTATATTGTTTCACTATGTTGTTTTTTTACATTGAGGCTGTGAAATCAGACAGAATGCTTTCTGTGGAAAATATAGGTGAAGCTGAAGGGGGGGATTTAATAAAAAGCAGTAGTAATTTGGTTTTACATGTTGTGGATTTGCAGAATATGTCAATTCGAATTAAAGCTTTACTGTTCCTTTAAGCCAATCTCTTATCTAATCAACTACTTATGAGACCAGCTCCAAACTATGCATCTTGTGAATCAGATTTCTATGTGGGACAGTGCAATGTGAATTTTAGGGAAGCACCTTAAGAACCAGGAAATAAGAACATTAATATGCTGACATAAATGTATAAAGACACTGACAACAATGTTCGTAATTAAGGCCACAGCTCATTTATTAACCACTTTCTTAACCCCTTAACAGCAAGAATGGCAGAAAATAAATTAAAATAGTTAACAATTACCATTTGACCGTCACTGATTGGGAGAAAGGGGGAAGAAAAGCAAACAAACAGAAAAAACAAAAAGCAAATCACAACTGAATCCATTCCCAGTTAAACCACGGGTAAAATACAGTATAACTTTACTTTCAATGCTCTATTAGCTCCACAAGCCTAAGAGACAATACAGTTACAAAATATACAAAGAAATATCCGCTTTAATAGACAGGAGCCAATCCCAATTTAAAGGAGCAGTAAACTTTTTTTTATGAAAAAATATATATTGCAGGGATTTTCCTATTGAGTAAAATAAGGGTACTCCCACTGCCGAGAGATTTATATTTCCAGAGTTATTACAGTTTAAACCCATGTTTTTTTACATTAGCAGTGCCCTCTAGTGGTCAAATTCTAATTAGATTTCAGAGACATACAGATCTCCATAGAATGTGATAGACACTGCCTGTCACTTCCTGTCAGCTAGAACTATCAGGAAGTAAACACAGTAAATTCACTTCCTGTCAGTTAGAACTATCAGGAAGTAAACACAGTAAATTAATTTCCTGTCAGTTAGAACTATCAGTAAGTAAACACAGTAAATTCACTTCCTGACTATTTGAACTGCTATCAATTTTGAATAAAATATCTGACAGCGATGGGAATGACCTTGTTTTATTCAGCAGGAAAAGATCTATAAAATATGTGTTTTCATAAAAAAAAGTTTACTGCTCCTTTAAATAACACTTAAATAAGTAAGTCGATTGCAGCTCAAAGAAGTGAAAACAATAATTAAAACCCTGCAGCTGTGACACAACCGCTGGAATGAAAAGAACAACCGGGACTCACAAATTTCAACTATGTATGACTAACTTTATACCTTTTTTCTTATTGTCATATATATTTCCCCAAATGAAACGCTAAAATCACAGTTGATGACAGAAAATAATACAATCTTTTTTATTTGATAGCGAATGTGTGTAAGCCAAGGGACAGCCTGGGTCAAAGCTAGGGCGATCACACGTTCCGGAATGCCCGGGACTGTCCCTTATTGGGGGTCTGTGTCCCACGTCCCGGGTCACCCCCCACCAGGACAACAAAGAGTCCCGGAATGGAGCAACACGCACCAGTCCAGCCAGCCAATGAAATGCATTTGCTATATGGTCCTCACTGGCTGGCTGAGCCAGCCAATGAAGACCATATAGCAAATACATTTCATTGGCTGGACTGGTGCATGCGAGACAGCTGGGATGGAGCAGGTATGCTGGCTCTGCAAGTGAGACCCGCGGCTGAGGCTCCCGCTGGCGCTGACCATGTTTCTGAGGCTGACACAGAGTAAGAAGTGGCCACATGGGTATCCCTCCCAAGATAGATGCGCCGGTGGCCCAACTGGCAAAGTGGACAACACTTCTATTGGAGGATGGCACATGCCTAAAAGACACAATGGAAAGAATACGGGATGGTATTTTGAGAAGACAGTTTTCCTTACTAGGTCACGACCTTAAAGCAGCCACAGCAATGGCCTGTCTAACCTGTACCATGCGCATCTGGCTCACAAGCCTTGAGGAAAAGATTGAATCTTCTGTGTCGAGATCCAAACTTATTAAAGAAATGACAGTCATGAAAGAGGCAAGTAATTTTTCCTGTGATGTCTCCCTAGAGGTCAGTTGTATTCTAACAAGATCCTCCGCATTATCTGTTGCAGCCAGAAGATCTTTGTGGCTGAAACCGTGGAATGCGGACACCTCTTCAAAGAGCAAGTTAATCTCTCTCCTCTTTTCAGGAAACTCTTTGTTTGGGGATCATTTTGAGGAAACTATTAGAAAAGCCTCTGAAGGCAAGAGCACATTTTTACATCAGGATAGGAGAACAAGGACATCCTCGCCTAGAAAGCCAGGATCCAGATCCAGGAACTTGTCCTTTTGAGAACTGGCTAGGTTCCAGGGTAAGCCATTCTACCAAAGAAAACAAGGGTTTACTCAGGCACCAAGTGAGGGCTACAAGAAGGAATACTCCCATAACCCCCAGACAAAAAAACCTTCAATGAAGGCCAGTGGGCCATTCTTCAGCACAAAGCTGGGGGCAGACTGGATTTTTTTTTAAGCATGGAAGACTTTGATAAATCCAGACAAGTGGGTTCAGAATATATTAGAACAAGGGTACCCACTAGAGTTTCTAAATGCCCCAAAACAGATTTGCAAAAGATCCAAAATACTGGAAAACCCTGTGAAGGTACTCATGTCTTCTAACATGGATCTTCTAATAAACAATGTGATAGAACCAGTCCCTCATTCCCAGAAGGATTCTGTGTTTTATTTGATTCTCTTTCTGGTACAAAAAACATCTGGGGATTACCGGACTATCCTGGACTTGAAGAGGTTGAATCAGTTTATCACACAGAAACACTTCAAGTTGGAGACAGTAACATCTGTAATCAATTTACCCAGGAGCCCTTCTGGCTTCGACAGACCTCAAGGATGTATACCACCATGTTCCACTTCTACAGTCTTATCGCAGAGTCCTGAGGTTCTCAGTCGAGGATGATCATTTTCAATTTGTGGCTCTTCCATTAGGATTATGGACAGGATCATGTGTCTTTACAAAGGTCCTAGCAGCCACACTGGAACACCTAAAAGAACAGGCGATCCATATGATTTCCTACCTGGACGGCACCCTGATCATTGCAAAATCATTCCTGCAAGCAAAAGATCATATCATCAGATTCATGGAACACCTTCAGAGCCTAGGTTGGTTAGTCGAGAAATAAAAAAGCCATCTTGTTCCATCTCAATGTTTACCATTTCTAGGTGTGATTTTGGACACTCAAGACGAAATAGTACATCTTTCAGAAGACTGTGTTACCAGAGTCATCAGACATATCCTGAACTTCAAAAGAAATCCATTCGACACAGTTCAGGAGTTTATGGAACTTCTCGGAGTACTCTCCTCCACAGCCCTCCCAGGTGGTTCCTTGGGCGAAACTACATCTTTGGCTCATCCAACAAAATTTCTTACAGTTCTGGGACAAGTATTCTGGAAATACTCTACAGAGGATTCCTCTCATTCCCTCTGCAAAAAGGGAATTGGCATGATGGCTACAAAAGAGTAATCTGAACAAAGGAACACCTCTGGTTGTTTCAGAGTGGGAAAGAATATCGACAGATGCCAGTCTGACAGGATGAGGAGGTACCCTTAGGAAGAATTCTAGGGCAATGGAAGCTTTCAGAAAAATCTGGAACTGTCTGCTACATTTCAAACCCTTCCTAAAATGTAAACCAGTACTCATACGATCCAACAATTTTCCCACCGTGATTTTTAGAAGTAACCAAGGTGGAACGAAGAGTTCAAGTCTATGCAAGGAATCCAGGAGAATTCTCCTATGGGCAGAAAAGAATCTCTTGAACATATTCCGCCACATACATAGCAGGAAAATACAACAGGGTAGAGTATTACCTCAGCAAAAGTCGAATAGATCCTGGCGAGTGGTCTCAGAAGCCCATAGAGTTTCAGCAAATCTGCCAACACTGGGGTCATCCAGAAGTGGATTTGATGGCATTAAAGGGATAGTAATACTTCATTTTAACTTTATTTTATTTTGTAGGCATTAAAAAAACATGAAGAACGATATAAGGCTTATCTCTCAAACCTTTATGGTTTAAGAGATATTCACAAGCAAAGTTTCCCCCTCCCGCCCCTTTTTCCTAGTGTAAGCCATCTCTTCTCAGATGTGGAATACAGTCCATAGACCAGACAGATAACAGCAGGGGACAATCTTCTTCCTATGAGAACAATGAAAGCCCTGCCCCCCTTGTCAAGTTTTTCAGCTTTTTCCCTTATCTTTATTGAAGATTGTCCCTCTCTGCAGTCTACCTGGGCACCTCCCTTCTGATCTGGCTGAACAGGGGGGATACTTTGCTTGTGAATATCTCTTAAACCATAAAGGTTTGAGAGATAAGACTTATATCGTTCTTCATGTTTTTTTAATGCCTACAAAATAAAATAAAGATAAAATGAAGTATTACTATCCCTTTAAGCCATAACACCAAATGTTGTTAAGATGGGAAGAACACAGGGCAGTGGGCCAGGATGCCCTCTGAGTACCTTGGAAATTATCTTTAACCTATATCTTTCCTTCCTTTTCCACCATTGTAGATGTAGTCAGGAAGATCAAGAAAGTGCAGACAGAAATCATATTGATTGCACCAAGGTGGCCCAGAAAAATATGGTTCTCCTTTCTTTTTAAAGTGGCTTTAAAGGGATAGTAATACTTCAATTTTATCTTTATTTTATTTTGTAGGCATTAAAAAAAACATGAAGAACAATATAAGTCTTATCTCTCAAACCTTTATGGTATGAGAGATATTCACAAGCAAAGTTTCCTGTTCCGGCCCTTTTACCTAGTGTAAGCCGTCTCTTCTCAGATGTGGAATCTGGTTGTAAGACTAGACAGATAAAAGAAGGGGGCAATCTTCTTCCTATCAGAACAATGAAGGCCCCTCCCCCTTGACAAGTTTTTCAGGTTTTTCCCTTATCTTAATTGAAGATTGTCCCTCTCTGCAGTCTACCTGGGCACCTCCCTTCTGATCTGGCCAAGCAGTGTTACATCAGTAAAAGGGGCGGGAGGGGGATACTTTGTCATTCAATTACTCTTGTACTACAACTCTGACAGTATTGATATAACACTCTCCAAAGTCCAAATACTATGATGATTAATTAGAGCTGCTTTTATTATGAAACATTACTATCCCTTTAAGTCTTTGCAACAGAGACTAGATAATGGTGGTGTGTCTTTCCCTAATATAAAACATGTTTATATTGCTAGTATGGTATCACAGATACATAGACTGTTGGCCCCGCAGGCTAAGAAGGAGGGTTGGTATATGTTAGAATCAGAAGCAGTAAAAGGGAAAAAAAAATTGATAACCTAATTTGGAATTGTTCTTGAATACCAAAAGGTAAAAATCATATTGGGGACAATATGGTTTTAGATCAGATAATACATACTCGGGAGCAAATTAATAAAGATCTTGGATTTAGTAATAAGCGTTTTGATTTTCTTTCACTGGAGTGCTTGGAATATAATATAGAGGAGATGAATTTGAAAGATTGGAAATTAAGGAGAATTGGATCCCTAAGCCAATTACCTATAGAGGGTAACTTAAAATCTTTGTATCAGTTACAACAGGAATATAACTTGCCCAGTCAGGAGATATTTAAATACTTAAGGATTAAACCTTTTCTATCGAGGATTTCTATATATGTCACGAAGAGTTCCAGACATGTATGAGACAGGGCTTAAAATTTGAAGTCCTTTGCTACTAGCCAGACCTGAAAAGTTACTCGCCACTCAAACCATAACATACCCACCAGGGCTGAATTTCTACTCGCCAGGGCTAAATTTTCACTCGCCATTGGCTAGTGGAAATTTTGAGCCCTGTGTATGAGAGATTTTCGGTACTATGGAAACAAAAAGACTGGTTGCCAAGGCTCAAATATGATAAGAACAAAAGAACATGGACCCTATTTTCTGTAATTACAGAAATGGGAAGAGTTGGAATGTGAGATTGATTATAGGGAGTGGTGTGAGGTATTTATAAAAACGTCTAAGTATATCCATTGTACTAACCTATTGGAGCTGCAATACAAGTTAGCCAATAGATGGTATTTGGTCCCAGTGAGGATTAAAACGATGTATCCAAATAATCTATCAATATATTGGCGATGTGGGAGTGCTGAAGGGACATACTTACATATTTGGTGGGGATGTAGAATGATAAAAGAGACATGACGACAGATTTTTGAGTTAATAGAAAAGTTGACTAAGAGTAAATTCTTGAGAACCCCACTGTCCGCCTTGTTGCATCTTGGCTGGGATGAATGCTCTAGGTCTGTCAGATTTCTGATGACTCACTGTTTGGTTGCAGTTAAAATTTCCATCGCTAGAAACTGGAAACAATACGGGTCAATCTCATGGACTCCTGTGATGAACCAGCTAATGTTCCAGCTTCAGTTGGAACGAGCAATAAGTTGGCCTTATCTGAATTCTTACAGGAACTATGAGATGGCCGGGACATGGATAAATAAGATAGCTAAACTGGACCTAGATGGATCGGATGGGTCAGACCTTGGGCAGAGGCAGGATTGATAAGCCTTAACCCTCAAGTTGGTTTTCCTTGTATCCATAACTTCAGCTCAAAGTGTTAATGAACTACAGGCTTTAACATGCACAACCCTTTCGTTGTTTTTCATCAGGATAAGGTTGTTCTAAAGACAAAGCCTTCCTTCAGAGGTAAGGTCATCTCTGACTTCCACCTTGACTAATTACCTTCCTTTTGTTCTAACCCGAAGAATCCAAAAGAGAAGCAATTCCTTAACATGGACTTAGTCATAGCCTTGACCATTTATCTGAAAAAGCCTGAGGAGTTTCAAAACACAGATAATCTATTTATCTACTTTCAATGAAGACTTAAGGACATGGCCACCTCCAAGACATCCATTGGTACACGGATTACAGACTTCATAAGATCATATACAGAGGCAGGTCAAAATATTCCTCCAAGTCCCAAAGCGCACTCCACTTGAGCCATGTCCACCTCATGAGCAAAGAAAAGAGACACTTCTCCTGTGGACATTTGCAGAGCAGCTACATGGTCTTCCATATAAATATTTATTAAGCATTACCACTTGGATGTCCAATCCGCTTCAGAGGGTTCTGAAAGCGGTGGTACCACCTTAGGTTTGGTCAGATCTTTTCATTATGGTTACTGTTATGGATGCTTAATGTATTCCCACTCTTTCTGATATTAGGTACTGCTTTTTAAATCCTGTTTTCAGTGCCGGGGAGGGACAAAGAAGAAGAGGAGGAAATGTACTTATCAATATTTGTATTTCTTGTGTCCCTCCATGTCATACCCTTCTCTAACATGGTCATGTTGTTGTATTTTACAGCTTGTCCAAAAAAGAAACGGAGGAACAATACCATCAAGCATCCTTTAAAGTTCGTGATTGGTCTTACCCAGCTGGAGGGCGGAAACATTACCCACTTTCAATGCCATGGAGGGACAGAAAAGAAATACAAATATCTATAAGTAAATTTACTCTTTTCTCACCTATGAGTTTTTAGATGTTTATGAAGATTTGATTTTTGTGCAAAACATTTCCCACATTGAGAACATGAATATGGTTTTTCACCTGTATGAGTTCTTAGATGGATATCAAGATGTGATGTGTGCGAAAAACATTTCCCACATCCAGGACAGGAAAATGGCTTCTCTCCAGTATGAGTCCTCTGATGTATATGAAACCTTGATTTCTGTGCAAAGCATTTCCCACATTCAGAACATGAAAACGGTTTCTCTACTGTATGAATCATCTGATGTTTAAGAAGATGTGATTTCCGTTTAAAACATTTTCCACATTCAGAACATGAAAACGGTTTCTCTCCTGTATGAATCATCTGATGTTTACCTAGAATTGATTTATCTTTAAAATATTTTCCACATTCAGGACATGAAACTGGTTTCTTTTCTGTATGAATTATCTGATGTGTAAGAAGATGTGATTCCAGATTATAGCATTTTCCACATTCTGAACAACGAAATGGCTTATCTCTATGAATCATCTGATGTCTAACAAGATTTGATTTCTGTTTAAAACTTTTCCCACATTCAGAACAGAAAAATGGTTTCGCTTGTGTATGAATACTCTGATGTGTAAGAAGATTTGATTTTAAAGAAAAACATTTCCCACATTCAGAACATGAATATGGTTTCTCTCCAGTATGAATCATCTGGTGTTTAACAAGAGTTGATTTCTGTTTAAAACCTTTCCCACATTCAGAACAGAAAAATGATTTCTCTCCTGTATGAAACATCTGATGTCTAACAAGATGTGATTTCATATAAAAACATTTCCCACATTCAGAACATGAAAACGGTTTCTCTCCTGAATGAAACCTCTGATGTCTAACAAGATGTGATTTCGTATAAAAACATTTCCCACATTCAGAACAGGAAAATGGTTTCTCTCCTGAATGAGTACTCTGATGTCTAATAAGAACTGATTTGTAGGCAAAACATTTCCCACATTCAGAACAGGAAAATGGCTTCTCTCCTGTATGAATCCTCTGATGTTTAACAAGAGTTAATTTCAGATTAAAACATTTCCCACATACAGAACACATAAATGGTTTCTCTCCTGTATGAATGCTCTGATGTCTAACAAGATTTGATTTAAGATTAAAACATTTTCCACATTCAGAACAAGAAAATGGTTTCTCTCCTGTATGAATCCTCTGATGCAGAACAGGTTTTGATTTAACTGGAAATGATTCCTGACATTCAGAATTAGAGAATCCCTTCTTTGTTTTGTGATTTATGCGATGTGTAAAAAGGGAAGATTTAGACTTAAACCGTTCCTGACCTTCAGAGGTAAATGCAATTTGGTGAGATGCAGATACATATTCATTACTTTCACTGCAATTAGAGATAATTCCTGGATGGTTATTTGGCATTCCCTGTGCTTGGGCCCTTTCTATGTTACTTTTATAAAGAGAAGCTGCACATTGTGTCCCTGTATTGTGTGTGAGACTAGACATATGGGGCTTTGTGAGATTGGCTCCTTCATGTGAGCTGGATTTCTCAGACGCAGATCTTACAGATATTTTCACACTGTGGTTTGGGTTCCACCTTCTAATTATGTCTGTTCCTTGATGACTTTGCATTACACTGATATCTTTCATCACATTTTCTGCTGAACATATGAAGCAAGAACATCCTTCAGGTGTATTTCTGTGTCTGGATCCGTCTTCACAAAATACATTAACTGTGAGCAGAGAATTAAATAGATGTTACCAAATAGCATTTCACTTAGTGCAAATCCTGCCTGAGCAGCTTAAAGAGACACAAAATAGGACCATGTGCAAAAGTGGAGTCATTCTGGGGAGATCAAACAGCAAAATACAAGAAAATATAAATTCCCACAATTCCCAATGTGATGGAGACCTCCCTAACATGCAAAGGGTTTAAAACACTTCTCACCTTAATGTAATCTGTGTTTGTCCTCTATAGGGCAGTGTGTTTGCACCAGAATTATTTCACTTTTCTTCTGAAAGTGGGTCCTATAGACACAGAGGGTCATATGTAAAAAGAAAAGTGGAGCAATTCTAGGGCAAACCAAGGTCATATAGAGAGAGGGAGGGAAGGATATTTGTTTACTGATATCCCATTTTCATCTATGTCCCCCCCATGGCATTAATACTGGGTTATGTCTCCAGCTGGGTGGATGAATGTAACTTCAAAAGGATTCATCCTTGGAATGGACCTCAGTGTCACAGCTGGGTAAAGTGTTGTACGATGTTAGCCACAGAAAATGCACAAGACTAATGGATGGAATAAGAATGATACCTTTATTGGCTGTGTGGCTTTGGATGCACTTTTAAGACAACTAGGTCTCTTCTTCAGGTATAATAATAATAATAATTATTATTATCAGGGCTCAAAATTTCCACTCGCCACTAGCCAATGGCGAGTGAAAATTTAGCCCTGGCGAGTAGAAATTCAGCCCTGGTTGGTATGTTATGACTTGCAGTGGGAAGTAACTTTTCAGGTCTGGCTAGTAGCAAAGGACTTCAACTTTTAAGCCCAGATTATTATTATGCCTGAAGTCGAGACGTAGTTGCCCTGAAACCTTGCATCCAAAGTCACTCAGCCCAGAAAGGTATCATTTTTACTGTTGTCAGAGCTGTAACGATATCTGGATTAAGGGTAGGGGGAATATTGTTACGTAAATTCCCCTCCGTGTCCCTATCCACTGCATTAATAATGGGACTTATGACAGCAAATGTGCTAAACAAGGGTGGGAGAATGAAATCCAGAAATTACGTGTAAAAGGGATAAAGGATCACACCCAGAGGTTATAATAAGGACAACTCCTACCAGTTAATCCAGAACTACAGCCTGCAGGACTTGTCTTCCAAATCTCACTACAGCCCGATGCTTGAACTTCCAATTGATAATACTTTATAGGAGTTGGAATGGAAGACTACGTAGCTGCACTGCAGATTTCTGAGAAAGTCGCTTCGGTCTTCTTTGTCCAGGATGTAGAATTTGTTTGCGTAGAATGACAAGGTTTAACTCTTTATAAACTGTCTTTATACATTAAGTAATACACCTGGAAATAGAACACTTGGAGGATGGACGGCCTTTGTATGTTCACTGAAAGCAGACAAGTAAGTTGTCTGTTAAAGTCCTCTTTTCTCCTGAAAAGTTGAAATGCACCCGAGTAGATATAGGTTGTGAATTTTGATCTCCCTGTCACCCTTAGGTTTAGGACAAAAGGAGGGATTTTTTTTTTCTTGATTTAGGTGAAAGTTTAAAACAACCTTACATCTGAATGATGTCCGACTTCTAAGAAGAACTTTATCCTGGTGTATCACCAGATGTATGACAGGGATTGTCGTTTATGGACTTCTTGCTGAAGTAACACAACAGCCTTTAGAGTGAGGTTCGTAAGAGAAATCTGAGCTACAGGCTCCAAATATGAGAATTTGGAGAGCTGATCCAAAACCAGATCAAGCTCCTAAGGAGGAACATTTTCCCTGATCGCAGGTCTAGAGTTTGAGATTGCCCTAAAAAGCTTCTTGACCAAATCATCTTCAGCATACTACATTGTCAGGATAAAATTTGTTGGCGTAGAATGACAAGGTTTGACTTTTTATAAAATGTCTTTATATATTCAGTAATATAATTGGCAATAGAACACTTGGAGGATGGATGGCATTTGTATGTTCTCTGGAAGAAGACAAGTAAGTTGTATTTTTTCTGAAAGTCTGCGGCTCTCCTGAGACGTTGAAATGCACCTATCAAGCCTCCTGTCTATCCTTCAGATTCTGGGCTGGGTCTTTTCTCTGGATTGGCCGTAAACAATGCACAGTTATTCTAGTTCCTTGTTTGTTGTTGCCAGAATACCTTTGACACTTTTTGTCTTCTGACCATTCTCTGATTTGCTCTCTTGGAACTTGCTTGCGATCGGTTGCTGCCTTTGGATTGACTGACCCTCCTTCTGGATTTCCCCTTACTACCGGTTGCTGACCTTGGACCAGCAGACTATTCTACTTACCCATACCAGTGCGGATTAGGCCTACTTTACTGTAGCTCCAATTGAGCCTGATTGATTTGTGGATTCCAGTTTGCTTGGCCCTTATGCTCTAGTTGCCTCCTAATGCCTCTTATGACTGTATCAAAGTTTCTCCCCTGGACCACCCGCTGAGTCAGGCAGTCATATCAGGGCCAGTAGATCTGGGCCTCTCATTACTTGCAGAATATGCTCCACGTTAGGCACCAGGTCCTTTGGGCAGTCTCCAGAGTGGCTTGTACGCCGCCCAATTTGTGGGGGCGGTTCACTAGCAGCCGTGGTCGTGGCTGAAGTCCGAATAGGTTACTTATTACCTCACCTTCATTGAGGCTGTAAACCTCATTTACGCACCAGAGTTTAAAGTGATAGTAACACCCCCCCCCAACAACTTGACGCCAAAATACAGCAATCATACAAACATACTGAACGCACTTAGTCCCATCTCTCAAACCTTTATGGTTTGAGAGATGTAAGGCAAGACAGACCTCCGCTCCCTCCCCCTTCTCATACGTCCGCTGTATAGCAGACGTCATGAGATCCTGCTTCCAGCACCAGACGGCGGCTCTACAGGAGCGCTGTCATCTAGATATCTCCGTATTATTACTTCGTGGGTATGGTCTAAAACATGTGCCTGGCTTGCAAGCACATGTGGTAGACCATTCCTATGAAGTAATTATACGGAGATATCTAGATGTCAGAGCTCCTGCAGAACCGCCGAAAGTCGGCCAACCGGATTCTGCCTCTTACTATCCCTTTAAGTGGGAATCCGATTACAGTGCTCATGCCATCCTGGTCTAGGCCCATTATACCTCCCCCAGCTCTCATGCAGTGGTACAGCTACCAGCAGATTTGGAGCTGCTCCCACACCATTTTTATGTTGGACATACGCTCACCCTTACTGCCTTGACTCTTCCTTGGCCTGTGTGGCTTGATTGCTGGCATTCATCGTGGGTTGTGCCCCACTGACCTCCTTGGCCTATCAAGTGACCAGATAGTGGATGGTACTCACTCAGATCGTGGGCCTGTGCAGCCTTCATATGGACATTGTTTGTGGGTCGTGCCCCACTGACCATTTAGCCTTTGTGGCTAGTTTATCTAACAGATTGTGGGCAGTGACTCTACAGTGTCCCACTGCTCCTTGGCCAGGGCATCCTTTATACAGGCGTTGATTGTGGGTGGTGCACCACTGACCATTTAGCCTTTGCAGCTATTACATATGCCAGTTTGTGGGTAGTGTCCCCACAGCTCAGTGGCCTCCGCAGCCTTCATACCAGTATTTATTGTGGGTTGCACCTCACTGACCAGTAAGCCTCCCAGGCTTGTATATTTACTTCCAGTGCTACAGTGGATATAAAAAGTCTACACACCCCTGTTAAAATGCCAGGTTCTTGTGATGTTAAAGAATGAGACAAAGATAAATCATGTCAGATCTTTTTCCACCTTTAATGTGACCTTTAACGTGAACAATTCAATTGCAAAACAAAATTAAAATTGTTGAGGGAAAAAATAAAACTCACAATAATCTGGTTGAGTAAGTGTGCACATCCTTAAACTAATACTTTGTTGAAGCACCTTTTGATTTTATTACAGCAATCAGTCTTTTTGGGTAGGAGTTTATTAGCATGGCACATCTTGACGTGGCAATATTTGCCCACTGTTCTTTGCCAAAGAGCTCCAAATCTGTCAGATTGGAAGGACATCTCCTGTGTACAGCCCTCTTCAGATCACCCAACAGATGTTCAATTGGATTCAGATCTGGGCTCTGGCTGGGCCATTCCAAAACGTCCATCTTCTTCTGGTGAAGCCATGCTTTTGTGGATTTGGATGTGTGCTTTGGGTCATTCTTGTGCTGAAAGGTGAACTTCCTCTTCATCTTTCTAACGGACGCCTGAAGGTTTTGTGCCAAAGTTGTCTGGTATTTGGAACGGTTCATATTCCCTCCACCCTGACTAAGGCCCCGATTCCAGCTGAGGAAAAACAGTCCCAAAGCATGATGCTGCCCCAAAGCATGATGCTGCCCTGTGGGTATGGTGTTCGTTGGGTGATGTCCAGTGTTGTTTTTGCTCCAAACATACCATTTGCAATTATGGACAAAAAGTTCGACTTTGGTTTCATCAGACCATAACACATTTTCCCACATGCTTTTGGGGGACTTGATATTTGTTATTGCAAACTTCAGCTGGGCTTGGATGTTTTTCTTTGTAAGAAAAGGCTTCCATCTTCCCACACTACCCCATAGCCCACTCATATGAAGAATACGGGAGATTGTTGTCACATGTAGCACACAGCCAGTACTTGCCAGAAATTCCTGCAGTTCCTTTAATGTTGCAGTAGGCCTCTTGGAAGCCTCCCTGACCAGTTTTCTTCTCATCTTCTCATTAATTTTGGAGGGATGTCCAGTTCTTGGTAATGTCTCTGTTGTGCCATATATCTTCTCCACTTGATGATGACTGTCCTCACTGTGTTCCATGGTATATCTAATGCTTTGGAAATTCTTTTGCACCCTTCTCCTGACTGATATCTTTCAACAATTAGATCCCTCTGATGCTTTGGAAGCTCTCTGCGGACCATGTCTAAGCAAATGTCAGGAAAATCCTACTAGAACGGCTGAACCTTATTTGTGATTAATCGGAGTCACTTTAAATGATGGCAAGTGTGTAATGACTTCTATTTAACATGAGATTGAATGTGATTGGTTAATTCTGAACACAGACAAATGCCCAGTTATAAGAGGGAGTGCACACCTATGCAACCAGGTTATTGTGAGTTTTTTATTTTTTATTTTTCCCCTTCAACGATTTCAGTTTGTTTTGAATTATAGGTCACATTAAAGGTGGAAAACGTTCTGAAATGATTTATCTTTGTCTCATTCTTTAACATCACAAGAACATGGCATTTTAACAGGGGTGTGTAGACTTTTTATATCCACTGTAGATATCTGCATAGAGCCCCCGTTATCTGTTTTTCACAAGTTACTCTGATCCTTATCCTGGTCAGGGCCCCGGCTCAACTGGGGCCAGACATCTGGCTTTGCGGCCAGCACCGTTTCCATCTTTGGCAGCTGCAAGGGGATCTCAGTGACTGGCTATGACATCTAGCACCACTCACAAGCTTCGAACCTGAGCACCTACAGGATATGTTCGTGACAGCACCTGACTAGATACAGGTTGTGAAATTGATTTCCCTGTCACCCTTAGGTTTAGGGCAAAAGGACAAAAAGAGAGAAGAATGATTTCTTTATTTAGATGAAAGTCTAAAACAACTTTAGATCTGAAGATGGCGAACTTCTAAAAACAACCTTATCCTGCTGTATCACCAGATAAGGAAACTTGCATGACAGAGATTGTAGTTCATTGACTGATCTTGCTGAAGTAAGAAAAGTCAGAACAGCCAAGTGAGTGAGGTTCTTAAAGTGAAACTTTCACCTCTAATCTAAATGCCCCTATGTGAAAATAAATCTAAACTGCCTATTTGTTTCATTTTATTTTCTTCCAAATCACTGTAATTTTTAAGATACTGTACTTAAAAAAATTGCTGTGTGATATAAGTTTGTAGATGCCAGCAGTACAAGCTGTACCGCAGATATCTAATTTCAATGCGTGCCATCCTCTGTGCAGAACTAAACATAAACAATGCCTTTTCATCTGTCCACATCAGTCCTTCTCCTACTTCACCCCTCTCCTATTCCTTGTCTTAGAGTCAAGTCTTCTCTAAGGTCCGCTGCCCTGCCGTTCTTTCTGAGCTCCTCCTAGGCTCCTCCTAGCTCCTCTGCCTCAGTTCTTCCCTAATTGGCTATGTTTCTGGCTACACTTCCCCATCTCTCTCTCTCTTCTTCGTTCTGCAGCGTGTACAAGCGCAAGCCCACAGAAGAAGGGGCAAGGACTTACAGGGTAACTGACGGGCCTCACAACGAGGGGAGCGGTGCCAAGCATGTTCCACGAGCTTACGCTCATTAATGCACTCTGTAAATAAGGCACTTTTATAATCTAAAGAAGCACTTTTAAATATAAAATGGGACGATTGCGACTCCACTACATATTTTACAGTTACTGGGAGCAGGTTTAATATAGCTGAAATTCTACTTTAAGAGAAATCTAGAGGCTTAAAATATGAAGATCTGGAGAACTGATCCAGAACCAGATCAAGGTTCCAAGGAGGAACATTTTACCTGATGGCAGGCCCGGACTTTGAGATGCCATCAAGAACATTTTGATCAAATCATCTTCAGCATACTACACTGTCAAGATAAAGTGCGTCTGTCAGCCCTCTCTTCTAATAGAAGCTGGACATAATCCAGCTTCAAAGCCTTTTTGAAAGAAATCCAGGATCTTAGCTGTAGTGATGGAATCCTGGTTAAGATTAAGCCATTTGCAACATCTTGTGAAAGCTGACCAAACTCTGTAGTAAAGGTTTGAGGTGGAGGTCCTTCTGCTATCCATAATGTTCTTGATAACTGCGTGGGACAATCCTCTCTTAAGTGACTGCCTCTCAACTGACAAGCCACCAAAATCAAGAATTCTATATTGTGGTGAAGCAACAGACCTTGAGATAGGAGATTTGCCGAGTCTGACAACTTCCAGTGCTATGATATATACGGCCATCCATACTATGTGACAAAACCAGACTCTTCTGACCATCTTGGAGCAATCAGGATGCCCTCCACTTTTTCTTCTTTGATCTTCCTGACTGCTTCCATGATGATTGGAATCAGAGGGATGACATATGCCAGGGGAAATCTCCACAAGAACATCAGGCGTCCAGACCCAGAACCTTCTGGTCTTTCAGTAAGAGAAGTATACAGGACATTTCTGGTTTCTCCTGGAGGCCATCAGATGAACCACAGGTTTGCCCCAACTGGCAATGAGCTGACTGAAGATTTTATGGTTGAGATACCATTCTCCTGGGTCTACCATTCTTCTGCCCAGATAATCCTGTTCTCTCTTCAAGATTCTTGATATATGAGAGGCTGAGATTGCTTGAGGGTTGGTGTCTGTCCATAAGAGTATTCTCCTTCCTTTTTTGGCCAAAACAGTTTGCTCTTTGTACAGCTTTGATTTTTTTTAGGTACATTACAGTGGCCATATTGTCAGTTCTTACAAGAACTAACTTCTTGTGAAGGAAACTCCAGTACTGTCTTAGACAGTTCCACACTGCTCTCAGTCTGTTCCCAGATGTTTCTATGTGGACTCATTCCTGATGTTTTTTATGTGTCCTGCATCATTGGAGAGATTAGCATCGGTGATCAGAATCTCCTATTATGGGGTCTTCCTTCTGAAGGTTTGAATATATTGTTCACCATTACAGTTATTCTTTGGGGAGACCAGTAGAGGAAACTTCTATGAACTGATCTGAGAACCTCCACTTCTGAATCTGAGAAAATCCACCTGAAGAGGTCTCTAATGAAGCCTGGCCAGGAGAACTATTTGAGAGGCTAAGGAGAGGACTACCAGACGATGCATGAAATCCTGAGCTGTATATAGGTTCTGGCATTTGAAAGTACTCTAATCCGTATCCTGATAATTCTGTTTTGAGACAGATAATGCTTTGTCGTTCTTGTATCCGAGTTGATCCCCAAGCTGACCAGGTTCTGCAAAGGCATCAGATGACTTATGGGTTGATCTAAGAGCCAACGTAGAGAGATGAGGAATTTTAGACATTCTGTAGTGCCCAAGCTGGACTGTTTGATGAAATCTGCTACAATAAAAGTATGGAATGATGCTGCTTCCCCTTTCCCTTAAAGCTGGTATGGAAGCTGCCAGGATTTTGGCGAGAACCACTTTTGGCAGAGACAGGTCAAAAGGTGGAGCTCTGAATTCATAATAGAGGTTAAAAATGGATAATATCAGGAACACCAGATGTGATGGGCGAATTAGAATAGGATAGGTTTTGTCCTGAAGGTCTATGGTGGTTAAGAAGTCCCCTGGTGGGATCCTCTGATAACTGACAGGGAGTATTCCATTTGAAGTGTTTCAGTTTTCGGAAAAGATTCAGTGCTTTCAGGTCCAGAACCTTTCTGCAATGTCTTGAAGCTTTGTTAACAGCAAACAAAATAAAATAGATGCCTATACGTTTCTGAGTCAAAGGCACAGGCTAGATTGTTCTACTCAAGATCTAAGCCTGCAAATCACAAGACTGTCAGCTTTGCACAATTTGAGAAAACACGATTTGAAGATGTTGTAAGGTGGGACATGATTAAACTCTAGAGTGTACCCTAATTCCACAGTCTGCCAAACCCAAGCATTCAGGTTTGGAATGGTATTCCACGACTTGAAAAAAATAACCTAGCCTGCCCCCACTGGACTGGGAGAGGAACTAGGGCTTGCTTGGCCTCAATGGAAAAGTTTGTTGAAAGGGGCTTTGATGAAGAAATCCCTTTAGAAGTCACTTCTGGAGGACTGGGAAAAAATGGTTCTTCTTTGGTCATATTGATTCCCAGGCTGATATCACTTTGTATATTGAAATAATTGACTTTTTGAGTGCCTGAAAGGAGAGGACCGGTGTCTCCTTTCTTGAGCTAGAAGGGAACATTTATGTCCAGAGGCTTTTCTGGTGAGGTCTTCAAGATGTTCTCCGAACAAAAGGGTTCCTGCAATCGTAAAGGTCACCAGCTTAAACTTTGAAGCTGCAGCTGCTCCCCATGGTCTGAAACATAAAGCATTTTTGCAGAGATTGAAAAGGCCAATGATCTGGCAAATAGTGTAATAATATCTAGTGTTGCATCGCAAGAGAAATTTGCTGCAACCTTGATAGTCAGAACTTTGTTTATAAATCTAGATCAAGAGACAAATGACTTGATCTTCTACTCTAGTCATGTACACTAGGCTGCATCCATTACATAACGATACCTGTGCAACTCTGAGTCCTAGTGTCTTGATGAGATTCTTAGAGAAAGGATCAATCTTATCCAAGTTAAACAGATCGCAATTCTTCTATAATTCCACCCTCTTGTTTTAATGCAATAGTGGAACCTGGGTCAATCAGACTTACCTCAAAATCATCCTCTAGTATCTACTAAGCAAGAAGAGGTACCCACTCCTGCATCTTGTCTGGGCTTTTTCCTCAAAGATTCTGCTTCCTGTATGGATCTGAAGGTGTCCTGCATATAGGTTTTCATATGAGATAAAAATAATTCACGGAACTGAGAGGACTTATAATTAATTGCTGCTTTATTCAAGCAGTCTTGACACAACATTGCTGGATCTGAGGCTGGAAATGTATTTTCAAAAACAGCACAGAATTTTAGCTTAGAAGGATTCATGTCCTTGCGCCCTTGAGACTCAGATGCTCCCTCATCCTTGGAGGACTGGGACTTTTGAGGAGTAGCCACACTGTGCAGTATAGGACTGAAAAAAATAGGTAAAACCATGGAGAAAACAAAATATCCAATGTTCCTTTAAACAGCAATTGCCTTATCGGCTTGCGTATCAACAGTGGAAAACACACACGGAACGTATAGAGACAGCAGAGTAATGAAGAAGCTGGAAGCCCGCAAAAACAAACAGAGCATGTCCGAATCTTATAATAATACTAGCAACATGGGACGGCGTTGCCCGTCATGTTATGACCATTGGGCGCACGTGTGTGAAATGCAGACACACTGATAAACACAGACATATGCAGCATACAGGCAGACACATACCATACATTCCAAGTGTCCCTCTTTAGGAGGGACAGTCCCTCTTTGAGGGCCAAATCCCTCTGTCCCTCTTTCCCACCCTGTTGTCCCTCTTTTTAGGGGGTCAGAATGTGTGCAGGGCCGACTCCATCTATAGGCGAGGTAGGCGCCGGCCTAGGGCGCACACGTACTGGGGGCGCGGGCATGCAGCGGAGAAGAGGTGCGCCCACACACACCATGCCAGGAACCACAACACAGTCAGGTCTGTGTTGCTACAGCGCTCCCTCATCTGGTCGGATCTTTAGTAATGCAGAGCGCGCTGGGAGTCATGATCTCCCGCCGCGCTCTCCATTACTGAAGAGAAGAGTGCGCGGGAGATACAGGTATGTGATGGGGGGCAAGTTGGAGCTGAGGGGGCATAGTGGAGCTGAGGGGGCAAGTTGGAGCAGATGTGGGGCAAAGTGGAGATGATGGGGGCAAGTTGGAGCTGTTAGGGGAAAGCTGGAGCTGAGGGGGCATAGTGGAGCTGGTGGGGGCAAGTTGGAGATGATAGGGGCAAGTTGGAGCTGATGAGGGTCAAAGTGGAGCTGATGAGGGTCAAAGTGGAGCTGATGAGGGTCAAAGTGGAGCTGAGGGGGGGCAAGCTGGAGCTGAGGGGGGGCAAGTGGAGCTGGTGGGGCAAGTTGGAGCGGATGGGGGGGCAAGTTGGAGCGGATGGGGGCAAGTTGGAGCTGCTGGGGGCATAGTGGAGCTGATAGTGGAAAGTTGGAGCTGAGAGTGCATAGTGGAGCTGGTGGGGGCAAGTTGGAGCGGATGGGGGGCAAAGTGGAGCTGATGGGGGTAAGTTGGAGAGGATGGGGGGCAAAGTGGAGCTGATGGGGGTAAGTTGGAGCTGAGGGGGCAAAGTGAAGTTGAGGGGGCAAAATGGAGCTGGTGGGGGCACGTTGGAGCTGATGGGGGCAAGTTGGAGTTGATAGGGGCAAAGTAGAACTGGTGGGCCAAAGTGAAGCTGATAAGGGGCAAGTTGGAGCTGGTGGGGGGCATCTCTTAAAGGCATCTCCAGAACAGGGGCAGAGTGGCTCAGGGGGCAGAGAGAGGACAATCATGAAAAGAGGTTGGGTATAAGTAGGCAGGGTATAAAGGGGTGGGACACAAGGGGCGGAGCAAAATGGGCGGCAAAATTAGGTTTTGCCTAGGGTGGCAAAAATCCTTGCACCAGCCCTGACTGTGTGGTGTGTATTACTTTGCTCTACAGCAATAAAGCAATAAACTTCAGTATATGTGTTTATGCATTAGTCTGTGCAAATAAAATACTTTGGTCTTGAACTAAATCATTTATTCAGT
This sequence comes from Rhinophrynus dorsalis, assembly GCA_037306005.1. NCBI lineage: Eukaryota > Metazoa > Chordata > Amphibia > Anura > Rhinophrynidae > Rhinophrynus > Rhinophrynus dorsalis. The sequence continues at coordinate 15,549,298 of CM074727.1, read as the reverse complement.
TACATAAATAGCCAGTAATAGGTCATGAAATAACCTAAAAATTCGTACTAATGCCCCGCCCACCAGCCAGACCCCCAATAATATCACCTAAAACTAACGTGTCCCTCTTTGGCCCTGTGAAATGTTGGGAGGTATGCACATACACACAGTGAGCGGCAGAGACATGCAAAACACATGTACACACAGACACACTGGAGATGCACACATGGACACACATATGTAACAGAGATGAACACACAGACACGCAACATATATGAGCAGAAACACGTGCTCATGAGTTGTGTACCCCTCTGGCACTCAAAGGGTTAAGGTATAGAGAGGCATGTCAGAGTTAAATAGCAGTGGGAAGTGTGTTCATACCTGGGAACACTGACTTGTGAAGTCCCTAGAGGGGACTGATGTGGTGCTGATGTGGAGAGACAAATGGGGCAATCTGGGTTAAAAGTGGGTGGGGCTTAATCGCGAGTAGGGGGCGGGGCTTAACATAAATGTGGAAAAAGTGTTAGTAATAGGCTGGGGAAGGAGGAGAAGTGGGAGGGGAATGCAAGTTTACAGTGTGAGGGGTTTTAACACACTCCATGAGGGGTAAAACTTGATACAGAACCCTGTGGCAGTCAGTGGGTTAAGTGTGAATCTGATGGCTGTCTGTCCTGTGTCTTGCATGGCAAATGGTGACAGTGAAGAAGTAATTCAGCAATGAGGGCCTACCTTAACCCTTTGAGTGCCATTTTGTTCCCCTGGTGATGCAGCACCGTTCAGTGGCTTTACTACAGGTCCTGCTGAGGCCACTGGGAGTCAAGGTGAGTGACTGTGTGTCAGCCATCTTTCTTTCTGGCTTTGTGTGTGTGTATGGGTGTTTGGTGCTGTGTGAGTGGGGCATGAGTGTGTAATACCTGTGAACTTTTACTTGTGGAGTCCCTCATGTGGTGCTGATGTGGAGAGACAAATGGGGCAATCTGGGTTAAAAGGGGGCGGGGCTTAATCGCGAGTAGGGGGCGGGGCTTAACATAAATATGGAAAAGTGTTAGTAATAGGCCGGAGGAAGGAGGAGAAGTGGGAGAGAAATGCAAGTTTACAGTGTGAGGGGTTTGAACACACTCCCTGAGGGGTAAAACTTGATACACAACCCTGTGGCAGTCAGTGGGTTAAGTGTGAATCTGATGGCTGTCTGTCCTGTGTCTTGCATGCCAAATGATGACAGTGAAGAAATAATTGAGCAATGAGGACCTACCTTAACCCTTTGAGTGCAATTTTGTTCCTCTGGTGCTGCAGTACAGGTCCTGCTGAGGCCTCTGGGAGTCAGGGTGAGTGACTGTGTGTGTGTGTCAGCCATATGTATTTCTGGCTTTGTGTGTGTATGTGGTGCTGTGTGTGTGAGTGGGGGCATGTCTGTTTGGTGCTGTGTGAGTGGGGCATGTGTGTGTGTTTGTGTGGTGCTGTGTGAGTGGGGCATGTGTGTGTGGTGGTCTGTGTGTGTGAGTGGGGCATGTGTGTTTGTCTGTGGTGTAGGAGCAAGTGGCGGCCATATTGTTTTTTTCTGACTTTGATAGTGGTGGGCGGGCTGCATAGTGGGGGCGGGCCAACTCTCTGCATGATTGAATCACCCAATAGGAATAGTAACTCCTGCTTTATGCCTCCCCTGGGTGTGTTTTGGCAGGCACAAAGTCTTCTTTTATATATATAGAAAATGATGAGGCAGCAAAATCCTTTAAAGGGATAGTAATGTTTCATAATAAAAGAAGCTCTAATTAATCATCATAGTATTTGTAGTTTGGAGAGTGTTATTTCAATTCTGTCACAGTTGTAGTTCAAGAGTAATTCAATGACAAAATATCCCCCTCCCGTCCATTTTACTGATGTAACACTGCTCAGCCAGAGCAGAAGGGAGGTGCCCAGGTAGACTGCAGAGAGGGCCAATCGTCAATTAAGATAAGAAAAAAACCTGAAAAACTTGTCAAGGGGGGCAGGGCTTTCATTGTTCTCATAGGAAGGAGATTGTCCCCTTCTGTTATCTGTCTGGTCTAGCAATCAGATTCCACATCTGAGAAGAGATGGCTTACACTACTTAAAAAGAGTCAGAAGGGGAAACTTTATCATTCAATTACTCTTGAACTACAACTCTGACAGTATTGAAATAACACTCTCTATGGCTCAAATACTATGATGATTAATTGGAGCTGCTGTTTTTGTGAAACATTACTATCCCTTTAATGACATCTAAGAAGGTGGAAAGCAAGTTGTGAGCCTGCTACAGGAAATAGAGAGCATCCATTCAGCTGCCATGAGCACTGATAGTGGACAGAGGGCAGAACAAGGTATGCCAAAACACAGCTTCCCCTGGCTAGTTAGACTATTACGGTGTTACTGTTCTCAAACAAGACCAGGAGTCACATGGTATAGTTAAAATCAACTTTATTAGAATAGGTAATAACACAAATAGCTAGAATAACAAGAATAAGCAGAGGCTGACGGAAAAGGTCAAATACTCTATCAGAAATAGGAGTCTGCCAATGGGTCAACCACAACTGCTGGAGACTAGGCCGGAGCCAACTGGCAGTCTCAATGGAAATGAGTGGAACTCAGAATAGATCCGTGATCTTCCAATAGATAGCAACAAGGGAGGCTACTGACTCACGCCTGCAGTCAGTTAGGGAGAGCTCGTCTCCAATAAGGGATCGCAACAACGGAGACACTGACTCACGCCTGCAGTCAGAGAGTAAGAGCTCGTCTCCAATAAGGGATTGCAACAATGGAGACAATGACTCACGCCAGCAGTCAGTAAGGCTGGAGTCTGCCAGAGCCCCAGGTCAGCACCAGGATGGATGTCTGTAGGAAACGGGCAACGCAGCAGAGAGAACAGACAGCGCCACCTGTCAGCACCAGTTAGGATAGTAAGACAAGCCAGGGTCATACACGGATAGTCAGCCAGAGCCACAGGTCTGCACCAGATAGGATGTCCAATAATAGTAGGCAAGAATAGGAGGATAGTTGGACAGAGCCCCAGGTTGGATAGTCAGACAAGCCAGGGTCATAGAAGGAGCAGGTAGTCAGCGAGAGCCACAGGTCTGCACCAGATTGGATGTCTATCGCCAAAGAAGCGCACAGGTAGAATGGTCAGACAGAGCCACAGGTCTGCACCAGAATGGATAGTCAGACAAGCCAGTCATACACAGGAAATAGGAACAACAATGTAAGGGTAACTGAATAGAGATACAGTTCCCTTTTAACAGGCAAGCCAGGAAGTAGATGGGTGGAGCTATCAGTCCCAAACAGTATAAAACAGAGGCCTGCGACATATTGCAACCTCACGCACACATCTCATGACCCATGGCCACGAGATGCGTCAGAACACAGACCCCATTCCGCATATATTCTACAGAGCAGGCCCGGTTTGCACGAGGACACAGATGACCGCTGAGAATGCCAAAAGCACCTAGGCCCAGTCCTCGTAATGACGCATGGGATGACGCCACAGCGACATTTCAGGCCATCTATTACCTGCGTCAATCCACCAGGAGTTGCTGGATCTAAGGTAACTGACATACGGCTCCTGGGGAGCACCACCGGCAGGGCAGCATACAAGACAACCAAAATTAAAATCTATATATATAAAAGAAGACTTTGTGCCTGCCAAAACACACCCAGGGGTGGTATTAAGGAGGAGTTACTGTTCCCATTGGGTGATTCAATCATGCAGGGAGTTGGCCCGCCCCCACTATGCAGCCTGCCCACCACTATCAAAGTCAGAAAAAAACAATATGGCCGCCACTTGCTCCTACACCACAGACAAACACACATGCCCCACTCACACACACAGACCACCACACACACATATGCCCCACTCACACAGTACCACACAAACACACACAGACCACCACACACACACACACACACACATGCCCCACTCACACAGCACCAAACACACATGCCCCCACTCACACACACAGCACCACATACACACACAAAGCCAAAAATAAAAATGGCTGACACACACACACACACACACACACACACACACACACACTCACTCACCCTGACTCCCAGTGGCCTCAGCAGGACCTGTAGTGCAGCAGCAGGAAAACAAAATGGCACTCAAAGGGTTAAGGTAGGCCCTCATTGCTCAATTATTTCTTCACTGTCATCATTTCCCATGCAAGACACAGGACAGACAGCAATCAGGTACACACTTAACCCACTGACTGCCACAGGGTTCTGTATCAACTTTTACCCCTCAGGGAGTGTGTTCAAACCCCTCACACTGTAAACTTGCATTTCCCTCCCACTTCTCCTCCTCCCCCAGCCTATTACTAACACTTTTCCATATTTTTGTTAAGCCCCACCCCCACTCGCGATTAAGCCCCGCCCCCTTTAACCCAAATTGCCCCATTGCTCTCTCCACATCAGCACCACATGAGGGACTCCACAAGTTAACGTTCCCAGATGTTACACACACATGCCCCACTCACACAGCACCAAACACCCATACACACACACAAAGCCAGAAAGAAATATGGCTGACACACACTCACCCTGACTCCCAGTGGCCTCAGCAGGACCTGTACTACAGCCACTGAGGAACAAAATGGCACTCAAAGGGTTAAAGTAGGTCCTCTTTACTGAATTATTTCTTCACTGTCATCATTTGCCATGCAAGACACAGGACAGACAGCCATCAGGTACACACTTAACCCACTGACTGCCACAGGGTTGTGTATCAAGTTTTACCCCTCAGGGAGTGTGTTCAAACCCCTCACACTGTAAACTTGCATTTCCCTCCCACTTCTCCTCCTTCCCCAGCCTATTACTAACACTTTTCCTCATTTATGTTAAGCCCTGCCCCCTACTCGCAATTAAGCCCCACCCACTTTTAACCCAGATGGCCCCATTTGTCTCTCCACATCAGCACCACATCAGTCCCCTCTAGGGACTACACAAGTCAATGTTCACAGGTATGAATGCACTTCCCACTGCTATTTATCTCTGACATGCCTCTCTATACCTTAACCATTTGAGTGCCAGAGGGGTGCACAACTCATGCACGCATGTGTTTCTGCTCATATATGTTGTGTGTGTACATCTCTGTTACATATGTGTGTCAATGTGTGCATCTCCGGTGTGTCTGTGTGTGTGTGTATGTGTTTTGCATGTTTCTGCCGCTCACTGTGTGTATGTGCATACCTCCCAACATTTCACATGGCCAAAGAGGGACACTGTAGTTTTAGGTGATATTGTTGGGGGCGTGGCTGGTGGGCGGGGCATTAGTAAGAATTTTTAGGTTATTTCATGACCTATTACTGACTATTTATGTAACTGAATAAATGATTTAGTGCAAGACCAAAGTATTTTATTTGCACAGACTAATGTATAAACACATATACTGAAGTTTATTGCTTTATTGCTGTAGAGCAAAGTAATACACTCCACACAGTCAGGGCTGGTGCAAGGATTTTTGCCACCCTAGGCAAAACCTAATTTTGCTGCCCATTTCGCTCCGCCCCTTGTGTCCCACCCCTTTATACCCTGCCTACTTATACTCAACCTCTTTTCATGATTGTCCTCTCTCTGCCCCCTGAGCCAGTCTGCCCCTGGTCTGGAGATGCCTGTAAGAGATGCCCCCCACCAGCTCCAACTTGCCCCTTATCAGCTTCACTTTGGACCACCAGCTCCACTTTGCCCCTATCAGCTCCACTTTGTCCCCCATCAACTCCAACTTGCCGCCTCAGCTCCAACTTGCCCCCCATCAGCTCCACTATGCCCTCCATCACCTCCAACTTGCCACCATCAGCTCCACCTTGCCCCCCATCGGCTCCAACTTGCCCCCATCAGCTCCACTTTGCCCCCCATCTGCTCTAACGTGCCCCCACCAGCTCCATTTTGCCCCTTCAGCTCCAACTTGCCCCCTCAGCTCCACTTTGACTGCCATCCTCTCCAACTTACCCCCATCAGCTCCACCTTGCCCCCCATCCGCTCCAACTTGCCCCCACCAGCTCCACTATGCCCTCTCAGCTCCACTATGCCCCCATCAGCTCCACCTTGCCCCCCATCCGCTCCACCTTGCCCCCCATCCGCTCCAACTTGCCCCCATCAGGGCCACTTTTCCCCCCATCTGCTCTAACGTGCCCCCACCAGCTTCACTTTGCCCCCTCTTCAGCTTCACTTTGCCCCCTCAGCTCCAACTTGCCCCCTCAGCTCCAACTTGCCCCCATCAGCTCCACTTTGACCCCCATCCTCTCCAACTTACCCCCATCAGCTCCACCTTGCCCCCCATCCGCTCCAACTTGCCCCCACCAGCTCCACTATGCCCTCTCAGCTCCAACTTTCCCCTATCAGCTCCACTATGCCCCCCAGCAGCTCCAACTTGCCACCATCCGCTCCAACTTGCCCCCCCATCCGCTCCAACTTGCCCCACCAGATCCACTTTGCCCCCCCCTCAGCTCCAACTTGCCCCCCCTCAGCTCCAACTTGCCCCCCCTCAGCTCCACTTTGACCCTCATCCGCTCCAACTTGCCCCCACCAGCTCCAACTTGCCCCCATCATCTCCACTTTGCCCCACATCCGCTCCAACTTACCCCCTCAGCTCCACTATGCCCCCTCAGCTCCAACTTGCCCCCCATCACATACCTGTAGCTCCCGCGCAGTCTTCTCTTCAGTAATGCAGAGTGCGGCATGAATCCCAGCGCGCTCTGCATTACTAAAGATCCGACCCAATAAGGGAGCGCTGTAACAACACAGACCTGACTGTGTTGTGGTTCCCGGCGTGGTGTGTGCGGGCGCAGCTCTTCTCCGCTGCATGCCCGCGCCCCCAGTACGTGTGCGCCCTAGGCTGGTGCCTACCTCGCCTATAGGTGGAGCCGGCCCTGCACACAGTCTGACCTCCTAAAAAGAGGGACAACAGGGTGGGAAAGAGGGACAGAGGGATTTGGTGCTCAAAGAGGGACTGTCCCTCCTAAAGAGGGACACTTGGGATGTATGGTATGTGTCTGCCTGTGTGTTGCATATGTCTGTGTTTATCAGTGTGTCTGCATTTCACACACGTGCGCCCAATGGTCATAACATGACGGGCAACGCCGTCCCACATTGCTAGTAAATAATAAACAGAGGAAAGGCACACAGGCTGTACCCTCAGCAGTGCAGCACCAATGAAATGGAGATCCAGTCCCAGAATGCATCCTGTTGAAGTTTCATTGGTGGTACCCAGCTGAAGTTGGAAACATAATCCATTATTAATGATGGTGGAAGGGACAGAGAAGAGATAAAAATTACCATTTAGGTTGTACTGATGCTCTCACAGAGCCTTCAAGGTCTTACTACCTACTTCATACAGTTATGTGCCGACTGAGATCATATTCCTCAGTATATCATTTCACATGTGAATCCGAAGGTCTTCTCCATTCTGCTTGTTTACAATTCCATGGATGACCTGCATTATCTGGGCTATTGTTCATGCCACATCTGTACTGTACTTGTCTCACGTTGTTAGTTTATATGCTGCACCATACAAAAGGATGAATGGCACTTCCGGAATTAATTAAAATCACATATAGCTTTATTTGGCTCTTTAAAATTCAATAGCAAATTAAGCAGGACAGAGATGAGAAAAAATGGATCTCGTATGAAACAGGACTAGCAATCACAGTCTAACGCGTTTCGCGCTTACATCAGCGCTTAATCATAGACACATTTTGTTATAATGTTGCACGTTATATGTTACGAAATGTAGTAGCACCTTTTTCTTTTGTGTTTCAATATGCTGCACCATGCCTGTAATTCTTCTGTCTTATATTTTTCTAAATAAAAATAATAATTTATAAAATTACTATTGATTTCAATGTTGTTTTCAACCCCTTGAATGTTAGAATGATCTCCACCACAGTGCAAAGAAATGGAATAAAGGCCCGACGTTCAAGGGGTTAAAAGCCTCATTTCAGTCTGAGATTTGAGGAAGGAATTTTTTTTTCTCCCCTCTGATCTGCTGGTTTGCTCCAGAATAGCTCCTCTTTGCCGGTATACAGTAGGCGCACAGGGCTCTATGTGAAGACACAGACTGTGGTTTAGAAATTCAGGTATAAATTTAATCCTAGTTTTAACATTATTTTATCTTCAGGCCGCAGTGTCCAAAACCCTATCACTTTTGAAAATGTGACTGTATTAGAATATGACAGAAATATGACAAAAGTCACATTCTTCGGAAAGAAGGACAATATCAAAAATTAACATCAAAACAAACCAGATCTTCAAACAAGTGAAGTTATTAAATCCAGCTTTAACTCCAAAACAAATTACCTAAAAAAATATTACTATTAAAATATGTGTAGAAATTCCATAGGACCTAATTCATCCTACTCAAGTGGAGAAATTCTGGGGCAAATCATCAACTGGGTACAAATATTCCCACAACTTAATCTGAATTTCCAAATCTCCTATAGAGAGGGAAAAAAAACAAAAAAACCCTCAAAACACTAATTACTGATATTTTGTCTAAACCTTAATCTGTGGCCAGCTAATTCGCATTATGATAATGTACAGACTATCACTCACCTGTCCTGGTACTTGTAGGAATGAATGTCTTCTTAGACACCAGATGATCTCTTACATACGGCTCTTCTCCTCTTTCTATCACCAGTATAACTGCAGGCTTCCCACTGATATAACCTGTGTATGGATATGTATTATAGTATTGATATTTATGATTCAATACAATTAATATTTGTGAAAATAACAAATTACTTAACATTGAATATACGAAATTATTTTTTTCTCTAGCACTTAAAAGTAACTTTTGTGATTTTTTATAGAAATTTCAAAATCATGGATATATTCTACTAACCACTTCGTATTTAGTAAACTTATTTCTGAGTTATCTAGCACCTCCCCCACTCACTGACACTTAACCCTTCTCGTGCTAGTGGAGGTTGGCAATGTACTTCTGAGCAGTCAGTGAAAAGGGAATGTATGGATAGGTAGGCCTGTAAACAGCACAATCTATGACTATAAATAACAAAGTAGTTGTCTAAATAAAAAATGGATAACACAACATAAAAGTGATTTTGACAAGCTCTTTTTTAAAGGTGACAGGGTCCCTTTAAATACTAATCATGTTTCCCATATGAAAGGTTTCTGGTATTTAGGGTGATCTTGTTACCTAGTGATATAAGGGTTCGGTAATTCTCCATCATGACATCCCTGTACAGTCCCTTCTCTTCTTCTCTTAAACAGTCCCACTCCTCCTTGGAGAAGTAAACTGCAACTTCATCAAACTCAGTTTGGTCCTAAAAAAGAAAATTATTTAAATCAGGATTTTTTTCTTCTTGGAAAAATCACTTAAAGGGATACTAATGTTTCACAAAAACAGCAGCTCCAATTAATCTTCATAGAATTTGGGCCATGGAAAGTGTTATTTCACTACAGAGTTGCAGTTCAAGAGTAATAGACTGATAAAGTATCCCCCTCCCGCCCCTTTTACCTAGTGTAAGCCACCTCCCATCAGATGTGGAATCTGGTCCACAGGCCAGACAGATCACAGCAAGGGACAATCTTCTTACTGTGAGTGTAAGGAAAACCCTGCCCCCCTTGACAGGTTTTTCAGGTTTTTCCCTTACGCTAATTGAAGATTGTTCCACTCAGCAAGCCATCTGCTGCTCTGAGCTGGGAAGTGTTACATCAGTAAAAGGGGCAGGAGGGGTATACTTTATTATTCAATTACTCTTGCACTACAACTCTGACAGTATTGAAATAACACTCTCCATGGCCCAAATACTATGAAGATTAATTGAAGCTGCTTTTATTGTGAAACATTACTAACCCTTTAAATGATTCATGAAAACATGTAAATGAAGCATTTTCCATATAGACAATTCTGTGATGGTTTAAGCTTAGCTGTACCCTTGCTTTTCTTCCCTTCCTTTTTGTGTAGATAGCAGCCACATGTATGTGTTATGTATCTATATCAGCTTCTCTCTCCTCTTTGACCATAGGATTAAAGGGTTAGCAATGTCCAAAAAAAAGTTTTTTGTATATAGAAGAGCTTAAAAAGCTGAGCTAAATGCAAGAAAATGCATCTCTTAAACCGCCATGGTTTGAGAGATACAGGCATTTAAAGTTATATATCTCCTATTGACAGCTGTAAAGCTGTCAGCAAGAGATCCATGTCAGCTGACATGGAGGCGCTTGAGCAGTGCCGCAATCTCGTAAGTTACAACGAATCCCTTCACTGGAATAGTCTAAAGTGTGTGCCTGGTTTGCAAGCACACGTTTTAGACCATTCCAGTGAAGGGATTTGTTGTAACTAATGAGATTGCGGCACTGCTTTTGCTCCTCCGTGTCAGCCGACACGGATCTCTTGCTGACAGCTTTACAGCTGTCAGTAGGAGATATCGAACTTTAAATGCCTGTATCTCTCAAACCATAGCGGAGATATACTTTTTCTTGCATTTAGCTCAGCCTTTTAAGCCCTTCTAAATGCAAAAATCTTTTTTTTTTGGACATTACTAACCCTTTAAATTACTTTCTTTCTGCACAATTGGGACTGTTGGGAACATAAAGTGAGGCCCCTGGCGGCTAAACACGTGTTTAAATGCCCCTGTTCCAAACACAATTTTTTTCCTCTTGTATTCTGTGGGGCAAAGTGAGCATTACAAGCTGACAGTAACAGCTCCACCTTCAGGTGGCAGTTTGTGCTGTAATAACTACCGAATGCAGCATTTACCTGCATAAAGACTTTCATATCAACTCAGCAGGAAAAGATCTACAATATACTGTCCATAATTACACTTTACTGCTACTTTAAAGCCTAGGTCTGGTCACACTGATAATGAAGTTAGACAAAGTGGCCACAGTGGAGGAGAAAAGGTCTTATCTCAGATTCTCTCTCTCCCTCTCTACCATCTGTCTATCTATATAGTAAGCACGCCAAAAGAAAAGACATTTAAAATTGCTGGAATACACCAATTTTGACCACAATAGCTAAAAGCAAATACACAAAGTTTTAGTTCATATCCATATTTTCAACATCAACCCTGTACACCATACAAACAAAGAAGGTGAATGTCACAGGACTCAGACATATACAGCATACAGATCAGACACACAGTATAGTGCATATATAATATGGATTTATCCTACAGATACGCAGAGATCAGACACACAGTATGGTGTATATATAATATGGATTTATCATACAGATACACAGAGATCAGACACACAGTATAATATATATAATATATGGATTTATCCTACAGATACGCAGAGATCAGACACACAGTATGGTGTATATATAATATGGATTTATCATACAGATACACACAGATCAGACACACAGTATAGTGTATAATATATAATATGGATTTATCATACAGATACACATAGATCGCAAAACGCAGTACAGTGCATATATAATAAGGATTTATCATTTAGATACACAGAGATCAGACACACAGTATAATGTATATATAATATGGATCACACAGATGCACAGAGATCACACACAGTATAGTGTGCATATATAATATGGATTTATCATACAGATACACAGAGCACAGACACAGAGTATAGTGTGTATATATAATATGGATTTATTATACAGATACACAGAGATCAGACACACAGTACAGTGTATATATAATATAGATTTATCATAGGGATACACAGAGATCAGACACACAGTATAGTGTATATATAATATGGATTTATCATAGGGATACACAGAGATCAGACACACAGTACAGTGTATATATAATATAGATTTATCATAGGGATACACAGAGATCAGACACACAGTATAGTGTGTATATAATATGGATTTATCATACAGACACACAGAGATCAGACACACACAGTATAGTGTATGTATAATATGGATTTATCATACAGATACACATAGATCAGACACACAGTATAGTGTATATATATAATATGGATTTATCATACAGATACACAGCGATCAGACACACAGTACAGTGTATATATAATATAGATTTATTATAGGGATACACAGAGATCAGACACACAGTACAGTGTATATATAATATAGATTTATCATAGGGATACACAGAGATCAGACACACAGTATAGTGTGTGTATATAATATGGATTTATCATACAGATACACAGAGATCAGACACACAGTATAGTGTATATATAATATGGATTTATCATACAGATACACAGCGATCAGACACACAGTACAGTGTATATATAATATAGATTTATCATAGGGATACACAGAGATCAGACACACAGTATAGTGTATATATCAAATGGATGTATCATACAGATAGATACAGTATAGTGTATATATAATATGGATTTATCATACAGTTACACAGATATTAGACACACAGTATAGTGTATATATAATATGGATTTATCATACAGATACACAGAGATCAGACACACAGTATAGTGTATATATAATACAGATTTATCATACAGACATAGACCAGGCACACAGTATGGTGTGTGTATATATAATATGGATTTATCATACAGAGATAAGACACACAGAGCAGGTAAATGTCCAAGGAATCAGACACATACAGTATACAGACATGGACCAGACACACAGGAGAGGGAGTGTATGTGTAATATGGATTTCTCATACAAACACACAGATTAGATTAATTTCACAGGACACACGATATTTATTAAACGGGATGTCAAACAGTCACAGGATCCTGTCAGCCCCACGCAGGGACATCTGTCTACATCCACAAGCACACAACTAGAGAGGAAAGTGATCACTTACCATGTTACGGTGGTACTAACACCCCTCCTACTGTAAAACACCATCCAGAAGACACATGAAATAGCGTCCGTGTGGAAACAAGAGATCTACGTGTAACGTTCCTATTAGGGAGCAGTGACATCTAGTGGTGAGAAGAAGGAATACAGGGGATTAGAGTTTAGCTGAAGCTGTTTAGCACCAGATTTCAGCCTTGAATTGTTATCCTCTGCAGTGTGATGCTGATCAGTGTTTCTCGGCTATCTCTATGGAAAGTACCCTCTATATTTCCATAGATAACCCACCCGTCAATTGAATAATACACATTTAGTATGCACAGGTTCATAAAACCCCATCATATCACCATAAACAGTGCAGGTAATTTATTGGCACACAGATATATGGTCACACACGCACACACAAACACATGCAATCTCTCTCTCATAGAAACACATAATTTCACACACAGGCACATAGTCATACACACAGGTGTACACTCATACACGCTTTCAGACACATACATACACTCACACATATGAACCCACATACTTACACGCACAAATGTGTATATATAGATAGATACACACACATACAAGCACACATACAGACACACAGCCATCATTATATGGTGCCTCAAGTTTTCTATGAATGACAAAAATGTGAATATTGATTCTTAAATTCAGATTTATGTTTATTTTTTTTTTTATGATTGTAACCTGATAATAACTGGATATGTAGGTATTGTACCCTTCATTACGGCCTTGATAAATTAATTTTAATTTGTTAGGAGTGCCCCAAAAGATCCAGATTTGTGCATGCCCAGAGACCGACATCACTAAGAAGAGGCATCTGTTGTCTGGAGCTGTTTCCTGACTATCAATCTGAGGGGTCCTAGTGTGGAACTGGGCATATGGAACTGCATCCAGAGCAGACACTAGTGTCAGTGTAACATTTGCTGGCAGTGGTGTAACTATAGGGGTCGCACCTTCGTCCGGGTCCGTCACTCCAGGGGCCAGGCCACCCCCTCTGACCCCCTCGCCTGATGCCCTCAATTAAGTAATGCAGAGTGCTGGGGTTCTGCATTATAAGAGTACCAGTCTGCCTTTGGGACATCAATATTCCCTCCAGCAGACCGGCACTCTCGTAATGCAGAGAGCTGGGAGATGACATCATCATGACATCATCTCCCAGCGCTCTGCATCACTGAAGAGGGCCGCGCGGGAGAAGAGCTCTGTGCAGAAAGAGGCACAGACCTGTCCTTTGCTACTGGACCACCAGGGAGGTAGGAGATTTAGGGTCATTGTGGCTATTGGGGAGCAATGTGGAAGGGGCATTGTGGAGATTGAGGGGCATTGTGGAAGGGGCAATGTGGAGATTGGGGGAAAATGTGGAGATGGGGCCATTGTGGAAGGGGCAATGTGGAGACTGAGGGGCATTGTGGAGATTGAGGAGCAATGTGGAGATTGAGGGGCATTGTGGAAGATGCACTGTGGAGATTGAGGGGCATTGTGGAAGGGGCAATGTGGAGACTGAGGGGCATTGTGGAAGGGGCAATGTGGAGATTGAGGGGCATTGTGGAGACTGAGGGGCATTGTGGAGATTGAGGGGCAATGTGGAGGTAGCCAATGTGGTTGAGGGGGCCAGTGTGGTTGAGGGGGGTCCATGGCAATTCTTGCACCAAGGCCCTGTGGCTTCTAATTACGCCTCTGTTTGCTGGTGATCAAGATGGAGTCTGTTGGGCTAAGGAGGGAGGATATGGATAGGGTTTATTTGTACCAGAAATAATTTATCTCATTCTAGCAGAACTCCCTTATCGGTTCATGGATAGGTGAAAGTGAGATAACTGGCTGAGAAACGTGAGGTAGAGGGTATGACAGAATAGCTTTGTGCTGTGGGGGATTATGGGAATGGATAAAACTGGTCGTTTTCTCAGAACCTTGTGGGCAGATCTGGGGGCAGAAAAGGGACACCTGTGTTCTATGGGCAAGTATACATGTTATGCTAAATATGCACCACTAATGTATTTCAATGTAAACAGCTTACATCACATTTCCTGTGGAATGTCTATTACTAACCATTCCAAACAATAGCTGGAAGATTCTGTTCTCAGACTTCTCTGAGGGCAGATCTCCCTGCAGCTACTTGTATGCAGAAAGAGCATTAAAGCTTTATGGGATCTGATCCCTTGTCCATGTGCAGAACGCAGGCACTTTCCTTTTCTCCCTGGTTGCCATCAGGTCTGTTGCTGGAACACCCCAGTGTTAAACTATCAGGTAGAACACCTTCACTTGAAGCTCCCAGTTTCCTGGATCGAGGTCTTGATGACTGAGGAAGTCTGAGACTATATTTTCCATCCCTGGGATGTGGACGGCCAGGATGGCCGGTACATGGGCCTCTGCTCACAGGATGAAATTCTTCACTTACCTCCATGCTATCTTGCTGCGAGTTCCCCGTGGCAGTTGATGGATGCCACCACTGTAGATTTGTTTGACTGAATCCTCACCGGTGTCCAAGCAAGTACCTGGGACTAGTGCAGAAGAGCCAGACAAACCGCTCTGAGTTCCAGAATGTTGACGGACAGGAGACTCTCCTTCCCTGACCACCTGCCCTTGCAAATTTTTGTAAAATCTGAAAATTTGTATACCTTAGCTTGAACAGCACTAGTACTATTACTAATGAATATATTGAAGATACCCTGACATTGACCCCTATGATACTCCACAAATAACCAGTCCTTCCTCTGAAAGAATACAATTGAATGTGACACTGCTGCCTGTTTTAAAGAAAGGGTATTCTTTTATTTTAACTTTACATATTAAGCATAGTATAATATGTAACGTCAGATTGCCTTGACTACCCTCCCTTCCCGACAATCTTCACCTATTTTTTTTTACCCACACTTTATGTCCCTGATGTGTTAGGTCATTGAATTTCCCAATCTGTGGAGTTTTCTGTCTTTGGACAGAGAAAGCTGGAATATCTATAAAAGCTTGCAAGTCTACATGCAGTACTGATTGCTCTCCATGCTGTGTATGTGGCTTTTCTATATTGTTACACTGTCTTTTTAAATAGTATATTTTTTACATTTCTACACTCTATATCAGTGCTTCTCAATCTTTTTTGCTCGGGGCACCCCTAACATGTAATCTAGAACATTCGGGGTACCCCTAACATATTTAATGTACTTTATCAAGGGCATAATGAAGGGTACAATACAAAAATATACAGTTCTTATTAGGTCTTATAATCATAATAACAAAACTAAACATATTGTGCTTAAAGGGATAGTAATACTTCGTTTTAACTTTATTTTATTTTGTAGGCATTAAAAAAACATGAAGAATGATATAAGTCTTATCTCTGAAACCTTTATGGTTTAAGAGATATTCACAAAGTATCCCTTCCTTGTTCAACCAGATCAGAAGGGAGGTGCCCAGGTAGATTGCAGAGAGGGACAATCTTCAATTAAGATAAGGGAAAAAGCTGAAAAACTTGTCAAGGGGGGGAAGGGCTTTCATTGTTTTCATACAAAGAAAATTGTCCCCTTCTGTTATCTGTCCTGTCATACAACCAGACTCACATTTGAGAAGAGATGGCTTACACTAGGTAAAAGGGGTGGGGAGGGGAACTTTGCTTGTGAATATCTCATAAATCATAAAGGTTTGAGAGATAAGACTTATATCATTCTTCATGTTTTTTTAATTCCTACAAAATAAAATAAAGTTAAAACGAAGTATTACTATCCCTTTAACAATTTCTATAAACCTTTATTTAAAAGTCCATTTTTGTTAGTCTTTATAGAAAACACAGGGCACCCGTGACCCTAAGTTGATGTCCGAGGCACACCAAAGTGCCACGGCACCCTGGTTGAGAATCACTGCTCTATCTGATGTCACAGCCCCACACAGAATGTCTTCTGGAAGATGGGGAGAACGGAAGTACACTTTTACCTCAGAAATATGACAGAAGGTAAAAACAGGCACCAGGCTGGCTTGATAATATAAAATCCCAAAAACCTGCCACTCATATAAAATGGAGCTAGAAAAAGCATCCGAGGATCAATAAAAACAACATCTATGAGGTCTTTCCTGGAGACAGCATTCCCTCCAAAAAAATGGAGGTAACATTTAATCACGGAGAAAAAGGCAGAAGATAAATATAGACAGCAGGATGACCCTAGAATTACCCCACTACCCAACTCCCATGCGTCTCACATCACCATGGTTTACCTCATTATTCCTACAATGTCCTTGCAAAAGCTTTACTAAAATCCACATAAGTTATATCTAGTGCTCCACCCTTGTCCATCAACTAGATATGTTTGGCAAGATCTTTCTGTTATGAAGTCATGATGGCATGGTCCATACAAGTCATCACACTTCAGATATGCAACAGTTACTTGTTTCAATAGAGTTTTCATTCTCCCCAGCTAAAGATGTCGGACTCGAAGGCCTGTATAAGATTTCCCACATTCAGAACAAAGAAGTTCTTTCTCCTCTGTATGGAACATCTGACGTCTAAAAAAGATTGAATTTTCTTTTAAAATATTTTCCACCTTGAGGACATAAAAATGTGGGGGTTTTTTACTTTTATTCAACAAATTGAACTTTATTGATAAGAAATAAGATACAGCATGTTAAAGAAAACTACCAATAATACATACAATACTTTGGTATAATAAAACTATTGTGTAATAAAGTTAATGAAGAAGAAATTATATCAGCAAAGGAAATAAAGAAAAGAATAGAACAGAAGGGAAAGGAGAGACAAACAGGAAAGGGTAGAAGAAGATAGGATTTGAATCCAATGTAGAAAATAGTAGAGAGGGAAAAGTGCATGTGTGTGTGTGTGTGTGTGGGGGGGGGGGGTTGATGAGTTGTGAAAGTTTTATAATGATTGATTGCCTCCAGAGAATCTAGAGAACAGATCTGAAGATAAGTAGTAGCTAACAAAAATGGTTTATCTCCTGCTGAATCCTCTCATTTGTAACAATATCTGATTTCTCAGGGGTTGGTGTGATAGTAGTGTTGTTAATAGTGAGGGTAATATCTGGGGTAGGGCTGGTTGGAAAGGGGGAAGATAATTAGTTCAGTTTTGCCAAGGTTAAGTTTGAGTTGACGGGAGGACATCAAGGAAGACACAGCAGACAGACAATCAGATACCTGGGACAGGAGGGAAGGGGAGAGGTCAGGCAAGGAAAGATAGATTGAGTGTGTGTCATCAGCATAGAGATGATGGTGAAACCCAAAGGAGTTTATTAGTTTGCAGAGGGATGCAGTGTAAATTGAAAAGAGCAATGGGCCCAGGACTGATTTTTGAGGCACTGTGACAGAGAGTGGAAAGGGTGGGGAAGTGAAGCCAGAGTAGGACACACTGAAGGAGCGTTTTCAGAGATATGATGAAAACCAAGAGAGGACGGTGTCACAGAGACTTAGGGGATGGAGGGCTTGGAAGCCCTTCATTCTCTATATACATACAGAACTGGCAAATGTTTTAGGCAGGTGTGAAAAATGCTGTAAAGTAAGAGTGCTTTAAAAAATAGACATGTTATTAGTTTAATTTTTATCAATTAACAAAATGAAAAGTTAGTGAACAGACAAAAAAAATCTAAAATCAATATTTGGTGTGACCACCCTTTTGCCATAAAACAGCATCAATTCTTCTACGTACACTTGCACAAAGTCAGGGATTTTGTATTCATATAGTCAGTTGTATGATTAAAAAATTATACTAAACAGGTGCTAATGATTATCAATGTAATATATAGGTTTAAACACAATAATTAACTGAAACAGAAACAGCTGTGTAGGAGGAATAAAGCTGGTTGAGGAAAAGCCAAACTCAGCTAACAAGGTGAGGTTGCTGAAGACAGTTTCATGTCAAAAGTCATACACCATGGCAAGACTGAGCACAGTGACATGACACAAGGTAGTTATACTGCATCAGCAAGGTCTCTTCCAGGCAGAAATTTCAAAGCAGGAATGGGTTCCCGGTTACACCCTTCCCTACTCACTAGAATTGTTTCCTGATTATCTTCCTGCTCACTGGGATTGCTTCCTGGTTACAGCCCTTCCTGCTCAGTAGAATTGCTTCCTGGTTACACCCCTCCCTACACAATAGAATGCGTTCCTGGTTACACCCTTCCCTACTCACTAGAATTGTTTCCTGATTATCCATCTCCCTAGTCACTGGGATTGCTTCCTGGTTACAGCCCTTCCTGCTCATTACAATTCCTTCCTGGTTATCTCTCCCTGCTCACTAGAATTGCTTCCTGATTACCCATCTCCCCTGCTCACTATAGATCCTTCCTTGTTGCACCCCACTCCAGATTCCTCTCACACGCCACAATTCTTGCTAAAATTCCTTCATAAACACTCCACTCCTAGCTTGCTAAATTCATTGATGGTTACCACAAATGGCAATTTTCAAAGTGAGTTGACAGTGAGATATTTGAATTATTAAATCTAAGCATTCACTATAAGGGCTATTTAAGAGTTATGTACCTGGGTGGCATGACGCCCCCATCCCTATTCGGAAGATTACCTGGTTACACTTCCCCTGGTTACATCCCTCCTGTCAGACCCCGGCCCACGAAGTCCTGCTCTGCTTATTTACAGCTTTGTCTGGTTCTCTGGACACATCTGCTCCACTTACTTCTCATCAGCTATTACCTATGATCCTACCCGCTCTCCTAGACACACTCCTGAGGAAAACATCACGCAGCCATAACTGCAGTGCAGGTGTCTACCTCTCTTGACTTCAAGAGTTTTAATTCCAGACTTCTAACCTAGACCATGGCTCGTTCCTCACCACACTTGTTTGCTGCATGCCCTAACCTCCTGCTACATTCTAAAGCTCCAGACTTTTTTTTTATCTTCTTATACTGCTTCTTACCTGTATGTTTGTGTATGCCACTCGCTGCTGCTTACATCACAAAGCAAGTGTATCCATCCTCAAGGCCGGATTTACATCTCAGGAGCCTGTAGGCACAGAAATCTAAAGCGCCCCCCCAGTCATCTCCACTGGACACCTCCACAATGCTCCTAATCTCCACATTTCCCCCATCATCTCCATATTGCCCTCACACTGCCCCCCATTAGCTCCAACTTGCCCCCATCAGCACCATGTCACCCTCACATTGCCCCCCATCAGCTCCAACTTGCCCCCACCATCTCCATATTGCCCCATCAGCTCCAACTTGCCCCCCATCAGCTCCGTGTTACCCTCACATTGCCCCATCAGCTCCACATTTCCCCCACCATCTCCATATTGTCCACACATTGCTCCCCATCAGCTCCAACTTGCCCCCATCAGCTCCATGTTACCCTCACATTGTCCCCACCATCTCCATATTGCCCTCCATCGGTTCCAACTTGCCCCCCATTAGCTCCACATTGCCCCCACCATCTCCATGTTGCCCTCACATTGCATCCCCCCCCCATTGTCCATTTCCTACCTCCCCCCGTTGTCCGTTTCCTACCTCCCTGGCAGGAGATCTGTCATCTGTGCCTCCTTTGGCACAGTCCTGTAGCTGCTGGAGCTCCCTCGCGCTCTCCTATTCAGGAATGCAGAGCGCTGGGAGATGATGTCCAGGACCATCATGGGTAGATTCCACTTAAGGACCCATGACGGTCCTGGACCGTCATGGGATAAACGATAGCAGCGTGCCTCTGTGCACGCTGCTATAATTTATTCCAGACTGAGACTGAACGCTCTGGTACCGGAGAGTTCAGTCTCAGCCGTGCCGGGTCATGTGATCACTGTCCCTTATTATCTGTCCCTTACCAGCAAAGTAAGGGACAGAGAAGCAGAGAGGAGACAACTACTGGTCTAAAAAAAAAATCAGCAGCTGGGGGTATTGACCCCTTCACTGCTGTGCTGGAGGCTGGATGTTAGCAGGTCAATTTTTGACCTGCTAAAATCAACTTTTGTTTTTTTTTTTTTGTTTTTTTAAAAAGACACAGCACAATTTTTTTTTGCGAAAAAAAAAAATTGATTTAAAAAAAACGTCAGTTACCAAAAGTGGAAGTGTGATTGTTGTGGAGCCATGTTTTCTTTAATTTTACTAAAATAAATGCTGGGCTATCCATATAAGTGTGGTATCAAAAGAAAGCCCTATTTGTGGGTAAAAAACGGTATATAATTTTCATGGGTAAAATAAAGGACTTAGAGGGAAAACACTGTTGAACAAAAACATAGTCACAAATGTCAGAATTGCTCCGGTCCTTAAAGGGCTAGTAATGTTTCACAAAAACAGCAGCTCCAATTAATCTTCATAATATTTGAGCCATAGAGAGTGTTATTTCATTACTGTTAGAGTTGTAGTTCAAGAGTAATTGAATGATAAAGTATCCCCTTCCCGCCCCTTTTACCTAGTGTAAGCCGCCTCCCCTCAGATGTGGAATCCAGTCCATGGACCAGACAGCTCACATCAAGGGTCAATCTTCTTACTGTGAGAACAATGAAAACCCTGCCCCCCTTGACAGGTTTTCAGCTTTTTCCCTTATCTTAATTGAAGATTGTTCCTCTCTGCAATCTACCTGGATACTCCCTGCTGCTCTAAGCTGAGCAGTGTTACATCAGTAAAAGGGGCGGGATGGAGATACTTTATCATTCAATTACTCTTGAACTACTCTGACAGTATTGAAATAACTCTCTCCATGGCCTAAATACTATGATGATTAATTAGAGCTGCTTTTATTATGAAACATTACTATCCCTTTAAGTGAAATCCACCTCAGATTTTCCCGGGTCCTTAAGGGGTTAAAGAAAATTGTCCTTCTTTGGAAGTGGCTGCTTATCAAGTGAAATTGAGCTCTGTGTGGAGGCAGACATAAGTAGTCATTCTCTTTGTTATTAAATTGTGTGAAGATCGCTGTATTTAACACGTTTATTGTTCAAACTGGGCACATGCAACTGCCTCCAGAGGTAACAGCTCCTGGGTGTAGGGGAAGAGAGACATCTCTATCCTATGTGCACGCATACTTGGATATTATGCCTAAATATTTACTCCTAATATATTTAATGTAAACGTCTTAAAGTGATAGCAACCTTATGTATTATTACAGACATTAAAAAAATTAAGAACTATGTAAGTCTTATCTCTCAAACCTTTATGGTTTGAGAGGTATTCAAAACTAAAGTTCCTTTTTTTCTGTCTGTTTTAGTCAATTCTGCCATCTAGCTGACAGACTTGGATTCTGGTCCGCAGATCAGCTGGTGGCTCTTCAGCAGAGCCAAGATCATGATCTTTAAAAACAACTACTTCATTGGAATGGTCTACAAAGAGTGCCTGGTTTGCAAGCACACTTTGTAGACCGTTCCAATGAAGTAGTTATTTTTAAAGATCGTGATCTTGGCTCTAAGGAGCCGTTGACTGGTCTGCGGACCAGAATCCAAGTCTGTCAGCTAGATGGCAGACTTGACTAAAACAGCCAGGAAGAGGGAACTTTAGTTTTGAATATCTCTCAAACCAAAAAGGCTTGAGAGATAAGACTTACATAGTTCTTAATATTTTTTTAAATGTCTATAATAATAAATAAAATGTAAACTAGGTATTACTATCACTTTAAGCCACATTCCCTGTGGAATGTCTATTAACAACAATTCGAAACTATAGCTGGCAGATTATGTTCTCAAGATTCTTTGAGGACAAATCTCCCTGTGGCTATTTGTATGCAGAAAGAGCATTAAAGTGATAGTAATGTCTAAAAAAAACTTTTTTCCACTTAGAAGAGCTTAAAAAGCTGATCTAAATGCAAAAAAACATATCTCTCAAACCGCTATGGTTTAAGAGATGGAGGCGTTTAAAGTTTGATTTCTCCTACTGACAGCTGTAAAGCTGTCAGCAGGAGATCCGTGTCTGTCGACACGGTGGCGCTTGAGAAGTGCCGGGATCTCGTTACTTACACGGAATCCCTTCATTGGAATGGTCTAAAACGTGTGCCTGAACAATAGGCACACGTTTTAGAGCATTCCAATGAAGGGATTCCGTGTAAGTAACGAGATCTCGGCACTTCTCAAGCGCCACCGTGTCGACCGACACGGATCTCCTGCAGCTGTCAGTAGGAGAAATCAAACTTTAAACGCCTGTATCTCTTAAACCATAGCGGTTTGAGAGATACGTTTTTTTGCATTTCGATCAGCTTTTTAAGCTCTTCTAAATGCAAAAAAAAAGGTTTTTTTAGACATTACTAACACTTTAAAGCTTTATGTTCAATCCAACACTGATCTAAGTGGAACTGGATTATTTATTTCCACAACAAGACAGAACCCAACAAGTAATCCTGCACCACTGCAAACAGGCAAGACAAAGCAAGAGATATGCCAAGATAACATATGAACTTTGTCTGAAGGGTGTCAACCTTCATCCCTAGAAGGATGGGAGATTGGAACGGAATCAAAGAAGACTTCTTGAAATTCATCACCCAGCCGTGTTGTTCCAGAACAGAGATGTGTGTCTGTGAGGATGTAACAGCTCCGCCAAAGGTGCCTTCAGCAGGAAATTTTCCAGATAAGGAGAGGAGATTCCTAGAGACCAAATATGGCTGGGCAAGGCAGCCGTAATCTTTGTGGGAACCTGTGGAGCAAATACCAGTCCAAAGGGCAAAGCCGTAAACTGAAAAAGGATAACTTGACATACGAAGCTAAAAAAATCTCTGATGTTGCTTGCAAATAGATGTGAAAGTCTGCTTCCTGTATATCCAGAAATTCCCCTGGACTCATGGAAGAAAAGATCAAGACTCTTCAGGTCCAGGACCGGGCAACAGCCGCCATCTTTCTTGGGGACTAAGAAAGGATTGGAAATAACCCCATAAAGCTTTCCTAAAAGGGGACCAGAATTAGGATATCAAATTCACCAGGGTCTGAACCACCTCCCAAAACTGAAGGGTTTCCGCAGGATCACGTGACATGAAAACAAGATGAAGAAGAGACTTCTTGAAATCTATGTGATAAACCTCTGAAATATCCTTGAGATCCCATGAATTCATCAAGTAGAGGGCCCACAATTCATGGAAATGATGCAGCCCCCCTCCAATGGCCAGAGGTATATCGGGACTCCATGAGTCATATTAGTAAAGACATATCAGTGGAGGGCTTTTGGGCAGGTTTCTTGCCCGCCCAGCCACCTTGGGTTAGAGAAATAAGTGAGACTTGCTCAAGGAGGCATTAGGAGTCTTGGCTGCTTGAACGTAGAGGCAGGTGAACTAAAGAGTGAGGTTTCTGTGGAAAAGGCATATTCATAGGAGTAACCTGACATAACAGAGAATTCTTGACCCCAGTGGCATGGCTTATTGCTTTATCCAGTTTTGGACTAAAGGGAAGGGTTATAAGGGACTTTTTAGATGACGACAGCAAATCAGATCTTCAGCCAAAGTGTACTGTGTACCACAACTGAGAAGGGAGATGTTTTACAGAGGAACTTAACATACTCTAAGGATGCCTCACAAATATAAGTTTTAGCCTCACTGATTATGAAAACCATAAGAACAACGTTCTCTATGGAAGAGTTTCAATGAACTGCTTCCAATAATTGTTTTCTCCAAACAGATGTGACCTTAGCTGCCCAACCTATGGCAAACACAATATGCAGTCCGGCCCCAAAGGCCGAGAAAAAAGTCAATTTAAGAAGTGAATGATGGAGCTGTAGTCCACAACAGATGGAGGTTGAACCATTGGCTAATTCTGCCTTAGTTAATTTCTTCTAATTAAAGTAATATAATTCATGTTTACTACAGCAAGGAACAAAAATCTCGTTTCCAGTGTGAACCATCTTGCTGGTAGGCCACTATCCCTGTGGCATGATGGATATCTGATACACTGCTGTCTACAACTACACGGAGTGATGATTCATAACTACTGCATTTAGAAGAACCTTCTGCTCCGTTTCTCCGTTTTTTGTGTTTTTCAGCTTTTTTCTCTGTGGGAGCCCTACCCACTGAAAACGAGCAGCGAGGATTCATCATATGTGAACTATCTACCATAAACTATTGGTTTATGTGGACATTTTTCATAGGTATATCTTGTTTTTAATTGTATATTGTCTTCTGTTTTATTTGAATATATATCCCTTATTTAGGAGTAGTTTGGGGTTTTGTCGTTGGTGAGCAGTGCGGTGGTACTATTTTGGGGGCCACTTTACTGTTCCCTACCTATATTGCTCATAAAATATTCCCAGTAATCCTTTCAATTCTTATTTGTGTACGGTTTTATCTAATTGGTAAACCCTAAAGCTTTGAGGTGAAGCGCAGCAGAATTACATTTATGATGATTCATAACTATCGTTTGTATACACTTTCAGGTCTACCCTAGAAATCATTATAAGAAGGACTTTCACACAGGAAGTCACACTTTCCACATGTGCCTATTCTGGATGTGTAGGTTCATCCTCTCCATGACTAACTCTGGGATGCATAAGCCATAAACATAGCATATGGAAATACCTTATCCTTGTTCTCACAAAATAATTTGTCACATTAACCCCTTAAGGAACGGGAAAATCTGAGGTCGTTTTCCCTTAAGGACCGGAGCAATTCTGACCTTTTTGACTATGTCTTTGTTCAACAATGTTTTCCCTCTTAGGCTTTTATTCCACCCCCATAAATTAGATACTGTTTTTCTATGCACAAATAGGGCTTTCATTTGATACCCCACTTATATAGATAACCCACCATTTACTTCATGAACATTTTTAAAAAAAGTAAAAAAAAACACCATTTTTTATTTTTTTCTTGGGATCAATTGGCCACAAAGGGTTAAATTTTTATGGAGACTGCATGAAAAGTATGACCGGTCAGTCATACCTACAAAATGCGCAGTTTAAAGTGGACACTGTCCCCCCTGGGTGAAAATCCCCATGTCCCTTTTTCCCACCCTATTTTGACACTTTTTTGTCCCTGGCATTTGGTGGTGTATATAAGTGTATTACATGGCTCCACAACAATCACACTTGCAATATTGTTTAGTTATATATATATTTTTTTTTTTAAATAAAACATTTTTTGTAAAAAAAAAGTATTGTGTTTTTTTTTATTTAAAAAAAAGAAAAAAAGTGTATAATTGCAGGTCAAAAATTGATCTGCATTTAGCCAGCCTCCTGCATCAGCAGTGAAGGGGTTAATACCCCCAGCTGCTGTTTTTTTTTTACCACTAGGTGTCTCCCGTCTACTTCTGTCTCCCTTACTTTGATAGCAAGGGAGACAGAAAAAGAGGAGACACACAGAGGTAAGCATGTGTTGTGTGCTTACCTCTGTCTCAGAATGCCAGTACATGTGATCGCTGATACAGCGATCGCATGAACCGGCAGAAAATAGAAGGGCTGAGACTGAATGCCCCGGTCTCGGAGCGGTCAGTCTCGGCCTGGAATTAATGATAGCAGCGTGCACGGAGGCATGCTGCTATCATTTAAGCCATGACGGTCCTGGACCATCATGGGTCGTTAAGGGTATAACAACCCATGACAGTGCAGGACCGTCATGGGTCCTTAAGGGGTTAAGAACATGATAAATCAGATCTCTTCAATGTAAACTGTAAACCTTTAACAGCATTTGTATTAGACCTAAAACATTTTCTGAATTGAGAAGATAGAAATAGGTTCGGCTGTGTGACTCATTTGCTGTTTAAAGGGATAGTGACCCTTTATTTAGATTTTACATATTCTGCAACTATATAATCCGTACCGTCACATTTACTATGCATTTTTTTATTTTTCCACCATTTTTCTCTATTTTTCCACTTTAAAGGGATAGTAATACTTAAAATGTAAAAAAAAAACATGTTGTAGGGTTTATCCCCCTGAGTAAAACAAGAGCACTCCCACTGCTGAAAGGTGTTTCATTCAAAAGTTATTAATTTTCAAAGTTTAATTTTTTAGGTGCAATATCACAGTGGCCTGAAATTGTACATTGGCGCTGTTGCTACACGATCCTATGGACAGCTCTGGACCATAAATCTCCATAGGATGGTGTAGCAACAGCGCCACTGTACAATTTCAGGGCACTGTGATATTGCACCTAAAAAGTTCGACTTTGAAAATTAATAACTTTTGAATGAAAACCCTTTCAGCAGTGGGAGTACTCTTGTTTTACTCAGGGGGATAAACCCTACAACATATTTTTTTTTTACATTTTAAGTATTACTGTCCCTTTAAGACCATGACATTAAGATCCCTGGATTTCTGATTCCAAAGAGGGTTCTTGTAGCCGATCAAAGCAGGAAGTAAAACAATGTTACACTATCACCTGCAGCACTGAGTGTCTCTGTGTACTGTTCTTCCATTGTATCACTACACCTGCTTTCATGTTCCCTGACAAAAATGCTATCTGCAAAAAAGGACAGAACAGTGTAAAAAAATATTAGAAGAAAAGTACAGGTAATTTCACTTATTATACAGTTGCACTGTCACCCTTTCTGTAAACTAGAACTCACACACATCACTTCTGAGTTTTCCACCCTCTGACTTTAGATTATGACCTCTTCTAGTATTTCTCTTTTCCTAAAAATTCTCCTCTCCTGAATTATATGTATCCTATCACCCCTATCCTTCCTTTCATCCAAGCTATTTATATTTAGGTTGTTGAGTCTGTCCTGGTAAGCTTTGTCCTGAAGACCTGTACTGTTTAGTGCCTCTACTTCTAACTGCTTCCAAATTTACTAAATGTTCATATGGATATGTAGTCTCCAGCCCTGGACACAGTGCTCTGTAAGTTGGCTGCTATTACCTCTTCCCATTCAACCCAGTATCCTGCTAGCTTTTCACACTGATGTACTGCATTGCTTGCCTATCTTCAAGTCATCTCATAATAATCCCCATGAGCCTCTCATCTGATGTTCTTGTCAGAACAGTGCAATTAAACCTGTATATACAGAACCTCTGGGTTCTGTATCTTATTTGCATTATCTTACACTTGCAATCTAGAACTCTTGTTCACACCTCCAATTATCCTAAATTCTTATGAATCTGGTTTTACTCTCCTGCAGCATCAACCCTCTTGCAGATTTCTGTGCAATCTGCAAAATGGTACAGCTTAACTTAAATACCACCAGTAATATTACTAATAAAGATATAGAAGACAACAGTCCACAGCACTGACCCCTGTGGCACTCCACTAGTAACCCGTCCTTCCTCTGAAACAATACACCTGAATGTGACACTGTCACCTCACAGAAAATAAAAATAGATACCAGGCTCACATGAGAATGACCCTAGGTGCTCAACTCCAAATGTGTACCACTCCTAATGGGTTCCCAATTATTCCTTCAGGGCCCTTGCAAAAACTTTACTAAAATTCTGATAAGCTACGTCTATTGCCCCACTCTTGTCTCTCACATGAGTAACAAACAAAAATTCAACCGAATTTGTTTGGCAAAGTCTGTTGTGAAGCTATGAACTGAGTAAGTCATCAAACTTCAAATATGCAACAGATCTGTCTTTTAATAGTGTTTCCATTACCCCAACTACAAATGTCAGTCTCAAAGGCCTGTAGACAATTTCCCAAATGTGGACCGTAAAAATGCCGCTTTCTCCGGTACGGAACCTCTGAGGTTTAAAAAGATTTGAATTTCTATTAAAATATTTTTGACATTGAGAACATAAAAATGGTTTCTCTCCTGTTTGAATCCTCTCATAGGTAAAAAAAAATGCTTATCTCCTGAATGACATCTATGAGCTCTAACAAGACTTTATTTCAGATTAAAACATTTCCCACCTTCAGAAGATGTGAATGGTTTCTCTCCTCAGATGTTTAAGAGTTGATTTACGTGTGACAAGACTTCAGATGTCTGTAAAACATTCACACTTAGAACATGAAACTGGTATCTCACCTGTATGAGTTCTTACGTGTTTATTAAGAGTTGATTTACAAGCAACATAGTTCCCACATTCAGAACACAAAAATATCTTCTATTCTAAATGAAATCTTTGATGTTTAACAAGACTTGATTTCATATTAAAACATTTCCCACATTCAGAACATGAAAATATTTTCTCTCGTGTGTGAATAATCTGATGTTTAAGAAGACTAGATTTCTCTCCAAAACATTTCCCACATTCAGAACATGGATATGGTTTTTCTCCTGTATGAATCCTCTGATGTGTAACGAGATGTGATTTCTTATTAAAACATTTCCCACATTCAGAACATGAAAAAGGTTTCTCTCCCGTGTGAATCCTCTGATGTGTAACAAGTAGAGATTTCATATGAAAACATTTCCCACATTCAGAACATGAAAACGGTTTCTCTCCTGTATGAATCCGCCTATGTGTAACAAGATGTGATTTCATATTAAAAGATTTCCCACATTCAGAACATGAAAATGGTTTCACTCCTGTATGGACCATCTGATGTGTAACAAGATGTGATTTTTTTGTAAAACATTTCCCACATTCACAACACGAAAATGGTTTCTCTCCTGTATGAATCCGCTGATGTGTAACAAGATGTGATTTCTTACAGAAACTTTTATGACACTCAGAACATGGAAATGGTTTCATATTCGTATGAATTTTTAGATGTGTAACAAGACTCGATTTTTCAACAAAACATTTCCCACAGTCGGAACATGAAAATGGTTTCTCTCCTGTATGAATCCTCTGATGTGTAACAAGATGTGATTTCCTATAAAACATTTTCTCACACTCAGAACATGAAAATTGTTTTACACCAGTATGAGTTTGTAAATGTTTATAAAGAGAGATGTTCTGTGCAAAACATTTCCCACATTCAAAACATGGATATAGTTTCTCTTCTGCATGAAACATTTTATGAGTTACAAGATCTGAATTGTCACCAAAACATTTTCCACATTCAGAACATGAAAGTAGTTTCTCTGCATGAATCTTGTGATGGGTTACAAGGCCCGAGTTGTCTCTAAAACATTTCCCACATTTATCACATGAAAAAGGTTTCTCTCCTGTATGAATCCTTTGATGTGTAACAAGAATTGATTTCTGATTAAAACATTTCCCACATTCAGGACACGAAAAAGGTTTCTCTCCCGAATGAATCCTCTGATGTGTAACAAGACGTGATTTCAGGTTAAAACATTTCCCACATTCAGAACATGAAAAAGGTTTCTCTTCTGAATGAATCTTTTGATGTGTAATAAGAAGAGATTGCTTATAAAAACATTTCCCACATTCAGAACATGAAAATGGTTTCTCTCCTGAATGAATCATCTGATGTGTAACAAGTACTGATTTCATACTAAAACATTTTCCACATTCAGAACATGCAAATGGT
Organism: Rhinophrynus dorsalis; assembly: GCA_037306005.1. Taxonomy (NCBI): domain Eukaryota; kingdom Metazoa; phylum Chordata; class Amphibia; order Anura; family Rhinophrynidae; genus Rhinophrynus; species Rhinophrynus dorsalis. The sequence continues at coordinate 15,519,340 of CM074727.1, read as the reverse complement.
TTCTCTCCTGTATGAGTCCTCTGATGCGTAACAAGATGTGATTTCATATTAAAACATTTCCCACATTCAGCACATGAAAAAGGTTTCTCTCCTGTATGGATCATTTGATGTGTAACAAGATGCGATTTCTTTGTAAAACATTTCCCACATTCAGAACATGCAAATGGTTTCTCTCCTGTATGAATCCTCTGATGTATAACGAGTTGTGATTTCTTATAAAAACTCTTCTGACACTCAGAACATGGAAACTGTTTCATATTTGTATGAGTTTTTAGATGTGTAACAAGACTTGATTTCTCTCCAAAGCATTTCCCACATTCAGAACACAAATACGTTTTTTCTTCTGTATGAAACATCTGATGTGTTACAAGATCTGAGTTTTCTCTAAAACATTTCCCACATTTAGTGCATGAAAATTGTTTTTCTACTGTATGAATCTTTTGATGTGTAACAAGAGTTGATTTTTGAGTAAAACATTTCCCACATTCAGAACATGTAAATGGTTTATCTCCTGTATTAATCCTCTGATGTAGAACATGTTTTGATTTAATAGGGAATAGTTCTTGACATTCATAAGAAAATTCCTTCTCTGTTATGTGACATCTCTGATGTGTAACAAGGGCAGATTTAGACTGAAACAATTCCTGACATTCAGAGCAGCTGTACTGTCTCTCAGAGGTAAATGCTATTTGGTGAGATGCAGACACAGATTCATCACTTTCACTGCAATTAGAGATCATTACTGGGCAGTTATTTGGTATTTCCTGTGTTTGGTCACTTTCTATGTTACTGTTATAAAGAGAAGCTGCACATTGTGTCCCTGTATTGTATGTGAGACTAGACATATGGGGCTCTGTGAGATTGGCTCCTTCGTGTGAGTTGGATTTCTCAGACGCAGATCTTACAGATATTTTCACACTGTTGTTTGGGTTCCACCTTCTAATTATGTCTGTTCCTTGATGACTTTGCATTACACGGATATCTTCCACCACACTTTCTGCTGAACATATGAAGCAAGAACATCCTTCAATTGTATTTCTGTGTCTGGATCCGTCTTCATAAAATACATTAACTGTGAGCAGAGAATTAAATAGATGTTACCAAATAGCATTTCACTTAGTGCAAATCCTGCCTGAGCTGCTTAAAGAGACACAAAATAGGACCACGTGAAAAAGTGGAGTCATTCTGGGGCGATCAAACAGCAAAATACAGGAAAACATAAATTCCCACAATCCCCAATGCGCTGGAGACCTCTCTAGCATGCAAAGGGTTAAAAGCACCTTCTAAGTCTATGAAATGTGTGTTTGTCCCCTATAGGGCAGTTGGTTTGCTGCAGAATTATTACACTTTTCTTTTGGATGTGGGGCCCATTGACACACAGGGTTATATGTATAATGGAAAAGTGGAGCAATTCAGGGACAACCCAAGGCTCCATAGGGGAGAGGGGGGAAATAAAAAACTTACCATTCATTTAAATTGGGATTTAACCCCATGAACGCTAGTAAGTCTCTAACATATTGAAAGCAATGGGATGGAAGAATCTCAAACATTCAAGTCGTAAAAGCCCCATTTAAATAATTAAACATTGGTGAATTTCTGTTTCTCCCCTCTGGTTAGTTGGTTTGTTCCAGAATTGAATTGGGGACAAATACACATTCCCATCATTTCTAATTATTTTCCAAATCTCCCACTGAATGCTACAAAGGTTAAAGGAAAAAACACACTAATAACGGATTATTTTGCCTAATATTAAAGTGGAACTTCCACCCCTTAATACATTTTTCCCAAATAAATACCCATCTGGGGACTAGCTGCTCAATAGTGGTAGTCGCCAGAAATATTACCAGGTGTTTGAGAATTGTACGCTGTTCCCAGACTTACAGGCAGGAAACAGCGCAGACATCTTTCCATAGTGACGTCTGCGCGCCTGCACTGTCAGTCCCTTTTGGAGCTGAATGGCTTCCAGCAACGCCTCTTAGAGCAGGCTGGGACTGACAGCGCAGGCGTGCAGACATCACTATGGAAAGATGTCTGCGCTGTTTCCTGCCTGTCAGTCCCGGAACAGCGTACAGTTCTCAATCACCAGGTAATATTTCTGGCAACTAACGCTATTGAGCAGCTAGTCACCAGATGAGTATTTTTTTGGGACAAATTTATTCATGGGTGGTAGTTCCGCTTAAATCTGACTAGCTAATTAGCATTATTTTAATGTACAGAGTATCACTCACCTGTCCTGGTACTTGTAGGAATGAATGTCTTCTTAGACACCTGGTGATCTCTTACATACGGCTCTTCTCCTCTTTCTATCACCAGTATAACTGCAGGCTTCCCACTGACACACCCTGTATATGGAGATTTGGTAGAGTATTGATATTATTATTCAGTACAATTAATATTTGTGAAAATAATGGATTACCTAACACTGAACATATGATTTTTTTTTTCTTTACAGGTAAAGGACTCTAGCACCTAAAAGTAAATTTAGTGATTTTGAAAGAACTTTCAAAATCATCTCTATGTTCTACTAGCATTTTGTAAACTAATTTCTGAGTTATTTAGATGGATAGTTTATGCTAATTAGAGCATGCCGTGCAGGCACTTCCTGTCTTAGCCCTACATCACCTCCCCCACTCACTGACACGTAAACCCTTCCCGTGCTAGTGGAGGTAGGCAATGAAATGCTGAGAAGTCAGTGAGAGGGGAAGGATATGTAGGGATAAATAGGCCTGTAAATAGCACGATCTATGAATATAAAATTACTAAGCAGTTTTCTAAATAAAAAAGGCCAATACAAAAAGGTGATTTTGTAAGCTCTTTCAAGATTACCAAAGTTGGTTTTAGGCGATAGTGTCCCTTTAAATGATAATCAGGTTTCCCATGAGAAAGATTTCCTGTATTTAGGGTGATATTGTTACCTAGAGATATAAGGGATCGGTAATTCTCCATCATGACGTCCCTGTAAAGTCCCTTCTCTTCTTCTCTTAAACAGTCCCACTCCTCCTTGGAGAAGTAAACTGCAACTTCATCAAACTCAGTTTGGTCCTAAAAAAGAAAATTCTTTAGTTTTTTTTTTTTTTTTCCCTTGGAAAAATCCCTTAAATGATTCTTGGAAACACGTAAATGAAGCATTTTCCATACACACAATTCTGTGATTCTTTTAAGCTTAGTTGTAAACTTGCTTTTCCTCCCTTCCTATTAGTGTAGATAGCAGTCACATTGATGTGTTATGTACCTATATCTGCCTCTCTCCTCTGTGACCATCTGACCACAGGATCAAATCACTTTCTATCTGTAAAACTGGAACTATTGGGAACATAAGTTGAGGCCCCTGGCTGCTACACAAATGTGTTATTATGCCCCTGGTCCACACAGCATTTTTTTTCCTCTTACATTTTGTGAAACAGAGGGAGCCTTAGAATGGGACCATAACAGTGCCACCTTCAGGTGACAGTGATGTGTAATAACTTTTGAATTAAGCATCTCCCAACAGTACCAAGTACCATGTTCACTCAGCAGGAAAAGTTCTATCTACTGTCCATAATGAGACTCTACCGCTACTTTAAAGGGATAGTATTGTACAAATATGAATCTTGTAGCCATTAAAAAATTTAAACTAAATGACCCCAGTCCCATCTCTCAAACCTTTATGGTCACATGATACACTTGCATATCGAGGCCAGTGTCAAACCAAATACTGGCCAGATAGCACAGTGCAGCACGCGGGGGACAGTCGTACAAGAGCTCACTTCATAGCCTTGCATATCCTCTGCGCACTTGTAGGACTGTCCACCTGGTGCTGCACTGTGTTGTCTGCCCAGAATATGGAAGTCTATGACATGATACTGTCCACAATATGCAAACGTATCATGTGACCATTTGGAGGACACTTCCCCTGCTTCATGCTCCTCTGTCCAAAAGTTCTGTAGCTGCTTAAAAAAAAAAAAAAAAAAAGTTGCAGTTCGGTAGTATGAATTTGCTACGGATTGTTGTTAACAACTTCACACATTCTAAGACTTCGGTCAAACGTAATGCATCCAAATAAAGTTAGTGCAGCGGTAAAGCGGCTAATAAACAGTGGCTTTCTAGCAGTTGTTGGACTAAATTTCATATTATTAACAACAGGTAGAAAGAAGTTGTGACATCCCTGAATAAGAAAATTAATTGTACTAAATACAATATATGTTCAAGGCCCATATAAAGGGCTTTCAAAAGACCTGTTCATTAACAGAACAGTACACAGGACAAGGGGCCACCCACTTAGACTTGAGGAAAGAAGATTTAGTCTACAACAGCGGAAGGGTTTCTTTACAGTAAGGACAATAAAGGTATGGAATGCACTTCCGGAGGAGGTGGTGCTATCAAATACATTAGATGCCTTTAAAAGGGGCCTGGATACTTATTTAAAAGAGCATAATATAGAGGGCTATGCACGTTAGTATTGGGATTAATATTTAGTTAGGGCTTGTTGATCCAGGGAGAAATCTGATTGCCATTTGGAGTCAGATGCCTTCTTTTGGGTCAGCGATGGTAAACAGGAATAGGAAAAGGGTTGAACTGGATGGACGCAAGTCTTTTTTCAACCTAAATTACTATGTAACAAGTTCAATGAGACTGAGCCTACACAACTGTTCATTTAAGCCTTGCCTCTGCTTCACTGATTGGTCAGTCTGACTAGCTTGCGAATAGTGGGCTTCAGTGTCTGTTTCTATGGAAGTGGACGAATGAGCTTTATTTAGGCCCCAGAATCCACCAACGCAGCTCTTATCGTGAGGCCAAGGGACAGACCTCCAGTGTGAGTAATGGGAGGATATAATGCCTGAATATCTTCAGTGTGTGGCCTGAATGTTGCCAAGGTATAACATACTCCACAGCGCCGCTGCACCGATTTCATATTATTTAATCCACTGGGTGCCCAAACATGCGTAACACACTGGACTTGAAGGGTTAATGAAACTTTTCAAAACACATGCTATAGAAAAGTATCCATGCATATATTTGTATCATGAATTTATATACAAGACATTTAACCATTTGAGCACCAGATGGGTTTGTAACGCATTGCAAAGAAATGCGTTGCATAACCATCTGGCACTCATAGGGTTAAGGTGCACTTTTGCAGCAAACTATCCACACACCCACTACTTTAAAAGGTGCATTTAACCTTGTGGATGCTACAGAGGCCAGTAACAGATTGCAAAGCATTCAAGGGTTTAAAAATTATTATTATTATTTTTTTTTTTTTTTGGGGGGGGGGAGTCCCCCTATAGAGCAGTTGATTTGCTCCAGAACTGCACGTCTGGCTTACACAATAACACCTTAAGTGGGAATTTTATCCTGTTAAAAGTCAGATCCTTTGTAAACATATTTACATATAATCAACATACATGCCCATTGTCTACAATGGAGCAGGAGCAGTTACAAAATGACATTCACTCTTTACAACAACAACAACAACAACAACAAAAAAATGGGTTCTCTCTTCATTAAACATATACTGGATTAAATAAACTATCTAGAGGTCAGAGACCGTGTGTATTTCTGTATATGCCTTGTTTTGCATGGGCAACACTGTGCATCGTTTGCTACTCATACAGGTACAAAGAGATCAGACACACAGTATAGTGTATATATAAGATGGATTTATCATACAGATACACAGATCAGACACACAGTATAGTGTATATATAATATGGATTTATCATACAGATACACAGAGACCAGACACACAGTATAGTGTATATATAATATAGATTTATCATACAGATACACAGATCAGACACACAGTATAGCAGGATATTAGAAAAAAGAATCCAAAGGTGCTTGCCTTATAGGCAAGCCAGCCAATTAGTAGAAAGTATTTTTTTTTTTTTTTTTTTAAAGGAACATTAACCCCCTGAGTGCCAGAGGAGCAAACAGCGCGCCATAATTCAACGCGCCGCGCACCCCCAGCACCCAAAAGGTCAGAAAAGAAAAAAGACAAACTGAAATACAACATAAGTAATTTTTTTTTTTTTTTTAAAGAAACATTAACCCCCTGAGTGCCAGAGGAGCAAGCAGCGTGCCATAATTAACACGCCGCGCACCCCCAGCACCCAAAGGGAGATAGAAAGGACCAGAGAAAAATAACTGTAACATAAAAATAACTTAAAGATGAATTGTGAGTTGAAATGAATCCTGATGGGGGGACACCGAGCAGAGCACACCATTTAAGGCCCACTGGGAGGTAAAAGATGACATACTCCCAGTGGCAAGGGCTTGGGTGTACTCTGCTCGGATACGGGAGCGCACAAATGCCCGGAACAAATATTCAGGCGTCATTGGAACCTCCCCTGACAGCACCTGCTTCCTGGTCACATAAATGGCCATCTTAGCCTGTGCCAGGAGCAGGTTTATGAGGAGGTCCTCAGCCCTACTTGTCCGAGACACCGTGCACCCAAAGATGAAAAGATGTGGAGAGAAGTGCAGCCAGAACTGCAGGAGGAGTCCCCTCAGGAATGACAAGAGGGGCTGCAGTCGGCTGCATGAAAAGTAAACATGAAAAACAGACTCGCCCCTGCCACAGAAAGGACAGGTGGCAGGGGAGTCCGTGAAACGGGCCAGGTACTCCCCCGTGCTCAGTGCACCATGGAGCACTCTCCAACTCAAATCCCCGATGGGTCTGGGCACCAAGGTGGAATAGAGTGCCCTCCACCGGGGTCTCTCGCCCACGTCAAACACTCGCCGCCAGATGGTGTCTGGGCGACCGACGAGGGCGAGGAAGTGCACTGTATGGAGCACGAGGGAATACAGCCTCTTCCTCGGCATGCCACGGAAACATGCCGAGGGTATCACCCCCAACCGGCTTAAGTTGGGGGCTGGAGAAGCCAAGGGGGACTGACGAGGCTTTGGTAGTATGCTTACAGCCGGAGGCGAGGGTTCCACAGGTAGATGTGGCTCTCCGGCCTGTAAGGCCCCGTCAATGAAGGTGCGCGAGTCGGGGTGGATGGCAAGCTTGATCTCCCGGAGCAAACGGCACGGAACTCTGGGACTATGGAAACCCATACGGTGCATAAGCACATCGGGCTCCACCCAGTCCGCCCGTTCATAGTCCAGGAGATCCCCGACTCGGGTCATCCGTGCTTGGCGAAGGCGACGACATATGCTAGGGGCTTCCAACATCCGAGCCCCCACAGCTGGATTATATAGCAGGGGCTCCGCTAGAATGTCTGCCCCCTGCGATGTGCCCTGCCTTGACACGGAGACCATGCTCCAGGCCTTGAGGGTTTCCCGGTAGTATGCCAGCAGCACTGAGAGGTCGCTCCCAAACCCCTCAGGCTTGATGATGAATAGTTGCCGGTCATACCCCATATTGCGCAACTGGCGATAGAAGCTGGAGGCCAGCGCGCACCACTGCGGTGAAGGGTCTGCGTACAGGTATCTCTGCAGGTACTGGAGGCGGAAGGTGTGCACTTGAGTGCGTATGCACACCATTCCTTGACCGCCCTCTCCCAGTGGGAGGCTCGCCACACCCGCAGAGACCCAGTGCTTCCCCATCCAGAGAAAGTCCAGCAGCATTCTCTGGATTTTGCTGATGAACTCGGGGGTCGGGCTAAGGCAGATCAGCCGGTGCCACAGCTGCGAGGCCACCAGCTGATTGATCACCAAAGCCCTCCCCCTTAGGGAATAAGCCTACGGCACCTGGTATCCCCAGGCAAGTCTCCCATCCAGGTTCTATCCAGGACGGAGCATGCTGCACTTACAAGTTAGATTGAGTGTGGGTGCATTCAGGCTTGTATGGCCGTATCAGACACACAGTATAGTGTATATATAATATGGATTTATCATGCAGATACACAGAGATCAGACACACAGTATAGTGTATATATAATATGGATTTATCATACAGATACACAGAGATCAGACACACAGTATAGTGTATATATAATATGGATTTATCATACAGATACACAGAGATCAGACACACAGTATAGTGTATATATAATATGGATTTATCATACAGATACACAGAGACCAGACACACAGTATAGTGTATATATAATATAGATTTATCATACAGATACACAGATCAGACACACAGTATAGCAGGGCTCAAAATTTCTACTCACCACTGGCCAATGGCGTGTTAAAATTCAGCCCCGGCGAGTAGAAATTCAGCCCTGGTGGGTATGTTATGGCTTGCAGCGGCGAGTAACTTTTCAGGTCTGGCTAGTAGCAAAGGACTTCACATTTTAAGCCCTGCAGTATAGTGTATATATAATCTGGATTTATCGTACAGACACACACAGATAAGACACACAGTACAGTGTATATATAATATGGATTTATCATACAGATACACAGAGATCAGACACATGGTATAGTGTATATATAATATGGATTTATCATACAGATACACAGAGATCACACACACAGTATAGTGGATATATATAATATGGATTTATCATACAGATACACAGAGATCACACACACACAGTATAGTGTGTATATATAATATGGATTTATCATCATACCTGGGAACTCTCCGGATTTGCCCCGGAGACTCCGGTTCTGACAGAGATTTACCGGGTCTCCGGGGCAGAGGCTGATTCCTCCGGATGTGGGGAGTTCCTCCGTCCCCAGCCTTCTGTGTGACATTTTTAACCCTTTGAGTGCCAGAGTGGTACGGAATGCATTCCGTACCACTCTGAAACTCAAAGGGTTAAGCACACACCCCCCCCGCTCGCGTGAAGCCCCACCCCTTTTTGACGCGATTAGCGTCATTTTTGACACCCCCTGCTGAACAGAGGACTCCCCTCCGGGTAGCCCTCAGCTGGAAGTTCCCAGGTATGTTTATCATACAGATACACAGAGATCAGACACACAGTATAGCGTATATATAATATGGATTTAGCATACAGATACAGAGAGATCAGACACACATAGTATAGTGTATATATAATATGGATTTATCATACAGATACACAGAGATTAGACACACAGTATAGTGTATATATAATATGGATTTATCATACAGATACACAGAGATCAAACACACACAGTACAGTGTATATATAATATGGATTTATCATACAGATACACAGAGATCAGACACACATAGTATAGTGTATATATAATATGGATTTATCATACAGATACACAGAGATCAGACACACACAGTACAGTGTATATATAATATGGATTTATCATACTGATACACAGAGATCAGACACACAGTATAGTGTATATATAATATGGATTTATCATACAGATACACAGAGATCAGACACACAGTATAGTGTATATATAATATGGATTTATCATACAGATACACAGAGATCAGACACAGTATAGTGTATATATAATATGGATTTATCATACAGATACACAGAGATCAGACACACAGTATAGTGTATATATAATGTGGATTTATCATACAGATACACAGAGATCAGACACACAGTATAGTGTGTGTATATATAATATGGATATATGTATGTGTAGGAGATCAGACCTGTGTTGTGTGTATATAATGTATCACATTGCTTCACAGCAATAAAACTCACATTAATGTTGGATTAAACTTCAGATTGTGTGTTTATTAACTAGTCTGGGAAAACAAAACAATTTGATTTTCCTCTAAATCATTTAGTCAGTTATATAAAGAGATGCCAATAAATAATTAAACATCCTACAAATCCTTGGTAACGCCTCACCCACGTCCGCAGTAACAAAACTGTCCCTATGAGCATGTGAAATGATATGAGCTATGATTCAGTCCGCAAGAAAATATCCACAAACAAAGGAATAGACAAAAAAAGTGATCACTGACCATGTTACCAAAAGAGCAGCTACTTCTACCGATAAACACCCGCCATTGACACGTAACACGAAATAGGGTCCGTGTGGAAACAAGCGATCTGTGTGTAACGTTCCTGTTAAGGAGCAGTGACATCTAGTGGTGACAAGAAAGAATACGGGGTAGAATTAGAGCTCCTCTGAAAATGCTTATAGCACTTTGGTGGGGGGTGGGTGTGTGTGATACAGACAGAGGGTGAGGTGTGTGTGTGACACAGGCAGAGGGTGAGGAGTGTGTGTGATACAGACAGAGGGTGAGGTGTGTGTGTGTGACACAGGCAGAGGGTGAGGAGTGTGTGTAATACAGACAGAGGGTGAGCTGTGTGTGATACAGACAGAGGGTGAGGTGTGTGTGTGTGTGTGATACAGACAGAGGGTGAGGTGTGTGTGTGACACAGGCAGAGGGTGAGGAGTGTGTGTAATACAGACAGAGGGTGAGGTGTGTGTGTGACACAGGCAGAGGGTGAGGAGTGTGTGTAGTACAGACAGAGGGTGAGGTGTGTGTGTAATACAGACAGAGGGTGAGGTGTGTGTGATACAGACAGAGGGTGAGGCGTGTGTGTGATACAGACAGAGGGTGAGGTGTGTGTGTGTGATACAGACAGAGGGTGAGGGATGTGTGTGATACAGACAGAGGGTGAGGTGTGTGTGACACACACAGAGGGTGAGGTGTGTGTGATACAGATAGAGGGTGAGGTGTGTGTGTATGATACAGACAGAGGGGGAGGAGTGTGTGTGACACAGGCAGAGGGTGAGGCGTGTATGATACAGACAGAGGGTGAGGCGTGTGTGTGACACAGGCAGAGGGTGAGGTGTTTGTGTGATACAGGCAGAGGGTGAGGTGTGTGTGTGATACAGACAGAGGGTGAGGTGTGTGTGTGATACAGACAGAGGGTGAGGTGTGTGTGATACAGACAGAGGGTGAGGTGTGTGTGTGATACAGACAGAGGGTGAGGTGTGTGTGTGATACAGACAGAGGGTGAGGTGTGTGTGATACAGACAGAGGGTGAGATGTGTGTGTTACAGACAGAGGGTGAGGTGTGTATGATACAGACAGAGGGTGAGGCATACCTCCCAACATTTCAAATTGCCAAAGAGGGACAATTGTGTTTTAGGGGGTGTGCCTGGGGGTGTGACCAGTCGGAGGGGTATTGATGAGACTTTTTAGGCTGTTTCATGACCTACTGACTCCTCCTTGTGTTACCTAATAAATGACTTATAACAAGACCAAAGTATTGTATTTAAGCACACTAATTTATTAACACATACACTGACGTTTAAAGAGACAATAATGTGGGTTTTATTGCTGGTGAGCAATGTGATACACTTATATACATACCACACAGTCTGATCTCCTAAAAAGAGGGACATCAGGGTGGGAAAAAGGGACAGTGGGATTTGGGTAAAAAAGAGGGACTGTCCCTCCTAAAGAGGGACACTTGGGAGGTATGGTGAGGGGTGTGTGATATAGACAGGAGGTAAGTTGAGTTGTGAGTGAAGATGAAGCTGACTGATAACATAGGGTAAAACGAGGCAAAAGTTGATCTGGATCGCACTAAACCAGTTGAATAGGGGTTAAGCCTGAAAATGAATCAGGCAGATGGGTGCAAAATAATGAAAGAATTATCACTAGAGCAAAAAATACCCTCATACACAGAGGAAAAAGTCATTAATAGGGTTGCCACCCGGCCGGTATTTTACCGGCACAGCCGGTAATTAGTGCAGTGGAGCCGGTGCCGGTATAATTACTATACTGGCAATTGAAAAGCCGGTATTTTGTATGTGAACCTTCCTTCTGAGTACACTGCTAACCTTCCTCTTAGCGATCATATGACTTACAAGGTCTGCATCGGACTTCCAGTCTCCTCTCGCAAGATCTGAATAGCGCTTCCTGAAGACGAGGTCCGCCTCTGCGCTCTCCGTGTCATTTAGCCCAGTTTTTAACAAGAATCCTACCGGACGCCACTGGCAATGACTGGGGAGAAGATTTGTTCTCTCCGCAGGGACCAGCTAAGATAAAGATCTGCTTGCACCCGAATTCCGATGAAGAGGCCATGCACGGCCGGAGGGACCTTCACCCGGTCAGGAAAGGGTAAAGGCAGTAAGTTGTTCAGTAACCATAAAGTGATCAGGTCACCATTCAACCCAGCTCTGCACTAGAACAGTCACCAGTAGCTCAGCATAACCAGCGCTCCCGGACTCAAGGCTGACACCTAATTCCCTGTCCATGAGTGTGTCTTCAGAGGGACATAAGGAAGCTCTCATCCCTCATCAGGACCCACAACATCAGCCAGAAGGATAACCACGGTCAGTGTGTGGGAGGCTCTTATCCAGGGCTCCATTATCTTTGCCAGCTGACCATATCCAAGCAACAGTCTTTATTCTATATTACCACTGCCAGATATTGCACTGCGGACATGGGAAAATTACTGATCAAAATAACAGAGGGTTGGCAACACGTTGCAAATGAATGTGTTGCACATCCCTCTGGTCCTTGGTGGTGTCATTAATTATTGTCATAGGTATATGTATAAGCAAGTTCTTGGATAAACCAGTTTCACCATATGGACCATATACAAGTATCATTGATTTTTAATTTAATGTGCCCGTTAACCTTTTGAGTATTAGAGCTAGCAGTGCGTTGTAAACCCTCTCTGGCATCCAAAAAGTTAATTTTTACAAATACTACACAGTGTTGTCTTATAGTTGCTCCATGTTTGTCTATATAAATCTACTCTAGAAGCTTGTGACATAAAAGATGTTTGTGTAGTAAAGACCCCATCTGCTGCATGACTTCACCTGAAGCAGTATTACCAATTTAAGTCACAACCACAGAGCAGTGACTGACAGCTCTCTCAAGAGGTTCTGTAGCAGCAGAACTGAACAGCCTTTGGTATACCACATGCTTAATATCAAACCAGCCTATGATATGAGGAGGTAACTGCAATAGGAGGGAGTTCCTTATGCTAGATAGGCTGTGAGGGGATAAGGAGGAGATCGTGATAGGAGAGACAGCATGTGTGATGGAGGTGAGGGAGACACAAATACCAAACTGGTCCTGGCCTGGGAGAGCTTAATCTGAGAGAGAAAGAGTGCTTAGTTTGAGAGAGAGAGAGAGAGAGAGTGTTTCGTCTGAGAGAGAGAGTGAGTGTGTGCTTAGTCTGAGAGAGAGTGCTTAGTCTGAGAGAGAGAGTTAGTGTGTGCTTAGTCTGAGAGAGAGTGCTTAGTCTGAGAGAGAGAGTGAGTGTGTGCTTAGTCTGACAGAGAGTGCTTAGTCTGAGAGAGTTAGTGTGTGCTTAGTCTGAGAGAGAGTGCTTAGTCTGAGAGAGAGAGTGAGTGTGTGCTTAGTCTGAGAGAGAGTGCTTAGTCTGAGAGAGAGAGAGTGTGTGTGCTTAGTCTGAGAGAGAGTGTGCTTAGTCTGAGAGTGGTTAGGCAATATTGAGTGGTTCTGCCCCTTTTGTGGCCCATCCCTTTTGTGGCCCCTCCCTTTTGTGGCGACGCCCCTCACTGACCCACAACTATGGCCGGCATTTTTTTGAGCAAAAGGTGGCAACCCTAGTCATTAATATAATGTTGCACCCCTAAAATACCCTAGATGGATCCGGTTTATAAGGATCAGTCACTGGAGAAGGGAAGGGTGATAATATAAAACAACCTGTTTATTGAAAAATTATATATATATATTAATTTACACAAAGAAATGCCAATAGATGAATAATGTCCGGAAATGTATTGGAAACAAGAGATCTGTGTGTAACGATCCTGTTAAGGAGCAGTGACATCTAGTGGTGAGAACACGCAATACTGGGGCAGGGGATTAGAGCTCAGCTGAAGATGCTGAGCCTTGAATTGTTCTCCCTTATCCACAATCACAGAGCAGTGTTTAGCAACCCTTTCAGTGGAAAATACACTCTGTATTTCATAAGGTGTCCCATCAGTAAGTTCAATTATACTGAATAATTATGTAGAAATTGCATCTCTCTCTCACACACACGTACATATGCACACTGTTTCCCCCACACACAAAACAACCCCCATATAGACAATCTCACACATAGGCAAATTGTCTCACAGAGATAGATGCGTACACTTATACACATACTCTTTCAGGTACACATACACAAAATACACAACTGAGTGGCACCATATAAATAAAGATATACATACATACACACAAAGAACCTCATAAATAAATATACACACATTCTCATGCACAGGTATAAACTCATATACACATACACAAACACACATGAACACAAGTTGTATGGGTCCCTACAAATGGGGAAATCCTTTACCACAACAGTTGCACTTGGGTGGCAGAGAAATCAGGGGCATTCACTACAGTCAGATGCTGGCTCTAGCATAGTGAATTTCCAGGGACAGTCCCAGATTTTGGCTCTGTCTGGCCTCTGTATTATCCTGGAAATTGTCCTGTATTCTGTAGCTGGCCCCCAGGAGATGTACACGTGATATACATGGGCAATGCCTCTAAGGTATGCACTGATTGCTGCCACCAGGACTTGTCCGTGCCAGAGAATAGAGAGTACAAATACTGTGAGGCACCCTGTAAAAAACCACATACATCCTGCCTATGTGGGACAGAGAAGTAATGGGATCAACTGCTTCTCTTCCTCTCATTGGTAGTGAGGATCTTGCTTCTGTCCCCGCTGTAAACCCCCCTCCCCACCAGCCAAGTCCTTCTTGTTACAAGAGAGGGGAATAGTCTAATAGATGAGTCATGGGCAATGTGAAGCCGTCTAGATACTGCAAGATTACAATTTCCATCGTCCCAAAACAGAAGATGGGATTTGTGGTCTGTTAGTAGCTGGAGGGTCTGTCTTGTTGCCCACCCCTGTGCTAGGTGGTGCATGTGACACACACACCCACACACACACACATATTGAAAATGTGGCTGCCTGACAATTCAGGCTGTTGGATGCATGGCAGGCCATTTTGTTGTTGCTCACTCATTTCACAGCCCAGACATGGTGCCCAGTTAATGGTGTGACTCATACAATGATATATGTTCAGGCTGTTGCCAGTTCCTGTTGCTCTCAGTCGTGAATTTCAACCACCTGTACTCAACAACCTGAAATCAGGCTGAGCATGAACACAAGAAAAAACCGAGAGAGGCAACGCACACAGTCTCTGAGTGTAGTATTTCTAGTGTTCTCTTGTACCTTCTCCAAACACCACAGGGATGAGAAAGATTATTATGAATCATAGCTGGGAATTTGCCCGGTTTCCCCCGCAGACTCAGGATTTAGGACATTGTCTCCAGGTCTCTGGATGAAACATCAAGTTCTCCGGGTTAAAGGGATAGTAATACTTAAAATGTAAAAAAAAATATGTTGTAGGGTTTATCCCCCTGAGTAAAACAAGGGTACTCCCACTGCTGAAAGGTGTTTCATTCAAAAGTTATTAATTTTCAAAGTTGAATTTTTTAGGTGCAATATCACAGTGGCCTGAAATTGTACAGTGGCGCTGTTGCTACACGATCGTATGGACAGCTCTGGTCAGTTGACCATAAATCTCCATAGGATGGTGTAGCAACAGCGCCACTATACAATTTCAGGCCACTGTGATATTGCACCTAAAAAATTCAACTTTGAAAATTAATAACTTTTGAATGAAACACCTTTCAGCAGTGGGAGTACTCTTGTTTTACTCAGGGGGATAAACTCTACAACATATTTTTTTTTACATTTTAAGTATTACTATCCCTTTAACAAGCCTCTGTTCCTCCTGCGCAGAGTATACAGTGTAAAAAAAAACAGACAGAACAGCTTTTGTACTGCCGTGAGGCTGAGGCATCGCATCCCAGGTAAGTGACCTTAGCCAGCCAATGATTGTATAGACGGGGCAGATGTCAATAGGAGGAGTGAAGACACCCACGGTTTTCAGTTGTTTGCCACATCGCACAAGGAGCGGGAGAAAGAGTGGAGTACTTGCGCACTAGCCAGTGATGGCTGGTAAGTGTATGCATTGTGGTTGTGTACCTCTCTGACACTCAAAGGGTTAATGTAATCTACTTTTTTTTTTTTTCTACTTTCGTTTTCACCCTTGGGCTTCAGATCTACAGGTGATAGGATTTTAAAAGTTCCCAGTTATGATTATGATTTTCAGAGGCTACATACACAGCTTGAGGGCAGACAATGGAGAAAATCCCCAGTGCTGGTGTCTCTACCTTTCCAGGTAACCATTGGATTTACCATATGGTCCCAGTGCTTCCCCCACAAATAATCTGTATGGTTCAGAAAATTATATTTATTTAAAATGTATTCTTAAAGGGATAGTAATGTTTCATAATAAAAGCAGCTAATTAATCATCATAGTATTTGGACTTTGGAGAGTGTTATTTCAATTCTGTTAGAGTTATAGTTCAAGAGTAATTCAATGACAAAGTATCCCCCTCCCGCCCCTTTTACTGATGTAACACTGCTCAGCCAGATCAGAAGGGAGGTGCCCAGGTAGACTGCAGAGAGGGACAATCTTCAATTAAGATAAGGGAAAAACCTGAAAAACTTGTCAAGGGGGGCAGGGCTTTCATTGTTCTCACAGGAAGAAGATTGTCCCCTGCTGTTATCTGTCTGGTCTATGGACTGCATTCCACATCTGAGAAGAGATGGCTTACACTAGGTAAAAGGGGCGGGAGGGGAAACTTTGCTTGTGAATATCTCTCAAACCATAAAGGTTTGAGAGATAAGACTTATATCGTTCTTCATGTTTTTTTAATGCCTACAAAATAAAATAAAGTTAAAACGAAGTATTACTATCCCTTTAAAGGGACAGTGATGTACCATAAACAATTCTTCTAGTTTTCTAAAGGTTAAAAAATTAACCATATGCCACAAATCCTATCTCTCACACCGCTATGGTTTGAGAGATATTTGCATTGAATGCCCCCCCTCCCTCCCTGGGCACAATACATCATTTGACTCTTTGAGCACCTCTGCCACTCAAGGGGTTAAACTATGTATTATTGTCCGCAATATTTCTGCAAATTTTTATTCATAATTTTATGCTTTTTTTTACAGACAGAAGAAAGAAGAGCTGACAGAAGAGAAGAAAGAAGATACAAGACAGGACAGGATAAGACATCCACAGACAGTGGATAACAGGTAAGTTTAACACATATAAGTTAATGATCTGTGATTGGCAGTATGTCAGGCACTGACAGCTTTTTCTACTGTGAAGTTCCCAATATGCCTCTATTTAGCGGTGTTTCTGGAACTTACAAACAAATCGGAAGTTTGGCCACTTATATGGCCAATGTCCGTGCTTTTAGCTGGTAGGGCAATTGAATACCTCGTTAGCATGTTTTACTAACAGGCCGGTATCCAATTTTGCTCTACCCGTTGTTGTTTTTTTTACAATATCCGAAAACACTGAATCTGTATCTTATTTTAATTATCTTACACTTGCAATCTAGATATCTTCATGTCACCAAATCTAAATCCTTACAAATCTGGTTTTACTCTCCTGAAGAATCAACCCTCTTTCAGATTTGTGTGCAATCTACAAAATGGTACACCCTACCTTGAATACCACTAGTAATATCAGTAATGAAGATATTGAAGACAAGATTCCCCATCACTGGGAATACAACTGAATGTGACCCTGTAGCCTCACAGGAACAAGCAGAAAATAAATATAGACACCAGACTGACATGAGAATTAACCCAGGTAACCAACTCCCAATGTGTATCACACCTCCATGGGTCCCTCATTACTCCTTCAGGGCCCTTACAAAAAACTTTTACTAAAATCCAAATAAGCTAAATCTATTGCTTCACTCTTTTTTGTTTGACAAGATCTATGTATTGTGAAGACACGATGCCATGAACTGTGTAAGTCATCAGACTTCAGATATGCAACAGTTCTTCCCTTCAATAGCGTTTCC
Organism: Rhinophrynus dorsalis; assembly: GCA_037306005.1. Taxonomy (NCBI): domain Eukaryota; kingdom Metazoa; phylum Chordata; class Amphibia; order Anura; family Rhinophrynidae; genus Rhinophrynus; species Rhinophrynus dorsalis. Next base: position 15,501,603 of record CM074727.1, on the reverse strand, counting down.
ATTATCCCCAACTACAGATGTCAGACTTGAAGGCCTGTAGACGATTCCCCCATTTAGAACATAAAAATGCTTTCCTCTGTATGGAATCACTGAGGTTTAAAAAGATTTGATTTTCTGTTAAAGTGTTTTCCATATTGAAAATATGAAAATGGTTTCTTACCTGTTTGAATCCTCTCATATGTAACAAGATCTGATTTCTCAGTAAAGCATTTTCAACATTGTGAACATGAAAAATGTTTCTTGTCTGCGTGAATCTTCTGATGTGTAACAAGATTGGATCTCAAAGTAGAACATTTTACCCATGTAGAACATGAAACCAATTTCTCACCTAATCGAGTTTTTAGATGTCTATCAAGAGTTGATTTCTCTACAAAACATTTTCTACATTCAGACCACAATTGCTTCTCTCCTGAATGACAGCTATGATGGCTAACAAACTTTGTTCAGATTAAAACATTTCCCACATTCAGACCATATACTGTAAATGGTTTCACTCCTCAGAGTTTCACATGACCACTTCTTCTTTTATAGTATAGATTTGAATGTAAACTTCTCCATCTTATATCGTGATACATGGATAACATAGTACCATAGTAAATTAGGATGAAAAAGACACAAGTCCCTCAAGTCCAACCTTTGTCTCATAACCCAGAGAAATGAGAATTATATATCTTTATTGCTTCCAAATAAGTCAGTCTTTATCAGACCTTCCTGTTTTTCCTACTAATACACAGTATAACCCTGTATGTTCCCTTTTGAAAGAAATGTATCTAATCTTCTCTCACCAGTATCCATTGTATCTGCCATAACCACATCTTTGGGGAAAGAATTCCATAATTTAACAGACTTTACTGTAAAAAAAAAAAACTTCCTATGCTGAAGTCAAAATCTCTTTTCCTCTAATCTCAAGGGGTGTCCCCTGGTCACCTGATCAGGCCTTGGAATGAATATCTCACCGCAGAGATCCTTGTATTGACCTCTCATATACTTGTACAATGTGATAAGGTCTCCTCTTAGTCGTCTTTTCTCTCCGCCCAAAACATCCCATTATTGTCAACTTCATTTGATATTACCCGGCCATTAAATAAGTGCCCAGTTTTCAAAGGTTAACTGTTAATCACTCCTACCACTCAGCTTTTTCCCAGAATAACCTGAGATATAGTATATTTAGAATAGCACTCTATTGTGGTCAAAATCAATGGTCCGTTTAGAGCCGTACAATAAATATTAATAATAAGCTTGATAAAATAATATAAATCCAAGAAATCATAAATTATGATACTATACATCCATAATAACCTTATTAGTATGTGGCACTGAACAAATAGGCCATATCGGTACATATCTATATCAGAGATCAATATAATATATTTTTATAATTCCTGAACCTATGTTAAAGAAACTGCAGATTCATTTTATTATATGTTTGTAACGGAATGGCTGTCACCCAGAGAATGAAATGTGTCTGTTTTCAGTGATCGGCGTTGTCTTAACATGTGTTCCCATTCCTGAAACATTAATGTCCCCTGTGTGTGCATGCATTAGAAAGTGTTGGCCATTTACCAGCATTGAATGGGTTGGTTAGTGATATGATGTACAGAGGGATGTGCCATCCAGTCTAGCTGACCACAGAGATTGTGTTATGAGATAGCCAGTGTTGGTCACATAGAGGGGGGTAGGGCAAATCAGTGTGTGGAATGTGTTTATCTTCCCCCTCACATCGGGCTAAGCAGAAAGAGACCTGGTAGATGGTACCTGTGACATCAGATCCTGTAGGGAGTGGGTAGAAAAAAGGCTAGGAAGAGAGAGAGAGAGAGGACAGAGTTGAAAAATGTAGGAACAGGAGAAAAGGCCTCTCCATAATGGTGGGAGGCCTAAGGTCCATGTGCTTACTAATGGATTACTGGGGAAACTGGGACTGGTGAGTGCCTTCACCAGAAGAGTTAGAGTGAGTGGACACTTTAGGGCCAGGTCCCCTTTTCAGTTGTGGGCTGTAAGTCAAGGCGGCTTCAGCCACAGAGAGTACCCTGATGTACCCACCACAAGGATCTTAGGATGTCTTCCCCAACTCCTCTGTCAGGACTAAAAGATACAGGGAAACATCATGCAATCCAACACAAGGCGCAGTGGGCGGGGAGCCCACTCTTGCCTCTAGTGGGACTATGAGTAAGCTCCAGCTTAAAGCTAAAATGGACTGTGAGTATTCTTTGTAACCCCTGGCAACCTGTGCAACTTTGCTGACACACCAAGAAGAGATCAGCAGAAGTGTGTAGTTTTTATACTTTACCCCTGTTTGTTTGCCTGTAATTGTTGTCCTATGTTTGTGTGCCGTGTCCTCTCTAATAAATGCAATTCATTATCTTTTTGTCTGGCTGGATAAATCGCTTAACCCTCGGTTTACCAAGCAGTAACCCCTGTACCCCCATCACAGTGTTTATTTACTGTAAAAAGGTGAATCATTGGTAACTCAGAATACCAATTTATTTATCTATTATATTGAGATAGAGAGAGGAATCCCATTAAACTGCTGTCCATCATATGTGATTGGTCACAAAATGAATACAGTAGGGTCAGGTGAGTGGGCGCTTCTATTGACTCCAGAGGAAGGAGAGAGAGAGTGCTGAAACGTGTAGAGTCGTAACACATACGCCTGTGTGTCTCAATACTTGCAGGATGGTGAAAGGAGACAGGCAAGAGGAGTCGGAGGGTAAATGACAAGAAGTGTATGTGTGTATCGGAGATTATCTCTGGCTGGAGGGAGAAGGAGGAGCGGAGCGATGCCAGTACCGGTGACTTTGTGCACAATGAGCTATTTCCATATGGACATTTAGAAAGAGCCTAATATACATCCATTTTTGTGAGCTATATACAGATTACCACCGGACACATATCTATCTAGCTCTACTCATGGGAATGCTCCTGTAAGCGGCCACTCTATCCCACTTCTATTACCCTAAACCCATTCTCCCATCATCCCATCGCTCTATTTTACCTTGTTTAGATTGAGACATTCATGGCAACATTTTAACTAGACTGAAGCTCACATCTTGTAGACAAGACAGCGGCACACGTATGCCTTTGATGTTCAGAAGCAGTTATGTCTATGCCAGCAGATTTGATGTGTTCCTTTGCTATCTAAAAACATTCTGATGGCTTTAGATAAAACAGTATTTTAATATTTCATTCTTATAATGAGAAATTCTTGAAACATGTTCTGTCGACATCATTATATATTAACGGACTACTGCACTTATATATTCTAGTCATCTTCGACGGATACGAGAGTCCAGAACAGCTTGCACCTCATATTTGTCAGAACCTTGAACTCATAGTGAAGGAGGTTGCAGTTGAGGGTCATTACTGGGTATTAAAGGTTTCAACTAAGAAACATAGAAGGTTGAATGGACCTTCCACGAGGAAGGTAGGAGCAACTGGTAGGCTACAGCGTTAATGTCTCACTCCAAAAGTAGTCGGGCACAAAGCATTCATATATAAATCTTCACTTTTATTAAAACTACTTAAAGGGATCGTAATGTTTCATAATAAAAGAAGCTCTAATTAATCATCATAGTATTTGGACTTTGGAGAGTGTTATTTCAATACTGTCAGAGTTATAGTTCAAGAGTAATTGAATGATAAAGTATCCCCCTCCCACCCCTTTTAGTAATGTAACACTGATCAGCCAGAGCAGAAGGGAGGTGCCCAGGTAGACTGCAGAGAGGGACAATCTTCAATTAAGATAAGGGAAAAAGCTGAAAAGCTTGTCAAGGGGGGCAGGGATTTCATTGTTCTCGTTGGAAGAAGATTGTCCCCTGCTGTTATCTGTCTGATCTATGGACTGCATTCCACATCTGAGAAGAGATGGCTTACACTAGGTAAAAGGGGCGGGAGGGGAAACTTTGCTTATGAATATCTCTCAAACCATAAAGGTTTGAGAGATAAGACTTATATCATTCTTCTTGTTTTTTTAATGCCTGCAAAATAAAATAAAGATAAAATGAAGTATTACTATCGCTTTAAATACTCAAACGTTTCCGTCCTCAACAGCGTTAATGTGCCAGACAACCAGGTAATGGTCCTAGGAATCGATGACCCAATTTTTTAGAGGGACAACTCAGACGAATTTGACTGGAGAAGAGCCAGCGTTTATCCCCTACTTGGAAAAAGGGAGAAGCAGATCGGTGCTTGTCGGCCTGTCTCTTAGGCAGCCTGTGCTTGGAGTAATGTTTGCTGAAACATCTTTTGGCAGTCTTGAAGCTTTTGAATTCAAAGTGTGATTTCAGAAACAGAGGAGTCCGGAAAGGATATGGGTAAAGGTTGGGGACGATACCCATAGTTGGTAAGAAAAGGAGACATTTTGATGGACTGGTGAAAACTGCTCTTGTAAGAAAATTCAGCGAGGTGAAGTAAAGAGAACCAATCGTCCTGCAGATGAGTGGTGTAGCATCACAGATATTGTTCTACAGTTTGACTGGTACATTTGGCCTGACCATTCTCCTGAGGATGGTAACCTGATGAAAGATGTATATTGACTCGAAGAGCTGTAAAGAAGGCCTTGCATAATCAGGATTTGAATTTGGAACCCCGATCTGAAGTCACTGAAGTTGAGCATCCATGTAACCTGAAGACTTCCTTTACACACAGAGAAGTAATCTCAGCAGAGGTATGTATAGCTTTGGTGGGTATGAAATGTCCATTTTGGGGAATCTGTCTACTATGAGAAGAATAGTAGTATGATTATCAGATGGAGGCAGATTTGTAATAAAGTCCATAGTAAAATCTTTCCATGGTGATGAAAAACCAGTAAGGGGTTTAGGAAGCCAAAGGGTTTAGAATATCTGTCTTTGGCTCTAGCACAGCTGTCAGACTTGGATACATATGTTTGTATATCCTGATTCATGTGTGGCCACCATAAGTATCTTTGTATTGCCTCAAAAGTCTTTTTTGCACCGCCAGGACTGCCAGAAGGAAGATCATATCGCAGATACATAACTTAGTGACAGAGAGGTGGAGAAACATAGATCTGTTATTGATGATACAGTAGCCCCTCGGACTGGGTCAAGAGAAGTTTGTTTTGTAAGTGTATCCAAGAAGGGTTTATCCTGACTTCAAAGAGCATAAGCAAGTTCTTGGAGCCGGGCCAGTAGGTGATGTGAAGTGTGAAAAGTGAGACAAATAGGGCACATTTGGCCTGGTGGGAACAAAGCCTCAGAACAGACTTAAGATACTATAGATTTCTGTGGTCAGTATATACAGATAAAGGGTAGAGAGCTCCCTCAAGCAGATGACTCCATTCCTCAAGTGCACTTTTGATTTCCAGCAACTCTGTCACGCACACTGTAGTTGCCCTTGGCAGGGGGAAAGGCATCTAAAGAATGGAATTGGATGTAATCTCTCAGGACTTCCAAGTTGTTGAGACAGGGCCACCCCTATAGCTATGTCCGAGGCATCAATTTCAACTAAGTATGGTCTCTGCACATCTGGGTGAGCAAGTATGTGAGCTTGCTTAAAAAAAACCTTGAGTTGTTCAAACGCCTTTTGAGCTTGGCTAGACCACTGGAACCGGAGGTTTTTCTTGGTGTCATAATAGGGGCAATGGATTTGGAAAAGTTACAGATAAAATGTCTATAGAAGTTTGAGAATACTTCAAACTGCTGAACATCTTTTACATTGGTGGGCACAGCCCATACCCACCAATGTAAAAGAAATTCAACGGTTTGTAGGATTCTCAAATGTCTACAGACATTTTATCTGTAACTTTTCAGATTATATTCCAGAATGGAGGACACTTTACGTGGATCCATGGCAATGGAATGGGGAGCAATGAGAAATCCCAGGAATTCGATCTTAGACTGTTCATAGGAAAATGTTTCTAGCTTAGCATATAAAGAATGTTCTCTTACATGGGTTAGAACAGTGCTGACGTGGGCATGATGTTCTTGAATACTGTAAGAGAAGATCAGGATGTCATCCAAGTAGATGATGACATATTGGTTGAGGAGATCCATGAAGACGTCATTTATGAAACATTGAAAGGTTGCTGGGGCGTTGCAAAGACCGAACGACATGACTAAGTACTCAAAATGTCCGTAACGAGTACGGAAGGTGGTCTTCCATTCATCACCCTTTCTCACTTGGACCAGATTGTATGCTCCTCTAAGATCGATTTTGGTGAATATGGATGCAGAAGATAACAGTTCCAAAAGTTCTGGGATAAGTGCCAAAGGGTGTCTGTTCTTTGTGATCTTAGTCAGATCCTGATAATCAATAGAGAGGCGCAAACACCCATATTTTTCTCTACAAAAAAGATGCCAGGTCCTGCTGGAGAAGTAGAGGAGCGTATGAAACCCTTCTTTACGTTCTCAGTTATGTAGTCCTGGAGGTGTTGGATTTATGGACCGGAGAGAGGGTAGATACGTCCATAAGGAATGGCTGCCCCAGGCTAGAGGTTGATGGGGCAGTTGTAGGGTTGGTGTGGTGGTGGTATGTCAGCCTCTTTTTGTCAAAGACATCTGCAAACTCAGAATATGCAGCAGGTAGAGAAGAAGCTGCAGAAAGTAACTGTTGGTATGAGAGAAGCAATGTAGCTGGCAGTAAGTAGAAGGAAAAGGCACTAATCCTGTTGTCCATTCGACGTAGGAATTATGGGCTTGAAGCCAGGGGAGACCTAGAATAATAGGATACACATGAGAAGGTATGATGTCAAACTGTGGAGACTCCCGGTGGCGGTCCCCTATGTAGAGATGTAATGGCATATATTCTCCGGTGATAGGCCCACAATAATGATAACAACCATTGGCCATCTGAACATGAACAGGATGTTCTTTAGTTTTTAAAGATATGGAGAGCTGAGAGGCAAGATCTTTGTCCATGAAAACTCCGCTGGCCCCAGAATCAATAATGGCAGTAAGGGAGTGTCGTAGCTCATTCAACTGTAATGAGATCGAAAGAAACAAGTGAGGGGAAATAGCATGAAAAGAGGGCCCAGTGTTATGTACGGAGAGAACAGGTGAGGGCTTACCTCCTGTAAGGTGAGATCATCTGGGGCAGGAGCGCAGCAAATGGTTACTGTCACCACAATAAAGACACAAGATGAGATGCCTTCAATGCCACCTTTCTGCTTCAGAGAGGGGACCACAGACTGACCCCAACTGCATGAGTTCCTCGTTATAGATCCCCAGTAGATGTGGATCAGTTTTAGCAGGAGAAGCGATACAATGAGAAGTAGATGGAGTGAACCTTTCCCTGCATCTTTCTCGTAGTCTGCAGTCGATTTGAATGGATATACAAACCAAGTCATCTAATGAAGAAGGAAGGCCCGCTCTGTCCAATTCCTTCTTGAGAGATTGTGACAGTCTGAAATGGAATTGGTCTAGAAGAGCTGCCTCATTCAATCCTGTCTCTAGAGAAGACTGCAAAATATAGATACATAGTCCTCAATACGTCTATATCCTTGAGCCAAATGTCGTATAGCAGCTTGAGCTGAAGATCTCCAGAAAGGATAATCATACACAGAGTCCAAAGCTTGTTTGAAGGAGCTCCACAGATTTAAGACTGGGGTATTGGAGTGGAGAAGGTGGTGAGCCCAAGACTGATGTTCACATTTTAGCTGAGTAACAACTGTAGAGACCTTAATGAAGTCTGATGACTATGTGCAGGGATTGATTGAGAATAGAGTTTTGCAAGATGTAATAAAGTTCTTATATTTTCCCTGGTCTCCACTGAATTTGTCAGAGGTACCCGTGGTACTGCTGTGCCTAAATAAACAGAGTTAGCGGTATAAGGACCAGCAGTAGGAGGGGCTAACAGTCTGTAGATCTTGCAAATGGTGCTGCAGAGTTAATTGATTAGACTGTAGTTCCTGAAAAGAGACAGCACGGGTGGTAATCTTGTTTCCCAAAGCAGAGAGAGCCTCAACTAATCCTGAGGCTTCATAATGGCTTATTTAGTCTATCACAAGGGTATCCAGTTACTGCTGGATAAGGTAGCGGGATAAAAGCCCAGATGCAGGAGTAGAGTGTAGATAATCCCTGCAGATGATCATACCCCCACCCCCTGTCCTCAAACTCCTCTCCTTAACAACCTCCTTCGGCCTATCGCAGTGGACCAGCTATCCCATGCACAGTTACGGGCACTCCATTGACTTGGTCTTCACTAGCCTCTGCTCTGTCTTCAACTTCTCTAATGTTCCCTTTCTCCTCTCTGACCACCACCTCCTCACCGGAAACCTCCTCATACCACGCAAACCCATCCCTCCACTGTGATCAAGAGCATGCAGAGAAATCTGAATACACCTGATCTGCAACAATTTTCCACATCTCTGCAACCTCTTCTCAACCCCATCCTCACACTTACTTGCCCAGAAAAAACTACTGCTCTCTACAACAGCACTCTCACAACAGCCCTTGACACAGCTGCACCTGCAACTCTACGCCACCCACGCACAACCCTACAACGACCTTGGCACACAAGACAAATGCTATACCTCCAACGGTGCTCATACACTGCTGAAAGGCACTGGAGGAAATTGTGCTCCTCAGCTGACTTCATACACTACAAATTAATTATCTATTCTTATAGCTCTGCCCTCTCTCTGGCCAGTCATAATTTCCCTCTCTAATTTCTAATCTTTCCTCTAACCCGAAACGCCTTTTCTCAACCTTCAAATCTCTTCTACACCCACCAGAACAAACACCTTCCACTAACTTCTCTGCCCAAGATCTAGCCAACCACTTCATGGAAAAGATCGAATCTATCACACATGAAATTTCATCACTTCCACCCCCACCCAGCCAGCTTAGTCCTGTCACCTCTCCCGCATACACACTAAACTTCTTCTCATCCGTCACCAAGGACGAAGTTTCCCTTCTCCTCACTCGCTCAAACCTAACCATGTACCCTCTCGACCTAATCCCATCTCAGCTCAACCAAAAACTTTCTCCTCTACTAACTCCAACCCTTACTCACTTATTCAACCTCTCTCTGTTAACCGACAACTTTGCATCCTCTTTCAAACATGCACTAATCTCACCCATCCTACAGAAACCCTCCCAGGACCCAAACTCACTGTCAAATTACCGGCCAATTTCTCTACTCCTGTTTGCTTCCAAACTCCTTGAGCGTTTTGCATATAACCGGCTCACTAAATTCCTCTACTCCCATTTCTTGCTAGATCCCTTGCAATCTCATTTCTCCACTGACACTGTCCTCACTAAAGTGGCCAATGACTTGCTCTCCACAAAGTCAAAAGGCCACTACTCCCTACTCATTCTCTTGGACCTGTCAGCCACCTTTGACACAGTAGGTCACCCACTCCTCCTCTAAGCCCTCCACTACCTAGATCTCTGTAACACTGCACCCTCCTGGTTTTCATCATATCTCTGCAACCTCTCCTTCAGTGTTTCCTACTCTGGCTCCACTTCCCCACCCCTTCCACTGTCTGTTGGAGTGCCTCAAGGATCAGTACTGGGACCCTTTCTCTTCTCAATCTACACCCAGTACCTTGGCAAACTAATAAACTCCTTTGGGTTTCTCCATCATCTCTATACTGATGACACTCAAATCTATCTTTCCTCCTTAGACCTCTCCCCTTCCCTCCTGTCCCGGATATTTTACTGTCTGTCTGCTTTGTCTTCCTGGATGTCATCCCACCAACTCAAACTTAACCTTGGCAAAACTGAACTAATTATCTTCTCTCCTTCTACAACCAGCCTTACCCTAGATATGACCCTGAAAGTTAACAACACCATCATCACATTAACCCCTACAGTACAATGCCTGGGGGTCACATTTGACTCTGCCCTATCCTTCATTCTTCACATCCAGTCAATCTCCAAATCATGCCGCCTCCTCCTTCGCAACATCTCTAGAATTTGACCCTTTCTCACCCAAGACACTACCAAAATTCTAATCCAAACACTCATCATGTCCCGTCTTGGCTACTGTAACACCAAACCCCCCTGTTAATCCCTACACTGGCTCTCATTAGCATACAAAATTAAATTCAAAATTCTGGTGCTAACTTATAGAGCCCTCACTAACACCGCACCCCCTTATATTTCATCTCTCATTTCTAAATTGTGGAGAGATAAGATAAGATACAGAAACAACAGGAGACCGTGTACTGTATATCTCTCGCAAAAAATAAACAATATAAATAAATACATTTGAGCTCTTGCACACAATCTAGATCTGACACACTTTTTCACAGCAAACAGAACTGATAAAAAGATTAAATTACTCATATCCATGAAACAATATATGTAATTTTATTTAAAGCTAAATAAAATGTGATATATAGAACAATAGTAATCCGTGAATTGGGAATAGAAATTTGCAAACTTGACTCAGTAATATATATATATCAATCAATGCAACAGTTCTAGGCTAAGAATATATATGTATATGGCATAAGAAAATATAATACGATAGGATATATCAGATAACTGCACAGATAACACACAAGCACTGATCGGTTTGTAACTAGCATATAGGTATCCAGAGGTATAAGCTAGCAGTATTGAGGGTTAATAATTCCTACAATTAAAGGGATAGTAATACTTTAAATGTAAAAAAATATATGTTGTAGGGTTTATCCCACTGAGTAAACAAGGGTTCCCACGGCTGAGAGATATTTTATTAAAAAATTATAACAGATCAAACTTGAATTTTTTTAGGTGCAATACCACAGTAGCCTGAAAATTTCAGTGGCGCTGTTGCTACACCATCCTATGGAGATTTTTGGTCTACAGACCAGAGCAGTCCATAGGATGGTGTAGAAACAGCGCCACTGTAAATTTTCAGGCCACTGTGATATAGCACCTAAAAAAATTCAAGTTTGAGCTGTTATAATTTTTTAATAAAATATCTCTCAGCAGTGGGAGTACCCTTGTTTTACTCAGGGGGATAAACCCTACAAAATATATATATTTTTTTACATTGTAAGTATTACTATCCCTTTAAGACAGTACAGTAGGTGGCAGTGTAACCACACCTGCCCCACCCCTTATGTACTAAGGCAAATAAGTGGCAGGAAAGTTGTCACTTGAGTTGTGTTCAATTAAGACACAGGTTAAAGGGATAGTAATACTTCGTTTTAACTTTATTTTATTTTGTAGGCATTAAAAAAACATTAAGAATGATATAAGTCTTATGTCTCAAACCTTTATAGTTTATGAGATATTTACAAGCAAAGTTTTCCCCTCCCGCCCCTTTTACCTAGTGTAAGCCATCTCTTCTCAGATGTGGAATCCAGTCCATTGACCAGACAGGTAACAGCAGGGGACAATCTTCTTCCTATGAGAACAATGAAAGCCCTGCCCCCCTTGACAGGCTTTTCAGCTTTTTCCCTTATCTTAATTGAAGATTGTCCCTCTCTGCAGTCTACCTGGGCACCTCCCTTCTGATCTGGCTGAACAGTGTTACATCAGTAAAAGAGGCGGGAGGGGGATACTTTGCTTGTGAATATCTCATAAACCATAAAGGTTTGAGAGATAAGACTTATATCATTCTTCATGTTTTTTTAATGCCTACAAAATAAAATAAAGTTAAAATGAAGTATTACTATCCCTTTAAGTGACAACCCCTTGATAACCACGATGCACAATACTGCAAGAATAAACGCTATCTGAAAGACTTAAAGGGATAGTAATATTTAATAATTACTAACCCCTATAGTAAAGTCATATTAAAAAGAAATGTATTGCCCCCAGTGTCATCTCTCAGACCTTTATGGTTTGAGAGATAATCGCTCCTAAAGTTGCCCTCTCCCTCCCCCTTCCCCGTAGTCAGTGTTCTAGCTGACTGCAGGGAAGCCTGTCGTACGACCTTCAGGTGGCTCTCCAGCACAGCCGCGATCGCGTTAATAAAAAATAAATCTTTCACTGACATGGTCTTCTACGTGTGCTTGGTTTGCAAGCACACACAGGAGACCGTTCTAGTGAAAGATTTTTTTTTTATTAAAGCGATCTCAGCTCTGCTGCAGAGCCGCCTGATGATCGTAAGAACGGATTTCCTTTCAGTCAGCTACAACGCTGACTTCGGGGAAGGGGGAGGGAGAGGGCAACTTTAGGAGCGATTATCTCTCAAACCATAAAGGTCTGAGAGATGACACTGCGGGCAATACATTTATTTTTAATATGACTTTAATATAGGGATTAGTAATTTTTAAGTATTACTATCCCTTTAAAGGGATAGCAATACTTTGTTTTATCTTTATTTTATTTTGTAGGCATTAAAAAAACATGAAGAACGATTTAAGTCTTATCTCTCGAACTTTTATGGTTTGAGAGATATTCACAAGCAAAGTTTCCCCTCCCGCCCCTTTTACCTAGTGTAAGCCATCTCTTCTCAGATGTGGAATGCAGTCCATAGACCAGACAGATAACAGCAGGGGACAATCTTCTTCCTATGAGAACAATGAAAGCCCTGCCCCCCTTGACAAGTTTTTCAGGTTTTTCCCTTATCTTAATTGAAGATTGTCCCTCTCTGCAGTCTACCTGGGCACCTCCCTTCTGATCTGGCTGAGCAGTGTTACATCAGTAAAAGGGGCGGGAGGGGGATACTTTGTCATTGAATTACTCCTGAACTACAACTCTGACAGAACTGAAATAACACTCTCCAAAGTCCAAATACTATGATGATTAATTAGAGCTGCTTTTATTATGAAACATTACTATCCCTTTAAGGTCTCAGATCAGCCAAATCGAGAATTAACAATATGCCTGCGGGTTTCAATTATGCATACCTCTGGATAAAGCATAGAATAATGAAATACATTTCCTAGCAAAAATATGCATTACCAAATTATAATCTTAAGCAATTAAAGTTAAGGTATGTGTATGGCAATACAATGATAATATAAGTAAAATATATCGAAGCTTATGAACCCTAAAGATTATAATGACAGAATCATGTCTGCACTCATCTCAGCACGAAGGGTTAACCAGAGTTATAGACAGAAGAGATCAACTAATTACACACTCCAAGGTTTTGTTCCGTCAAGATTTTCACAGGTGTGACTATCTCAACGGTACAATCTATGCTAGATATCACAAGCACACAAAGCAATCTGAAACAGAACCGGACCAAAAACAAAAATACCAAGTCCACAAACAGAAAGATTCAGAACGCTGCAAAATTGCGCACAATGACCCTCTCAGAGCAGCATTATTGCAAGTTCTCTATGCTTACTTGTAGTGATAACAAATGCATCTCACTACAACCAGGCACAGACATCAGCACTTTAGCTAATCTGTAACTCCCAATGCTCTAAAATTGATAGCAAGCTGATCTTACCCTATTACTAATGTGATTGGACTGTATAATTTCCAAAAGTTATATTAAACTTTACAGCCAAATGGCTACTCAATTTCATTTGTTCTCAGCAGTTGGCCAGTTAACTAGGAAGAAATGATAAACTAAAATATGCCAGAATTAACTGGGTTAGGATAACTCTGGAGGGTTATACAATGTAAAGACAATAACTCAACTATACTTTAACAATTTGATAATAGAGTGTGGTCTCAGGCACGGCACCATTCTGCTCATTCAGGAACCAGGAAATTCGGCAACCCTCAAAAGCCCCGTATTCCTCCTGAACAATGCTTATATTACCCCAATGATACGCCTATTCTCTCTCATAGGACACCCCTTAAAGAACTTGATTATGAGGTAATATATATAGTAAATATATATAAAATATACTTAAAACATTAAAGGGATAGTAATACTTCGTTTTAACTTTATTTTATTTTGTAGGCATTAAAAAACATGAAGAACGATATAAGTCTTATCTCTCAAACCTTTATGGTTTAAGAGATATTCACAAACAAAGTATCCCCCCCCTGTTCAACCAGATCAGAAGGGAGGTGCCCAGGTAGACTGCAGAGAGGGACAATCTTCAATTAAGATAAGGGAAAAACCTGAAAAACTTGTCAAGGGGGGAAGTGTTTTCATTGTTTTCATACAAAGAAAATTGTCCCCTTCTGTTATCTGTCCTGTCATACAACCTGATCCACATCTGAGAAGAGATGGCTTACACTAGGTAAAAGGGGCGGGGAGGGGAACTTTGCTTGTGAATATCTTATAAACCATGAAGGATTGAGAGATAAGACTCATATCATTCTTCATGTTTTTTTAATGCCTACAAAATAAAATAAAGTTAAAATTAAGTATTATTATCCCTTTAACTCTACCATGTCACTAGGTGGCAGTTTACTACCAGGAAAAGATAATAAAGGAAAAATCCACTGACACAATATTATTATTATTTTCAAGATATGATATCTCTTCCTTAAGAATGTGTACCAAACTCCAACACATAGTTACAGTTTAGTTCCATCCACGGAAAGGGAGTGTAACTTCCATCCTGACAGATAACTGTTTTTCAAGGATGTATTCATGAGAAAGTCTAAAGTTTATTTTCTACAAAATATTGTTTAAAGACACAGTCTCATATATACACAGACAAAAATGGTTACTGAATTCTTTAACCATTTCTTTACAGCCAGAGAAGATTCTCTGACAAAATGCACTACCATTCACCATCTTCATTCTGCACACAACCTCCTCCTCTCTACAGTTCTTATTACATCCTCCCACTCCCCCCTACAGGACTTCTCCCGTACTGCACCTCAGCTCTGGAATCCCCTCCCCCGCCCCATCAGACTCTCCCCCAAGCCTTCAGATCTTCAGACACTCTGAGAACTCACCTCTTCAGGGAAGCCTATCAACTACCTCCATAAACCAAGAACTCCTTCCCTGGACCACTGCACTCAACAGCACTTCTCTCTCCCACCCACTGACCAGCAGTTCACGTGGCAGGAGACACTTACACCCAATAGCACTGACTCCTTCTGTGTCCAACCTTCCTTCCTCTAGACTGTAAGCTCTAACCAGCAGGGGGCCCTCTGATCCTTCTGTTCTCCACATTTGATTGTATTATTTAATACCTCTGTATGTCTATTACAAATTGCAGAGTGCTGCAGAATTAGTTGGCGCTACATCAATAGAGAATAATAATAATAGAGTGGCTACGTTTGTGACTGATGGAGAGGCCTAAGGTCTAGGTAGACAGTGTAGGTTCAGAGTCGAGGGCCAAGCAGAGGTCA
Organism: Rhinophrynus dorsalis; assembly: GCA_037306005.1. NCBI lineage: Eukaryota > Metazoa > Chordata > Amphibia > Anura > Rhinophrynidae > Rhinophrynus > Rhinophrynus dorsalis. The sequence continues at coordinate 15,486,493 of CM074727.1, read as the reverse complement.
GGGCAGGTGATATAGGTTGGAAATGATAAGGCAGTCCAAGATCTTATCCAGAAGTTCAAGCAGAAAGTCTCAATCAATCACCCAATAGCTGGGCAATAACTAAGCACAGGACACAGGGTTTATTGGGTTTAAATAGTCAACTAGTGATGATGCCACTGTGTCAGCGCTGATAGTCGCTGGAATGATACAGCATGACATCCCAGAATTCCATGACATGCCAGGACCATGACCGGTCCTTAACATCCGGACCGGCGTGGCGATCCTGGCACATCTTACATCGTTAAGGGGTTAAGCATGGTCACAATGACTGGTTCAGAGAAGACTTTCTGTCTCAGGATGTCTGTTTCACAGCTATGCCATCAAGGCCAGCCTCTCTGCTTTCAGATGATAGAAGACCTGGAAATAAGAGTCCTGGAACAAGGAGGAGTCACCATGGTTTGGCTATCGAAATATTGAGAGAACCATGCCTGGCTAGTCCAGTATGGCTCCATTAGAATTGTGTACCCGGTCCATCTTGATGTTTTGCAATACCCTGGGAATCAGGGGAAAATATACACCAGGGGGAAATGCCACAGAATATCCATCTCATCTATTGCTAAAACCACAGGAGCACGAGACCTGGACCAAAACTGAGAAACTTTGTGGTTCCATTGGATATCATCAAGTCCATGAGCAGGAGACTTCATCTAAGAACTATGGGGTTGAAAATGGATTACTTCAGTTCCCATTCCCTGGGAACCATACAAGTGTTGGCTGAGAAATTTTGCCCCCACAATGTCCATCCCAGTGAATGCAAATGTCCAAGAGAGACGGAACGTGAGCTTCCAACCAAACAAGAATCAGGCAAATCTCGGACCAGGCAGCTACGGTTCTGGTATATTCGTGCGGTTGACATACTCCACCTCTACTGCACTGTCAGACTGAATCTGTACAGCCAGACCACAAAGCGCCTGGACTCATTGATGAAAAGCCAGGCAAATAAGCCAAATAGTCCGAGGCTCCAACACAATGATAGAAAGCTGACTCTTTGGTTAGTCCAGAGACCGTGCATGACCAGGGAGCAGAATGTTGCTCCCCATCCCAGCAGATGGCTTTCTTTAATACAATCCCTTTGTGTATAAGTGCTCACTTCCACAAAAAAGGCAAGTAAAGAACAATATCACCTGCTCAATTATCAGAAAACATGAGAGTCTCTAGATAGCTTTCCCTTCTTTTTCTTTTGTCCTCTGTGCTGCCTCTCAGGGTCAGTCGCTGGTAATCGACTCCCAACACATGTAAAAATAAAAACATTAATATTATGGGCCAATCCATTATGACCAAAGGGAGCTCCAATGTGAGGTGTGTTTCCAAAAAAGCACCAGCGTTGTTCCACACTTGCGGAAGGACATCACTGAGAAGACGTGACTCTGTGGTTTGAACCATTTCCTGAGGCTGTCCAGTTGTGGGATCATTATGTAGAACTGGGTACATGGAACTGCTTCCAGAGTCGACGTGGAACTGGTTAGTTTGTGTTCTTCAGAGAATTTAATTCATTCTAGTGGTATGCTCTTGTGAATTCAAGGACAAGTGAAAGTGAGATAACTTGCTGTGAGGGAGAGCGTAAGACAGAGACCCTTGGTATGCAGGAGAGTATGAGATTGGATAAAACTGATTACTTTCTCAAAACCTTGTGGACAGCAGGGGAGGGGAGAAGAAAGGCATCTGTGTCCTCTGCGCATGCATACTTAGATATTATGTCTAAATATGTACTCCTAATACATTTCAGTGTAAACTGTTGAAGCCACATTTCCTGTGGAAAGTCTATTACCAACGACTGCCAGCTATAGCTGGCAAATTATGTTCTTAGGATTCTTCGAGAGCAGATCTCCCTGCAGCTACTTGTATGCAGAAAGAGCAATAATGCTTTAGCTTCACTGCATCTAAGTGGAACTGTCTATTATTTCCACAACACTAGAGAACACTCCTCGAAGAGGCAAACAGAATGTGAAATAATAAAAAGCACTGCTCCTTATCAAAAAATGGAAATCCTTTAATAAAACATCAACATCAGTACACCACAAACCATTACGCGTTTCATGACTCAGGTACCGCTTTCTCGAAAGTATGGTGTGTATGTGAACAAAGGAACATCTTGCAAACACAGTAAAATTTAGTTTCCACTAGTAACCCGTCCTTCCTCTGAAAGAATACAAAGGAATGAGACACTGTCGCCTCACAGAAAATAAAAATAGACACCAGACTGACATGAGAATGACCCCAGGTACCCAAATCCCAATGTGTACTACACCTCCATGGGTCCCGTCATTATTCCTTCAGGACCCTTGCAAAAGCTTTACCAAAATCCAAATAGGCTACATCTATTGCTCCTCTCTCGTCTCACGTGACCAACAAATAAAAAGTCAACTACATTAGTTTGGTATTAAAGGCATAGTAATGTTTCATAATAAAAACAGCTCATCATAGTATTTGGACCTTGGAGAGTGTTATTTCAATTCTGTCAGAGTTGTAGTTCAAGAGTAATTCAATGACAAAGTATCCCCCTCCCGCCCCTTTTACTGATGTAACACTGCTCAGCCAGATCAGAAGGGAGGTGCCCAGGTAGACTGCAGAGAGGGACAATCTTCAATTAAGATAAGGGAAAAACCTGAAAAGCTTGTCAAGGGGGGGCAGGGATTTCATTGTTTTCATAGGAAGAAGACTGTCCCCTTCTGTTATCTGTCTGGTCTATGGACTGGATTTCACATCTGAGAAGAGATGGCTTACACTAGGTAAAAGGGGCGGGAGGGGAAACTTTGCTTGTGAATATCTCATAAACCATAAAGTTTTGAGCGATAAGACTTATATCATTCTTCATGTTTTTTTAATGCCTACAAAATAAAATAACGTTAAAACGAAGTATTACTATCCCTTTAAAGAATAATCCGTAATTCCAAAAAGTACCTGGTGACGTCTTCCCTCCAGAAAAGCGCATTGCGCATGCCAGCACAGAACCGATCGGCTCTCTTGTAACTCCCCCGGCTACACGAAAACACCTGTGTCATCGGCTTTAGATTCTCCTGCTGGTCCGACATGCGCTGACATGCGCAATGCTCTTTTCTGGGGGGGAAGATGTCACCAGGTACTTTTTGGAATTACGGATTATTCTTTAATAACACGTTTAAAAAATAATAATAATTACACAGCGAGTTATAACGGATTATATCACTCAAATTGAGGCTGCATCTTGTAGGGGTGTTAGTACCGCTGTAAACATTGAGAAAATGAAAATGTTTCTCAACTAGTTCAATCCTCTGATGAGCAACAATTGCTTCTCTCCTGAATGAGATCTATGATGTCTTCAGAATAAGACATTTCCCACATTCAGACGATGTAAATGGTTTCCCTCCTCAGATGTTTATTAAGAGTTGATTTACGTGTTACAAGACTTCAGATGTCTGTGAAACATTCACCACGCTGAGAACATGAAACTGGTTTCTCACTTGTTCTTACATGTTTATTACAGCACAACTTTCACTACAATAACATAGCACCTCAAATGATTATTACATTACAGATATGTACACGCTTATTTTTATTTTCAAGTATAATTGCTCCATTAAAGGGATAGTAATACTTCGTTTTAACTTTATTTTATTTTGTAGGCATTAAAAAAACATGAAGAATGATATAAGTCTTATCTCTCAAACCTTTATGGTTTATGAGATATTCACAAGCAAAGTTTCCCCTCCCGCCCCTTTTACCTAGTGTAAGCCATCTCTTCTCAGATGTGGAATGCAGTCCATAGACCAGACAGATAACAGCAGGGGACAATCTTCTTCCTATGAGAACAATGAAATCCCTGCCCCCCTTGACAAGTTTTTCAGCTTTTTCCCTTATCTTAATTGAGGATTGTCCCTCTCTGCAGTCTACCTGGGCACTTCCCTTCTGATCTGGCTGAGCAGTGTTACATCAGTAAAAGGGGCGGGAGGGGGACACTTTGCTTGTGAATATCTCTTAAACCGTAAAGGTTTGAGAGATAAGACTTATATCATTATTCATGTTTTTTTAATGCCTACAAAATAAAATAAAGTTAAAACGAAGTATTACTATCCCTTTAACGAAAAATATAACCTTTTATGCAGGCAGGCACTGGCTGGGATCTTGCAGTAGGCGCTCTCTGCATTGTCAATTTCTTCCTGTGCCTTTTGGCAGAGTGGCATTCAACTCACCAATCGTGGAGTTGAAATGGATGGACAGCGCAGACATGTCAGCTCCACAAGATGTCTGTGCTGTTTCCCAGTGCCTGCCCGCATAAAAGGCTATATTTTTTGTTAAAGCAGCAATAATACTTGTAAATAAAAGTAAATGTGTGCATATCGCTAATGTAATAATCATTTGCGGCGCTATGTTACTGTAGTGAGAGTTCAACTTTAAAGGGATAGTAATACTTAAAATGTAAAAAAAAATATGTTGTAGGGTTTATCCCCCTGAGTAAAACAAGAGTACTCCCACTGCTGAGAGGTGTTTCATTCAAAAGTTATTAATTTTCAAAGTTGAATTTTTTAGGTGCAATATCACAGTGGCCTGAAATTGTACAGTGGTGCTGTTGCTACACGATCCTATGGACAGCTCTGATCAGTTGACCATAAATCTCCATAGGATGGTGTAGCAACAGCGCTACTGTACAATTTCAGGCCACTGTGATATTGCACCTAAAAAATTCAACTTTGAAAATTAATAACTTTTGAATGAAACACCTTTCGGCAGTGGGAGTACCCTTGTTTTACTCAGGGGGATAAACTCTACAACATATTTTTTTTTACATTTTAAGTACTACTATCCCTTTAAGAGCTGATTTACATGCAAAATATTTCCCACATTCAGAACACAAAAATGGCTTCTATCCTAAATGATATCTCTGATGTTCAGCAAGACTTGATTTCATATTAAAACATTTCCCTCATTCAGAACATGAAAATATTTTCTATCGTGTGTGAATAATCCGATGTTTAAGAAGACAAGAATAGTCTCCAAAACATTTCCCACATTCAGAACATGGAAATGGTTTCTCTCCCGTATGAGTCCTCTGATGTCTAACAAGAGTTGATTTAATTGTAAAACATTTCCCACATTCAGGACATGAAAATGGTTTCTCTCCTGTGTGAATCTTCTGATGCGTAGCACGCTGTGATGTACTATTAAAACATTTCCCACATTCAGAACATGGGAATGGTTTCTCTCCTGTATGAATCCTCCTATGTGTAGTAAGATGTGATTTCTTATTAAAACATTTCCCACATTCAGAACATGAAAAAGGTTTCTCTCCTGTATGAATCCTCTGATGAATTACAAGAAGTGATTTCTGAGTAACGCATTTCCCACATTCAGAACATGAAAATTGTTTCTCTCCTGTATGAATCCTCTGATGTCTAACAAGAAGTGATTTCTGAGTAAAGCATTTCCCACATTCAGAACATGAAAATGGTTTCTCTCCTGTATGATTCCTCTGATGCGCAACAAGAATTGTGTTCTCTATAAAACACTGCCCGCATTCAGAACATGTAAATGGTTTCTCTCCTGTATGAATCTTCTTATGTTTAACAAGATTTGATTTTATATTAAAGCATTTCCCACATTCAGAACATGAAAATGGTTTCTCTCCTGTATGAATCCTCTGATGTGCAACAAGATCTGATTTATGTTTAAAACATTTCCCACATTCAGAACATGAAAATGGTTTATCTCCTGTATGAATCCTCTGATGTTTAAGAAGATGTGATTTCCAATTAAAACATTTCCCACATTCAGAACATGTAAACGTTTTTTCTCCTGTATGAATCCTCTGATGCAGAACATGTTTTGATTTAGTAGGGAATGGTTCCTGACATTCAGAATAAGAAATTCCCTTCTGTGTAATGTGATTTCTCTGATGTGTAACAAGGGCAGATTTAGATTTAAACCATTCCTGACATTCAGAGCAGTTGTACTGTCTCTCAGAGGTAAATGCTATTTGGTGAGATACGGACACAGCTTCATCAGTTTCACTGCAATTAGAGATCATTACTGGATGGTTATCTGGTATTTCCTGTGTTTGAGCACTTTCTGTGTTACTGTTATAAAGATAAGCTGCACATTGTGTCCCTGTATTGTGTGTGAGACTAGACATATGGGGCTCTGTGAGATTGGCTCCTTCATGTGAGTTGGATTTCTCAGACGCAGATCTTACAGATATTTTCACACTGTTGTTTGGGTTCCACCTTCTAATTATGTCTGTTCCTTGATGACTTTGCATTACACTGATATCTTCCATCACAATTTCTGCTGAACATATGAAGCAAGAACATCCTTCAGGTGTATTTCTGTGTCTGGATCCGTCTTCATAAAATACATTAACTGTGAGCAGAGAATTAAATAGATGTTACCAAATAGCATTTCACTTAGTGCAAATCCTGCCTGAGCAGCTTAAAGACACAAAATAGGATCATGTGCAAAAGTGGAGTCATTCTGGGGCAATCAAACAGCAAAATACAGGAAAATATAAATTCCCACAATTCCCAATGTGCTGGAGACCTCTCTAGCATACAAAGGGTTAAAAGCACATTTTAAGTCTATGAAATGTGTGTTTGTACCCTATAGGGCAGTTAGTTTGCTCCAGAATTATTACACTTTTCTTTTGGATGTGGGGCCCATTGACACAGAGGGTTATATGTATAAAACCAAAGTGGAGCAATTCTGGGACAAACCAAGACTCCACAGGGGAGAGGGAGGGAAATAAAAATGACCATTTATTTAAATGGGGGATTTAACCCCTTGAATGCTAGTAAGTCTCCAACAAATTGCAAAGCAACGCGATAGAAGCCTCTCTGACATTCAAGTCTTAAAAGCCCCATTTAAATCATTGAACATTTGGTGAATTTCTGTTTCTCCCCTCTGGTCAATTGGTTTGTTACAGAACAGAATTGGGGACAAATACACATTCCCATCATTTCTAATTAATTTCCAAATCTCCCACTGAATGCTACAAAGGTACAAATAAAAGGGGAAAAACACACACTAATTACTGTTTATTTTGCCTAATATTAATCTGACCAGCTAATTAACGTTATGTAAATTTACAGAGTATCACTCACCTGTCCTGGTACTTGTAGGAATGAATGTCTTCTTAGACACCTGGTGATTTCTTACATACGGCTCTTCTCCTCTTTCTATCACCAGTATAACTTCAGGCTTCCCACTGAAACACCCTGTATATGGAGATTTATATCTTATTGATATTTATTATTTAACACACTGAATATTTATGATAGTAACTGACTACCTCACACTAAACTATTTTTCCCCTTACAGTTAAAGACTCGAGCTTCTAAAAGTAACTGTTGTGATTTTGAAAGAGCTTTTTGAGTTATTTAGATGTATAGATGAGGATAATTAGAGTATGCCGTCCAGGCACGTCCTGTCGTTTCTCTATATCATCTCCCCTACTCACTGGCACTTAACCATTCCCATGCTAATGGAGGTAGGCAATGTAAGGGGGAATAAATAGGCCTGTAAATTGTACGTATGTCTATAAATAAAGTAGCTTTCTAAATAAAAAATGGATAATACAACATAAATGTGATTTTGAAAGCTCTTTCACCAAAGTTGGTTTCAGTAGATAGTGTCCCATTAAATACTAATCATGTTTCCCATGTGAAAGGATCCCTGTATTTAGGGTGATATTATTACCTAGAGATATAAGGGTTCGGTAATTCTCCATCATGACATCCCTGTACAGTCCCTTCTCTTCTTCTCTTAAACAGTCCCACTCCTCCTTGGAGAAGTAAACTGCAACTTCATCAAACTCAGTTTGGTCCTAAAAAAGAAAATATTCTTTAGTCAGTGGTTCTGTTTTGTTTTTTTTCTTTTTGGAATAAATCACTGAAATCATTCTTGGAAACATGTAAATGAAGCATTTTCATACTCACAATTCTGTGATCCTTTTTTTTTTTCAAAAGCTTTATTGAAGAATAATAGAATTTACAAAAATGCCAAACCATCAAATGACAGGTAAATATCAAACAAATTCCATTTCACATACATCCAACCATCATCATAAAGCAAGTCCATAAAAGCATGAAAGTATGTGAGTGCATTCAGCGTAGCCAAACAAACCTCACTTCAAGATCAGGTATAGGCTGAACTAGAGACAGCTCGATGGAATCAAAAGTTATGGACATTATAGGAAATAATGACCGGGTGCAATACAAATATTATGAAATAATATACTGATATTAGGGAAGCATCCCTATAGAAAAGGCTAAGTTTGGAAGTATAACCTGTCTGCTGAGAGTGAGATAAGGACCACACTTCACTTGTAAACAAGTTGTAACGGAAGCTGAGAAGGGGCCGCGTCACCTTCTGCCGTCGTTCCTGGGTCTCTCCTTCTCGGCGCAGATAAGCGCCGTCGGATGCACCAGTTGAAGTATGGACGGTCACTGGAAACAGCCGCAGGATCGCTGGAAGCAGGGAAGCAGGGAAGAGTCCACGTCACCGCCTGACAGCATATGAAGTTAGGACACAGGAAGCTGGCAGCAGGCGGTAGGCGATTCAGGATACTTGGCGCAGATGGGTATCAGAGTGGATACTTTAGACCATAAGCAATACAAGACTCCAGGACTCCTTGTTCACTCCAAAACAGAACTCTTTTTATTGTCACAAACCACAGATATTTATATACAGTACAGTACATTGGATCACATGGGGAACCTGATACAATAGGGAACTTGATTAAATCAAACACATCAGACAAAAGGCAAGGGCTGACACAGAGTTTCAGGCTATACAATAGGTGACTCACAGACTGAGGGGTGTGAATGGATTAACACACACAGCAGGGGGGTCTCAGGACAGATCTCACTCCAAGGACTTGAGTGGCCAGAATATTCATTTCCTTAACAATGGCCAGGGGTTGAATAATTAAGCAAAAGGCTTGGGAATCTGCAATACATAATGAAATAATTAACCCCTCACTGCCTATTCCCTTGGAGTAAACCCTCAACATACTACATACAATAACTAAAACGTTCGCCATACATTAAACATACTATGTGATCCAAAGTCTATGAATTTAAGTCTTTCTCTTAGGGAATAGCTGGCCAGTTTGTATGCCAAGGCACAGCACAGAGTCCAAACAGTAATAAATGTCCATAGTCTTTGAATAAATAGTTTGAGGTCCAGACAAGGGCTCAGTAACGGGTAGGATCCGTTACACAAGTGCTCTTAGGACTATAATGGCATAAATATATGAAATCGAAAGACTGAATATCAACTCCAGAAATGAACAAGTGGCCTTTGTACTGAAGTAATGCTTGTACAGAATGGCAGGGCAACTGACCCTGTATCCTGCCAGGAAAACATGCAGGAGCCTGCAACAGATCCTGGGGGGGAGGGAAATTACATGCATGGACTAAAAAGTACAAGATAAGACACTAATCATGTCTCGGAAGGGACATTAAAAATACCGTTCAAACTATAACTGAAAATTGAACGTAAACAAGCGTTATTCACATATCAGAACAAGTAACATCGCAGGATCCTATGTTCGACCCTACAGTATAAAGTGAGATCACTCGTAGTGATTATCATATACATAGTGCGTTTACACACATCGTAGGTAGCAAAGGTGCAAACAACATAGGCAACAAAGCTACGGTAGGCAACATGTATAATTATAAAAAATAAAAAATCTGGCCGCAAACTATGTGAGCATAATAAACAAACATATAGCACATTGCCAAAGGTCTCAGAGTGCAAAGCAAGCTGTACTACTCTAAGTGCTGCGGCTCTGCACCACAATCCCAGATGTAAGTTGACAGTATATAAACAGATCATCATAGGTAGCTGGATAGAAACACGGTCACCCACAAAATGCTGCAGTGATGAGGGAGGTAAATAAATATATCAGATATTCTTGTTGACCTGAATGCACTATACGGATAGTGAGTATGAGCATAAGCATAAAACCCCTGCTAGCGTTCTACCCCATCGTCCCAAGATCAAGGCCTCATGAAACATAAACAGAGAATGTGTCCTGCACACATAATGCACAACATCTACTGAAACCATAGGGAACCCTCCGGGGCCCAAGAGGGTCCCCCACGATCCCATACTCGTCCCTTCATTTGCAAGCATTCACAAAACCCACTGGGGAAAGCACAGTCTACCAGGTCTGTTCGTGGATTATCAGGGTTCGAAGTTAGGAATAATGTTCTAGAACAGAGTTAGCGGAGACATAATAAACATAGTCACAGCATCCATAGTCACCGCCGCCTATTATTGAGTGCAGCAAGCTCCCAAACATACTAGAGGTGGAAACTGAGAAAAGGGCAGGTTTCAGGCAACGATACCAGGGTCCCAGGACATAGTGCTCCATGTAGACTTGTTCATATCCATGTGAGAAGTCCAGGGAATAGGCTCCTTTCTGAGCGCCAAAACTCCCCACGGCAACCGAAGGATGTGTATGTTCATCATGAACCAGCAGGATAGCTCCCCTCCAGATGCCTTCAGGGGTATCACAGAGGCATCAATTAACATACGGTGCGCAACAAGTGCACTCCAGATGCGAATAGGGGCAAAGGCCTCTCCTCCAGGCTCACCAAGGACTAACAGTGGGGGCTCCCCTCTATCTGCCTGGTACAGGGGCATCTATGGGCATACATCGCTCAACAAGCGCCCTTCCCAAAACCCCACCGTTACATATCTGGTCGTGGTCATCGTAGCCATCCATTCCACCATCTGTCTGACAAAGGGGGCTGTCTCCTGCCTCATGCTGCGTCACTGCGGCCATCTTATCCGGCATGTGGTATAAAGTATATGGAGGGAATTCCTCTGTAGCAGAGCGTAAGTCAGCAAATAAATCATGCAGCACTTCGCGGATCTCCGCCACCATATTCACAAGATCCATTTTAGTTTGTAGAGACGTAATATCTTCCAGCGAGAATAGCTCACGTACATTCCTGTCCGGAACCGCCATGTTGAACAGGTTATGATAGAAGGATTCGTCTGCCCAAGCGCTGCCCAGTCGGACTTACATAAATTGCTCAAAAAATAGCTTCAGAGACTTGCCAGAGTAGCTTCACCCCAAAACAGACATCAGTTAATAAAAATATATGGAGTTTTGCGGTTATATAGCGTCCCAGGTACAGAGCCAATTCTGTGATCCTTTTAAGCTTAGCTGTAGCCTTGCGTTTCTTCCCTTCCTATTAGTGTTGACATAAGTCACATTTATGTGTTATGTACCTATATCAGCCTCTTATCACGGTGCCCGTGATTGCTGCAGTTCCTTGTCTGTCACCAGTAGGGGGCTGCTATTGGCTGTCTGCAGATAGCCCGCCTTTCATTGCCTATTTAAACCTGGATTGGGCACCCTTTGGTTGCCCTTTCGTGTTGTTTCTGACCTTCTTGCTATCACTATGCCAGTGATAGCTGGGCCTCTGTTCCAGTGTTCCTGAGTTCCTGATCTCATATGTTCCTGAGTTCCGGATCTCTACTGTTCCAGTGTTTCCTGCATGCTGAAGTACTTCCAGTCCTGGTTCCGGCCTAGTCTCTGGTGTTGCAGTTCCTGCTGATCTTCTTCTCTGCTGTTTCCTGACCTGACTGATCGTTGCTGGTTCCTGTCATCGCATCGCCTGTCTCCGGTATCCTGGCGACCTCCTGCCTGGTCGCGTCGGCGACATTGCTCGTTACTCCAGTGTGCGGTCACTGGTTTGCTCCACAGCCTATCGGCTATACAATTCTGTGTTGGTCCCAGCGTGCGGACGCTGGTTTGCTCCTAAGCCTTGTGGCTAGGCAAACTCGCTTGTTACACCAGTGTGCGGTCACTGGTTTGCTCCAAAGCCTATCGGCTATACAATCCTGTATTGGTCCCAGCGTGCGGACGCTGGTTTGCTCCAAAGCCTTGCGGCTAGACAAACTCGCTTGTTACACCAGTGTGCGGTCACTGGTTTGCTCCAAAGCCTATCGGCTATACAATCCTGTATTGGTCCCAGCGTGCGGACGCTGGTTTGCTCCAAAGCCTTGCGGCTAGACAAACTCGCTTGTTACACCAGTGTGCGGTCACTGGTTTGCTCCAAAGCCTATCGGCTATACAATCCTGTGTTAGTCCCAGCGTGCGGACGTTGGTTTGCTCCAAAGCCTTGCGGCTAGACAAACTCACTTATTACACCAGTGTGCGGTCACTGGTTTGCTCCAAAGCCTATCGGCTGTACTATCCTGTGTTGGTCCCAGCGTGCGGACGCTGGTGTGCTCCAAAGCCTTGCGGCTATACAAACTCGCTTGTTACACCAGTGTGCGGTCACTGGTTTGCTCCAAAGCCTATCAGCTATACAATTCTGTGTTGGTCCCAGCGTGCGGACGCTGGTTTGCTCCAAAGCCTTGCGGCTATACAGACTCGCTTGTTACACCAGTGTGCGGTCACTGGTTTGCTCCAAAGCCTATCAGCTATACAATTCTGTGTTGGTCCCAGCGTGCGGACGCTGGTTTGCTCCTAAGCCTTGCGGCTATACAAACTCGCTTGTTACACCAGTGTGCGGTCACTGGTTTGCTCCAAAGCCTATCAGCTATACAACTCTGTGTTGGTCCCAGCGTGCGGACGCTGGTTTGCTCCTAAGCCTTACGGCTATACTAACTCGCTTGTTACACCAGTGTGCGGTCACTGGTTTGCTCCTAAGCCTAACGGCTATACAATTCAGTGTTGGTCCCAGCGTGCGGACGCTGGTTTGCTCCAAAGCCTTGCGGCTTTACGATTCCCCTGTTAGTCTCAGTGTGTGTACACTGGGTTGCTTACGATCCTGTCAATTTGCCATTACCATCTGACTGCTGCTACTATCTCTGGGCTGCCCTGCCCGGTATTGGTAAGGCCGGTAGAACCTTTTGCCACATTCCATCTGAGGTTGCCTTACCCGGTATTGGCAGGGCCGGTAGAGCCTACATTATGAATCTATTGAGGCTGCCTTGCCCGGTAATTTGGTAAGGCCGGTAGAACCGTTATGCGATTCCATCTGCAGGTTGCCTTACCCGGTATTGGCAAGGCCGGTAGAGCCTAACATTCTATTACTTCAGACTGTCCTGTCCGGTATATTGACAGGACTGGTAGAGTCTGCCTTCTGTCTTGTTATATTCTGAATATATCTGTATGTATGTGATTGCCATCCTACGTTATCAATTTATTATTTCAATAAAATTGATTTTTACCTAAAACTTGTGTCTGAGAGTCATAATAAACCGTGACACCTCTCTCCTCTGTGACCATCTGACCACAGGATTAAATCACTTTCTATCTGTAAAACTGGAATAGTTGGAAACATAAGGTTAGGCCCCTGTCGGCTACACCCATGCGAAAAAATGTTCCTGGCCCACACAGCAATTATTTTTTCTTCTTGCATTCTGTGGAACAGAGTGAGACTTACAATGTTATAGTAACAGCGCCTCCTTCACTTGACAGTTTGAGCTCTAATAACGTTTGAATAAAGCATCTCCCAGTAGTAAAAGTACCATGTCCACTCAGCAGGAAACATTCTACAATATACTGTCCATAATCACACTTTACTGTTACTTTAAAGAATAGGGCCTCAATTCAATTGGCCCGTTGGTTAAAAAAACAGCCAACAACATTGTTTCAAGCATGGTAAGCCATTCAATTACCTGTGCTATGAAAAAATATATGGTTAAAAAAAAAAGCATGTTGGGCACTAAAGTTAGCACCCACTGGAACCCATTAAAACAAGACTAATTTTCCCGTTCAATTTCATGCATTAGGCATTAAGATACGTTAAAGGGATAGTAATGTTTCACAAAAATAGCAGCTCCAATTAATTTTCATAGTATTTGGGCCATGGAGAGTGTTATTTCACTACTGTCAGAGTTGTGGTTCAAGAGTAATTGAAGGATAAAGTTTCCCCTCCCGCCCCTTTTACCTAGTGTAAGCCACATCCCCTCAGATGTGGAATGCAGTCCATAGACCAGACAGATAACAGCAGGGGACAATCTTCTTCCTATGAGAACAATGAAAGCCCTGCCACCCTTGACAAGTTTTTAGGTTTTTCCCTTATCTTAATTGAAGATTGTCCCTCTCTGAAGTCTACCTGGGCACCTCCCTTCTGATCTGGCTGAACAGTGTTACATCAGTAAAAGGGGTGGGAGGGGGACACTTTATCATTGAATTACTGTTGTACTACAACTCTGACAGAATTGAAATAACACTCTCCAAAGTCCAAATACTATGATGAAGAGATGGCTTACACTAGGTAAAAGGGGCGGGAGGGGAAACTTTGCTTGTGAATATCTCTCAAACCATAAAGGTTTGAGAGATAAGACTTATATCGTTCTTCATGTTTTTTTAATGCCTACAAAATAAAATAATAAAGACCGGAGTCCTGTCTGCGCACCTTCCTGGGGGTGATACGGAGCGGGGCGCTCTGAATTCGGACTGGAGTCCTGTCTGCGCATCTTCCTGGGGGTGATACGGAGCGGGGCGCTCTGAATTCGGACCGGAGTCCTGTCTGCGCACCTTCCTGGGGGTGATACGGAGCGGGACGCTCTGAATTCGGAGCGCCATGCTCCATATCAGCCGCGGCGCGTTCGGCCACTCTGTACTGCGCATGACTGCAGCGCGGGCAGTGAGCACAGAGGCTCGGGGCACCAGCCGAGGCTGCTGGGTGGCACTGTGGCCCTTGTACACGGGCTTTTAAACTATTAGATAAATAAATAGAGAAATAATAATACACAAATTTATCTAAATGTGCTAGTGTGCCACAAGCCTCTTGTGACTACACATCACACTATAAAAATGAATCTAAACTAAGATATTTTTAGTGTCTAATTAGACAGTAAAAAGTTAAAAAATAATAAACAATGTGTGCGATATTTAGTGGTTATTGTTATGTGGTTGTGACAAAAAAAAATCTAATTATAGACTATCTATAAAAATATTGATTGACTGAGTGTCTAAACTCTCCTGTTCATGCAAGAGAAAAAAAAAATACAGAAATGTATCTTGGCATATATTACTCCTGCACAGCTCATTGAGACCTTATGGACCTTATTGTTTGCTGTATTGCAAACAATATACGCTATGTTACACACAATGCACACAGCGCTATACACAAAATGGTACGCTCAAAATGCTCCGTGCAATACCAGGGGTGTAGAAATAAAAAAAAAAAAAATACTTGTCCAACGGACTAAAATGGGAGCCCAATCTACTTGTCCTGATAAACAATAATTATTGCAGTACAGCCACCAAAATACATCCACCTCCACACCCTGCGTCCACCTACACAGTGTCCACCTCCACCACCTGCCCATCCTGTGACCACCTCCACACTGTGTCCACCTCCACACACTGTGTCCACCTCCACACCCTACCCATCCTGTGTCCACCTGCACACCCTACCCATCCTGTGTCCACCTGCACACCCTGCCCACCCTGTGTCCACCTGCACAGTGTCCACCTCCACCACCTGCCCTCCTTTGACTACCTCCACACTGTGTCCACCTCTACCACCTGACCATCCTGTGTCCACCTCCACACTGCGTCCACCTCCACACCCTGTGTCCACCTCCACACCATACCCACCCTGTGTCCACCTCCACACCCTGCCCACCCTGTGTCCACCTCCACACCCTTTATGTACCTCCACACTGTCCATCCTGTGTCCACCATACCCTACCCATCCTGTGTCCACCTCCACACCCTGCCCATCCTGTGTCCACCTCCACACTGTGTCCACCTCCACACCCTGCCCACCCTGTGTCCACCTCCACACCCTGTATCTACCTCCACACTGTCCATCCTGTGTCCACCTCCACACTGTCCATCCTGTGTCCACCTCCACACTGTCCATCCTGTGTCCACCTCCACACTGTCCATCCTGTGTCCACCTTGCCCACACTGGCACTCAGACCAGTGCTTACCTCCAATAAAGCCTCCTCCACCTCATGTGCCTGAAGTGCTGTTGCCGGCCTCCCTCTCAGCGGCTGAGCCAGGAGGACCTTAGTGATGTTGGTGCCAGAAAGCTGCTGGAGAACTGGCTTGGCACACTCTGTTCAACTGCACACCAAGCATTTTTGTTGGCCCAACCAGACTCGACACTGCGCACACGCACGCACAGTTCACAATAGCTTCCCTTCAATGAAGGGAGCTGTATGATGGACTCCTACCTAGGTAAGTCCTCCTGTTACACACAGTAATTATACAGATACGCCTGACCGCTGTATGATGGACTCCTACCTAGGTAAGTGCTTCTGTTACACACATTAATTATATAGATACACCTGACAGCTATATGATGGACTCCTACCTAGGTAAGTGCTTCTGTTACACACATTAATTATATAGATACACCTGACTGCTGTATGATGGACTCCTACCTAGGTAAGTGCTTCTGTTACACACATTAATTATATAGATACACCTGACTGCTGTATGATGGACTCCTACCTAGGTAAGTGCTTCTGTTACACAAAGTAATTATACAGATACACCTGACTGCTGTATGATGGACTCCTACTTAGGTAAGTGCTTCTGTTACACACAGTAATTATATAGATACACCTGCCTGCTGTATGATGGACTCCTGCCTAGGTAAGTGCTTCTGTTACACACATTAATTATATAGATACACCTGACTGCTGTATGATGGACTCCTACCTAGGTAAGTGCTTCTGTTACACACATTAATTATATAGATACACCTGACTGCTGTATGATGGACTCCTACCTAGGTAAGTCCTCCTGTTACACACAGTAATTATACAGATACGCCTGACAGCTATATGATGGACTCCTACCTAGGTAAGTGCTTCTGTTACACACATTAATTATATAGATACACCTGACTGCTGTATGATGGACTCCTACCTAGGTAAGAGCTTCTGTTACACACAGTAATTATACAGATACACCTGACTGCTGTATGATGGACTCCTGCCTAGGTAAGTACTTCTGTTACACAAAGTAATTATACAGATACACCTGACTGCTGTATGATGGACTCCTACTTAGGTAAGTGCTTCTGTTACACACAGTAATTATATAGATACACCTGCCTGCTGTATGATGGACTCCTGCCTAGGTAAGTGCTTCTGTTACACACAGTAATTATATAGATACACCTGACTGCTGTATGATGGACTCCTACCTAGGTAAGTGCTTCTGTTACACACACAGTAATTATATAGATACACCTGACTGCTGTATGATGGACTCCTGCCTAGGTAAGTGCTTCTGTTACACACAGTAATTATATAGATACACCTGACTGCTGTATGATGGACTCCTACCTAGGTAAATGCTTCTGTTACACACATTAATTATATAGATACACATGACTGCTGTATGATGGACTCCTACCTAGGTAAGTGCTTCTGTCACACACAGTAATTATATAGATACACCTGACTGCTGTATGATGGACTCCTACCTAGGTAAGTGCTTCTGTCACACACAGTAATTATATAGATACACCTGACTGCTGTATGATGAACTCCTACCTAGGTAAATGCTTCTGTTACACACATTAATTATATAGATACACCTGACTGCTGTGTGATGGACTCCTACCTAGGTAAGTGCTTCTGTTACACACAGTAATTATACAGATACACCTGACTGCTGTATGATGGACTCCTACCTATGTAAGTGCTTCTGTTACACACAGTAATTATATAGATACAGCTGACTGCTGTATGATGGACTCCTACCTAGGTAAGTGCTTCTGTTACACACAGTAATTACATAGATACACCTGACTGCTGTATGATGGACTCCTACCTATGTAAGTGCTTCTGTTACACACAGTAATTATATAGATACACCTGACTGCTGTATGATGGACTCCTACCTAGGTAAGTGCTTCTGTTACACACAGTAATTATATAGATACACCTGACTGCTGTATGATGGACTCCTACCTAGGTAAGTCTTCTGTTACACACAGTAATTATATAGATACACCTGACTGCTGTATGATGGACTCCTACCTAGGTAAGTGCTTCTGTTACACACAGTAATTATACACATACACCTGACTGCTGTGTGATGGACTCCTACCTAGGTAAGTGCTTCTGTTACACACAGTAATTATACAGATACACCTGACTGCTGTATGATGGACTCCTACCTAGGTAAGTGCTTCTGTTACACACAGTAATTATACAGATACACCTGACCGCTGTATGATGGACTCCTACCTAGGTAAGTGCTTCTGTTACACACAGTAATTATATAGATACACCTGCCTGCTGTATGGTGATGGACTGCTACCTACGTAAGTGCTTCTGTTACACACAGTAATTATAGATACACCTGACTGCTGTGTGATGGACTCCTACCTAGGTAAGTGCTTCTGTTACACACAGTAATTATATAGATACACCTGTCTGCTGTATGATGGACTCCTACCTAGGTAAGTGCTTCTGTTACACACAGTAATTATATAGATACACCTGACTGCTGTATGATGGACTTCTACCTAGGTAAGTGCTTCTGTCACATACAGTAATTATATAGATACACCTGACCGCTGTATGATGGACTCCTACCTAGGTAAGTGCTTCTGTTACACACAGTAATTATATAGATACGCCTGACTATTGTATGATGGACTCCTACCTAGGTAAGTGCTTCTGTTACACACAGTAATTATACAGATACACCTGACTGCTGTATGATGGACTCCTACCTAGGTAAGTGCTTCTGTTACACACAGTAATTATACAGATACACCTGACTGCTGTATGATGGACTCCTACCTAGGTAAGTGCTTCTGTTACACACAGTAATTATATAGATACACCTGACTGCTGTATGATGGACTCCTACCTAGGTAAGTACTCCTGTGATGCACAGTAATTATATAGATACACCTGACTGCTGTGTGATGGACTCCTACCTAGGTAAGTGCTTCTGTTACACACAGTAATTATATAGATACGCCAGACTGCTGTATGATGGACTCCTACCTAGGTAAGTGCTTCTGTTACACACAGTAATTATACAGCTATACCCGACTGCTGTATGATGAATTGCTACCAGTCCCTTGGAAGGTAGAAAGGTGTTGGGTTGTAGAGCTCTCTACCATGCAAGGGGTTAAATATTACAGTGTTTATGTGTCATAGAGGTGTCCAATGGGCTGTACATCCCTGTAGCATATGGGGTTGAAAAAGTGCAGAGAGAGACAGCAGTTAACCCCTTAAATCCCACTGAGGAAAATATGATTTCATTTGTTGCAGGTCATAGTTCAGGCTGGTGTGATCAGCATGGATGGTAAACAGAAGGGGCTGATAAGGATTCCCTGCCCAGAGTGCCCCCTCACCCCTTAACACTATGTGGCATAATAAAAGCACAATCCTTGTTTTGTAGAAGTCCCCTCTATTGACAGATGTAGCAGTGCTTCTTGTATTCATTCCTGTACTCCTGTGTGTATTGTAAGTACAGAGCTGAAAGCAGAAAGTCTGTGAGAGGTGATGAGAGTGCACTTCTGTAGTTATAATTCACACACACGTAGAGGAATCAGTAGTACAGGGCTGTCAGTAAGGGTGAGTTATATAAAGTAAGTATTGTGTTTTACTTCTAATGGGGACTGTTACGTCCGGGGGAGAGAATCCTTATCGGGCGTCCCTGCTGCTGTGTCGAGCGAGTGATGTAACCAGAAACGTACTTAGTCTGAAGTAGTGGGTAGGCCTGAAGGGTGATTGCTGGAGCGCACTGTTGCTTGTGTTTACCCTGCTGTGGCCCTGGGTATCCTTTTGAAAAGTCGCTTCAAAAATATTGTGCGGCTAGAAGCCGCATTAACCATGTCACTCTGTTTAAAATGGCGACATGATAACCTCACACTGCATAAAAGCACAAGGTTGTCATGTCGCCTCTTTAAAGGCAATGTTTACCCCCCTTCACAACTTTGGCTAAATTGTTTCATTATCAGTTCTAAATAATGGAAATTGTATTTTTTTTTTTTTTTTTTAAATCCACCCGTTTGCAGGAATTCTAAGATTAAAGCGGAACTTTCACCTCTGTATCATCCTGGCTTCATGTCTTCCTTTGTGTTCCCTGTTCATATTGTTGTGTGTCTTTTCACTTTTAAATGTGTATAAATAAAGCAACACAGACTTCAGTTATTTACCTGATGACGTATGCTTTGGGTAGAGCTGTCCCGCCGCGCACTGTATGGTGCAGAAGACACTCCCACAGGGCTTGTGTGTCAAGCATCTGTCCTGCCCCTGAATAGTACGTCAGTCACTGCTAAACCATGTGACCTGACACACTGCTTCAATCCTGCACGTCCAGTGAGGTGCGAGCGTGTACGTGCGAAAAAAAAAAAGAAGACAGCTGTGGGCAGGGACATCCTGCTTGAGTGACACGAACATGGAGTGGACATTTTTCGCTAAGATGGCGGCGGCCTGATCGCGGTAGTTAAACAAATAACGGGTCAGATTACAAAATAACTAAATACTCGTAAGACGATTGTCTAACGTTTACCTGGTTACCTGGGGGGGTATTTAACATACAGCTTTAGTTGTAGGACCATGAAAGTTCCACTTTAAATGTACCTCTGTACCTACTTCCGGCAGACAGCGCTGACCGGATCTGTACCGTAGTCTCAGCTTCTATTCAGCCTCCTCCGATGACGAAGGAGCACTCTCATTGGCAGAGATTGATTTCTGGCCAATGAGAGTGCTCCAGCTTAGAGACAGACAGCCTCCGTCATTGGAGGAGGCTGGATAGAAGCTGAGACTACGGTAGAGATCCGGTCAGCGCTGTCTGCTGGAAGTAGATACAGAGGTACATTTAATCTTAGAATTTCTACAAACCGGTGGATTTTTTTTAAAAAAGAATACAATTTCCATTATTTATTATTGATAATGAAACGATTTAGCCAAAGTTGTGAAGGGGGTAAACATCCCCTTTAAACGTCACTATTTACTGTATTTACACTAGAGAAAAAAATGGTCCTTGACATAGACAAATATAGGCCAGAATGAGCATCCTTACCTTGCAGAGCGCTGCCATGCTCTCTCACAGTGATTAAGACACGTCCGGTTATGTCATACCCAGAATGATCCTTACTTTTGCCTTGCTCTCATGTCTTAATCACTGAGAGAGCCAGGCAGCGCTCTGCAAGGTAAGGATGCTCATTCCGGCCTATATTTGTATATGTCAAGAACCATTTTTTTCTGTAGTGTAAATACAGTATATAGCGATGTTTAAAGAGGCGACATGACAACTTTGCACTTTTATGCAGCGCGAGGTTGTCATGTCGCCATTTTAAACAGGGTGACATGCTTAATGCGGCTTCCAGCCGCACAATATTTTTAAGGCGACATTTCAAAAGTGAACTGTGGCCCTGTATGGCGGAGTGTCAGTGCATGCAGGGGCAGAGAATGATAAAGGATGCAAGGGGAGGCTCCAGCAGTGACTGAGAAGAGGAGCAGGTAGAAGGGAGTGTTAACCCTTTTAGTGGCTCAGGGATACGCAACTCATAGTTTTGTAATGTGTTGCATACCCCTTTGGCACTCTAAGAGTTAACTTTGTTACAGTAAAACAGATGGCTAGTAGAGCCCCCAGTGAGAGAAGTAAATGCACCCAATGCCGTATCTTTTCTACCATTCATTGTAAACAAAGTACACATTGCTAGTTTATATATAAATTGGGACACCATGGTAGGGAAGAGGGACAAACTGAAAATATGAACTGGTGAAAGGAGAGGAATGCCCAGGACTCGGACACATACAGTATACAGACATGGACCAGACACACTATAGTGTACATATAATATGGATTTAATACAGATACACAGAGATCACACACACAGTATAGTGTATATATAATATGGATTTATCATACAGATACACAGATCAGACACACAGTATAATGTATATATAATATGGATTTATCATACAGATACACAGAGATCACACACACAATATAGTGTATATATAATATGGATTTATCATACAGATACACAGAGATCACACACACAGTATACTGTATATATAATATGGATTTATCATACAGATACACAGATCAGACACACAGTATAATGTATATATAATATGGATTTATCATACAGATAAACAGAGATCAGACACACGGTATAGTGTATATATAATATGGATTTATCATACAGATACACAGATCAGACACACAGTATAGTGTACATATAATATGGATTTAATACAGATACACAGAGATCACACACACAGTATAGTATATATATAATATGGATTTATCATACAGATACACAGATCAGACACACAGTATAATGTATATATAATATGGATTTATCATACAGATACACAGAGATCACACACACAATATAGTGTATATATAATATGGATTTATCATACAGATACACAGAGATCACACACACAGTATAGTGTATATATAATATGGATTTATCATACAGATACACAGAGATCACACACACAATATAGTGTATATTTAATATGGATTTATCATACAGATACACAGAGATCAGACACACAGTATAGTGTATATTTAATATGGATTTATCATACAGATACACAGAGATCACCATACCTGGGAACTTCCAGTTGAGGGCTACCCGGAGGGTAGTCCTCTGTTCACCAGGGGGGTGACAAAAATGACGCTAATCGCGTCAAAAAGGGGCGGGGCTTGCCGCGAGTGAGGGGGGGATTAACCCTTTGAGTGCCAGAGTGGTACGGAATGCATTGCAAAGCAATGCATTCCTTACCACTCTGGCACTCAGAGGGTTAAAGGTGTCACACAGAAGGCTGGAGACTGAGGATCAGCGGGAGAAAAAGCAGATGTGGGCAGCGTTTCAATACAAACTCTGCCACATCCGGAGGAATCAGCCTCTGCCCCGGAGACCCGGTAAAATTCTGTCAGAACCGGAGTCTCCGGGGCAAATCCGGAGAGTTCCCAGGTATGGAGATCACACACACAGTATAGTGTATTTATAATATGGATTTATCATACAGATACAGAGATCAGACACACAGTATAGTGTATATATTATATGGATTTATCATACAGATACACAGAGATCACACACACACAGTATAGTGTATATATAATATAGATTTATCATACAGACACACAGAGATCAGACACACGGTATAGTGTATATATAATATGGATTTATCATACAGATACACAGAGATCACACACACAGTACAGTGTATATATAATATGGATTTATCATACAGATACACAGAGATCACACACACAGTATAGTGTATATATAATATGGATTTATCATACAGATACACAGAGATCAGGCACACAGTATAATGTATATATAATATGGCATTATCATACAGATACACAAATATCACACACACAGTATAGTGTATATATAATATAGATCTATCATA
The DNA here is from genome assembly GCA_037306005.1 of Rhinophrynus dorsalis. Lineage (NCBI taxonomy): Eukaryota > Metazoa > Chordata > Amphibia > Anura > Rhinophrynidae > Rhinophrynus > Rhinophrynus dorsalis. The sequence continues at coordinate 15,463,120 of CM074727.1, read as the reverse complement.
CATGTACACAGATATCAGACACATAGTATAGTGTATATTTAATATGGATTTATCATACTGACACACAGAGATCAGACACAACGAGAAACGAGAGAAATCTCAATGTATTCTTCCTGGTAAAATAGTATATACATATACTTAGTAATGCCCCACCCACACCCTAAGTAACAAACGTGTCCCTATGGCCATTTGAAATGCTGGGAGCTAGGTTTCAGTCCGCAACGAAATGGGCACAAAGAAATAGAGAGAAAAGTGATCACTGACCATGTTACCAAGGAGCAGCTACTTCCTCTACACATGAATTAGAGTCCGTGTGGAAACGTTCCTTTTAGGGAACAGTGACATCTAGCGGGGAGAAGAAAGAATACAGCGGCGGAGGACTGGAGCTCTGCTCAGGCTGATTAGCTCTACATTTCAGCCTTGACTTGTTCTCCCTTATCCGCAACCACAGAGCAGTGTGTGTCAATCCTTTCAGTGGCAATTACCCTCTGTATTTCCATAGGTGTCCCATCGGGCAGTTCAATAATACTGAATTAATATGTACAAATTAGTAGAACCCCATCATACGACCATAAACAGTGCAGATAATTATATCAGAACACATATACATGTTTTTCTCAAACACACACGTATATATGCACAGTCACACACATACACACTATAGACACACACACATACACCCTATCATAAGGTGACCACATTTTTAAAATGAAATCCAGAGACATTTTGTTCTCTACCTCCTGTCCATCTCCACACCCTGTCCTCCCTCATACCCTGTCCACCCTCACACACATCCACCCTGCCCTTCTCCTAACACTGTCCACCCTGCCCACCTCCACATTGTCCACACTGTCAAGCTCCACATTGTCCACCTGCACACTGCCCATATCTTCTGCCTCCACACTGCCCACCTCCACACACTGTCCACTCCACCTCCACACACTGCCCACATTGTCCAACTCCACACACTTCCCACATTGTCCACACACTGCCTGCACTACCCACCTCCACACCCTGTCCTCCTCCTCCACACTGCCCATCTCCACACTGCCCACCCCATCCTCCTCCACAAACTGCCCATCCTGTCCTCCTACAAACACTGCCCACATTGTCCACCTCCACACTGCCCACCCCATCCTCCTCCACAAACTGCCCATCCTGTCCTCCTACAAACACTGCCCACATTGCCCACCTCCACAGTGCCCACACTGTCCACCTCCACACTGTCCACACCACATTGCCCACCTCCACACTGCCCACCCCATCCTCCTCCACAAACTGTCCACCCTATCGTCCAAACACTCAAAAACGTTCAGGGGTAGGGAACAGTGCAAATGCTATCTAAGTGTAGTAAAATTCTCCATTGTTCCTGGGCTGACAGGCAGGACGGAGCACAGACATCTTCCAATAGTGACATCTGTGCGCCTGCGCTGTCAGTCCCAGGCGACTCTAGGAGGCTTTGCTAGGAGCCGTCCGGCTCCAAAAGGGACAGCGCAGGTGCGCAGACATCACTATGGAAAGATGTCTTCGCTCCGTCCTGCCTGTCAGCCCAGGAACAATGGAGAATTCTATTGAATAAGGTAATAATTCTGGCGACTAGCACTACTGAGCAGCTAGGCGCCAGATGGGGATTTATTACACATCAACTTGTTTAGAGGTGGTAGTTCCGCTTTAAAAGAAATGGAAAAGAGAATTAAAAAAAAATATATAAGGCATCAAAAATATACATATACATATAAAAATATGTAAATCAATGAATACAATAAAATAAAATAAGAAATGGTATATGATACTTGTCACTGGGCCACAAACTGGACTGCTTTGGATCAACTAGGAGCCTTTTTACTTATTTCTTGTTTTATTTTATTCACTGATTTACAGCTTTTTATATAAATGTATATTTTTGATGCCTTGTATATATATATATATATATTTATTTATTTTAATTCTCTTTTCCATTTCTTTTAATAATATTGGTGTAACGGGTAAGGACCCGTTATTGGAATTATGGCATAGAAGAGTGGAATTCACGGGGGTGAACTTTGGAGGCTGAACATCGAGCCTGAGAAGAATTTCCCATTGACTTAGAATGGGAACGTAGCTCACTACCTGATTGGCCAGTCTGAGTTAAAGGGACTCCATTGACTTTGCATGGGAAAAGTAGGCGCCCTCTGGATTGGTCTGTTGTTTGCCCGCCTACCAGTTCTGATTGGCTGATATGGCCATGATGATCATGGCCAGGATTGGCCATCAGATTCCAGACTCCTGATTGGCCAGGGGTTGAAGCGGAATATTCAAAGATGCTTCAACCCCCTGGCCATTGTGTAAATATGTGTATTCCCTCCAATCAAGTCTTTGTCCTTATCTAGAAGTAATCAGATCTGTTTGTACTACCCCTAGCAGTATTGTGTTGTGAGGTCACTTGCCATTGGTCCTTTTCCCTTAACTGCTATTGGTCCTTTTGTCACCCTCTGCCATTGGCCCTTTGTCTCCAGTTACCATTTGTCTTTTGTTCCCTGTGTCATATACCCATTGTGTCTGATTGGTCCCTGGGCCAAGCCTGCATTAGAATACCTGTCCCTTCCCATCCCTATTGTGGCACTGTATTTGACTGTATAAAAGAGGTGGTTTCTGTTCAATAAAGTGTGTGCCGTTTGAACTTCAACTGGCTCCTGTCTCTCTGTCGCTGGATGGTATCAAGGGACTTATGTTGTCCCCCATCCTAGGAAGAAATGCTGCTTGAGTAACCAGTGGAGCTGCCTGCTTGTAGCTTATCTCTGGAGGGAGAAACCTGGAACGACGGCCTGAGTCCAACCCAAGGACCTGGGTATCCGTTACAATTGGTATTGTTCACAATATTAAGCACTTTCTCCTTTCTATCAAAAGAATTTTAGGGGGAGCAGTACTCTGGGTTTATATATTTATTTGCTAGGTTTATATATTTAAAGAGTTCAATACACTGCCCGTGCATTTGTCAAAGTGCTATATTCACTTACTTAACCACACTTTTTCCAACACATCCTAATTATCACTTTGCAAGGATATATTCACTCTGTGTGGCGCTGTGTAACCCTCCACACACTGTCCACCTCCACACTGACCACATTTCTCACCTCCACAATGCCCACATTGTTGCCTGCGTTCCTGCTCCCCTTGCTCTGAGTGCCACGCAGATGTCCTATGCACTACAGCCAATAAGAGAGGAGTATCCTGGCAAAACCTCCTCTCTCACTGGCTGCCATTTCAACTTGTTGGGAAGGCACTGGACAGCAGATAAAGCTTAAAGGGATAGTAATACTTCGTTTTAACTTTATTTTATTTTGTAGACATTAAAAAAACATGAAGAATGATATAAGTCTTATCTCTCAAACCTTTATAGTTTATGAGATATTCACAAGCAAAGTTCCCCTCCTGCCCCTTTTACCTAGTGTAAGCCACCTCTTCTCAGATGTGAGTCTGGTTGTATGACAGTACAGATAACAGAAGGGGACACTTTTCTTTGTATGAAAACAATGAAAGCCCTTCCTCCCTTGACAAGTTTTTCAGGTTTTTCCCTTATCTTAATTGAAGATTGTCCCTCTCTGCAGTCTACCTGGGCATCTCCCTTCTGATCTGGTTGAACAGGGGGGGGATACTTTGTTTGTGAATATCTCTTAAACCATAAAGGTTTGAGAGATAAGACTTATATCGTTCTTCATGTTTTTTAATGCCTACAAAATAAAATAAAGTTAAAACGAAGTATTACTATCCCTTTAAGTAATGCAGTCCGTGCCTTCACAGTGATGCGGCTGCCTTCGATCCAGGGACAGATCTGGGGATGTCTGGTCACCCTACACTATCACGCACAGACACACACAACAACCCCCAGATACACAATTTCACACACAGGCACATTGTCTCACACATGGATGCATACACTTAAACACATACTCTTTCAGGCACACATACACAAAATACACACATTCACATATACACCAACAGCCGCATACAAAAATATACTAGCATTCTCATGCACAGGCACCAACTCATATACAAACACAAGTTGCATGGGCCCTACAAATGGGAAATCCTTTACCACAACAAGTGGACCTGGGTGGCAGAGAAATCAGGGGCATTCACCACAGTCAGATGTTGGCTCTAGTATAGTGGATTTCCAAGGACAGTTTTTTGTAGTCTGCCCCCAGGAGATGTGCACATAATATACTAGGGCCATGTCTCTAAGATACGTACTAACTGCTGCCACCAAGATTTATCCGTGCCAGACAAAAGAGAGTACAAATATTGTGAGGCACCATGGGGGGAAGCCACATACATCCTGCCTATGTGGGATAGAGAACTAATGGGATCAACTGTTTCTCTCCCTGTCATCGGTAGCAATAGTGAGGATCTTGCCCCTGTCCCCACTGTACCCCCCACCTTGAATCCTTTCTCTTACATAATAGAGAATAGTCTGGTAGATGAGTCATGGGATGGGAATTGTTGTCTGGAAGAAGTTGGAGAGTCTGTCTTGTTAACCACCTATGTCTGAGATGGTGGATGTAACACACACACACACACATTGATAATGCGTCTGCCTGACAGTTCAGGCTGTTGGATCCATGGCAGTCCATTTTGTAGTTGCTCATGCCTTCCAGAGTCCTGGTTCACAGCACAGACATGGTTCCCAATTAATGGTCTGGCTCATACAATGATATGTGTGCAGGTTGTTGCCAGTTCCTGTTGCTCTCAGTCGCGAATTTCAACCACCTGTACTCAATAACCTGAAATCAGGCTGAGTATGAACACAAGATAAAACCGAGAGAGGCAACGCACACATGAGTGTAGTATTCCTTCTGTTCTCTTCTACCTTCTCCAAACACCACAGGGATGAGAATGATTATTATGATCATAGCTGGGGGCTCAGGATTTAGGACATTGTCTCTGGATGAAACATCAAATTCTCCGGGTAACAAGCCTCTGTTCCTCCTGCACAGAGTATACAGTTTAAAAAAACGCCAACAGAATATCTCCTTTACTGCTGTGAAGCTGAGGCATCGCATTTCAGGCAAGTGACCTCAGCCAGCCAATGATTGGATAGACGGGGCAGATGTCAGCAGGAGGAGTGAAGAGAGCCATGGTTTTCAGTTGCTTGCCACGTCGCACGAGGAACGGAAGAAAGAGTGGAGTACCTCTGCACCTGCCATATATATATATATATATAGTTCTAGAGGGGTTGCATTGCGGTTGCTTACCCTTCTGGCACTCACTACTAATTGGCCTTCATCTCACCCGACTAACCCCACTACAGTCCGTAATGAACTCTGCTGCACGTCTAATCTACCTCACTCATCTGTAACACCACTCCCATCTGCCAATCCCTACACTGGCTTCAGACGGTCCCTGAAAACTCACCTCTTCAGGGAAGCCTATAAACTACCTCCATAACCGTTATCACCAAGAACCCCACCCCTTCCCTGGACCACTGCGCTCAACAGCACTTCTCACTTCCACACACTGACTGGAAGTTCATGTGGCAGGAGGTACTTACACCCAATAGCACTTACTCCTTCTGTGTCCAACTTTCCTTCCTCTAGTGTAAGCTCTCACCAGCAGGGGGCCCTCTTATCCTTCTGTTCTCCACATTTGATTTGTACTATTTAATATCTCTGTATGTCTATTCCCTGTTGTACAGTGCTGCAGAATAAGTTGGCACTATATAAATAAAGATTAATACTTTTTTTTTTTTTTTTTTCCCCCGGGTGATGCTATTTTAAAAGTTCCCAGCTATGATTATGATTTTCAGAGGCTTAAACTGGGCTACGTAGCTTCAGGGCAGACACTGGAGAAAAGCCCCAGCGCTGGTGAATCTCAGTACACTGGTCTCTACCTTTCCAGGTAACGGTTAGATTTTCCATATGGTCCCAGTGCTTCTAGATGGATCTTTTACTTGTGTGCTCCCCCCACAAATAATCTGTATGGTTCAGAAAATTATATTTATTTAAAATGTATTCTTAAAACAAACATACAATACAACGTAATAGCTTGATGGCTCAGTGCATTTCGTGACTTTTGTAAATTTATTGAGACCTTAAAGGGATAGTAATACTTCATTTTAACTTTATTTTATTTTGTAGGCATTAAAAAAACATGAAGAATGATATAAGTCTTATCTCTCAAACCTTTATGGTTTAAGAGATATTCACAAACAAAGTATCCCTTCCCTGTTCAACCAGATCAGAAGGGAGATGCCCAGGTAGACTGCAGAGAAGGACAATCTTCAATTAAGATAATGGAAAAACCTGAAAAACGTGTCAAGGGGGGCAGGGCTTTCATTGTTCTCATAGGAAAAAGATTGTCCCCTTCTGTTATCTGTCTGGTCTATGGGCTGGATTCCACATCTGAGAAGAGATGGCTTACACTAGGTAAAAGGGGCGGGAGGGGAACTTTGCTTGTGAATATCTCATAAACCATAAAGGTTTGAGAGATAAGACTTATATCATTCCTCATGTTTTTTTAATGCCTACAAAATAAAATAAAGTTAAAACGAAGTATTACTATCCCTTTAAAGTAAATAACACACGTTACAACAAACAATCTATTTATACCTTCTCACTCATAGAGACTCTATCACCAGACTTGGAGATGAACGGCCAATCCATAGCTATGTTGTTAAAATCCACATGAAATCTACAAGTGGACAGATAATAGAGATGCACCGATACCTTTTTTTAAGACGGAGTACGAGTACCGATACTTTCCCCAAGTACTCACCGATACCAATTACCGATACTTGTTTTGCAATGCCATTTGACAGTTTTCCAAGGGGTGGGGAGAGGGTGCAGGGGAACTGAGTGGGAGATGAGGGGGCTGAGGGGAACCAAATGGGAGAAGTGGGGGGGGCTGAGGGGAACTGCATTGGAGAAGTGGGGGGCTGGGGAGAACTGAGTGAGAAGTGGGGGGGCTGAGTGGGAGATGGGGTGGCTCTCAATGGGGCTGATGCATGGCAACGGGGCAGAAGAACAGTGAGATTGTGCCAGGGTCTCCCTGGAAAGCTGCAAAGAAGTTTACAGCTTGTCCAGTCTGTGCCAAGCTGCAGCTTCTGCCTGTCTTACCCTCCAGCTACTCGCTGTAAATTCCTCCTCTGCCAGGTGCTTGCTGTTCTCTTGCGAGCCCCGGCAGAGGTCAGCGTCGGAGCGTTGCGATGGTAACCCGCGGCAACACTCCGACGCTGCAGGAGGGAGAGAGGCGCCCGGGGAGCATTGTGAGCAGCTCCCCGGGCTCCCTCTCTGCAGCACCGACCCTGACACAGGGTATCGGTGCTGGCATCAGCTGCATTTGCGCGAGGACGAATACTCGCGCAAATGCCGGTATCGGTGCAACCCTAACAGATAAACAATACAAGAACAAATTTAGAACATAAAAATATACTCCTTAACCCTTTAAGGACCCTTGACGGTCCTGGCACGTCACGCCTGGATTTGAGTTAAGGACCAATGACGTACCAGGACCATCATGGCTAAAATGATAGCAGTCTGCCTCTGTGCACGCTGCTATCATTAATGCCAGGCTGAGACTGAGCGCTCCGAGACTGGGGCGTTCAGTCTCAGCCCTTCTTGCCCGTGCCTGTACATGTGATCGCCGTAGCAGCGATCACATGTACCGGCATAGTGACAGACAGAGGCAGCAGAGAAAGCATGCTGTCTGTGCCTGTCACGTCTGGCTCTGTCTCCGTTGCTATGAAAGTAAGGGAGACAGAAGTAGACGGGAGACACCTAGTGGTGAAAGAAAATATAGCAGCTAGGGCTATTAACCCCTTCACTGCTGGTGCCAAAGGCTTGCAAAATGCAGGTCAATTTCTGACCTGCAATAATACTTGTGTTTTTAAAAAAAAACAAAAAAAAAACACTTTCTTTTTTTAAAAAAAATATTTTATTTAAAAAAAATAATAATCTAATTAAACAAAAGTGGAAGTGTGATTGTTGTGGAGTCATGTAATACACTTATACACACCACCAAATGCCAGGGATAAAAAAGTGTCAAAATAGGGTGAGAAAAAGGGATATGGGGATTTTCACCCAGGAGGGACAGTGGCCACTTTAAACTGCGTATTTTGTAGGTATGACTGACCGGTCATACCTTTCATGCAGTCTCCATAAAAATTTAACCCTTTGTGTGCAATTGATCCCAAGAGAAAAAACAAAAATTGTGGGTTTTTTTACATTTTTTTTAAACTTTTTTTAAATTTTAATAAAGTGAATGGTGGGTTATCCATATAAATAGGGTATCAAATGAAAGCCCTATTTGTGCTTTAAAAAACAGTATATAATTTATGGGGGTGGAATAAAAGCCTAAGAGGGAAAACACTGTTGAACAAAGACATAGTCAAAAAGGTCAGAATTGCTCCGGTCCTTAAGTGAAATCCACCTCAGATTTTCCCGGTCCTTAAGGGGTTAAATTATAAAATTTAAGCAAGATGGAAAATCTAAAGGGGGGGGGGGGGGTCTGTGCTGCATGATGTTGTCTCCGCTGCTGGATTTTTCCTATAAGGGGATCTTAGCACTAAAAGAAATTGCATACATTTTTGTGTAATGTCCAAAGACAGAGCCCAGTGCTGATTTAAAAGTCATACATAGTACAGGAGGGATTTCAGGGGTTAATTTGGTGGATGCTAGGAATAGTAACAGGTAACCAGGGGTCTGGTATTGTTAACCCTTTCACTCCCACACTCTCTCCACTGTCTCAGCAGTGCTTATAGCCTTAGCTTGTGACAGCCTGTAGATGATTTCCCCCATTTAGAACATAAAAATGCTTTCCTCTGTATGGAACCACTGAGGTTTAAAAAGATTTGATTTTCTGTTAAAGTGTTTTCCACATTGAAAACATGAAAATGGTTTCTTACCTGTTTGAATCCTCTCATATGTAACAAGATCTGATTTCTCAGTAAAGCATTTTCAACGTTGTGAACATGAAAAATGTTTCTCGTCTGCGTGAATCTTCTGATGTGTAACAAGACTGGATCTCAAAGTAGAACATTTTACCCATCTAGAACATGAAACCAATTTCTCATCTAATCAAGTTTTTAGATGTCTATCAAGAGTTGATTTCTGTACAAAACATTTCCCACATTCAGACCACAATTGCTTCTCTCCTGAATGACTGCTATGATGTCTAATAAGACATTTCCAACATTCAGACCATGTAAATGGTTTCACTCCTCAGATGTTTATTACGAGTTGATTTACGTGTTACAAGACTTCAGCTGTCTGTGAAACATTCCCCACGCTGAGAACAAGAAACTGCTTTCTCATCCATGAGTTCTTACATGTTTATGATGAGCTGATTTACATGCAAAATAACTCCCACATTCAGAACACAAAACGGTTTTTATCCCAAATGATATCTCTGATGGTTTAATATAAAATCAAATCATGTTAAACATTTCCCACATTTGAATCATGAAAATATTTTTTCTCATGTGTGAAAAACCTGATGTTTAACAAGACTAGATTTGTCTCCAAAACAATCCCCACATTCAGAACACGAAAATGGTTTCTGTCTTGTATGCATCCTCTGATGTGTAACAAGGTGTGGTTTCTTTGTAAAACATTTCCCATATTCAGAACATGAAAATGGTTTCTCTCCTGTATGAATCCTCTGACGTGTAACAAGAAGTGATTTCTTTGGAAAACATTTCCCACATTCAGAACACGAAAATGGTTTATCTCTTGTATGAATCATCTGATGTCTAGCAAGATGTGATTTCTGATTAAAACATTTCCCACATTCAGAACATGAAAATGGTTTCTCTCCTGTATGAATCCTCTGATGTGTAACAAGAAGTGATTTCTTTGGAAAACATTTCCCACATTCAGAACACGAAAATGGTTTATCTCTTGTATGAATCATCTGATGTCTAACAAGATGTGATTTCTGATTAAAACATTTCCCACATTCAGAACATGAAAATGGTTTCTCTCCTGTATGAATCATCTGATGTGCAACAAGGTGTGATTTCTGATTAAAACATTTCTCACATTCAGAGCACGAAAAAGGCTTCTCTCCTGTATGAATTATCTGATGTAAAACATGTTTTGATTTAATAGGGAATGGTTCCTGACCTTCAGAATAAGACATTCTAATCTGTGTTATGTGATTTCCCTGATGTGTAACAAGGGCCAATTTAGATTTAAACCATTCCTGACATTCAGAGCAGTTGTACTGTCTCTCAGAGGTAAATGCTATTTGGTGAGATGCAGACACAGATTCATCACTTTCACTGCAATCAGAACTCATTACTGGACAGTTATTTGGTATTTCCTGTGCTTGGACACTTTCTATGTTACTTTTATAAAGAGAAGCTGCACATTGTGTCCCTGTATTGTGTGTGAGACTAGACATATGGGGCTCTGTGAGATTGGCTCCTTCACGTGAGATGGATTTCTCAGACGCAGATCTTACAGATATTTTCACACTGTTGTTTGGGTTCCACCTTCTAATTATGTCTGTTCCTTGATGACTTTGCATTACACTGATATCTTCCATCACACTTTCTGCTGAACATACGGCGCAAGAACATCCTTCAGGTGTATTTCTGTATCTGGATCCGTCTTCATAAAATACATTAACTGTGAGCAGAGAATTAAATAGATGTTACCAAATAGCATTTCACTTAGTGCAAATCCTGCCTGAGCAGCTTAAAGAGACACAAAATAGGACCACGTCCAAAAGTGGAGTCATTCTGGGGCGATCAAACAGCAAAATACAGGAAAATATAAATTCCCACAATTCCCAATGTGCTGGAGACCTCTCTAGCATACAAAGGGTTAAAATCAGTTTTTACAGCAATAGAAACTGTGTTTGTCCCCTATAGGGCAGTTGGTTTGCCCCAGAATTATTCCTTGTTTCTTTTTAAATGCCCATTGACACACAGGGTCATATGTATAAAAGAAAAGTGGAGCGATTCTGGGACAAACCAAGACTACACAGGGGAGAGGGAGGGAAATAAAAATTACCATTGATTTAAATGGGGGATTTAACCCATTGAATGCTAGTAAGTCTCTAACATATTGCAAAGCAATGCGATGGAAGCATCTCTAACATTCAAGTCGTAAAAGGCCCATTTAAATCATTGAACATTTGGTGAATTTGTTTCTCCCCTCTGGTCAGTTGGTTTTTTCCAGAATAGAATTGGGGACAAATACACATTCCCATCATTTCTAATTAATTTCCAAATCTCCCACTGAATGCTACAAAGGTACAAATAAAAGGGGAAAAACATACACTAATTACTGATTATTTTGCCTAATATTAATCTGTGACCAGCTAATTAGCATTATGTTAATGTAGATTCTCACCTGTCCTGGTACTTGTAGGAATTAATGTCTTCTTAGACACCTGGTGATCTCTTACATACGGCTCTTCTCCTCTTTCTATCACCAGTATAACTGCAGGCTTCCCACTGAAACACCCTGTATATGGATATTTATATTTTATTATTTAACACACTGAATATTTATGATAGTAACTGATTACCTAATGCTAAAGTTCTCAAGTATAAAATTATTTTTCCCCTACAGTTAAAGACTTGATCATCTAAAAGCAACTGCTGTGGTTTTAAAGAGCTTTTTGAGTTATTTAGATGTATAGATGATGATAATTAGAGCATGCCGTGCAGGCGCTTCCTGTCTCATCCCTATATCACCTCCCCTACTCACTGGAGCTTAACCCTTCCCATGCTAGTGAAGGCAATGTATTGCTGAGCAGTCAGTAAGTGGGGAAGGTAATGTTGGGATAAATAGGTCTGAAAATAGCACAATCTATGGCTACAAATTATGTAGTTTTCTAAATAAAAAATGGGTAATACAACATAAAGGTGATTTTGAAAAGTAATTATCTACTATGTGAAGCACTTCACACAGTAGAGGGTTATCGTGTGGTTTAGCGACATTTAGATATAGTGCGAGGGCGCAATTTGAGTTATATATTTGCATTTTGATTTTGAAAAGTCTTTTAAAGGGATAGTAATGTCAGAAAAAAGTATTAACTATATGGTAGATACAATTAAACGAGAGTACTTGCACTTATTCGCATCTCTTAAACCGTTATGGTGTGAGAGATATAGGAGAAAATACATTTCTCTGGTCCCTCCCCTTTCTGCTTGATGAGCTGTAAAGATGTCAGAAGCAGATTCTGGTCACTTGACCAGATGTGGCTCTTCAGCAGCGCCGATATAAGGATATCTAAAGATAAATACTTAATTTGTAACGGTCTACAAAGTGTGCCTGGCTTGCAAGCACACTTTGTAGACTGTTCCGATGAAGAATTTATTTCTAATTAGCGTGATTTCAGCTCTGCTGAAGAGCCTCTGTCTGGTCAAATGACTGGAATCTGCAGCTGTCAGCTAGATGGCAGACTTGAGTAAAACAGCCAGGAAAAGGTAACTTTAGCAAGTTATATCTCTCAAACCATAAAGGTTTGAGAGATAAGACTTACATTGATGTTAATCTTTTTTTAATGTCTACAATATTAAATCAACTTAAAATGAACCATTACTATCCCTTTAAGGCTCACCAAGGTTGGTTTTACGTGACAGGGTCCCTTTAAATACTAATCATGTTTCCCATATGAAAGATTTCCTGTATTTATGGTGATATTATTACCTAGAGATATGAGGGTTCGGTAATTCTCCATCATGACGTCCCTGTACAGTCCCTTCTCTTCTTCTCTTAAACAGTCCCACTCCTCCTTGGAGAAGTAAATCGCAACTTCATCAAACTCAGTTTGGTCCTAGAAAAGAAATTATTCTTTAGTCAGTGGTTCCGTTCTGTTTTTTCTTCTTGGAAAAATCACTTAAATGATTCTTGGAAACATGTAAATGAAGCATTTCCATACACACAATTCTGGGATCCCTTTAACCTTAGCTGTAACCCTGTTTTTCTTCCCTTCCTATTTGTGTAGATAGCAATCACACTGATGTGTTATGTACCTACTAGTTGAACAGCCTGTTACACGGGCCACTGCCACCTGGTCGCGGGGCAGTCACGCGCAGTAGAGACTGCCCGCGCCAAAGCTGATACAGAGCTGGACGCTCTTTCGGAGTGCCCAGCTCTGTATCAGTCACGGCGCAGGCAGTCTCTACTGCGCATGACTGCAGCACGTGCAGCAGTGTCTACTGCGCATGCCGTGACGTTACACACAATTTAGCGAATTATTATATAGGATATCAGCCTCTCTCCTCTGTGACCATCTAACCACAGGATTAAATCACTTTTTAACTGTAAAACTGGAACTGTTGGGAACACAAGGTGAGGCCCCTGGTGGTTACACCCATGTGAAAAAATGTCCCTGGCCCACACAGCAATTATTTTTCCTCTTGCATTCTGTGAGACAGAATGAGTCTTACAATGTGATAGTAACAGCTCCTCCTTCACTAGACAGTTTGAGCTATAATAACATTTGAATAAAGCATCTCCCAGTAGTAGAAGTACCATGTCCACTTAGAAGGAAAAGTTCTACAATATACTGCCCCTAATTACACCTTACTGTTACTTTAAAGAATAGGGCCTCAATTTAATTGGCCCCGTTGGTAAAAAAACAAAACAAAACAAAAACAAAAACAAACAGCCAACGGCATTTTTTTATGCATGGTAAGCCATTCAGTTACCTGTGCTATGAAAAAAATATATGGTTAAAAAAAGCATGTTGTGCACTAAAGTTAGCGCCCATTGGAACCCATTAAAACAAGACTCATTTTCCCATTCAATTCCATGCGTTAAGAGACCCACTTTAACGAGCAAAAATCAGCACCCAGTATTTTTGGGGGCAGAGTCTCCTAACGTATGTTTAAAGGGATAGTAATACTTAAAATGTAAAAAAAAATATGTTGTAGGGTTTATCCCCCTGAGTAAAACAAGGGTACTCCCACTGCTGAAAGGTGTTTTATTCAAAAGTTATTACAGTTCAAAGTTGAATTTTTTAGGTGCAATATCACAGTGGACTGAAATTGTACAGTGGCGCTGTTGCTACACGATCCTATGGACAGCTCTGGTCCCGGGACCATAAATCTCCATAGGATGGTGTAGCAACAGCACCACTGTACAATTTCAGGCCACTGTGATATTGCACCTAAAAAAATTCAACTTTGAAAATTAATAGTTTTTGAATGAAACACCTTTCAGCAGTGGGAGTACTCCTGTTTTACTCAGGGGGATAAACCCTACAACATATTGTTTTTTTTACATTTTAAGTATTAGTATCCCTTTAATCCTGCCGACGCAGGAATTGAAGGGGGAAAAAAAAAACTTAAAAAAACCTGTGAGCAGTGGATGTATTGATATGGGACCCTAAGCCCCATAACAATACATCCAAAGTTCTCAAAAATGTGTGTGATGTTAGTAGAACTAACACTATGAGTGCCAGTGGGATATGCAAAGCATTGCACAGCGTTGTAGACCACACTGGCACTCAAAGGGTTAATCTGACTAACGTTAACAATATCCCCTGAAAAGAAACACTTACCTGTAATCCTGATGTCCAGCGGGGTCTTCAGAACCCTGGCCAGCAACGGTCAGTCTTCTTCTTTAATCTTCTCTCTCTTCCACCTTCTTGTTTCCTTCATTCTTCTTCTTCTCTTCTGTTTTCTAATAGTCTTCCAAAATAAGTAATTGAAAAAAAATCCAATGAAACATGCTCCCAAAAGATATGCCACAAAGATATGCTTGTCTTATCCCATGGAGTGCCGGAGTGGTACAAAACGCATTGCAGAGCAATGCACTGCATACCTCTTCGCATTCCAAGGGTTAAATGCATCCCAAGTAAAAATACGATGCTGGAATTCTGCAGAAAAAAAAAAAAACTATGCAGGCATTCCATATTGAGTAGACGCTGCCACCGGTGGCAGGGGCAGGAATGCAGAGTAAACCACCCTTTCATACCTCTTGGGCTGCTGCCAGAGCCATTCTGTTGGAAAACTGAACACGGACTGGCTTTTATATGGCCCATCCCTGTTTAAAAAGGTTCCCACAACACAACAGCCTATTAGCTTCTAGCGGGTTTTGTCACCCCTCCCACACACACACAATTTGCTGGGAGATGCGCAAGCACACATCCCAGTCAATTGTA
Organism: Rhinophrynus dorsalis; assembly: GCA_037306005.1. NCBI lineage: Eukaryota > Metazoa > Chordata > Amphibia > Anura > Rhinophrynidae > Rhinophrynus > Rhinophrynus dorsalis. The sequence continues at coordinate 15,448,021 of CM074727.1, read as the reverse complement.
GTGTGGGAGCCAATCTGAACAGAGACTGGCCATATAAAACCCAGTCTCTGTTCAATTATGCCACAGAATGGTTAGAGCAACAGCCCGAGAGGTATGAGTGTGTCTGGCTGTTTACTCTGCATTCCTGCACCGGTGACAGAATTTGCTTAACCCTTGGGATGCCACAATAATTTTTCAATATGGAATGCCTGCATATTTTTTTTAATATATATATGGAATGCCAGCATCATATTTCTACTTGGGCTGCCAGCGTGCATTTAACCCTTGGAATGAGAAGGAGTATGAAACACATTGCTTTCCAATGAATTGTGTATCGCTCCGGCATTCCAAGGGTAAAACAAGTATATCTTTGTGACATATGTTTTAAAGTGATAGTAATGTTTCATAATAAAAGCAGCTCTAATTAATCATCATAGTATCTGGACTTTGAAGAGTGTTATTTCAATTCTGTCAGACTTGTAGTTCAAGAGTAATTCAATGACAAAGTATCCCCCTCCCCCCCTTTTACGGATATAACAATGCTCAGCCAGATCAGAAGGGAGGTGCCCAGGTAGACTGCAGAGAGGGACAATCTTCAATTAAGATAAGGGAAAAACCTGAAAAGCTTGTCAAGAGGGGCAGGGCTTTCATTGTTCTGATAGGAAGAAGATTGTCCCCTGCTGTTATCTGTCTGGTCTATGGACTGGATTCCACATCTGAGAAGAGATGGCTTACACTAGGTAAAAGGGGCGGGAGGGGAACTTTGCTTGTGGATATCTCTTAAACCATAAAGGTTTGGAGATAAGACTTATATCATTCTTCATGTTTTTTAATGCCTACAAAATAAAATAAAGTTAAAACGAAGTATTACTATCCCTTTAAGTGCATGTTCCATTGGAATTTTTTTTTTACATTTTTAATGACATATTTTGGCAGACTAAGATGATTAGACGACAGAAGAGAAGAAGGAAGATGAAGGTAACAAGAAGATTGAAGAGAGAAGAATAAAAAAGAAGATGACAGGTGTTACAGCTCTGGTTTATGGGTGTTAGGATAACTTTAGGGCTAGTACGGTTTAACTTTCATGTTAGGGGAAGTTTAGGGTTAAGCGGAACTACCATCCCTGAATAAATTTGTCCCAAATAAATACCCATCTGGCGACTACCTGCTCAGTAGCGCTAGTGGCCAGAAATATTACCTGGTGTTTGAGAAATGTACTCTGTTCCCGGACCAACAGGCAGGAAACAGCTCAGACATCTTTCCATAGTGACGTCTGTGCGCCTGTGCTGTCAGTCCCAACCTGCTCTAGGAGGCATTGCTACGAGCCGTCCGACTCCAAAAGGGACTGACAGTATTTAGTTTGTGTTTTGAGAAATGAAAACACACAACGGACGTTTGGCCATCGTAATATGTATATTTTTATTGTTTGTAAATGTTTTAAGGGCTTCTATTTCTATTTTGTTTAAATTATTTTTATAGAATTTATTTTTCTGCATCGAAGGATTTTTAAAGTTCAACAGGACCAAATAAATGATGGTTAGGGTAGAAAACAGACTTTGGTTTGAAACAGACTTCGGTTTGCAAACCAAGCACACGTAGAAGACCATTTCGGTGAAGGATTTCTGTTTCTATAACGCAATCTCAGCACTGCTGCAGAGCCGCCACTTGCTCACGGACCGGATTCCCCTGCTGTCAGCTATAACGCTGACGTTAGGGGAGAGAGAAGGAGAGGGAACTTTGAATGTGGATATCTCTCAAACCATAAAGGTTTGAGAGATGCCGCTGGTCTCGTTTAATTCCAATTTTTAAGGGCTACAAGGGGGGGGGGGGGATAGTAAAAATTAAGTATTACTATCTCTTTAAAGGGATAGTCCATCTCCACGGTCCAGACTGAAGCAAAGTGATGCAGGGGAAAAGGGCGTGAGGGGGATCCTTTCCGATTGAATAGTGTTTGAACTACAAAATAAGGCAGAAGGAGAGAGTGTGCATGTTTCTATGGCTACCAATGGAATCAGTCCTCAGGCACCCCACACCCTGTGTGATTAATCTTTAAGGTTAAAATTTTTTTTTAAAAAGTAAAGAAAAACCCTAGGCGCCAGGGAAGCCATTACTTGTCGCCATGGCAGCCAGGGCTGGTACAAGGATTTTTGCCACCCTAGGCAAAATCTAATTTTGCTGCCCCTTGGCTCCACCCCTTGAGCCCTACCCATTTATGCCCCGCCTCTGTATGTGTTTAAGTATCAGAGTGTTCCCTATATGTGTCAGTTTGTGTGTGTGTTCCCTGTATGTGTATGTGTGTGTCAGTATGGATATAAGTGTGTCAGTGTGTGTTCCCTGTATGTATATAAGTGTCAGTGTGTGTGTGAGTCTCTGTAAGGATATCAGTGTGTAAGTATGTGTGTGTGCTTCTCTATATGTGTATCAGTGTGACAGAGTGCATGATCTCTATATGTGACTCTCACCCCCTTGGACTCTCTCCCCTTCTTGACTGTTGATCCTCCTTTGACTCTCTCTCTCTCCCCATCTGACTCTTGATCTCCCTCTTGACTGCTGATCCCCCCTTTGACTCTCTCTCTCTCCCCATCTGACTCTTGATCCCCCTCTTGACTGCTGATCCCCCCTTTGACTCTCTCTCTCTCCCCATCTGACTCTTGATCCCCCTCTTGACTGCTGATCCCCCCTTTCACTCTCTCTCTCTCCCTGTCTGACTCTTGATCCCCCTCTTGACTGTTAATCCCCCCTTTCACTCTCTCTCTCCCCCTCTTGACTGCTGATCCCCCCTTTGACTCTCTCTCTCTCCCCCAGTCTGACTGTTTATCCCCTCACTTGACCCCTGTTCCACTTACTGTTTCTGGTGCACGTCTCTCTCTCCCCCATTGAGTACGTTAAGGTGCTCTCCCTTGGCTGGCTATTTTTTTTTTTTTAACCTTTTCAGTGCCAGAAGGGTATACAATGCATTGAAAAGCTATGCGTTGCGTATCCCTCTGGCACTGAAAGGGTTAATGTAGCACAGCGATGCCCGTTTCTCTCTCCCCCTCCGCTTCTTCAATCCTGGTCCAGAGAAATAGGTATCGCCGTGCGACATTAAAAAAAATAGCCAGCTGAGGGAGGGCACCGAAACGTACGGGTTTTTTTTTTTTCGTTTTTTTTCGGGGGTTTTTTTGTTTTTTTTAAGTGGTGAGCGGCAGCGGGGGCCGATGCGCCCTCAGAGAATGTGCTCCCTAGGCTGGTGCCTACCTCGCCTATAGGTGGCGCCGGCCCTGATGGCAACCTGGCACATGGGGCTTGTCCTGCCCTGCTTTACATATAATACGGATTTATCATACAGATACACGTAGATCAAACACAAAGATGAGGTGAATGTCCCAGGACTCAGACATACAGTACATAGTGTGTGTGTGTGTGTGTGTGTGTGTGTGTGTGTGTGTGTGTGTGTGTGTGTGTGTGTGTGTGTGTGTGTGTGTGTGTGTGTGTGTGTGTGTGTGTGTGTGTGTGTGTGTGTGTGTGTGTGTGTGTATCATACCTCCCAACATTTCAAATTGCCAAAGAGGGACACTTGTGTTTTAGGGGGAGTGGCTAGAGGTGTGGCTGGTGGGCGGGGCATTACTGAGAATTTTTAGGCTATTTCACGACCTATTGACACCTCCTTGTGTAGCCTAATAAATGATTTATAACACGACCAAAGTGTTTTATTTACACAGACTAATTTATAAGCACATACACAGACGTTTAAACAAAAAATAATGTGAGTTTTATTGCTGTGGAGCAATGTGATACACTTATATACACATCAGTCTGATCTCCTAAAAAGAGGGACATAAGGGTGGGAAAGAGGAACAGAGGGATTTGGGTCTAAAAGAGGGACACTTGGGAGGTATGGTATGATTTTATATATATATATATATATATATATATATATATATATATATATATATATATATACATATATATATACACATACATACGAACTTTCAGTTGAGGGCTACCCGGAGGGTATTCCTCTGTTCAGCAGGGGGTAACAAAAATGACGCTAATCGCGTCAAAAAGGGGCGGGGCTTAACTCGAGTGGGAGGGGGATTTAACCCTTTGAGTGCCAGAGTGGTACGGAATGCATTGCAAAGCAATGCATTCCGTACCACTCTGGCACTCAGAGGGTTAAAGGTGTCACACAGAAGGCTGGGGACGGAGGTACAACGGGAGAAAAAGCAGGTGTGGCAGAGTTTGAATAGAAACTCTCCACATCCGGAGGAATCTGCCTCTGCCCCGTAGACCCGGTAAAGCTCTGTCAGAATCGGAGTCTCCGGGGCAAATCCGGAGAGTTCCCAGGTATGTATATATATATATATATATATATATATATATATATATATATATATATATATATAAAATCACCATACCTGGGAACTTTCAAGATGAGCTGACCCTGAGATTTTTGAAATATTAACCCTTAAAGCTTCCGATGATGTATATTTTATGCGATATGTGCCGGCTTGCTTTAACACAGAGGTGCTCTGGTCAGTGTGCGAGGGACCTTTAACATGTTACAGTTTGGATAACTCACTGCCTGAACACAAACAAGACAAGCAGGACATCTCCCACTGTCTTTCTGGTACTAATGGCACCAGTTTAGAGACTAGAAACATTTAATTGGGGAGATTCATATTGTAGGTGACACAGACCTCTCTCATCCTGAGAATTTGGGCCAAAACTCTGAGTCTCAAGTTCAAACCCTGAGAGTTCCCAGGTATGATAATCACTGTTTGAGACCCAGATCCCCTGGTGTCCCTCTGTGTAGGAGATCAGACCTGTGTTGTGTGTATAATGTATCACATTGCTCCACAACAATAAAACTCACATTAATGTTGGATTAAACTTCAGTATATCTGTTTATAAATCAGTCTGAGAAAACAGACCAATTTCATTGTGCCCCAAATCATCTAAATCATTCAGTTACACAAAGTGATGCCAATAATTAAATATCCTAAAAATATTTGTAATTCCACACCCAAAAAATTCTCCCTCTTTGACCATCTGAAACGGTGGGAGCTAAGTTTCAGTTCACAAGGAAATATTCACAAACAAAACAATAGAAAGAAAAGTGATCACTGACCATGTTACCGAGGGAGCAGCTACTTCTACATTCTAACACCCGCCACAGAGAGGTCACATGAACTAGTGTCCGTGTGGAAACAAGAGCTCTGTGTATAACGTTCCTGTTAAGGAGCAGTGACATCTAGTGGTGAGGAGAAGGAATGCGGGGCAGAGGATCAGAGCTCAGCTGAAGATGTTGAGCTGTAACTTTCAGCTTTGAATTGTTCTCCCTTATCACAAACCACAGAGCAGTGTTTATCAACTCTTTCAGTGGAAAATACACTCTGTATTTTCATAAGTGTCCCATCATTAAGTTTAATTATACTGAATTTTTATGTAGAAATTACTTTTTCTCTGTCTGTCTCACATACACACACACACACACACACATATGCACACTGTTTCACATAGACACACACACACACACAAAACAACCCCTCAGATACACAAACTCACACACAGGCACATTGTCTCACACACATAGATGCATATACTTATACACATACTCTTTCACAGACACATGAACACAAAATATACACATTCACATATACACAGACTTGTACATAAATATACACACATTCTCAAGCACAGGCACAAACTCATATACACATATACAAACACACGAGCACAAGTTGCATGTCCCCTACAAATGGGGAAATCCTTTACCACAACAGTTGCACTTGGGGGGCAGAGAAATCAGGGGCATTCACCACAGTCAGATGCTGGCTCTAGCATAGTGGATTTCCAGGGACAGTCCCAGATTTTGTCTCTGTCCGGCCTCCTTATCATCCTGGAAATTATCTTGTATTTTGAAGTCGTCCCCCAGGAGATGTGCACATGATATACAAGTGCCATGTCTCTAAGCTATGCACTATCTGCTGCCACCAGGACTTGTCCGTGCCGGAGAACAGAGAGTAAAAATATTGTGAATCAGAGTGTGGGGAAGCCACATATATTATGCCTATGTGGGACAGAGAAGTAATAGGATCACCTGGTTCTCTCCCTCTCACTGGTAGTGAGGATCTTGCTTAAAGGGATAGTAATGTTTCATAATACAAGCAGCTCTAATTAATCATCATAGTATTTGGACTTTGGAGAGTGTTATTTCAATTCTGTCAGAGTTATAGTTCAAGAGTACATAGTAATACTTCGTTTTATCTTTATTTTATTTAGTAGGCATTAAAAAACATGAAGAACGATATAAGTCTTTTATCTCAAACCTTTATGGTTTGAGAGATATTCACAAGCAATGACAAAGTATCCCCCTCCCGCCCCTTTTACTGATGTAACACTGCTCAGCCAGAGCAGAAGGGAGGTGCCCAGGTAGACTGCAGAGAGGGACAATCTTCAATTAAGATAAGGGAAAAACCTGAAAAACCTGTCAAGGGGGGCAGGACTTTCATTGTTCTCATAGGAAGAAGATTGTCCCCTGTTGTTATCTGTCTGGTCTATGGACTGCATTCCACATCTGAGAAGAGATGGCTTACACTAGGTAAAAGGGGCGGGAGGGGAAACTTTGCTTGTGAATATCTCTCAAACCATAAAGGTATGAGAGATAAGACTTATATCGTTCTTCATGTTTTTTTAATGCCTACAAAATAAAATAAATGTAAAACGAAGTATTACTATCCCTTTAGAGATTGCAATGTGAAAACTAAACATTTATATAACACTTTGCAATCTCCTCTAGTCAGTGAAGGGTTAAAGTGTTACACCTCCATTTGGTATGTACATAACAGGACCTACAGTACAGTACAGAAATATTACTGAGCAATTAAAAAAAATAAAAAGTAAATCTCCCCCCAGTGATGAACAAGAATCTCATCACTGTCCTCTTCTGTAACACACAGTTACAGCTATACGCTAAATATTCTGGATCAATAGCTTATTGACGATGTTACAGGTGATCCCCTAACCCCTTGGATGCAAAATCTCGCTGTTTAATATGTTGGGAGACCTATTTAAAATCCAAAATGTTAAAGCTGACTACAGTCCTCTATAGAATGTGATAGTAACAGTTTTCTTCTGTCAATATGAACAGTTATAGCTTTGCAAATATAACAACTGTCACCAATGGGAACATGTTGGTTTTATTTAACAGGAAAAGTCACATAACAGGTTTTCATAACCAAGGTTTATTGTTCCTTTAAAGGGATAGTAATACTTAAAATGTAAAAAAAATATATGTTGTAGGGTTTATCCCCCTGAGTAAAACAAGAGTACTCCCACTGCTGAAAGGTGTTTCATTCAAAAGTTATTAATTTTCAAAGTTGAATTTTTAGGTGCAATATCACAGTGGCCTGAAATTGTACAGTAGCGCTGTTGCTACACGATCCTATGGACAGCTTTGGTCCCGGGACCATAAATCTCCATAGGATGGTATAGCAACAGCGCCACTGTACAATTTCTGGCCACTTTGATATTGCACCTAAAAAATTAAACTTTGAAAATTAATAACTTTTGAATGAAACACCTTTCAGCAGTGGGAGTACCCTTGTTTTACTCAGGGGGATAAACCCTACAACATATTTTTTTTTTACATTTTAAGTATTACTATCCCTTTAATGCAATTCCAACTAGCATTAGGTTTGCATATGTAAAGAACAATCAAAACCACCTATTCATCCCGTTATCTACAAGGACAGTAGATAAATAGATCATGAGATAGTAATACTACATATTTATGGGCAGCTCATGAGATAGTAATACTACATATTTATGGGCAGCTCATGAGATAGTGATACTATATTTCTGGACGCTGATGTCTTCTCAGTGCAGAACAGAATGTAATTATCATAATATGCTGCAATCAGCGAGGTAATCTCTACCAGCTGACAATTTCTGCTGGCTAATACTGGCTGATTTGCTTAAAGGGATAGTAATGTTTCATAATAAAAGCAGCTCTAATTAATCATCATAGTATTTGGACTTTGGAGAGTGTTATTTCAATTCTGTCAGAGTTGGAGTTCAAGAATAATTCAATGACAAAATATCCCCTTCCCATTCCTTTTACTGATGTAACACTGTTCAGCCAGAGCAGAAGGGAGGTGCCCAGGTAGACTGCAGAGAGGGACAATCTTCAATTAAGATAAGGGAAAAACCTGAAAAACTTGTCAAGGGGGGCAGGGCTTTCATTGTTTTCACTGTAAGAAGATTGTCCCCTGCTGTTATCTGTCTGGTCTATGGACTGGATTCCACATCTGAGAAGAGATGGCTTACACTAGGTAAAAGGGACGGGAGGGGGAAACTTTGCTTGTGAATATCTCTTAAACCATAAATGTCTGAGAGATAAGACTTATATCGTTCTTCATGTTTTTTTAATGCCTACAAAATAAAATAAAGAATTACTATCCATTTAAATGGAAAAAGCTAAATAAAATTGTTGAAAATAAAAAAAATTGTAAGGCAAGGACAAGGCGCAGGCCCCCAAAGTCACCAGAGCACCAATGAACCTACAGATCATAAATAGCTCAACACTAAACACAAAGTGTCAATGGACACCGAACAGGGATAAAGCAAACCCCAAGAACTGATACACAGCACACTGAACTAGAGCCAACAGGGCTCAAAAGTGAAAGAGTACTGAGAGACTAAGGGATCCTAGACAAGCAAGGCCGCCTCCAGGATCTTCCCCCCAAAACTGGCATCAGCCGACGCCAGCACATCCACACGTTAGTGTTTGGAAAAAGTGTGCATAGACAACCAAGTGGCCGCCTTGCACAACTGATCAGCTGAGGCCTGATTCTTGTAGGCCTCAATGGAGCGAGTGGAATGAGCCGTAACCCTGAAGGTCATGGGCTTCTTCCTCAGTTCGTCAGCCTTATGAATAGTGGACTTAAAGGGATAGTAATACTTAAAATGTAAAAAAAAATATGTTGTAGGGTTTATCCCCCTGAGTAAAACAAGAGTACTCCCACTGCTGAAAGGTGTTTAATTCAAAAATTTATTAATTTTAAAAGTTGAATTTTTTTAGGTGCAATATCACAGTGCCCTGAAACTGTACAGTGGCGCTGTTGCTACACGATCCTATGGAGATTTATGGTCCCGGGACCAGAGCTGTCCATAGAATCGTGTAGCAACAGTGCCACTGTACAATTTCAGGCCACTGTGATATTGCACCTAAAAATTCAACTTTTAAAATGAATAATTTTTTTATGAAACACCTTTCAGCAGTGGGAGTACTCTTGTTTTACTCGGGGGGATAAACCCTACAACATATTTTTTTTTACATTTTAAGTATTACTATCCCTTTAATCCAAGAAGCGCGCACTATTTTTTTTTTATTACAAACCAAAAATAATTTACTATTGAAATGCGTTGTGTACCACTCTGACACTCAAGGGGTTAAACGATATCCTCTGTATTGTATTTATACTTGTCTTTTACAGGAACAGGAAGAAAGAAGAGAAGATAGAAGACGGAAGAGAAGGACAAAAGAGGAACAGGGAGTTAAGAACTCCACTGGACATCAGGATTAATGGTAAGTGTTACTTGTAATGTGATTTTTATTTTTTACTTAGTGGGGTTAACCCTATGAATGCCGGCAGGATAATTATACCCCGCTGGCACTCACAGGGTTAATCCTACTAACTTTGGACACGTTTTAGGCACTTTGGATGTATTGATGTTGGGCTTAGGGCCACATATCAAAACATCCACTGAGGACTTTGGGGTTTTTGCCAGTTAATAGCTATGTTAGCTGCCAAAAGATCCGATAAGGGACTTTACGGCTAAACAAACTGGGTCTTAAATTTTACGCAATAAAGTGAGTCCCTTATCGGATTTTTTCAGCTAACGCAGTCCATTAAATGGCAACTTGGAGCATTTTGGGGTTTTTTTCAAATGGGTCAAAACACACGTTAGTGTAGAGGCTGTATTACTTGGTGAACTGCCATTAGCTGTTCATTACATGGACCTTTAATGGGATAGTAATACTTAGTTTTAACTTTATTTTATTTTGTAGGCATTAAAAAAACATGAAGAACGATATAAGTCTTATCTCTCAGACCTTTATGGTTTGAGAGATATTCACAAGCAAAGTTTCCCCTCCCGCCCCTTTTACCTAGTGTAAGTCATCTCTTCTCAGATGTGGAATACAGTCCATAGACCAGACAGATAACAGAAGGGGACAATCTTCTTCCTATGAGAACAATGAAAGCCCTGCCCCCCTTGACAAGCTTTTCCCCTTATCTTAATTGAAGATTGTCCCTCTCTGCAGTCTACCTGGGCATCTCCCTTCTGATCTGGCTGAGCAGTGTGACATCAGTAAAAGGGGCGGGAGGGGAAACTTTGTCATTGAATTCAGAATTGAAATAACACTCTCCAAAGTCCAAATACTATGATGATTATTTAGAGCTGCTTTTATTATGAAACATTACTATCCCTCTAAATGGCTCACTGCACGTTAAAACACACAAAGGTGTTTTTTTGTTTTTTTTTATAACCCCTGCCTTTAAATCTACCCCTAAGACCTGGATTCCTGATTCCAGAGAGGTTTCTTGTAGCCAATCAAAGCAGGAAGTAATAGACTGTTACACTATCACCTGCAGCACTGAGTGCCTCTGTGTACTGAATCACTAGACCTGCTTTCAGGTTCCCTATCACCTGCAGCACTGAGTGTCTCTGTGTACTGAATCACTAGACCTGCTTCCATGTTCCCTATCACCTGCAGCACTGAGTGCCTCTGTGTACTGAATCACTAGACCTGCTTCCATGTTCCCTATCACCTGTAGCACTGAGTGTCTCTGTGTACTGAATCACTAGACCTGCTTTCATGTTCCCTATCACCTGCAGCACTGACTGCCTCTGTGTACTGAATCACCAGACCTGCTTTCATGTTCCCTATCACCTGCAGCACTGAGTGTCTCTGTGTACTGAATCACTAGACCTGCTTCCATGTTCCCTATCACCTGCAGCACTGAGTGTCTCTGTGTACTGAATCACTAGACCTGCTTTCATGTTCCCTATCACCTGCAGCACTGAGTGCCTCTGTGTACTGAATCACTAGACCTGCTTTCATGTTCCCTAACACCTGCAGCACTGACTGCCTCTGTGTACTGAATCACTAGACCTGCTTTCATGTTCCCTATCACCTGCAGCACTGAGTGCCTCTGTGTACTGAATCACTAGACCTGCTTCCATGTTCCCTAACACCTGCAGCACTGAGTGTCTCTGTGTACTGAATCACTAGACCTGCTTCCATGTTCCCTAACACCTGCAGCACTGAGTGTCTCTGTGTACTGAATCACTAGACCTGCTTTCATGTTCCCTATCACCTGCAGCACTGAGTGCCTCTGTGTACTGAATCACTAGACCTGCTTTCATGTTCCCTATCACCTGCAGCACCGAGTGTCTCTGTGTACTGAATCACTAGACCTGCTTTCATGTTCCCCATCACCTGCAGCACCGAGTGTCTCTGTGTACTGAATCACTAGACCTGCTTTCATGTTCCCTATCACCTGCAGCACTGAGTGTCTCTGTGTACTGAATCACTAGACCTGCTTTCATGTTCCCTATCACCTGCAGCACTGAGTGCCTCTGTGTACTGAATCACTAGACCTGCTTTCATGTTCCCTATCACCTGCAGCACTGAGTGTCTCTGTGTACTGAATCACTAGACCTGCTTTCATGTTCCCTAACACCTGCAGCACTGAGTGTCTCTGTGTACTGAATCACTAGACCTGCTTTCATGTTCCCTATCACCTGCAGCACTGAGTGTCTCTGTGTACTGAATCACTAGACCTGCTTTCATGTTCCCTATCACCTGCAGCACTGAGTGCCTCTGTGTACTGAATCACTAGACCTGCTTTCATGTTCCCTAACACCTGCAGCACTGAGTGTCTCTGTGTACTGAATCACTAGACCTGCTTTCATGTTCCCTATCACCTGCAGCACTGAGTGTCTCTGTGTACTGAATCACTAGACCTGCTTCCATGTTCCCTATCACCTGCAGCACTGAGTGCCTCTGTGTACTGAATCACTAGACCTGCTTTCATGTTCCCTATCACCTGCAGCACTGAGTGTCTCTGTGTACTGAATCACTAGACCTGCTTCCATGTTCCCTATCACCTGCAGCACTGAGTGTCTCTGTGTACTGAATGACTAAACCTGCTTCCATGTTCCCTAACACCTGCAGCACTGACTGCCTCTGTGTACTGAATCACTAGACCTGCTTTCATGTTCCCTATCACCTGCAGCACTGAGTGTCTCTGTGTACTGAATCACTAGACCTGCTTCCATGTTCCCTATCACCTGCAGCACTGAGTGCCTCTGTGTACTGAATCACTAGACCAGCTTCCATGTTCCCTATCACCTGTAGCACTGAGTGTCTCTGTGTACTGAATCACTAGACCTGCTTCCATGTTCCCTATCACCTGCAGCACTGAGTGTCTCTGTGTACTGAATCACTAGACCTGCTTTCATGTTCCCTATCACCTGCAGCACTGAGTGCCTCTGTGTACTGAATCACTAGACCTGCTTCCATGTTCCCTAACACCTGCAGCACTGAGTGTCTCTGTGTACTGAATCACTAGACCTGCTTCCATGTTCCCTATCACCTGCAGCACTGAGTGCCTCTGTGTACTGAATCACTAGACCTGCTTTCATGTTCCCTATCACCTGCAGCACCGAGTGCCTCTGTGTACTGAATCACTAGACCTGCTTTCATGTTCCCTATCACCTGCAGCACCGAGTGTCTCTGTGTACTGAATCACTAGACCTGCTTTCATGTTCCCTATCACCTGCAGCACTGAGTGTCTCTGTGTACTGAATCACTAGACCTGCTTTCATGTTCCCTATCACCTGCAGCACTGAGTGTCTCTGTGTACTGAATCACTAGACCTGCTTTCATGTTCCCTATCACCTGCAGCACTGAGTGCCTCTGTGTACTGAATCACTAGACCTGCTTTCATGTTCCCTATCACCTGCAGCACTGAGTGTCTCTGTGTACTGAATCACTAGACCTGCTTCCATGTTCCCTATCACCTGCAGCACTGAGTGTCTCTGTGTACTGAATCACTAGACCTGCTTTCATGTTCCCTATCACCTGCAGCACTGAGTGTCTCTGTGTACTGAATCACTAGACCTGCTTTCATGTTCCCTATCACCTGCAGCACTGACTGCCTCTGTGTACTGAATCACTAGACCTGCTTCCATGTTCCCTATCACCTGCAGCACTGAGTGTCTCTGTGTACTGAATCACTAGACCTGCTTCCATGTTCCCTATCACCTGCAGCACTGAGTGCCTCTGTGTACTGAATCACTAGACCTGCTTTCATGTTCCCTAACACCTGCAGCACTGAGTGTCTCTGTGTACTGAATCACTAGACCTGCTTCCATGTTCCCTATCACCTGCAGCACTGAGTGTCTCTGTGTACTGAATCACTAGACCTGCTTTCATGTTCCCTATCACCTGCAGCACTGAGTGCCTCTGTGTACTGAATCACTAGACCTGCTTCCATGTTCCCTATCACCTGCAGCACTGAGTGTCTCTGTGTACTGAATCACTAGACCTGCTTCCATGTTCCCTATCACCTGCAGCACTGAGTGCCTCTGTGTACTGAATCACTAGACCTGCTTCCATGTTCCCTAACACCTGCAGCACTGAGTGTCTCTTTGTACTGAATCACTAGACCTGCTTCCATGTTCCCTATCACCTGCACCACTGAGTGTCTCTGTGTACTGAATCACTAAACCTGCTTCCATGTTCCCTAACACCTGCAGCACTGACTGCCTCTGTGTACTGATTCACTAGACCTGCTTTCATGTTCCCTATCACCTGCAGCACTGAGTGTCTCTGTGTACTGAATCACTAGACCTGCTTCCATGTTCCCTATCACCTGCAGCACTGAGTGTCTCTGTGTACTGAATCACTAGACCTGCTTTCATGTTCCCTATCACCTGCAGCACTGAGTGTCTCTGTGTACTGAATCACTAGACCTGCTTCCATGTTCCCTATCACCTGCAGCACTGAGTGTCTCTGTGTACTGAATCACTAGACCTGCTTTCACGTTCCCTATCACCTGCAGCACTGAGTGTCTCTGTGTACTGAATCACTAGACCTGCTTTCATGTTCCCTAACACCTGCAGCACTGAGTGTCTCTATGTACTGAATCACTAGACCTGCTTTCATGTTCCCTAACACCTGCAGCACTGAGTGTCTCTGTGTACTGAATCACTAGACCTGCTTCCATGTTCCCTATCACCTGCAGCACTGAGTGTCTCTGTGTACTGAATCACTAGACCTGCTTTCATGTTCCCTATCACCTGCAGCACTGAGTGTCTCTGTGTACTGAATCACTAGACCTGCTTTCATGTTCCCTATCACCTGCAGCACTGAGTGTCTCTGTGTACTGAATCACTAGACCTGCTTCCATGTTCCCTATCACCTGCAGCACTGAGTGTCTCTGTGTACTGAATCACTAGACCTGCTTTCATGTTCCCTATCACCTGCAGCACTGAGTGTCTCTGTGTACTGAATCACTAGACCTGCTTCCATGTTCCCTATCACCTGCAGCACTGAGTGTCTCTGTGTACTGAATCACTAGACCTGCTTCCATGTTCCCTATCACCTGCAGCACTGATTGTCTCTGTGTACTGAATCACTAGACCTGCTTTCATGTTCCCTATCACCTGCAGCACTGAGTGCCTCTGTGTACTGAATCACTAGACCTGCTTTCATGTTCCCTATCACCTGCAGCACTGAGTGCCTCTGTGTACTGAATCACTAGACCTGCTTTCATGTTCCCTATCACCTGCAGCACTGAGTGTCTCTGTGTACTGAATCACTAGACCTGCTTTCATGTTCCCTATCACCTGCAGCACTGAGTGCCTCTGTGTACTGAATCACTAGACCTGCTTCCATGTTCCCTAACACCTGCAGCACTGAGTGTCTCTGTGTACTGAATCACTAGACCTGCTTCCATGTTCCCTATCACCTGCAGCACTGAGTGCCTCTGTGTACTGAATCACTAGACCTGCTTTCATGTTCCCTATCACCTGCAGCACCGAGTGTCTCTGTGTACTGAATCACTAGACCTGCTTTCATGTTCCCTATCACCTGCAGCACTGAGTGTCTCTGTGTACTGAATCACTAGACCTGCTTTCATGTTCCCTATCACCTGCAGCACTGAGTGTCTCTGTGTACTGAATCACTAGACCTGCTTTCATGTTCCCTATCACCTGCAGCACTGAGTGCCTCTGTGTACTGAATCACTAGACCTGCTTTCATGTTCCCTATCACCTGCAGCACTGAGTGTCTCTGTGTACTGAATCACTAGACCTGCTTTCATGTTCCCTATCACCTGCAGCACTGAGTGCCTCTGTGTACTGAATCACTAGACCTGCTTTCATGTTCCCTATCACCTGCAGCACTGAGTGTCTCTGTGTACTGAATCACTAGACCTGCTTTCATGTTCCCTATCACCTGCAGCACTGACTGCCTCTGTGTACTGAATCACTAGACCTGCTTCCATGTTCCCTATCACCTGCAGCACTGAGTGTCTCTGTGTACTGAATCACTAGACCTGCTTCCATGT
The DNA here is from genome assembly GCA_037306005.1 of Rhinophrynus dorsalis. Taxonomy (NCBI): domain Eukaryota; kingdom Metazoa; phylum Chordata; class Amphibia; order Anura; family Rhinophrynidae; genus Rhinophrynus; species Rhinophrynus dorsalis. The sequence continues at coordinate 15,432,416 of CM074727.1, read as the reverse complement.
TCCCTATCACCTGCAGCACTGAGTGCCTCTGTGTACTGAATCACTAGACCTGCTTTCATGTTCCCTAACACCTGCAGCACTGAGTGTCTCTGTGTACTGAATCACTAGACCTGCTTCCATGTTCCCTATCACCTGCAGCACTGAGTGCCTCTGTGTACTGAATCACTAGACCTGCTTTCATGTTCCCTAACACCTGCAGCACTGAGTGTCTCTGTGTACTGAATCACTAGACCTGCTTCCATGTTCCATATCACCTGCAGCACTGAGTGTCTCTGTGTACTGAATCACTAGACCTGCTTTCATGTTCCCTATCACCTGCAGCACTGAGTGCCTCTGTGTACTGAATCACTAGACCTGCTTCCATGTTCCCTATCACCTGCAGCACTGAGTGTCTCTGTGTACTGAATCACTAGACCTGCTTCCATGTTCCCTATCACCTGCAGCACTGAGTGCCTCTGTGTACTGAATCACTAGACCTGCTTCCATGTTCCCTAACACCTGCAGCACTGAGTGTCTCTGTGTACTGAATCACTAGACCTGCTTCCATGTTCCCTATCACCTGCACCACTGAGTGTCTCTGTGTACTGAATCACTAAACCTGCTTCCATGTTCCCTAACACCTGCAGCACTGACTGCCTCTGTGTACTGAATCACTAGACCTGCTTTCATGTTCCCTATCACCTGCAGCACTGAGTGTCTCTGTGTACTGAATCACTAGACCTGCTTCCATGTTCCCTATCACCTGCAGCACTGAGTATCTCTGTGTACTGAATCACTAGACCTGCTTTCATGTTCCCTATCACCTGCAGCACTGAGTGTCTCTGTGTACTGAATCACTAGACCTGCTTCCATGTTCCCTATCACCTGCAGCACTGAGTGTCTCTGTGTACTGAATCACTAGACCTGCTTTCACGTTCCCTATCACCTGCAGCACTGAGTGTCTCTGTGTACTGAATCACTAGACCTGCTTTCACGTTCCCTAACACCTGCAGCACTGAGTGTCTCTGTGTACTGAATCACTAGACCTGCTTTCATGTTCCCTAACACCTGCAGCACTGAGTGTCTCTGTGTACTGAATCACTAGACCTGCTTCCATGTTCCCTATCACCTGCAGCACTGAGTGTCTCTGTGTACTGAATCACTAGACCTGCTTTCATGTTCCCTATCACCTGCAGCACTGAGTGTCTCTGTGTACTGAATCACTAGACCTGCTTTCATGTTCCCTATCACCTGCAGCACTGAGTGTCTCTGTGTACTGAATCACTAGACCTGCTTCCATGTTCCCTATCACCTGCAGCACTGAGTGTCTCTGTGTACTGAATCACTAGACCTGCTTTCATGTTCCCTATCACCTGCAGCACTGAGTGTCTCTGTGTACTGAATCACTAGACCTGCTTCCATGTTCCCTATCACCTGCAGCACTGAGTGTCTCTGTGTACTGAATCACTAGACCTGCTTCCATGTTCCCTATCACCTGCAGCACTGAGTGTCTCTGTGTACTGAATCACTAGACCTGCTTTCATGTTCCCTATCACCTGCAGCACTGAGTGCCTCTGTGTACTGAATCACTAGACCTGCTTTCATGTTCCCTAACACCTGCAGCACTGACTGCCTCTGTGTACTGAATCACTAGACCTGCTTTCATGTTCCCTATCACCTGCAGCACTGAGTGCCTCTGTGTACTGAATCACTAGACCTGCTTCCATGTTCCCTAACACCTGCAGCACTGAGTGTCTCTGTGTACTGAATCACTAGACCTGCTTCCATGTTCCCTAACACCTGCAGCACTGAGTGTCTCTGTGTACTGAATCACTAGACCTGCTTTCATGTTCCCTATCACCTGCAGCACTGAGTGCCTCTGTGTACTGAATCACTAGACCTGCTTCCATGTTCCCTATCACCTGCAGCACTGAGTGCCTCTGTGTACTGAATCACTAGACCTGCTTTCATGTTCCCTATCACCTGCAGCACTGAGTGTCTCTGTGTACTGAATCACTAGACCTGCTTCCATGTTCCCTATCACCTGCAGCACTGAGTGTCTCTGTGTACTGAATGACTAAACCTGCTTCCATGTTCCCTAACACCTGCAGCACTGACTGCCTCTGTGTACTGAATCACTAGACCTGCTTTCATGTTCCCTATCACCTGCAGCACTGAGTGTCTCTGTGTACTGAATCACTAGACCTGCTTCCATGTTCCCTATCACCTGCAGCACTGAGTGCCTCTGTGTACTGAATCACTAGACCAGCTTCCATGTTCCCTATCACCTGTAGCACTGAGTGTCTCTGTGTACTGAATCACTAGACCTGCTTCCATGTTCCCTATCACCTGCAGCACTGAGTGTCTCTGTGTACTGAATCACTAGACCTGCTTTCATGTTCCCTATCACCTGCAGCACTGAGTGCCTCTGTGTACTGAATCACTAGACCTGCTTCCATGTTCCCTAACACCTGCAGCACTGAGTGTCTCTGTGTACTGAATCACTAGACCTGCTTCCATGTTCCCTATCACCTGCAGCACTGAGTGCCTCTGTGTACTGAATCACTAGACCTGCTTTCATGTTCCCTATCACCTGCAGCACCGAGTGCCTCTGTGTACTGAATCACTAGACCTGCTTTCATGTTCCCTATCACCTGCAGCACCGAGTGTCTCTGTGTACTGAATCACTAGACCTGCTTTCATGTTCCCTATCACCTGCAGCACTGAGTGTCTCTGTGTACTGAATCACTAGACCTGCTTTCATGTTCCCTATCACCTGCAGCACTGAGTGTCTCTGTGTACTGAATCACTAGACCTGCTTTCATGTTCCCTATCACCTGCAGCACTGAGTGCCTCTGTGTACTGAATCACTAGACCTGCTTTCATGTTCCCTATCACCTGCAGCACTGAGTGTCTCTGTGTACTGAATCAATAGACCTGCTTCCATGTTCCCTATCACCTGCAGCACTGAGTGTCTCTGTGTACTGAATCACTAGACCTGCTTTCATGTTCCCTATCACCTGCAGCACTGAGTGTCTCTGTGTACTGAATCACTAGACCTGCTTTCATGTTCCCTATCACCTGCAGCACTGACTGCCTCTGTGTACTGAATCACTAGACCTGCTTCCATGTTCCCTATCACCTGCAGCACTGAGTGTCTCTGTGTACTGAATCACTAGACCTGCTTCCATGTTCCCTATCACCTGCAGCACTGAGTGCCTCTGTGTACTGAATCACTAGACCTGCTTTCATGTTCCCTAACACCTGCAGCACTGAGTGTCTCTGTGTACTGAATCACTAGACCTGCTTCCATGTTCCCTATCACCTGCAGCACTGAGTGTCTCTGTGTACTGAATCACTAGACCTGCTTTCATGTTCCCTATCACCTGCAGCACTGAGTGCCTCTGTGTACTGAATCACTAGACCTGCTTCCATGTTCCCTATCACCTGCAGCATTGAGTGTCTCTGTGTACTGAATCACTAGACCTGCTTCCATGTTCCCTATCACCTGCAGCACTGAGTGCCTCTGTGTACTGAATCACTAGACCTGCTTCCATGTTCCCTAACACCTGCACCACTGAGTGTCTCTGTGTACTGAATCACTAGACCTGCTTCCATGTTCCCTATCACCTGCACCACTGAGTGTCTCTGTGTACTGAATCACTAAACCTGCTTCCATGTTCCCTAACACCTGCAGCACTGACTGCCTCTGTGTACTGAATCACTAGACCTGCTTTCATGTTCCCTATCACCTGCAGCACTGAGTGTCTCTGTGTACTGAATCACTAGACCTGCCTCCATGTTCCCTATCACCTGCAGCACTGAGTGTCTCTGTGTACTGAATCACTAGACCTGCTTTCATGTTCCCTATCACCTGCAGCACTGAGTGTCTCTGTGTACTGAATCACTAGACCTGCTTTCATGTTCCCTATCACCTGCAGCACTGAGTGTCTCTGTGTACTGAATCACTAGACCTGCTTTCACGTTCCCTATCACCTGCAGCACTGAGTGTCTCTGTGTACTGAATCACTAGACCTGCTTTCATGTTCCCTAACACCTGCAGCACTGAGTGTCTCTGTGTACTGAATCACTAGACCTGCTTTCATGTTCCCTAACACCTGCAGCACTGAGTGTCTCTGTGTACTGAATCACTAGACCTGCTTCCATGTTCCCTATCACCTGCAGCACTGAGTGTCTCTGTGTACTGAATCACTAGACCTGCTTTCATGTTCCCTATCACCTGCAGCACTGAGTGTCTCTGTGTACTGAATCACTAGACCTGCTTTCATGTTCCCTATCACCTGCAGCACTGAGTGTCTCTGTGTACTGAATCACTAGACCTGCTTCCATGTTCCCTATCACCTGCAGCACTGAGTGTCTCTGTGTACTGAATCACTAGACCTGCTTTCATGTTCCCTATCACCTGCAGCACTGAGTGTCTCTGTGTACTGAATCACTAGACCTGCTTCCATGTTCCCTATCACCTGCAGCACTGAGTGTCTCTGTGTACTGAATCACTAGACCTGCTTCCATGTTCCCTATCACCTGCAGCACTGATTGTCTCTGTGTACTGAATCACTAGACCTGCTTTCATGTTCCCTATCACCTGCAGCACTGAGTGCCTCTGTGTACTGAATCACTAGACCTGCTTTCATGTTCCCTATCACCTGCAGCACTGAGTGCCTCTGTGTACTGAATCACTAGACCTGCTTTCATGTTCCCTATCACCTGCAGCACTGAGTGTCTCTGTGTACTGAATCACTAGACCTGCTTTCATGTTCCCTATCACCTGCAGCACTGAGTGCCTCTGTGTACTGAATCACTAGACCTGCTTCCATGTTCCCTAACACCTGCAGCACTGAGTGTCTCTGTGTACTGAATCACTAGACCTGCTTCCATGTTCCCTATCACCTGCAGCACTGAGTGCCTCTGTGTACTGAATCACTAGACCTGCTTTCATGTTCCCTATCACCTGCAGCACCGAGTGTCTCTGTGTACTGAATCACTAGACCTGCTTTCATGTTCCCTATCACCTGCAGCACTGAGTGTCTCTGTGTACTGAATCACTAGACCTGCTTTCATGTTCCCTATCACCTGCAGCACTGAGTGTCTCTGTGTACTGAATCACTAGACCTGCTTTCATGTTCCCTATCACCTGCAGCACTGAGTGCCTCTGTGTACTGAATCACTAGACCTGCTTTCATGTTCCCTATCACCTGCAGCACTGAGTGTCTCTGTGTACTGAATCACTAGACCTGCTTTCATGTTCCCTATCACCTGCAGCACTGAGTGTCTCTGTGTACTGAATCACTAGACCTGCTTTCATGTTCCCTATCACCTGCAGCACTGAGTGCCTCTGTGTACTGAATCACTAGACCTGCTTTCATGTTCCCTATCACCTGCAGCACTGAGTGTCTCTGTGTACTGAATCACTAGACCTGCTTTCATGTTCCCTATCACCTGCAGCACTGAGTGTCTCTGTGTACTGAATCACTAGACCTGCTTTCATGTTCCCTATCACCTGCAGCACCGAGTGTCTCTGTGTACTGAATCACTAGACCTGCTTTCATGTTCCCTATCACCTGCAGCACTGAGTGTCTCTGTGTACTGAATCACTAGACCTGCTTTCATGTTCCCTATCACCTGCAGCACTGAGTGTCTCTGTGTACTGAATCACTAGACCTGCTTTCATGTTCCCTATCACCTGCAGCACTGAGTGCCTCTGTGTACTGAATCACTAGACCTGCTTTCATGTTCCCTATCACCTGCAGCACTGAGTGTCTCTGTGTACTGAATCACTAGACCTGCTTTCATGTTCCCTATCACCTGCAGCACTGAGTGCCTCTGTGTACTGAATCACTAGACCTGCTTTCATGTTCCCTATCACCTGCAGCACTGAGTGTCTCTGTGTACTGAATCACTAGACCTGCTTTCATGTTCCCTATCACCTGCAGCACTGACTGCCTCTGTGTACTGAATCACTAGACCTGCTTCCATGTTCCCTATCACCTGCAGCACTGAGTGTCTCTGTGTACTGAATCACTAGACCTGCTTCCATGTTCCCTATCACCTGCAGCACTGAGTGCCTCTGTGTACTGAATCACTAGACCTGCTTTCATGTTCCCTAACACCTGCAGCACTGAGTGTCTCTGTGTACTGAATCACTAGACCTGCTTCCATGTTCCCTATCACCTGCAGCACTGAGTGCCTCTGTGTACTGAATCACTAGACCTGCTTTCATGTTCCCTAACACCTGCAGCACTGAGTGTCTCTGTGTACTGAATCACTAGACCTGCTTCCATGTTCCCTATCACCTGCAGCACTGAGTGTCTCTGTGTACTGAATCACTAGACCTGCTTTCATGTTCCCTATCACCTGCAGCACTGAGTGCCTCTGTGTACTGAATCACTAGACCTGCTTCCATGTTCCCTATCACCTGCAGCACTGAGTGTCTCTGTGTACTGAATCACTAGACCTGCTTCCATGTTCCCTATCACCTGCAGCACTGAGTGCCTCTGTGTACTGAATCACTAGACCTGCTTCCATGTTCCCTAACACCTGCAGCACTGAGTGTCTCTGTGTACTGAATCACTAGACCTGCTTCCATGTTCCCTATCACCTGCACCACTGAGTGTCTCTGTGTACTGAATCACTAAACCTGCTTCCATGTTCCCTAACACCTGCAGCACTGACTGCCTCTGTGTACTGAATCACTAGACCTGCTTTCATGTTCCCTATCACCTGCAGCACTGAGTGTCTCTGTGTACTGAATCACTAGACCTGCTTCCATGTTCCCTATCACCTGCAGCACTGAGTGTCTCTGTGTACTGAATCACTAGACCTGCTTTCATGTTCCCTATCACCTGCAGCACTGAGTGTCTCTGTGTACTGAATCACTAGACCTGCTTCCATGTTCCCTATCACCTGCAGCACTGAGTGTCTCTGTGTACTGAATCACTAGACCTGCTTTCACGTTCCCTATCACCTGCAGCACTGAGTGTCTCTGTGTACTGAATCACTAGACCTGCTTTCACGTTCCCTAACACCTGCAGCACTGAGTGTCTCTGTGTACTGAATCACTAGACCTGCTTTCATGTTCCCTAACACCTGCAGCACTGAGTGTCTCTGTGTACTGAATCACTAGACCTGCTTCCATGTTCCCTATCACCTGCAGCACTGAGTGTCTCTGTGTACTGAATCACTAGACCTGCTTTCATGTTCCCTATCACCTGCAGCACTGAGTGTCTCTGTGTACTGAATCACTAGACCTGCTTTCATGTTCCCTATCACCTGCAGCACTGAGTGTCTCTGTGTACTGAATCACTAGACCTGCTTCCATGTTCCCTATCACCTGCAGCACTGAGTGTCTCTGTGTACTGAATCACTAGACCTGCTTTCATGTTCCCTATCACCTGCAGCACTGAGTGTCTCTGTGTACTGAATCACTAGACCTGCTTCCATGTTCCCTATCACCTGCAGCACTGAGTGTCTCTGTGTACTGAATCACTAGACCTGCTTCCATGTTCCCTATCACCTGCAGCACTGAGTGTCTCTGTGTACTGAATCACTAGACCTGCTTTCATGTTCCCTATCACCTGCAGCACTGAGTGCCTCTGTGTACTGAATCACTAGACCTGCTTTCATGTTCCCTATCACCTGCAGCACTGAGTGCCTCTGTGTACTGAATCACTAGACCTGCTTTCATGTTCCCTATCACCTGCAGCACTGAGTGTCTCTGTGTACTGAATCACTAGACCTGCTTTCATGTTCCCTATCACCTGCAGCACTGAGTGCCTCTGTGTACTGAATCACTAGACCTGCTTCCATGTTCCCTAACACCTGCAGCACTGAGTGTCTCTGTGTACTGAATCACTAGACCTGCTTTCATGTTCCCTATCACCTGCAGCACTGAGTGTCTCTGTGTACTGAATCACTAGACCTGCTTTCATGTTCCCTATCACCTGCAGCACTGAGTGTCTCTGTGTACTGAATCACTAGACCTGCTTCCATGTTCCCTATCACCTGCAGCACTGACTGCCTCTGTGTACTGAATCACTAGACCTGCTTTCATGTTCCCTATCACCTGCAGCACTGAGTGCCTCTGTGTACTGAATCACTAGACCTGCTTTCATGTTCCCTATCACCTGCAGCACTGAGTGTCTCTGTGTACTGAATCACTAGACCTGCTTTCATGTTCCCTATCACCTGCAGCACTGAGTGTCTCTGTGTACTGAATCACTAGACCTGCTTCCATGTTCCCTATCACCTGCAGCACTGAGTGTCTCTGTGTACTGAATCACTAGACCTGCTTTCATGTTCCCTATCACCTGCAGCACTGAGTGTCTCTGTGTACTGAATCACTAGACCTGCTTCCATGTTCCCTATCACCTGCAGCACTGAGTGTCTCTGTGTACTGAATCACTAGACCTGCTTTCATGTTCCCTATCACCTGCAGCACTGAGTGTCTCTGTGTACTGAATCACTAGACCTGCTTTCATGTTCCCTATCACCTGCAGCACTGAGTGTCTCTGTGTACTGAATCACTAGACCTGCTTCCATGTTCCCTATCACCTGCAGCACTGAGTGTCTCTGTGTACTGAATCACTAGACCTGCTTTCATGTTCCCTATCACCTGCAGCACTGAGTGTCTCTGTGTACTGAATCACTAGACCTGCTTCCATGTTCCCTATCACCTGCAGCACTGAGTGTCTCTGTGTACTGAATCACTAGACCTGCTTTCACGTTCCCTATCACCTGCAGCACTGAGTGTCTCTGTGTACTGAATCACTAGACCTGCTTTCACGTTCCCTAACACCTGCAGCACTGAGTGTCTCTGTGTACTGAATCACTAGACCTGCTTCCATGTTCCCTATCACCTGCAGCACTGAGTGCCTCTGTGTACTGAATCACTAGACCTGCTTTCATGTTCCCTATCACCTGCAGCACCGAGTGCCTCTGTGTACTGAATCACTAGACCTGCTTTCATGTTCCCTATCACCTGCAGCACTGAGTGCCTCTGTGTACTGAATCACTAGACCTGCTTTCATGTTCCCTATCACCTGCAGCACTGAGTGTCTCTGTGTACTGAATCACTAGACCTGCTTCCATGTTCCCTATCACCTGCAGCACTGAGTGTCTCTGTGTACTGAATCACTAGACCTGCTTTCATGTTCCCTATCACCTGCAGCACTGAGTGTCTCTGTGTACTGAATCACTAGACCTGCTTTCATGTTCCCTATCACCTGCAGCACTGACTGCCTCTGTGTACTGAATCACTAGACCTGCTTCCATGTTCCCTATCACCTGCAGCACTGAGTGTCTCTGTGTACTGAATCACTAGACCTGCTTCCATGTTCCCTATCACCTGCAGCACTGAGTGCCTCTGTGTACTGAATCACTAGACCTGCTTTCATGTTCCCTAACACCTGCAGCACTGAGTGTCTCTGTGTACTGAATCACTAGACCTGCTTCCATGTTCCCTATCACCTGCAGCACTGAGTGTCTCTGTGTACTGAATCACTAGACCTGCTTTCATGTTCCCTATCACCTGCAGCACTGAGTGCCTCTGTGTACTGAATCACTAGACCTGCTTCCATGTTCCCTATCACCTGCAGCATTGAGTGTCTCTGTGTACTGAATCACTAGACCTGCTTCCATGTTCCCTATCACCTGCAGCACTGAGTGCCTCTGTGTACTGAATCACTAGACCTGCTTCCATGTTCCCTAACACCTGCACCACTGAGTGTCTCTGTGTACTGAATCACTAGACCTGCTTCCATGTTCCCTATCACCTGCACCACTGAGTGTCTCTGTGTACTGAATCACTAAACCTGCTTCCATGTTCCCTAACACCTGCAGCACTGACTGCCTCTGTGTACTGAATCACTAGACCTGCTTTCATGTTCCCTATCACCTGCAGCACTGAGTGTCTCTGTGTACTGAATCACTAGACCTGCCTCCATGTTCCCTATCACCTGCAGCACTGAGTGTCTCTGTGTACTGAATCACTAGACCTGCTTTCATGTTCCCTATCACCTGCAGCACTGAGTGTCTCTGTGTACTGAATCACTAGACCTGCTTTCATGTTCCCTATCACCTGCAGCACTGAGTGTCTCTGTGTACTGAATCACTAGACCTGCTTTCACGTTCCCTATCACCTGCAGCACTGAGTGTCTCTGTGTACTGAATCACTAGACCTGCTTTCATGTTCCCTAACACCTGCAGCACTGAGTGTCTCTGTGTACTGAATCACTAGACCTGCTTTCATGTTCCCTAACACCTGCAGCACTGAGTGTCTCTGTGTACTGAATCACTAGACCTGCTTCCATGTTCCCTATCACCTGCAGCACTGAGTGTCTCTGTGTACTGAATCACTAGACCTGCTTTCATGTTCCCTATCACCTGCAGCACTGAGTGTCTCTGTGTACTGAATCACTAGACCTGCTTTCATGTTCCCTATCACCTGCAGCACTGAGTGTCTCTGTGTACTGAATCACTAGACCTGCTTCCATGTTCCCTATCACCTGCAGCACTGAGTGTCTCTGTGTACTGAATCACTAGACCTGCTTTCATGTTCCCTATCACCTGCAGCACTGAGTGTCTCTGTGTACTGAATCACTAGACCTGCTTCCATGTTCCCTATCACCTGCAGCACTGAGTGTCTCTGTGTACTGAATCACTAGACCTGCTTCCATGTTCCCTATCACCTGCAGCACTGATTGTCTCTGTGTACTGAATCACTAGACCTGCTTTCATGTTCCCTATCACCTGCAGCACTGAGTGCCTCTGTGTACTGAATCACTAGACCTGCTTTCATGTTCCCTATCACCTGCAGCACTGAGTGCCTCTGTGTACTGAATCACTAGACCTGCTTTCATGTTCCCTATCACCTGCAGCACTGAGTGTCTCTGTGTACTGAATCACTAGACCTGCTTTCATGTTCCCTATCACCTGCAGCACTGAGTGCCTCTGTGTACTGAATCACTAGACCTGCTTCCATGTTCCCTAACACCTGCAGCACTGAGTGTCTCTGTGTACTGAATCACTAGACCTGCTTCCATGTTCCCTATCACCTGCAGCACTGAGTGCCTCTGTGTACTGAATCACTAGACCTGCTTTCATGTTCCCTATCACCTGCAGCACCGAGTGTCTCTGTGTACTGAATCACTAGACCTGCTTTCATGTTCCCTATCACCTGCAGCACTGAGTGTCTCTGTGTACTGAATCACTAGACCTGCTTTCATGTTCCCTATCACCTGCAGCACTGAGTGTCTCTGTGTACTGAATCACTAGACCTGCTTTCATGTTCCCTATCACCTGCAGCACTGAGTGCCTCTGTGTACTGAATCACTAGACCTGCTTTCATGTTCCCTATCACCTGCAGCACTGAGTGTCTCTGTGTACTGAATCACTAGACCTGCTTTCATGTTCCCTATCACCTGCAGCACTGAGTGCCTCTGTGTACTGAATCACTAGACCTGCTTTCATGTTCCCTATCACCTGCAGCACTGAGTGTCTCTGTGTACTGAATCACTAGACCTGCTTTCATGTTCCCTATCACCTGCAGCACTGACTGCCTCTGTGTACTGAATCACTAGACCTGCTTCCATGTTCCCTATCACCTGCAGCACTGAGTGTCTCTGTGTACTGAATCACTAGACCTGCTTCCATGTTCCCTATCACCTGCAGCACTGAGTGCCTCTGTGTACTGAATCACTAGACCTGCTTTCATGTTCCCTAACACCTGCAGCACTGAGTGTCTCTGTGTACTGAATCACTAGACCTGCTTCCATGTTCCCTATCACCTGCAGCACTGAGTGCCTCTGTGTACTGAATCACTAGACCTGCTTTCATGTTCCCTAACACCTGCAGCACTGAGTGTCTCTGTGTACTGAATCACTAGACCTGCTTCCATGTTCCCTATCACCTGCAGCACTGAGTGTCTCTGTGTACTGAATCACTAGACCTGCTTTCATGTTCCCTATCACCTGCAGCACTGAGTGCCTCTGTGTACTGAATCACTAGACCTGCTTCCATGTTCCCTATCACCTGCAGCACTGAGTGTCTCTGTGTACTGAATCACTAGACCTGCTTCCATGTTCCCTATCACCTGCAGCACTGAGTGCCTCTGTGTACTGAATCACTAGACCTGCTTCCATGTTCCCTAACACCTGCAGCACTGAGTGTCTCTGTGTACTGAATCACTAGACCTGCTTCCATGTTCCCTATCACCTGCACCACTGAGTGTCTCTGTGTACTGAATCACTAAACCTGCTTCCATGTTCCCTAACACCTGCAGCACTGACTGCCTCTGTGTACTGAATCACTAGACCTGCTTTCATGTTCCCTATCACCTGCAGCACTGAGTGTCTCTGTGTACTGAATCACTAGACCTGCTTCCATGTTCCCTATCACCTGCAGCACTGAGTGTCTCTGTGTACTGAATCACTAGACCTGCTTTCATGTTCCCTATCACCTGCAGCACTGAGTGTCTCTGTGTACTGAATCACTAGACCTGCTTCCATGTTCCCTATCACCTGCAGCACTGAGTGTCTCTGTGTACTGAATCACTAGACCTGCTTTCACGTTCCCTATCACCTGCAGCACTGAGTGTCTCTGTGTACTGAATCACTAGACCTGCTTTCACGTTCCCTAACACCTGCAGCACTGAGTGTCTGTACTGAATCACTAGACCTGCTTTCATGTTCCCTATCACCTGCAGCACTGAGTGTCTCTGTGTACTGAATCACTAGACCTGCTTCCATGTTCCCTATCACCTGCAGCACTGAGTGTCCTCTGTGTACTGAATCACTAGACCTGCTTTCATGTTCCCTATCACCTGCAGCACTGAGTGTCTCTGTGTACTGAATCACTAGACCTGCTTTCATGTTCCCTATCACCTGCAGCACTGAGTGTCTCTGTGTACTGAATCACTAGACCTGCTTCCATGTTCCCTATCACCTGCAGCACTGAGTGTCTCTGTGTACTGAATCACTAGACCTGCTTTCATGTTCCCTATCACCTGCAGCACTGAGTGTCTCTGTGTACTGAATCACTAGACCTGCTTCCATGTTCCCTATCACCTGCAGCACTGAGTGTCTCTGTGTACTGAATCACTAGACCTGCTTCCATGTTCCCTATCACCTGCAGCACTGAGTGTCTCTGTGTACTGAATCACTAGACCTGCTTTCATGTTCCCTATCACCTGCAGCACTGAGTGTCCTCTGTGTACTGAATCACTAGACCTGCTTTCATGTTCCCTATCACCTGCAGCACTGAGTGCCTCTGTGTACTGAATCACTAGACCTGCTTTCATGTTCCCTATCACCTGCAGCACTGAGTGTCTCTGTGTACTGAATCACTAGACCTGCTTTCATGTTCCCTATCACCTGCAGCACTGAGTGCCTCTGTGTACTGAATCACTAGACCTGCTTCCATGTTCCCTATCACCTGCAGCACTGAGTGTCTCTGTGTACTGAATCACTAGACCTGCTTTCATGTTCCCTATCACCTGCAGCACTGAGTGTCTCTGTGTACTGAATCACTAGACCTGCTTTCATGTTCCCTATCACCTGCAGCACTGAGTGTCTCTGTGTACTGAATCACTAGACCTGCTTCCATGTTCCCTATCACCTGCAGCACTGAGTGTCTCTGTGTACTGAATCACTAGACCTGCTTTCATGTTCCCTATCACCTGCAGCACTGAGTGTCTCTGTGTACTGAATCACTAGACCTGCTTTCATGTTCCCTATCACCTGCAGCACTGAGTGTCTCTGTGTACTGAATCACTAGACCTGCTTTCATGTTCCCTATCACCTGCAGCACTGAGTGTCTCTGTGTACTGAATCACTAGACCTGCTTCCATGTTCCCTATCACCTGCAGCACTGAGTGTCTCTGTGTACTGAATCACTAGACCTGCTTTCATGTTCCCTATCACCTGCAGCACTGAGTGTCTCTGTGTACTGAATCACTAGACCTGCTTTCCATGTTCCCTATCACCTGCAGCACTGAGTGTCTCTGTGTACTGAATCACTAGACCTGCTTTCATGTTCCCTATCACCTGCAGCACTGAGTGTCCTCTGTGTACTGAATCACTAGACCTGCTTTCATGTTCCCTATCACCTGCAGCACTGAGTGTCTCTGTGTACTGAATCACTAGACCTGCTTCATGTTCCCTATCACCTGCAGCACTGAGTGTCTCTGTGTACTGAATCACTAGACCTGCTTTCATGTTCCCTATCACCTGCAGCACTGAGTGTCTCTGTGTACTGAATCACTAGACCTGCTTCCATGTTCCCTATCACCTGCAGCACTGAGTGTCTCTGTGTACTGAATCACTAGACCTGCTTTCATGTTCCCTATCACCTGCAGCACTGAGTGTCTCTGTGTACTGAATCACTAGACCTGCTTTCATGTTCCCTATCACCTGCAGCACTGAGTGTCTCTGTGTACTGAATCACTAGACCTGCTTTCATGTTCCCTATCACCTGCAGCACTGAGTGTCTCTGTGTACTGAATCACTAGACCTGCTTCCATGTTCCCTATCACCTGCAGCACTGAGTGTCTCTGTGTACTGAATCACTAGACCTGCTTTCATGTTCCCTATCACCTGCAGCACTGAGTGTCCTCTGTGTACTGAATCACTAGACCTGCTTCATGTTCCCTATCACCTGCAGCACTGAGTGTCCTCTGTGTACTGAATCACTAGACCTGCTTTCATGTTCCCTATCACCTGCAGCACTGAGTGTCCTCTGTGTACTGAATCACTAGACCTGCTTCATGTTCCCTATCACCTGCAGCACTGAGTGTCTCTGTGTACTGAATCACTAGACCTGCTTTCATGTTCCCTATCACCTGCAGCACTGAGTGTCTCTGTGTACTGAATCACTAGACCTGCTTCATGTTCCCTATCACCTGCAGCACTGAGTGTCTCTGTGTACTGAATCACTAGACCTGCTTTCATGTTCCCTATCACCTGCAGCACTGAGTGTCTCTGTGTACTGAATCACTAGACCTGCTTCCATGTTCCCTATCACCTGCAGCACTGAGTGTCTCTGTGTACTGAATCACTAGACCTGCTTTCATGTTCCCTATCACCTGCAGCACTGAGTGTCTCTGTGTACTGAATCACTAGACCTGCTTTCATGTTCCCTATCACCTGCAGCACTGAGTGTCTCTGTGTACTGAATCACTAGACCTGCTTTCATGTTCCCTATCACCTGCAGCACTGAGTGTCTCTGTGTACTGAATCACTAGACCTGCTTTCATGTTCCCTATCACCTGCAGCACTGAGTGTCTCTGTGTACTGAATCACTAGACCTGCTTCATGTTCCCTATCACCTGCAGCACTGAGTGTCTCTGTGTACTGAATCACTAGACCTGCTTTCATGTTCCCTATCACCTGCAGCACTGAGTGTCTCTGTGTACTGAATCACTAGACCTGCTTTCATGTTCCCTATCACCTGCAGCACTGAGTGTCTCTGTGTACTGAATCACTAGACCTGCTTTCATGTTCCCTATCACCTGCAGCACTGAGTGTCTCTGTGTACTGAATCACTAGACCTGCTTCCATGTTCCCTATCACCTGCAGCACTGAGTGTCTCTGTGTACTGAATCACTAGACCTGCTTTCATGTTCCCTATCACCTGCAGCACTGAGTGTCTCTGTGTACTGAATCACTAGACCTGCTTCCATGTTCCCTATCACCTGCAGCACTGAGTGTCTCTGTGTACTGAATCACTAGACCTGCTTTCATGTTCCCTATCACCTGCAGCACTGAGTGTCCTCTGTGTACTGAATCACTAGACCTGCTTTCATGTTCCCTATCACCTGCAGCACTGAGTGTCTCTGTGTACTGAATCACTAGACCTGCTTTCATGTTCCCTATCACCTGCAGCACTGAGTGTCTCTGTGTACTGAATCACTAGACCTGCTTCCATGTTCCCTATCACCTGCAGCACTGAGTGTCTCTGTGTACTGAATCACTAGACCTGCTTCATGTTCCCTATCACCTGCAGCACTGAGTGTCCTCTGTGTACTGAATCACTAGACCTGCTTTCATGTTCCCTATCACCTGCAGCACTGAGTGTCTCTGTGTACTGAATCACTAGACCTGCTTTCATGTTCCCTATCACCTGCAGCACTGAGTGCTCTGTGTACTGAATCACTAGACCTGCTTTCATGTTCCCTATCACCTGCAGCACTGAGTGCCTCTGTGTACTGAATCACTAGACCTGCTTCATGTTCCCTATCACCTGCAGCACTGAGTGTCTCTGTGTACTGAATCACTAGACCTGCTTCATGTTCCCTATCACCTGCAGCACTGAGTGTCTCTGTGTACTGAATCACTAGACCTGCTTTCATGTTCCCTATCACCTGCAGCACTGAGTGTCTCTGTGTACTGAATCACTAGACCTGCTTTCATGTTCCCTATCACCTGCAGCACTGAGTGTCTCTGTGTACTGAATCACTAGACCTGCTTCCATGTTCCCTATCACCTGCAGCACTGAGTGTCTCTGTGTACTGAATCACTAGACCTGCTTTCATGTTCCCTATCACCTGCAGCACTGAGTGTCCTCTGTGTACTGAATCACTAGACCTGCTTTCATGTTCCCTATCACCTGCAGCACTGAGTGTCTCTGTGTACTGAATCACTAGACCTGCTTTCATGTTCCCTATCACCTGCAGCACTGAGTGTCTCTGTGTAA